>OY728163.1:1825089498-1825750748 GCA_963277665.1 Viscum album
TTCATAATAATAATAAATGGGAAATAGCAATAACAATATAAAATCCAAAACCAAGTGGTCATGCGCTAACCAAGCCAGCACATACCCCCAATAGTACCTGCTTCAGCTCCATACCAGAAGGATAATAAAGGTGTGAGAAGTAATTAAGGACTAGACACAAGGCTAATGATCATGTTTCTCTACATCGTGTTATCATACAACTCAACATACACTAGGAATCAATAGCTTCATGTTCTTGGCACCCTTTAGGCATTGAGAGCTACTCAACATTCACTAGGCATCGAGTAACATGCTCCTTGGAATCCTATAGGCATCAAGTGTATCACAAAAAATCTACGAGGAATTGTCATATAATCGCTCAACATCCTCATGGAGTCATGTGTACATGCTACTCGACATTCACTAGGAATAAAGTATGACATGTTACTCAACATACACTAGGCACCGAGAACTACTCGACATCCACTAGACATCTAGTGACATGGTACTTGGCATCCGTTAGGCATCAACTACATCACAAAAAATCCATGAGGTATCATTGTATCCCAACCCCATGCTTAGGCCCATCATCATCATCGCCATCATCACAAGTTGTGTGCACTCCCCCTATAAGGGATAAACATGTCATGATGGTCCACCTACCTTGGGCTCCAAAAACAATACCCTAAGGGCACACATAACAAGGTACAATACACAAACAAGCATAACATATCATCATAAGTAAAGTAACACATACAATACATGTGATCAACATATAACATAGATAATAATCTATCAAAGTATGCATGAAAACAAGTGTCACATAAGGTTCTTAGTGGCCACACACACACCCACCCACAAGTGGTCATAATCAAGCATGATTATCAATTATGACCACACATAAATTATACTAAGGCAACATGTGTAACAAAATCCCCAAGAGGTAAGGAACTTCCTACCTCAAAGTCATTGATGTCAACGACAAAGATAAACCACCTCGTGTAGTTCGAAAGTTTGAGTGGAAACCTCAACAGTCAAGAACACAAGCTCTTAGGCCATATTATCATAGTAATTAACATGTCAACACTCAATGTTCATTAAGAGTTCCTAGAACCAAAACCAACTATTTTATTTTAAAAAGAAATAAAAAAATCATATAGGATGATACTTTCTCTCTTTTGGATAATTCCAAATTATCATTTTAGGCCAACACATGCATCAATAATTTTCCCATCAAGAATAATTATTTTTGATGATTTATTATAAAATATCTTTTGATTATTTCGTATAAATCATCCTTTTATAATAATATTTTGATAATTTCTCATAAATTATCCTTTTATAGTAATCTCTTGATAATTTATTATAAATTATCCTTTTATAATTATCTTTTGATGATTTCTTATAAATTATCCTTTTATAATTATCTCTCTACAATTTATTATAAACTATCCTTTTATAATTATCTTTTGATGATTTATTATAAATTTCCTTTTAGAATTATCTCTTGATAATTTATTATTTAATAATTATATTTTGATAATTTCTTATAAATTATCCTTTTATAATTATCTCTTGATAATTTATTATAAATTATCATTTTATAATTATCTTTTGATAATTTCTTATAAATTTTCCTTTTATAATTATGTCTTGATAATTTCTTATAAATTATCATTTTATAATTATCTCTTAGTAATTTATTATAAATTACCCATTTATAATTATCTTTTGATAGTTTTTTATAAATTATTCACATATAATTTGATGTAATTATCACTTGATAATTCTTCTTAATCATCTTTTGATAATTTTATGAAATTATCATTTGATAATTATTCATAATCATATTTTGATAATTTCACATAATTATCCTTGTAAATTTTTCACAATTATCATTTGATAATTTTTTTACAATTATCTTCATTAATTCTATGCAATTATCATTTGATAATTTTCTAAATTATCCCTTGATAATTTTGGTTTTTTCATTTTATTTAAGTTCTATCTTTTTTTTTGATAATTGTGAAGAGAAAAAATGAGAATAAAATAAACAATTAAAAAGAAATTAAAACTCTCATTCTTAAACTAGGTGTCACACACCATGGAGAAAGGAAGGGTTTACCATACACCAAGAAACAAAAAAAGAACACCAGATCAAATCTATGGGGCTTTATCTATCACGTGCAGAGGAGTTTCGAGGTCGCTTGGACTCAACATGATAAACTCAAATTGTTTGCCAAATGGTTCATCTATAAGGAACCCAAATACACATGCATCATTTTTGAAAACCCAAAATCGAAAATTCAATACCCCAATTTAATCAAAAATTGAATGTGGAGTCTTTAATTTCACCCATTTAATGTGTAGATAATTTTAAACCAGTCAAAAACCATAGATTTCAAGGTTTTTGGATTGAGAGGGTGAAAATGGTGGTTTTCAGTGTGGAGAAGATAAAAAACGAATTTAATTATTATTATTAATAATAATATAATAAGAATATTAAATAAAATACCCTCCTGTGGATTTAACCAAACACCCGACACTCATAAAGGTTATGCCTCACCTAGGGTAAAACTTGCATTTCAAACCTAATAGAGGCCTCATATTTCCTATCTAAAACACCATTCAGGAGATATTCCATTATTTTAAAAAGATTATACATGCATGATATAATATATTTACACTTACATGTGATATAACCAAACACTCGACACACGCAAAGGTTATATCATGCCTAGGGTAAAACCCCCCTTTCAGATTTAATAATGTTTTTAGATTTCTTATCCAAGACACTGTTTGGTAGATATTCCATTATTTTGAAAAAAATACATGCACATTACATAATATATTTAATATTTTTATTATATTAATACTGTGACTCTACGGGCCTCAAAATATCATGATAACTCTATGCCTAACTCTGAAAATATTCAATAGAATATTTTAAAGTGTTTTAGGGAAAAACATGGCCTCTACATCAGCTAGGATTCTACCCTTACATAAGGTCTTTAAATCATTTAAAAGTGATTATTATTGAAAAATTACACTTTCATATAAAAATACTCATAATTTATAAACAAAATAGGGTTTTATTAACATTTTAAAATTGAGGATAGTACAATTCTCCCCCTCCATAAATTTCTCATCCCTAAGAAGTAACTCTAGTATTCTTGCTCGTACAAATCAAGCCACTGAGCCTGATCATCAAATTCCCACTCCCACACCCCTCCCAAATCTGTCCATACTGCCACTAAATCTGAATAAGTGATATCATCTTTACCAAAGGAATTTCTAAGTTTGGTCCATATTCTACACCATAAAATTATCATATGATCCATTAGACTCTATCTTGACATCCTCATAGTCAATGACATGCGTAGGATTGGAAACATACATCCAAAGTTGTGACACATAAAACACATTGTGCATATCTCGATAGCAAGAAGGAAGATCTAAATGGCATGTCATTGTCTCAACCTTCTTAGTGATATAAAAGGGTCCAACAAAACATAGATCTATCTTTTGTTTCTCCCTCAAACATTGGTGGCCTAACCGAGGATCCACTATAAAGAAAACTTGATCTCCAATAGTGAACTCTAAAGGCATCCTTCTATGGTTGACATATAATATCTGTATGCTATGAGCGGCAATCAACCTCTTTTAAATTAAATGAACTCTCTTGAAGTTCTCCTGAACCAAACCGATCCCCATAACCATTGTCTTACCTGCCTCATGCTAACAAAGTAGTGATCGATATAGTCTCCCATAAAGAGCCTCACAAGGTGACATCTAAATCGAAACCTAGAACTATTATTGCATAGGAACTCAACCAAGTATAGATGATCATACCATGCTCTATAAAAGTATAGAATTCAATTATAAACATATCCTCCAATATGCATATCATCCACTTAGATTCTATGTCTGTCTGAGGATGGTATGTTGTGCTCAACCTCAACTGAGTCCATAGGGCCTTCTATAAGCCCTGCTAAAACCACGACATTAAACACATGTCTATATTAGAATCAATACTCAAGGTAACTCCATGTAAGAATATAATCTCATAGATTTAGATCTTTCTCATATCATCTATTGAGTGATCCTCTAGGATTAGTAAAAAGTGGAAAAAATTTATCAGTTGATTGATAATCACCCACACAACATCACAAGTTCTTAGGGTCTTGGGTAATCCTATCACAAATTACATAGTGATAAACAACCACTTATACATGGTCACTAGAAGTGGATAAAACAAACCACTAGGACGTTGGCTCTCTACTTTTACCATATGGAAGGTAAGACATCAGAACACAAACCCTACAATGCCACTCTTCACACCTAACCACCAAAGCTATCTCCTAAAGTCACTGTACATATTTATCGCACCAGGATGTACTACCCATCTTGAGGTTTGTAAATCTCTCATCATCTCCTCTATAATGGAAGTATGGACTACTACTCTCCCATGTACCATGATCACACCATCATCACCCAAAGTCCACCCAGGTATTGGGTCACCTCTAGCTAGTTGTTCCTACATCACCGCATACTCTAGGTCTAAATCCTATCCAACCTTCACCCAGTCTACAAGTTTGGATGTGATCACTAAAGGAGCACAAGTCATTGATCCCTGATCCTTAGAAGCATCCATCCTCCAAACGGACAATAATCTCATAAAGCGTCACTACTTTTCTAAAGACCTCTCACCAAGATCATGATCCACCTGTGTCTTATGGCTAAGGTCATCCAAAATGATGTTATCATTTCCTAGTGCATAAGCCATCTTGAAGTCAAATTTCCACAAATACTCAACACCGTGCCTTTGTCTCAAATTTAGGCTCCACTGCGTGAAGATATAGAGAAGGATATTTTAGTTCGTGTAAATAATAAATCACTCACCAAAGAGATAGTATCTCCAATAATTTAGATCATGGACTAAATTTTCTATATCCAAATCATGATTAGGGAAATTTTACTCATGGGGTAAAAAATGACGGGATCCATAAGCCACTACATGCTCCCACTATGTCAATATTGTTCCTAAACCAATGCCTGGTGCATCATAGTATACGTAATATTCGATCCTTAGATCAGGTAGTATTAGCATTGGAGCAGTATCCAACATCCACTTTATCTCAAGAAATTACTCTTCACATTAATCCTTCCATTAGATCTTCAATCCTTTCTTCGTCAGTTCTGTCATGGGTGCTGATAGTCAGGAGAAGTCCTGGATAAACCATCGGTAATATCTTATTAAACCCAGAAAGATCCTAATCCAAAACATGTTTTGAGGATGTTTCCAGGTCATGAACGCCTCTAATTTCTCTAGGTCTATGGATATACCCTTCTTAGACACCACATTTCCTAGGTACTTCACCTCCCAAATCCAGAAGTCACACTTCGACAAATTGTCTTAAAGTCGATGTGCTCGAAGTGTACTTAGGACTATCTCAAGGTGTCTAACATGCTGATCTGGTGTCAGTGAGTACATGAGGATGTCGTTGAAAAAAACTACAATTAACGAGTTCAAATATGGGTGGATGGTCTTTTTTATGAGTCCCATGAACACTATTTACATGTTCATCAGTCTAAACAACATTACCAATTACTCTTACAACCCAAACCTACTCTAAAACACCATATTTAGAAAGTCCTCCTCCCTAACTCACAACTTGTGATAGCTCGATTGAATATCAACTTTCAAAGAACCACCAGGATCTTTATAACTGATCGAAAAGATCATTGATTATGGGCAAGGGATATATGTACTTCACCGTTACTTGGTTCAACTTATGGTAATTGATGCAGAGTCGAGAACTTACATCTGCCTTATTGAAAAAAAAACATAAGTGAACCCCATAGTGAAGTACTTGGCTTGATAAAGCCCTTCCTCTCTATGTCGTCTAACCACACCTTGATCTCCTTCAGGTTATTTGGCTCTATGCGATATGGGGGTATCAAAATGGGCTTCACACTTGACATGATCTCAATATCAGCTTAACATGTAGATCCTTCAGAGTCTCTACTAGGAAAAATAATCCTACAAATATTTCAAACCATTCTTTAGCATCCTAAGTACCTATAATGCTCTGGAAAGGATGAAACATGTTGGAGTTGAAGTCAGGGCATATTTGACCATAAATCTTAACTCCTATGCCTAGTACATGCACTAAGCGAAAGAATTATGGTTGAAGCGACCTTGCTAACTAAACTATAGATAAGTGTGAGAGGATGATCGATTGCCTTATCCTACACATACAATGGAAATGAAGAAACATCCTTCCTTTGGAGAGTATTCTGGTTTGCTTCCCAAGTAGTCAAATAAGTCTACGTTGAGGTGAAATCTTCTGTAATGTGAAGAAAACACTTCTGAAAAAAAATTATTAGGATAAAACCTAATTAGTTTATGAGATCACATAAGGTTTTCCTAGGAGTATAACCAAAACCCAAGTTATAACCCTCCTAGAACTAAACCTAGTCTTTGTCCCTATATTTAGTCACAATCATCATATATATAATAATAAAATAACATGATCAGTTCAAATAATTAATGACAATAAAGATATATCACAACAACATTTCAACATAGATATATCACAAAAATATAAAGTATCCTAGAATAGATAACACAAATCAAAGAATTTAATTAAAGAACTATTATACCACACAATAATAGGTATATATATAATAGGTGGACCTACATGTCTAGCCATGATGCATGAATGCACTTGAAATCTCATAAATATAATATCAACATCATGTGAATCACCCAATGTTAATTTAATCAATGGTAACAATAAAACATAATTTCCCCCCACTTTATGAAAACTCATAGGTCCACTATACAGTGTTGGCCAGTCACTATCACTGTTCCCATGCCCCAAGTCCCAACCTGTCACGACCCGACCCGTACCAGGGCTCGAGCCACAACTACCCCAAGCCCGCCTCCATAGGCCAGGGGCTGGCGACTAGTGCCGAAGGCACAACAAACCCGGGGAGGCCTTTGCCTAAGAACCTGTACACACACATGCAGCTAACTCAATGCAAAAGTGCAGAGGAAAAATAAAGAAAGGTACCACACTACTATAAAAAGGGAACCAAGAAAAAAATGAATCGACCTCTAACAGTACAAGTACAAGAAAAGTAAAGCTGAAAGGGAAAGGGGAAAAAATACACACCCAACTAGAAAAATGCCACAACCCGACAACAGATGAAAAAGTAAAACAGCTGGAAGAGTCCCACTCCTAAATCCCAAGCCACGACTACCGCACGCGGTCTAAGCACCCTGTATCCCGAAGCTCCTCTGATGTCACGATCAACCTGTTCGTCTTCTTCAAGGGCACGCCAAATGCAGGCAAATCCCAAGCAGGGGTGAGTATAAAAATACTCAGTAGGATGCCCCAAAGGCTCAAGGGAGCAGTAATAGAGGTACTGAAGAGGAGAGTAGCAAGAGATAACAAGGTACAACAAGAGTGAACAAAAAGATTACAACTCCACCCAATAATAGATATGATCACTCAAAAAAACCCAAACGATAGAGTAAGGGGATCTTCATCTCACAGCTCACACCAGGTATATGCCCATACATATACCCAGGGCAACCATATATACTCGTAACTCATACCTGTAGTCTAGATACAAGTTACACAACCACATACCCACACTAGGGATCTTTTTAGAATATTTCCACGAAGTACTCATTATGGGAGAATGCACTCCACGAGTCTGATAGCTCTGATGACGTTCGTCCGAGAAGTACTGTTCATCATGAAATGTCAGAAGAGGTAGTTAAACTCATTATGGGAGACAAACTCCTGAGTGGGAAGATCATGATAGATAGAAGCACTCATTACGGGAGACACACTCCTGAGTGGGAAAGATCACGATACACAGATGAGGATCACTGCCAGGGCCATGGCGGATACCGCAACTCATCCGGATTCACCAGCTAGGTAGAGGATCAATGCTGGTAGAGTTGGTCATATCGATGCTTGACTCTACCTAGGGTCAAGAATGGATAGAGGATCTCACTCCGTGCCTCTCGGAGGGATGCCAGCTCTATAACAAAAAGTCCTACTGAAGGGATCATACTCCTATAGAAGGAAACGATGCCTGAACTTCAGGGGAACGAGAAGAAGGGGCACTAACCCAAACGAAAGATGTCAAAGATATGGTGGGAAAGAAGATCAAGCCATGTACTGAAAAGTACACGACGTGTAGAAAGGTTACACGTCATGTCCTTTGACCCTGGGTACTACCCGTGTACAACGGCCTGTGTCACAAGGCTGGTCGTGTAAAACACAACTACACAACATGTAGAAAGGATCAACCGTTGAGTAAAAGTATCGGGGGTCCGCCCCATGTATGCTGTCCATGTGACCGTACATGGTCTCAACCCATGTATGTCAACTCGTGAAAATCGGTACATGGGGTGACCCGCGTTACTGGCCTCACCTGGCCGTGTGGTGGAGTACCGAATCCAAAGATAGAAAAAACATCTCAGAGGAAAACGAACCCGCACTCATGAGGTGGGGGGTCCCGTCTCTACTGGAGCATAGGATTAAGGAATACTCAAGCCTTGAGTCATCAAGGGAAAGGTCATCCTAGCTCTCAATAAAAGAAACACCATGGTTCTGCTCCTCAGGTTATCGGTCATACCTCAACCGCGACGAAGTTCCACAAGGGAGCAACTTGAAGGACCACCATGTCATAAAGGTTACAACATGACAGAAGATGCATCAATCAGACGATCGGTCTATAAGTTATAGGCATTTTAGTACCGGGGGCCCGACTAGATTCATGTTCGGTCCAACCCGATCGTACTTCAAACGACACCGGTTAACCAAACCGGTCACACTGTTGCGATCTATATGAAAAAACACACGAGATGTACTACCCATTTGTCCAAAATGGATAGCCGGTGAAAAAGTTGCATTTCACCGCAACACACGCGAACCAGGCCCCATGGGGCCCACGCCTCGACCTCAACTTAAATATCCATAATTGGTCTTGAAACATCCGTCTTAATTTCAGGGTCGCAATGTCACAGACGGTTCGTCATTCCGACACCGTATGAGGGATATATGTTGGATACAAGATCCCATAATAATAATAATAATATTATCATTGGGTGTTTCGTGGACCCAAGATAGGAACTAGAATTTAGTATCCAACATTAGACTTGAAACGACTGTATTAAAGACAGGGTCACGTCAATGCTAACGACGAGTCAATCAGACGTCGCACGCATGAGTTATAGCAGGTCGAAGATTTAATAATAATATTAAATCTATTATTTTCCGAGCGATTTGGGTACCCGATCCAAAAACCCGAAAAAGATTTCCAATATTGGACTCAGAAATTCCGTCTCGAAGTCAGGGTTGCACTGCCACTAATGGTTTGTGAAACTGAGGTCACACGAAGAAGATACCGTCAAAATACAGTTTTCCCAACAAAAATAATAATAACATTATTATATTATTATTATTTTTAATTTAATTTAATTCCTTAAATCTCACACCCCAAATCCATGCACCACCTATATTGATGGCTCCTTGAATCCATGCCAATCATTCCCCCCTCCTTGATATTTATTTATTTCTTTTAATTTTTATTTCCCAAATCTCTTCTCTCTCCAATCTAAATTTCCTTCCACGGTTTTGCACCCCTATACACGAACAAGAACCCGCTACACCTCCACCTAGCACAGGGCTCCTCCGCGCTGCCTACTCATGCCGCCGCCTGATCTGACTAGTCACCGGACGAAGCCACCTTGCCCCTTTTTTCTATGCGCGCATGCACCAGCCGAGCCAGACTGCCCTGCTCCGCCACGTCGCCCCTTTCACGGGCTGCCACATCTCCGTTCTAAGTTCAGAAATTGTGACGACCGCAGATTCTCATTCCTTGGTCGAGATCTCCACGTCCGTATACCGCACTCAACATGAAATTAGGTTTTTTATGCGCTTAATTATTTTGTGATGAAGAACGCGCAATGAATGCGCGGAGAATGAAATTGAAAAGGGCATGGTTTGTGTGCGGATCGATGGCCGTGTTTGGTTTGGCCATCGTTTTTGAGAATCAATAACATGGGGAATTGGAAATTAAATATTTATCATGCTTCAAGAATCTCAAATCCAAGATAAAAAATAAGAAAATTAATTCAATCAATTGTTTATCGATCTGCGAATTGATTTATTTAATTCGCATTCATCGTGAGAAATTAAATCGAGGTAAGGAATCCACAAAGATAAATCCTACCTCAAGTTTGGATTGATCGTTGGTGAATATCGCGTTCACCAAGATATGTTCGCTGTTGATGAGGATCACACTTGCACAACGATGAGAAGAAGATGTTGCGTTCATCTCTCTTCGATTCGCATGGATCCAAGACTTCATCATCGTTCGTCAACAAAGAGGAGAGGAGAGGAGAGGAGGGTTTACCGTGGTTGGACAAAATGAATTATGAGGGAAAACCCCTCTAAAAAAAGAATTTATAACCTCTCACTAGGTTAAAAGAAATAAATTAAATAACTAAATAAACAATTATTTAATTATTTAATTATTCTCCTGTGATGGCGCATATGCCAACCACCCAATGCGGACAAAGGTTATACCTTTCTTAGGGTAAAACCTACATTCCGATCTCATCAGTGGCCTCATATTTTTCATTTGAGTTCCTGTTCTAGAGATATTCGGGTTTGAGCTATTAAATGAATAAATTAATTATTTAATTTATCCATTTAATACACCGCCAACGAGCAAGGGGTCCGAACATCCCGCGCTGACTTATTTTATATCGCTTCTAGGAGAAACATTGTGTTATAGACCCAACCGTGGTCTTGGATTTCTGATCCAATCAACTGTTTAAGAGATATCCCATTTTCTTTAGTTAACTGCGCGTGCGTAATATAAAAACACTTAACAATTTTTATAAAAATTAATTCCGGGCACACCGGGCCTCAGAATTGCACACCGTCTCAGCCCCCAGCTCTGGAAATATTCTTAGAAATATTTCAAAGTCTTATTAGGCCAAAAACCAGGTCTCTACATTATTCCCTCCTTCAAGCTTTTCGTCCTCGAAAAGCAAAACCAGAGAAACCACTCGGGATTCTGAGCGCACACTTAGCTCTCCCGCTCCTAGGGAAGCCTGTACGTTTTTGTACTGCCAAAGAATATGGACCAAAGGGTTAGTCCACCCTCATAAGGCTTTTTTGATTTGATGACGTGTGTAAAAACACACACGCATCTCCTCTGTTGCAACATGTGTAAGGCGTTGTATACCCACTCCTACTATTTGAGATAAGGTAAGGCGGTATGCAACCTTACCATCTCCCTGCACAATATCAAATGACCTGATAGAACTCAGGGGAAAGTTTGTCTCCTCGAACGAACCTCTACATCACATGTCACAACTAGAATCACTGTTTTTCATTAGGACAAAGTATCGTGATTCCCTTCTTCAGAATATCCATATGGTGAAACACTTAAGGATATCTGATCACCCAGGATTTCACAGTCGATGAATCACAACTGAGACTCTCTTACACACTCGAGAAGCGAAGGAGTCAACACCATCAACTGAGGAAAAGTTGTACCCTCATGTTCCACCAGGGTCAGCTGCAGGGAAGTTAACTGATCTGAAACTTACCACACAAGGTGAGTCTGGGACTTCCTGCACTTCTCGCTAAGGGAGTATACTACATAACCACACCTTGATTGCACAAGTTCGCAAGATTCTTCAACTGTTCTTTTGCTGCGCTGCCTGGGTCCCATATGACCACGTTCCTGTGACTGATCATGATAAGATCTCCTACGTTGAGATCTCATTGTCAGATGTCTTCTAGCTACAGTAGACGTCTCAGCTCTGTTACGCTCACTATCACAACCAACTGTATGGAGTGAAAAGAATATTTCTAACACCAGTTCCTACTATCGCACCTCAACATAGGTGGGGATTCACAAGGGCACTATGATAGCATAGATCTCTCTACAGAGTCCCTGATCGAACGTCTGTTCTCGAAAACTACCGTTATAGACTAGTGGACTACCAACTCTAGCCAAACCTCTAATGTCCGAGGGTCTAGCTTACTACAGAACCTCAGTGGTATCTAGTGCTGGAACTCACAAAGTGTGATCAACCTGCACACATCCTCAACCTGCTCAGCTGGGGTTGTCTTCTTCTCAACAGGTAGGGGTGTTTCTACCTATCCACCTGGAGAAGTGGGCTCACATGATGGGTCCCGAACTGATCTCTTGTCCCTCACAAAATCGTAGCAAGTATCCTAGATGGCTGTCATTATGGAGACATCCTGAATGTTATCAAGGAGTACCACGATCAGATGAGCATATCTATATATATCAACAATGATGGGGAGTTGACTCAAGAAGGACAGTGAAAGACTCAATCCTATATGATTCATGTACCATTGTTCCCTGCAACAGGTGTCTCAGGGTGCCGAGTCTACAAGCGGGTAATCAAGGTACTGGTGAATGGATGTGTCGGCCGCCCGTACCATCACTGGACTCCCTGGCCTGAGAGCCGCTCTCGAGACACATAGACACTGTTTCCCTAAACCCAACCAAGACCATTTTAGGGAAATGTCTGAACAACGTCCCAAGGGTCAAACCACCTCTGATACCACTCTGTCACGACCCGACCCATACTAGGGCTTGAGCCGCAACTACCCCAAGCCTGCCTCCATAGGTCAGGGGCTGGCGACTAGCGCCGAAGGCACAACAAACCCAGGGAGGCCTTTGCCTAAGAACCTGTACACACACACGCAGCTAACTCAATGCAAAAGTGCAGAGGAAAAAGAAAGCAAGATACCACAATGTTATAAAAAGGGAACCACAGAAAGATGCATTGACCTCTAATAATACAAGTACAAGAAAAGTAAAGTTGAAAGGGAAATGGGAAAAAATACACACCCGACTAGAAAAATGCCACAACCCGACAACAAGTGAAAAAGTAAAACAGATGGAAGAGTCCCACTCTTGAATCCCAAGCCACGACCACCGCACGCGGTCTAAGCACCCCGTATCCCGAAGCTCCTCTGATGTCATGATCAACCTGTTCGTCATCTGTAAGGGCACGCCAAATGCGGGCAAATCCCAAGTAGGGGTGAGTATAAAAATACTCAGTAGGATGCTCTGAAGGCTCAAGGGAGCAACAATAGAGGTACTGAAGAGGAGAGAAACAAGAGAGAACAAGGTACAACAAGATTGAACAAAAAGATTACAGCTCCACCCAATAATAGATATGATCGCTCAAAGAAACTCAAACGATAGAGTAAGGGGATATTCATCTCATAGATCACACCAGGTATATGCCCATACATATACCCATGGAAACCATATATACTCGTAACTCATACCTGTAGTCTAGATACAAGTTACACAACCACATACCCATGCTAGGGATATAGTTCGAAGATTTCCACGAAGTACTCGTTCCTGGAGAACACACTCCACGAGTCTGATATCCCTGATGACGTCCGTTCGAGAAGTACTGTTCATCGGGAAATGTCACAAGAGGTAGTTACACTCATTATGGGAGACACAATTCTGAGTGGGAAGATCACGATAGATAGAAGAACTCATTACGGGAGACACACTCCTGAGTAGGAAAGATCACGATACACAGAAGAGGATCACTACCAGGGCCATGGTGGATACTGCGACTCATCTGGATTCACCAGCTAGGTGATTCAACAGATAGGTAGAGGATCAACGCCCGGTAGATTTGGTCATGTCGATACCTGACTCTACCTAGGGTCAGGAATGGATAGAGGATCTCGCTCCGGGCCTCTTGGAGGGATGCCGACTCTATCACAGAAAGTCCTGCTGAAGGGATCATACTCATGTATAAGGAAACGATGCCTGGCCTTCAGGGGAATGAGAAGAAGGGGAACTAACCCAAACAAAAGATGTTAAAGATACGGTGGGAAAGAAGATCAAGCCATGTAATGAAAAGTACATGACGTGTAGAAAGGTTACACGCCGTGTACTCTGACCCCAGGTACTACCCGTGTACAACGGCCCATGTCACAAGACTGGTCGTGTAAAACGCAACTACACAACATGTAGAAAGGATCACCCGTCGAGTCAAAGTATCGGAGGTCCGCCCCGTGTACGCTGTCCATGTGCCCATACACGATCTCATCCCATGTATGTCAACCCATGAAAATCGGTACACGGGGTGACCTGCGTTACTGGCCTCGCCTGGCCGTGTGGTGGAGTACCGACTCCAAAGATAGGAAAAACATCTCAGAGGAAAACGAACCCACACTCAGGAGGTGGGGGGTCCCGTCTCTACTGGAGCCGAGGAGTAAGAAATACTCGAGCCTTGAGTCATCAAGGGAAAGGTCATCCTAGATCTCACTAAAAGAAACACCATAGTTCTGCTCCTCAGGTTATCGGTCATACCTCAACCACCACGAAGTTTCATAAGGGAGCAACCTGAAGGATCACCATGTCATAAAGGTTCTAACATGACAGACGGTGCGTCAATCAGATGATCGGTCTGTAAGTTATAGGAATTTTAGTACCGGGGGCCCGGTTGGATTTATGTTCGGTCCAACCTGATCATACTTCAAATGACACCGGTTAACCAAACCGGTCACACCGTTTTGATCCATATGGAAAAACACACGAGATGGACTACCCATTTGTCCAAAACGGATAGCCGGTAAAAAAGTTGCATTTCATCTCAACACGCACGAACCGGGCCTCGTGGGGCCCACACCTCGACCTCAACTTAAATATCCATAATTGGTCTTGAAACATCCGTCTTAATTTCAGGTTCGCAATGTCACAGACGGTTCGTCATTCCGACACCGTATGAGGGAGATATGTTGAATACAAGATCCCGTAATAATAATAATATTATTATCATTGGGTGTTTCATGGACCCGAGCCATGAACCAGAATTTAGTATCCAACATTAGACTTGAAATGACCGTATTAAATACAGGGTCACGTCCCCGCTAACGACGAGTCAATCGGACGTCGCACGCATGAGTTATAACAGGTCGAAGATTTAATAATAATATTAAATCTATTATTTTCTGAGGGCTTTGGGTACCCAATCAAAAAACCCGAAAAAGATATCCAATATTGGACTCATAAATTCTGTCTCGAAGTCAGGGTTGCACTGCCACTGATGGTTCGTGAAACTGAGATCACATGAAGAAGATACCGTCAAAATACGGTTTTCCCAACGAAAATAATAATAACATTATTATATTATTATTATTTTTAATTTAATTTAATTCCTTTAATCTCACACCCCAAATCCACGCACCACCTATATTGGAGGCTCCTTGACTCCATGCCAATCATGCCCCCCTCCTTTATATTTATTTATTTCTTTTAATTTTTATTTACCAAATCTCTTCTCTCTCCAATCTAAATTTCCTTCCACGGTTTTGCACCCCTGTACACGAACAAGAACCCGTTGCACCTCCACCTGGCACAGGGCTCCACTGCGCTGCCTACTCATGCCGCCGCCTGATCTGACTAGTCACCGACCGAAGCCACCTCGCCCCTTCTTGCTATGCGCTCATGCACTAGCCGTGCCAGACTACCCTGCTCCGCCACATCGCCCCTTTCACGGGCAGCCGCATCTCCATTCTAAGTTCAGAAATTGTGACGACTGCAGATTCACATTCCTCAGGTCGAGATCTCTACATCCATATGAAATGCTCAACATGACATTGAGTTTTTAATGCACTTAATTATTTTGCGATGAAGAACGCACAATGAACGCGCAAAGAATGAAATTGAAAAGGGCATGGTTTGTGTGTGGATCGATGGCCGTGTTTGGTTTGGCCATCATTTTTGAGAATCAATAACATGGGTAATTGGAAATTAAATATTTATCATGCTTCAAGAATCTCAAATCCAAGATAAACAATAATAAAATTAATTCAATCAATTGTTTATCGATCCACGAATTAATTTATTTAATTCGAGTTCATCATGAGAAATTAAATTGAGGTAAGGAATCCACAAAGATAAATCCTACCTCAAGTTTGGATCGATCGTTGGTGAAGATCGCATTCACCAAGATCCGTTCGCTGTTGATGAGGATCGCACTTGCACAACGATGATAAGAAGATGTTGCGTTCATCACTCTTTGATTCGCATGGATCCAAGACTTCATCGTCATTCGTCAACAGAGAGGAGAGGAGAGGAGAGGAGGGTTTACCGTGGTTGGTCAAGATGAATTATGAGGCCAACCCCCTCTAAACAAAGAATTTATAACCTCTCGCTAGGTTAAAATAAATAAATTAAATAACTAAATAAACAATTATTTAATTATTTAATTATTCTCCCGTGATGGCGCATATGCCAAACACCCGATGCGGACAAAGGTTATAACTTTATTAGGGTAAAACCTACGTTCCGATCTCATCGGTGGCCTCAGATTTTTCATTTGAGTTCCTGTTCTAGAGATATTCGGGTTTGAGGTATTAAATGAATAAATTAATTATTTAATTTATCCATTTAATACACTTCCAACGAGCGAGGGGTCTGAACATCCCATGCTGACTTATTTTATATCGGTCTTAGGGGAAATACTACGTTCCGAACCCAACCGTGGTCTCAGATTTCTGATCCGATCAACCGTTTAAGAGATATCACATTTTCTTTAGTTAACTGCACGTGCGTAATATAAAAACACTTAACAATTTTTATAAAAATTAATTCCGGGCACACCGGGCCTCGGAATTGCACGCCGTCTCAGCCCCCAGATCTGGAAATATTTTTCGAAATATTTCAAAGTCTTATTAAGCCAAAAACCGGGTCTCTAAACAACCATCTTATCCCCTACCTACCCTATCCCAAATCAAGACTATATAAGAAATGGGTTAGTGAATCTTAGTCATCTGATACCATTTTGTAACATCCTAGCCCAAACCACCTGGTCCGAACTGGAGTTCCACGTGACCTCATGCGCACCACCCCACACACAAGAGGTTGTCGACTAGTAGCAAGAGTCTAAGTCCATCAGTGAGGAGATTATACCCTCAGTATCATGTCATAGGATGAATAATAATAATAATAAACAATATAATAAATAATTAGAGTACATACAAAAATTGAAAGGATGGAATACATTTCACACAAGTACAAAAATGGATCCCAAAGTGGCAAGCCAACCAGAATAAATAAATGTTGATAAATAAATAAATAAACATTGGGGTCCTTTGAATTCCATCTCAGTCTACTAGCATCTTGATACTCCTCCACTCAACCATCCACCATATGTTATTTTCCCTTAACTGGATATCTAGTCATGAAATCTATAAGCACACCAAAATTCCTGAGTAGGGTGTGAGTACAAGACTCGGTAGGACACCACCAATGTATCTTTAACCTGGTGTGCTCAAGTATACAAGTTTTTGACATTAGTGATGAAAAATAGTCCCTCGACCCATGAGATTTGCGGGTTTGGGGTGGATGTGGGGTAGGGAGGGAAAAATAAAATTGATCATTTAGAGCGTGGGCCAATGCGGGTTGAGCCCGTGTGGGTGCGGGCTTACCTACGTGCCTAATTAAAAAAAATAAATTTTTTACAATATATGCCTCTTTAATATTTTAGTTTTTTAATAAACAAATTATGATTAAACCATGACATAGGTTTTCTCACCATAATTATCATATTAATTCACCATTCATTCACATGTGAATTTTAAATAGGTTTATATTTATTGTTTTAATATGATATTATAATATTTATATTGCAATTATTCACCATATTCACATGATGTGTCATCCCACCTCTTGAAAAATAGAACTCATCTCCCTTGTACATGGTTTCAATTCTAAAAGAGTTATTATAATCATAATATTTTTTAGGTCCATTTAATTTTGTTATTATTTAATTTTATTTTTTTATTAAGAAAATAGGAAAGGACCTCAGGGGAACCCTAATAGCCTCCTTTGAAACCGATTGTTGTTTGAAAAGTCGTTATTCATTCCAGCTGTTCACATCAGCACATGACCAACATTATCATTCGTCACGTCTCGCCGATCACTCACTTACTTTTCATAGCAACAGTTTGCCACCACATCGTCATCATCTCATGCCACCATTAACCCATATAAAAATGTTTCATCACATCCCTTAAAACTCTAGGTATTGTCAATCCATACTTCTCCCAACAATAACCATTAAGAATAAGAAAAAAATACAATATTTAATTGATTATAAATAGTACGTATTTTTTTTAAATGCGGGTAACCCGCGGGAAACCCGTGGGATTATGAAGGATGGGTTTGAATTTTTTTGTTTTATCACCAATCATTTTTTTCTGCATTTTCATATGGCCGGTTTAAGGGGTTGCCGGTACCCAAACATCACCTTCCAGTAGCCCACATCACCACAGAACCACATTACAAGTTTCAAATTTCAAATTTCAAAAACCTATTCAAATTCAAATTCAACCGCCTCGAACCGTGACCCGATACGCTGACAGGCCTCGTGTCTCGAATCAGAGATGTCAGTCGCCTTCAGCCCGCACGCCAAACAAGGGCCGAGCAACAACCTCCATCGTCACGCGCCACCGTTCACCGGCGCTGGAAAATCGACGACCCTGCGAAGCCGCCGTACCTCCGCCATCCCACAAATCTCCACCGGCAGATACGCAGTGGGAACCGACAATCCAACAACCATGCCACACATTCACCGCGCCCACCAGAGAACAGCAGGGGAATCAAAATAATCGGAACGGAGATGATCTGCACCAACGTCCGCAACACCATCACCTGTGGTCAAGAACAGACCACCGCGGAAGACGCCGACGCGTACCAGGAAGGGTCGAGAGCACTCCGTAGAGTATGCCGTAGACGGATCGGTCTTACACACGTAGATCCAACCTGAAGCGCCGTCAATCTCACCGTAGCCGTAAGCCAGCAACCACCGGGGAACATCACCATCTCCAGCCAGAAAACACCAGGAACAACACCAGAAAACAAAAACTCACTTCAACGAAAGCAAAACACAAACCAATAAACCCTTATCGTTGCAAGCAGCGGAATCCCGCAACCCAGATCTCGTCGCCGCAACCCAGATCTCGTCGCCGCAACCCAGATCTCGTCGCCGCCATCCTTATCAACCACGAGAGTCGCCTCAAAACCCCAACCACCCACACCGGAGCTTTGAGCTTCGAACTCCGACCAGCACCGCTCCTCCAGCGAAAACCCTATCCCGCGAGAGGACTCGGGAAAGCTAGCAAGCAACGAGTGTGGAGAGCCAGAGGAAACCCCAGAGCCACCGGATCTGAGTGAAGGAGTCGACGAGTGTGGCCTTTTGTGGAAAAACCCGCATTGGCTCAAACCCGCGTAGGCTTGGGCCGCCCCACCCCGACCCACCCGTTTCACATTACTAATGATTCTAAGGACCAAGGATTGATGAATTGTTCCCCTTTAATGTTCACATCCTCACTTGTAGACCGAGTGAAGGCTAGATAGGAGTAAAACCTAGAGTGTGCTGTGATGAGGGAACAACTAGTTGGAGGTGACCCGAAACATGGGTAGACTTTAGGAGATGACGATGTGGCCATGGTACATGGGAGATCAGTAGTCCCTACTTTCATTATATAGGGGTTGATGAGAGATTTCATGTCACGACCCGTCCCCCGGGGCCTGTGCCGTGACTGCCCCAAGCCTGCCTTCTATAGGCCAGGGGTTGGTGACTAGCACCAGAAAGACATATCCCTATAATGGGAAGGCATTGCCTTTAAACCTGTACAAATGCACAAACCTAGAACATAATAAGAAGCAACCATAAAGTAAACTGCTGTAGTAAAAAGTTTACTAAAAGTAAAGGGGTCGGAATACAAGCATAACTAGAAAGTACAGGTACAACTGAAAAGAGAAAACAACCCCTAGAATTTCCACCAAGGATCCTACCTGAAGGGTAGGTACAACTCACAATCAGTAGTCACTGTGTCACATCATGTCAAATGGTCCACCTCTGAGCACCATCCAGTCCTGGCTCCCTCAGCCTCGATCACCACTATCCGTCATCTGCACAAGACACAACAAGGTGCGGGCGTAGCCTGTACAGGGGTGAGTATAACAATACTCAGTAGGGACCCTGAGACCCCTAAAGGTCTCCCAGAGTTCCACAAAGGAAAAACCACAAAAAAAGACATCAATTACAAAGCACGAAGTAGTAGTCAACTCTAATTAGGTATATTCCCATACATATACCTAAGTTATAAAAATATACTCATCTCATACATGAGGAAACATAAGGCTCCAACTTTTAAGCCATTTTCACAACTGATCCACGAGGGAAGAATACCAAAAAGGTAACACCAAAAATATAACACCACAAAGGTAACACCGTAAAGGTAAAAGTACCACAAAGGTAACACCATGAAGGTAACACCACGAAGGTAAAAGTACCACAAAGGTAACACCACAAAGGTAAAAGTACCACAAAGGTAAAGACTTAGCTCACACCAGGTATATAACTTAAGTACAGAAGTATAGATGATTAGTTGTAAATATAGATCATCTGATTCTGTTGAGAGGCTCTGTTGCTGACCCACATAGGATCGATAGATGTTGACCCACACATGATCGCTAGGGGCTGAACCACATAGGATCAATAGATGCTTACCCAAATAGGATCTCTAGGTGCTGACCCACACAAGATCGATATATACCGATCCACACAGGATCACTAGGCGCTAACCCACACAAGATTGATAGCTACTGACCCACATAGGATCGATGTTCTTTCTTTACGTTACAGCCAGCCACAAGATTCTCGCACTAAAAACACTTGATTCCAGGAAGATCCACTCCTCAAGATATCGATCATACCTCATCCACCAAGAAGTTCCATGAAGAAGTATCCTAAAGGACCGCCTCGTCATAAGGGTTTCAATGCAACAGACAATGCGTCAACCAGACACCTGGTCTGTAAGTTATAAGCATTTTAGTACTGATGGATCGATTGGATTCGGGTACGATCCGACCCAGAAAAACTCCAACTTTCTCTGAAAGTCATGTGGAATATCTCAAAAGGACTTCCTTATCATTAGGGTCCTTATTCCACAGACGACGTGTCAATCGGACACCCGGTCTGTTAGTTACATCCCTTTCTGTGAAACGGGGGGTGATCGCACCTTGGTATGGACCGACTTGGTCGGGCCTGCCAGAATATGCCAAAGGAACCGCTTCCCAAAAGGGGTCCCAATTCCACTGACAGCATGTCAAACGAACACCCAGTTCTTCAATTACGGTCATTTCTTTATTCGGGTACCGGATGGGTCTGGGCCCGGTCTGACTCAGTCAGACCGGCCCGACACAACGGGTCCCGGGGTCTACCTGAACCCGCTCAGGTCTGGCCCACTAAGCGTCAACCCAGTTCACTGGGTCCATCCTATCAGGGTCATCCTGGTTCGGTTCGCAAGCCCAGGCCGCGGTTGGCCCGACCTGCTGGGTGGGGCTCGGCCCACCCGCGCTGGCCCGTAGGTTCGGCTTGCCAGAAGGCGGACCACCTCCTTCGCTGGCCCCACGGTTGTGGGGTCATTTCGCCTAACTGGTCGGACATTCAGCCAACCCAGTTCCGCCAACGTGGTGCGGTGTGGGCCACGCCGCACCCTCCTACCATAGCCTGCTGGCCACGACCGCTTCTACTGGTGGTGCCTGCGAGCGCTGCACTTATCCCGCACGACCAGCTTCAGCCGACTACCCTCAACCGCCACTGTGCGTCATCGCGCGCCGCCTTCCACTACTCGTAGTTGGTTTCTGTGGGTCTTCTCTGGCCACCGTCGGCCGTCATCGACATGGCGCGCTGACTGTTTCTTCCGCGGGTCACCAAACATGCTCCGGTGTCCGTTCTTGGTGTCGTCTGCGCCTACATCTCTTCCACACTACCGCCAATATAGCGTGAACCACTATTTCATGTTTCCATCGATTTGGAAATTATTCCCCGAAGGTCATATCAAGAACGAAGCGGCGGAGGGTCTAGGACTTACTCGTTTGGCATGTTCCCTCCGCGTTAAGGTGATAGTAAGTGGGAGAGAATTTAATTCATAAAAGACAACTTCAAAATAAACCCCCTACCTTAAGATCGTTGGAGAATGTCTGTGTTTGAGGAAGAGTCGGTGTTCGTCGTTCGGTGGTGCTCGTCACCTCCTGCTGGAACCGGTTCCATTCTCCAAGTGGTTGGCGTCACAATACTTTTCCAGAGTTTCGTCACTTGGTGAATTTGTGCCAATACTCCTCCCCAAACTCCATATAAACAGGAGAGGGGAGGGTGAGTAATGCCCGTGGAATTAACGAGGTTTAATTAATTAAG
This sequence comes from Viscum album, assembly GCA_963277665.1. Taxonomy (NCBI): domain Eukaryota; kingdom Viridiplantae; phylum Streptophyta; class Magnoliopsida; order Santalales; family Viscaceae; genus Viscum; species Viscum album. The sequence continues at coordinate 1,825,111,805 of OY728163.1, forward strand.
GAACTCTTCTAATTCCAATAGTGCTGTTACAAAGAATTGAGGAGTCAATCCATTTAATGGCTTGACACGTCGTTGGTCTCGCCACCGCCGCTTGACTGTTGGAGGAAAAAGAAAAAGAAAAATAAAACAACAAAGTTATTTTATTATTATTTTAAATGTCCAAAATCTGAATTTTTCTCCTGACCTACTGCGGTTGCAGTGAATCCTTCCTTAAACGAATCCCGGCACTGCAAATTCAATGGTACCCTCATATTTTTAATCCAAGCATCGGTTCAAAAGTTAGAAAATGTCGCTCGTGCGTTTACTGAACGTACCTAAAAAAGTTCAATAAATTATTAACATTCACCCTCGACCCGCGCCGGTTAAGGTTAGACTCCGCCTAAGGGGAACACACCCCAACAAACTCAAAGGTACTCTCGGATTTTCAATCGGAGTTACCATTTAGAAGTTATGGATTTTAACAATAAAATAATTATTAATTATTTTATTTACAGCAAAAAACTAACTCCCATAGTTGGCCCATTGTAACGACCCAAAATTTTGAATAAATCTTATTTCCTAAATTTTATGTGTTATTTTATTTTTTTTATACTCAACAAAAATGTTTCATTTGATAACATGAGTATAATTAAAATGAGACCGTTGGGTTTAGACGGTTATATGACCATTGGTCAATATGACCGCTGGAAACTAAAAGTTTTGATTATTGTCTCTAAATACAAGTAATCTTGGTTAATTATTATAGAAAGAAGATTCGATGGCCTCACCCAGTAGTCTTGGACCGATCGAAGCCCATCTAACAGAACTTGGGAAGGAGGTAGCACCACTGGGCTTTGCTCTGGACCAAACCCAAGTCGAACTTCATCGTGTGAAGATAGAACGAAATCGCCTTTGTGAGAAGTTCAAACTAATAGAAATTACTACTGGTGCGATGTTGGCTGATCCTCCCTCAGATTATCTCACCTTAGCACACCTTACACTTAGGTCCTATACTGGTGTGATAAGGGGCTATGTAAGGAGACCATAACTGCCTTGTGTAATCCTTTGTTTTAAATAAAAATTGGGATTTCTTCTTATGATGATGTTTATGAATTTTTAAATGACCAGATAAATATAGTATGCATATTTTTGATGAATTTTAGAAAAAGGATATTTTAAAAATGTTTATGTAAACCTTAAATAATTAAAAATGTGTAATGATTTTCAAAAAATGGTCTTCTACAATTATGTTCAGTACGAAATTTAGAGTCTAATGAGGTCAAATTAATTTTTGATGAATAGTAAATTATGAATAGTGATTTTATGCTTAGGATTAGTAATGTGACCAAATGGATTAGAAATATCACTTAAAAGAAAGTATTAAAATAAGCTAGGCACTTTGATTAAGTAATGTGATTCAATAAATTGGTTAAATAACGGTTTCATAAATTATTATTCAAGTATTAGTTTTTTCGGATGAATAGTTTTTTTAATTAAAATTTTAATTAAAAATATTTAGAAAATTATTTTTATAAAATGAACTTCATTTTTGAACTCAGAGCATCGATATTATGTTAAGGTAATTTTTGGGGATTTTTCTGAAAAAAATAAATGTTCGATGAATAGTGTTTTAATTAAAAATTTAATTAAAAATATTTAAAAAATTATTTTTATAAAATGGATTTCATTTTTGAAATCAGAGCATTGATATTTGGTTAAGGTGAAATTTTGAGATTATTCTGAGAAAGTTGAATTTTCGATGAATAGTGAAAATACAGTTTTTAAGTTACGGGTGTTTAATGACATCATTAAATGATGTATTAAGTATGTAATCAATATGGTCGACTTATGAATAGTAAGATAAGGTATGAGGTGTCCCAAGTGGCCAATACCATGGGCAAGCCCATGGTTTTGCCAAAACCACTAATGAGGTGTCCCTTGGCCATTAATGCCTTGTCCCCTCACTTTCCCTATAAATACCAAGCCATCCTATCATCCATTCGACTACCCACTCTCCCCCAACGAAGTTCTGGTCTCCTTACCTCCCAAGGAGTCCTCCCAAGGTGCCCCCAAGCCCTCAAGTTTCAAACCATTGAGTTTTAAGAGTTACGTTTTAAGGTAAGGGATCCGACCTCTCTCTTCTTTTCAAGTAATCTCTTTTATGTCATTTATTTTATTCTCCATGTTCTTATATTAAAGGATGTTCTTTTATACTAATATTACTTCCCATTTCATGTTCATATAATGATAGATCCCCTCTTACTCTCATTATTTTGTTTTATGAAGTTTTAAGTGGCGCCGTTAGGCTGCCGAAATTTTTGTAACGGATTCTTTCTCCCTTCTCATTTTTCAAGATCTATTTTCCATGTAAAGTATTTCAAGTTCCTTTTTATTATGTTGGGGTATGATCTCTAAATTTATCATACTGATCTTTTATGATCATATGATGAGAGACCCCATTTGATCTCTTCAATTCAGTATTTTGAAGTTTTAAGTGGCGCCGTTAGGCTGCCGAATTTTTAAGTGGTTCTTCACCCTTCTCGTTTTGAAGTTCTACTTTCATGTCAATTCTTTCAAGTTCCTTTTTATTATGTTGGGGTATGATCTCTAAATTTATCATACTTATCTTTTATGATAATATGATGAGAGACCCCATTTGATCTCTTCAATTCAGTATTTTGAAGTTTTAAGTGGCGCCGTTAGGCTGTCGAATTTTTAAGTGGTTCTTCACCCTTCTCGTTTTGAAGTTCTAATTTCATGTCAATTATTTCAAGTTCTTTTTTATTATGTTGGGGTATGATCTCTATATCTATCATACTAATCTTTTATGTTCATATGATGAGAGACCCTATTTGATATCATCAATTCATTTTTGTTGAAGTTTAAGTGGCGCCGTTAGGCTGCCGAATTTCTAAGGGGTTCTTTCACCCTTCTCGTTTTCATGATCTACATTCATGTCAAGTCTTTCAAGTTCCTTTTTATTATGTTGGGGTATGATCTCTATATCTATCATACTGATCATTTATGTTCATATGATGAGAGACCATATTTGATCTCGTCAATCCATTTTTGGATGTTTTAAGTAACGTCGTTAGGCTGCCGAACTTTCATAAGAGAAATCTAAATTTTGTCTTCCATCCATGTTTTTCATTTAAAATGGTATGTCCTTGAAATTTCATTACCATGATCATGTATCCTTCTTATTCTGTCCATATACTGTTTTATGTGTCATTTATGAATGTTTGACCCATTTTCCCTCTCTTTTTAATGTCTTCTAAAACCTCGTAACATAGCCGTTATGCTGCAGAATTTCCGTCTCAAAATGTCTCTCTCTTTTTCTAAAGTTCTTTTATATTATTAAGTGAATACTCAAATCTCTTTCTTCTAAAGGGGTATTCACATATATACCAAAATGTTCTATTTTAAATTCTGGGATTTACATACATTAGACCCACCTTCCTTTTCTGTGGGTTTTAAAGTAACGTAAAGATCATGTCATTAAATCAGTTTTTTTAAAACTTTATGATTATGAAATGAAACCCATTTCTTTTATGCTATATGGGTTGTTTATGAAATGATTGATGATGATATATGTGGCTCACATGATAATAAAGGCAAATTTAAGGGTGCGCCCTGATAGCGCTCCAATGCATTGGGTAAAGACTTAATCTCTAGAGATGACCATTTTTAACGACACCTTGGTGAATAACCTTGGTAATTTTTAACGACGCCTTGGTGAATAACCTTGGTAATTTTTAACGACACCTTGGGGATGGACCTTGGTGAAACGAAACGATTGTCAATATTAAATGTTGCAGCCACATCTTCAAGTTATGAAAAAGTTTTGTTTTATTATGATATGCCTCATGATTTCATTTTCACGCCTTAAAGTTCTTTTCATGACTTTATTGATGTATCTCCAGTTCATATGTTAAATGTTTCACTTGTTTCCCTTGTTGGGACTTCTGCTCACCCTTTCTTTTGATGTATGTCCCCAGGTTATGAGATGCAGTAATGAACCTAGGGTGAACATGAGGATAATCCTTTCAAGTGTTTAAGAAGAATGTTTTTTTGTTTCATGTTTTATGTTCCTTGTTTCCAAGACACTAAACCTTATATATCCTCAGTTTCGTGTAATGTAATGAAAGTTATGTTATAAAAATACGGGATGCTATAGTTGGTATCCAAGGATGGTTTAGTTATTTGTGTAAATTAGGATATGAAAACTTTAGGAAGAAGCCCATAAAAAGTTTATATATAGGAAATCTTCCTGGTATTTTGGTGAGTATTGAGTAATGGGTTGCTAAGCAAATACATCCCTGTCTGGATACGAGCAGGTAGAGGTGGCTCTGGCACATATGTACATAGGGGTAAAATCAGAAAACACCGCTTTGAGCTAGACTCGAACGGGAACTGGTACACAACAATGGGCCTTGTTACACTCTTGGTTACGACACTCCCGGGGGATATGCTTTGGTAAATTCATACGCTTAGTATGAACCATTATTAAAGGAACAAGGATAAAACAAAATAAAGATATACATAAGAATATATGATCATGGATAACCAAGATTGGAACCTAGGGGATCACAAGTTAGGATATACTTTTATTCTACATGTTTATCCTTTTATGCTTAAAGTTTCCCTTTCATGATTATTAGCTAAGTATTTAAGCCCCTAATTATAGTTTCTTTTCATAGTTAATGGCGGGAAATGGAAGAACATGTCCCAAAAACCAATGTGATAGGAAATGCGATGATTGTCGTATTAATATGACAGAGATGATTATGGGATTAAAAAAATGATTATTATTTTGGAAGATGTTCACTATTTTGGGGACCCTATATGATCGAGGTAAATAGATTACTACGGTATTTTCATTGAGGAGTAAGGTTGACTTATATTTTGAAGAATCGATGAATTTGAAGTGGACTTATAGTAATTTAGGTTACTTATGAGAATGATTAACCTATCTTGGATAAAATATGTTTAGGTTAGCTACTTTTGTTATAAGATGTTAGGAATGGTTGATGTGTTTTGGAGATGAACAATGAAGTTTATTTTGGAAGACTATGTTATCAAATCCCTCTTGTATTTGGGTTTCAATCTTAGTTTGGTTTATTTTGAAGAATTTTAAGGACCGTTATTTATGGAATGGTCTATGATGAACTTTGGGTAGTTCCATGGAACTTTGAAGATTTAAAAGTAGTTTCCCTTACTATGGGATTCTTTTTCTTTTTTTTGAAGAGTTGTTTTACCTTACCCTTTCTGTTTTTGGGATAACGTTTAAAGATAGAAGAAATATATAGTTAATCTTTTGTGGATTATGTGATTCTCTAGAATACGATTCTTGTGCTTTTGATGAGACCAAGTGTTTTTTAATTCTCATCATTTGGAGAAAAGATTAGTTTTGGTAGAGACTTATTAAAGGATGAAACTCTACCTGAAGGTAGGTATATTTTCTTATGTTTTTGTTCTATGTAGTAATGAATTCCTCAAAATTATGAAAAAGAACGTAAAACAAAAACGTTGTTGGTTTACGTTTCCTACTAGGTAATCAAAGACCGTTTACACACATCCTAAGTTTGGGATTTTCTTATTGTTAACTTTCTCCTAATCATGTTTTTCATCACTCTCCCTCAGAACTTGACCCTTTGTTTTCTCCTCCATGTGTAACGCCCCGACCCCAGTTACCCAGAGTCGGTGCATTAATACATAACATTGGCATGATCACAAGAAAGATCAAATCTCGAAAGACCGATTGGTTTAGTAGCCTTGGAAACACTAGATATATTCATAAGTTTTACATTACATCATAAAATGAAAAACTACTACAACAACATAATGTTTCCACAGTCCACACTATAATCCCCTCATAATATCCCTGCAGGTCATTCATAACTTACATCTTCACATCCTGGGAAAAATAAAATATAGAAAAGGGGTGAGCTCAAATGCCCAGTAAGGATAACAATATAGCGGAACATTCAAAAATAAGCATAAACATTTAAGGCAATGAATTACTAAAACAAAAGCCTTTTAAACTTGAACTTCAACATAGTATGGCAAAAGTAAAATGAAAAAAATGCCATTTACTTGTGCACATGGATATTCTACTAATCGAATAATCACATGCAAAATCAATAACCACTTTCATAATGTTGGAATGCATAATTCCAAACATTAATTTCATTGTCTAGGCCTCATCCCAAGACCTAGGGGTTACTTCTAACCGGAACCCAACCCGGAGTGCCTCTAATAACCGGACACCAACCCGGAGTGCCTCTAATAACCGGACACCAACCCGGAGTGCCTCTAATAACCGGACACCAACCCGGAGGGCATACTTTTACCAGTCCCTAACCTGGAGGGCTTACTTTAACCAGTCCCCAACCTGGAGGGCTTACTTTTACCGGTCCCCAACCCGGAACATACTTGTTTAGCACATTCATCTGAAGAAAAGTTTATAACATAAACATTTGGGTTAAAACTAGCATACGAAATGTCAATAGTTTCACCATAAACTATGAATGGTATAAAATAGCACATCCACATTCAAACATATCACAAAACCTTCAATACAATATAGAAGTTTTGTATTATAATAAATCAACTTCAAATAATCTTAAAATCCATCAAAGGATGTTGACATAGATGAAATCAAAATTCTTTTAAAAGAAGTATCTCCTTTTATTTTGAAATCATTTAAGATCCATATAAAATAAAACATTTTCTTGAAAATATTCTTGTAAGCTTGTAAGGAAATCTTTGATGATTTTATAACGGCGGAAAATAACCGCACCCACCGTATAAGTTTAAAAAAACATTCTTACCTCAATTCTGTCGAAAAGGTTAAAAAGGACCTTGTTTTGAAAACGACGGAAAGATTCCTTTATAAACCTCTTATAAAAAGTCAAACAAGGGTATAAATGACTTTAACCCATATTCTTGTAAATAGTAAAAATGTTTTGAAATACATTTCTAAGAAACATGGATGTGGATGATAAAGAGGTCCCAGTAGATTATTACGTATAATACAACCTCGGATAATGAAGAGATTGTGAAATAACTCTTACCTTGTACTTTTCCTTGGTTGGAGTAGGTTAACCTCCTGTATAATGGTGAAATAGTTGTTATTAAATTATACAAGAATCATATATAATAATATGATATCATATATGATCTTTTAACATTGATTTGTTAATAATATCTTAGTATTATCATTATATCGGGTGTTAACTTACTTGTTTTCTTTTATATGTTTTGTTACGTAAGACATGTTTGTAAAGGATAGGTTGTATATTATTCATATACAGAATGATATCAAGTCCTTAAACATCATTTTTAAATCATCAAATGATAATTATACTTGAATGGATACGATGGAGAATGAATCTCATCGCGTTCGTGGAGACGATAGTCCGTACGTACGCACGAGCGACAATATCATTCTTTTGATATTAAAATAATATATAAATGGATGGTATATCATATATACAGAATCATTAACATGTTATATTTATTATTTACATGAGTTACACACCATTATTATACCCATCCAAATAATATTATTTTGAATAACAATTACACCACGACGTGGAGACGGTAAGCCGTACGTACGCACGTATGGTGACATGTTATTCAAAGGGTGGATAGAATACTGAATATGATTGTACCATATTTATAATAACATCACAGTATATGTGAGATACTGGAGTTATTATTTTAGAATGGTAAGAGCAAAGGAAGAAGAAGTGGAAGAAGAAATGAACTTGGAGAAGGGTGGTGAAATCATTACCTCTTCTTCGGGTTCTTCCTTTTGATTTGATCAAAAGGGCTCCTTAGGTTGGCTTTCTGATCAAAATAAGGCCTCTAGGTTGTAGTGAGGGATGTTGGGAGAGTATTTGGGCAGAGTTTTGCCGAACCAAAAGGCTTTAGAGGTGTGAAGAAATGAGAAGGAGGAGTGCCCTTTTATAAGAGGGGTGAGGGGCACCTTTGGAAAAGCTAGAAATATTAATTTATATTAAATTCATATTCGGTTTCTAAAGGCTCCAAAGTTTATTATTCAAAGGTTAAGGTGGGGATAGGTCTAAAAACACTCAACCAATAGAATTTAGACAGGTTTGGGTACTTATATTAACCTTATCTTTAAGTATCAACTCTAAGTTAATTAGTTTCACTTTTACAATGTCTCTTTGTATTTTTATATAATATGGTTAATAAACTTACTATATACATCCAAGCGACACCCAAGTGGTCCATTAATGATGAACCTATCATGATATAAGTCTCTTGGCCGAACCTTAGATTTTTAGGAATTTAATATCAATTAATAATATAATATTTGTTTTAAGAACTCTTTTATGTCAATTTTGACACTATTCAATAGTTGATTTTTGTGAAACTCATAACAGATTGATTACTTCGAACAAAGTCAATTAAATCAATCCTAATATATCATATTATCCTAGAAAATTAGTTTAATTCATTAAAAGTTTCATATTATATTTATTTGGGTATTTATAATATCAATTATTTTAATTTTTCACTATTATAGTAATTACTGCATCATCATTGTGTCATAAATAAAATAAATTATTTAATGTCTAAAAATTATAAATAAAATATAATTATGTAGGAAATCTTTTTATCTTTCTAATTAATATTTATAATCTAAAATCAAACTTATATAACCCTATTTAACAATTACTTTTCTAAAGGATATATGCTTGTGTCATTTTTGTATTCATTTTGACTTAATTAAAATAAAGTGTCATTATCACTTACAAGTGGATCCATGGGGTCCCAAAATTGACACAAAGATGCCCATGGTCGACCATGTATCAACCAATAGGGTTAAGACACGTTTTAGGGTAATTTAGTATTATTATAATATTATTTTTTAACCCTTATTTACCGGATTTACCCTTAACCATGGTAAATAAAATATTTACCGCAGTAATTATTCAAAATGTCTAAAAATAAAAGTTACCTATTTACACAATTTGAACATCCTGATTCCAAATATGGAATCCATTTTCCTAAATTCAAAACACAGAAGTGGCAGAAATTAATTTAAAATTAATTCCCGCTGTCAAAACAAAAAGCGTGTTTTTAAGAGATAATAACTATCAAAAGATTGACACTTGTTTATGTTCGGTTTAATTGTAAAATTATGTCCAATGACCAAAATTATATTAAATAGTAAAAATATATTCTAAATATACTTTAAAACCACTCAAATTCATAATTTATCACTATTAATTATTTTGATTAAAAAAGTTGTTTTTAATTAAAATTTAGTAATTTTCACTATTCATCAAAATATGAAAGTTATCCGAAAAGTACCAAAATTTCACCTTAGTCTAAATTTGATATTCCGAATCCAAAAATGAAGTCCATTTTAAAATATAAAATATATATAACTTCAAAAAGTAGGTATTACTATTCATAACAACTAGTTTGATTGGTTACGGTGTGTTAGAACTCGAAGTTGCGTACATCACACGCTACTGTTTTATCCAAAGGAAAGCGTACCGTGGACGCTTGGGATGTTTCATTTTAAATTTTTTGATGTCTCCATTTAGTCAAAAAGTTTAAAATATTGTATTTAAAAAGGTTTCACTATTAGAAGTTGATAAAAGTGAAATACTGAAAATGAATTTGTTCTTGCATTATGACTAAGAAACTCATAATAGGGATTCTAAAATTATAAGGATTATATAAAGTTCAAAATGTAGTTAATACTATTCATGACCTCTTTTAATGGTGTGATTGAACTCAGTGTTGCGTGTAGTGCAAGTTATTGAATTATTTTTAAGAAATAACACACTCTGAAATCCTGGGGTGTTACATTCTCCCCTCCTTCAATAAATTGCGTCCTCGCAATTTGAAATTGTTCTTCGAAGATAAAAGGTTGAAAGTAGAAAATATATTTGTGGGAAAACCCACATTGGAAATTGGGTTACTAAAATTTAGTCTTAATATGAGGAAAAGAGAAATTAAAGGGTCACCACCAAATTATGATCTCGATTAGGAGAACATTGGTGGCAATTAGAGACATATAATCGGAGGAAAAACGTAAATATTTATAGGTAGTGATTGAGGTCATCAATCACAAACAAGTGTATAATTGAGGTCCTTAAACTCATCAATCTATGATGATTTGAAGTACCATCGGTTCAACAAAATATAGGGTATTGGGATAACACATTTTTGACGTTTCAAAATATCTTAGTTGAAATCCCACATCGAAAAATGAATTAACGAGGCCTCTATTTAAAATAAAGAGTCGAAAGTATGAAGATTACCGAAAATAACACATACTAGGGTTCCATGTAAGAAAATATGGATATGGAAGAAAAATCTAGCCATCAATTATCTGATGGAGAGTGGTAGAGAACATGGCTATGAAAAGGCCAACAATCCCAAAGCCATAAATTTGTGATGATTTAAGGTACCATCTAGGACAACATTTTTGTTCTAAGTTTCTATTATTAATGTTGAGGAATTTATTTATGAGATTGGATAAGATAATAAGGAGATATACTTAGTTTATAATTAGAGTTTTATCCATTAATAAATTTATACCAAAACTCATCATTCACTCGTAAAAAAAATTCTATTTATACTATTCATAGAGGGTTCCAAAATAAACGAATTTATAATTCATCTACCAGATCTTTTAAAAAACTACTTTATTTAATCCAGGACATCTCGTGGGATAGTGGTAGGTGATACACCCTTGTCGCCCTTTGTTTGCGGGTTCAAGTCTCGCAGCCTTGCCGGACGCGACGGGTTGCCGCCCGACCTCCGGGTTGTCCTTTTATGGCAATCCAAAATAATCCAAACTAGAACTATCCAAAATACTTCTGTCCAAACTCACAGTCCAACATTCATAAGGAAGGTAAACATAATATAGATCCTTTTTACCCCGTAATAGCATATGAATACCTTCATCATGTATTACCATATTCCTTATTGATTACATTCATGCTCCCTTATTCCATATAGAATGCTGGATATACTTCATTAATCCAAAAATGTTTTAAACCCCAATAATGATGGAATATACAAATCATTAATCAGTTCCAAGGTAGTCAAGAATATCCAATATAATTTATCCAAAACAATCACATATTATTCCAAAATCACTACCTCAGTATCAGAACTATATTATGGTTTATCATTCTCTCAACCATATATTTTCCAAAAATCTATCCTGCTAATGAGTCACTTTTCTTTGTTCCACACAATCTCAAGTCCTTAATGAAATAGTACTGCAGTACAATCCTTATATACTCCATAATTATTATAACAAGTACATTGTTGATACAAAGCTCAATTGACATAATCAACATAAGAACTCTAATCATTCCTCTTCATCTGTGGTAGTATCATAACTTGATTATTATCCAATAACATCATTTGCGGCATAGTCTGATGACTGGGACATAGGTTCGCGTAGTGTCCAAACTCCTTGCAAATGAAGCATTGTACATTTAAAACCATTTTCTTACCCTTGCAGTCACGTACTTTGTGCCCTTTTCCTCCACACTTATAACAAACTCCCATTCCTTTCAGGCAAGTTCCAGGGTGTTTCTTTCCACAGTTACCACATATGGGAAAATTCTTCTTTTCCCTCTTCCCTTTATCCATCTTTCTCTCTTCCATCCTTTTCTTCTCTTGCTTCCCTTCAAAGCCATAGGACTCAGTAAACTCTTTACATATCTTATCAACACATGATATTATTTCTTCATATGATGATAATACATGGGAGACTATTTCTCTTATAAATTCTAGCTTAAGACCATGAAAGATATGATCCTTCCTTCTCTTTGAATCATGTGTATTTTTGGAGTTCTCATTCCTTCTACTGGGCGCCATTTCTATACCATGGCATAAACTAGATCAGTTTATGAATCAAAATACATAATCCCATACTTATAAAACACCTAACATAAATTGAACTATTTATGGATATAATCCATAATCATAAGAATGTTTTCTTTGAGGAAGTATATACTCATAATCCCTTCAAAATGATTTGTAAAGAAAATGAGAGTTATCCTAAGCATATCCCCCGGGAGTGTCGTAACCAAGAGTGCAGCAAGGCCCGTTGTCGTGCACCAGTTCCCGTTCGAGTCTAGCTCAAAGCGGTGTTTTCGGGTTTTACCCCTAGGTACATCTGTGCCAGAGCCGCCTCTACCTGCTCGTATCCAGACAGGGATGTATTGCTTGGAAAACTCACAAAATCTCTACAATACCAAAATTCTAGGAAGTTCTTCTATACTAATCCTCAAAGTTCATCTTAGGTCTACGTGCTCTAATCAGAGTTTATCTAAATCTAGCTTCCAAGGTTTGTACTAAACTTCCTCTGATACCAACTGTAACGCCCCGACCCCAGTTACCCAGAGTCGGTGCATTAATACATAACATTGGCATGATCACAAGAAAGATCAAATCTCGAAAGACCGATTGGTTTAGTAGCCTTGGAAACACTAGATATATTCATAAGTTTTACATTACATCATAAAATGAAAAACTACTACAACAACATAATGTTTCCACAGTCCACACTATAATCCCCTCATAATATCCCTGCAGGTCATTCATAACTTACATCTTCACATCCTGGGAAAAATAAAACATAGAAAAGGGGTGAGCTCAAATGCCCAGTAAGGATAACAATATAGCGGAACATTCAAAAATAAGCATAAACATTTAAGGCAATGAATTACTAAAACAAAAGCCTTTTAAACTTGAACTTCAACATAGTATGGCAAAAGTAAAATGAAAAAAATGCCATTTACTTGTGCACATGGATATTCTACTAATCGAATAATCACATGCAAAATCAATAACCACTTTCATAATGTTGGAATGCATAATTCCAAACGTTAATTTCATTGTCTAGGCCTCATCCCAAGACCTAGGGGTTACTTCTAACCGGAACCCAACCCGGAGTGCCTCTAATAACCGGACACCAACCCGGAGTGCCTCTAATAACCGGACACCAACCCGGAGTGCCTCTAATAACCGGACACCAACCCGGAGGGAATACTTTTACCAGTCCCTAACCTGGAGGGCTTACTTTAACCAGTCCCCAACCTGGAGGGCTTACTTTTACCGGTCCCCAACCCGGAACATACTTGTTTAGCACATTCATCTGAAGAAAAGTTTATAACATAAACATTTGGGTTAAAACTAGCATACGAAATGTCAATAGTTTCACCATAAACTATGAATGGTATAAAATAGCACATCCACATTCAAACATATCACAAAACCTTCAATACAATATAGAAGTTTTGTATTATAATAAATCAACTTCAAATAATCTTAAAATCCATCAAAGGATGTTGACATAGATGAAATCAAAATTCTTTTAAAAGAAGTATCTCCTTTTATTTTGAAATCATTTAAGATCCATATAAAATAAAACATTTTCTTGAAAATATTCTTGTAAGCTTGTAAGGAAATCTTTGATGATTTTATAACGGCGGAAAATAACCGCACCCACCGTATAAGTTAAAAAAAACATTCTTACCTCAATTCTGTCGAAAAGGTTAAAAAGGACCTTGTTTTGAAAACGACGGAAAGATTCCTTTATAAACCTCTTATAAAAAGTCAAACAAGGGTATAAATGACTTTAACCCATATTCTTGTAAATAGTAAAAATGTTTTGAAATACATTTCTAAGAAACATGGATGTGGATGATAAAGAGGTCCCAGTAGATTATTACGTATAATACAACCTCGGATAATGAAGAGATTGTGAAATAACTCTTACCTTGTACTTTTCCTTGGTTGGAGTAGGTTAACCTCCTGTATAATGGTGAAATAGTTGTTATTAAATTATACAAGAATCATATATAATAATATGATATCATATATGATCTTTTAACATTGATTTGTTAATAATATCTTAGTATTATCATTATATCGGGTGTTAACTTACTTGTTTTCTTTTATATGTTTTGTTACGTAAGACATGTTTGTAAAGGATAGGTTGTATATTATTCATATCCAGAATGATATCAAGTCCTTAAACATCATTTTTAAATCATCAAATGATAATTATACTTGAATGGATACGATGGAGAATGAATCTCATCGCGTTCGTGGAGACGGTAGTCCGTACGTACGCACGAGCGACAATATCATTCTTTTGATATTAAAATAATATATAAATGGATGGTATATCATATATACAGAATCATTAACATGTTATATTTATTATTTACATGAGTTACACACCATTATTATACCCATCCAAATAATATTATTTTGAATAACAATTACACCACGACGTGGAGACGGTAAGCCGTACGTACGCACGTATGGTGACATGTTATTCAAAGGGTGGATAGAATACTGAATATGATTGTACCATATTTATAATAACATCACAGTATATGTGAGATACTGGAGTTATTATTTTAGAATGGTAAGAGCAAAGGAAGAAGAAGTGGAAGAAGAAATGAACTTGGAGAAGGGTGGTGAAATCATTACCTCTTCTTCGGGTTCTTCCTTTTGATTTGATCAAAAGGGCTCCTTAGGTTGGCTTTCTGATCAAAATAAGGCCTCTAGGTTGTAGTGAGGGATGTTGGGAGAGTATTTGGGCAGAGTTTTGCCGAACCAAAAGGCTTTAGAGGTGTGAAGAAATGAGAAGGAGGAGTGCCCTTTTATAAGAGGGGTGAGGGGCACCTTTGGAAAAGCTAGAAATATTAATTTATATTAAATTCATATTCGGTTTCTAAAGGCTCCAAAGTTTATTATTCAAAGGTTAAGGTGGGGATAGGTCTAAAAACACTCAACCAATATAATTTAGACAGGTTTGGGTACTTATATTAACCTTATCTTTAAGTATCAACTCTAAGTTAATTAGTTTCACTTTTACAATGTCTCTTTGTATTTTTATATAATATGGTTAATAAACTTACTATATACATCCAAGCAACACCCAAGTGGTCCATTAATGATGAACCTATCATGATATAAGTCTCTTGGCCGAACCTTAGATTTTTAGGAATTTAATATCAATTAATAATATAATATTTGTTTTAAGAACTCTTTTATGTCAATTTTGACACTATTCAATAGTTGATTTTTGTGAAACTCATAACAGATTGATTACTTCGAACAAAGTCAATTAAATCAATCCTAATATATCATATTATCCTAGAAAATTAGTTTAATTCATTAAAAGTTTCATATTATATTTATTTGGGTATTTATAATATCAATTATTTTAATTTTTCACTATTATAGTAATTACTGCATCATCATTGTGTCATAAATAAAATAAATTATTTAATGTCTAAAAATTATAAATAAAATATAATTATGTAGGAAATCTTTTTATCTTTCTAATGAATATTTATAATCTAAAATCAAACTTATATAACCCTATTTAACAATTACTTTTCTAAAGGATATATGCTTGTGTCATTTTTGTATTCATTTTGACTTAATTAAAATAAAGTGTCATTATCACTTACAAGTGGATCCATGGGGTCCCAAAATTGACACAAAGATGCCCATGGTCGACCATGTATCAACCAATAGGGTTAAGACACGTTTTAGGGTAATTTAGTATTATTATAATATTATTTTTTAACCCTTATTTACCGGATTTACCCTTAACCATGGTAAATAAAATATTTACCGCAGTAATTATTCAAAATGTCTAAAAATAAAAGTTACCTATTTACACAATTTGAACATACTGATTCCAAATATGGAATCCATTTTCCTAAATTCAAAACACAGAAGTGGCAGAAATTAATTTAAAATTAATTCCCGCTGTCAAAACAAAAAACGTGTTTTTAAGAGATAATAACTATCAAAAGATTGACACTTGTTTATGTTCGGCTTAATTGTAAAATTATGTCCAATGACCAAAATTATATTAAATAGTAAAAATATATTCTAAATATACTTTAAAACCACTCAAATTCATAATTTATCACTATTAATTATTTTGATTAAAAAAGTTGTTTTTAATTAAAATTTAGTAATTTTCACTATTCATCAAAATATGAAAGTTATCCGAAAAGTACCAAAATTTCACCTTAGTCTAAATTTGATATTCCGAATCCAAAAATGAAGTCCATTTTAAAATATAAAATATATATAACTTCAAAAAGTAGGTATTACTATTCATAACAACTAGTTTGATTGGTTACGGTGTGTTAGAACTCGAAGTTGCGTACATCACACGCTACTGTTTTATCCAAAGGAAAGCGTACCGTGGACGCTTGGGATGTTTCATTTTAAATTTTTTGATGTCTCCATTTAGTCAAAAAGTTTAAAATATTGTATTTAAAAAGGTTTCACTATTAGAAGTTGATAAAAGTGAAATACTGAAAATGAATTTGTTCTTGCATTATGACTAAGAAACTCATAATAGGGATTCTAAAATTATAAGGATTATATAAAGTTCAAAATGTAGTTAATACTATTCATGACCTCTTTTAATGGTGTGATTGAACTCGGTGTTGCGTGTAGTGCAAGTTATTGAATTATTTTTAAGAAATAACACACTCTGAAATCCTGGGGTGTTACACCATGTCCATGTTTTCCTACATGGAATCCTATTGTGGGTTAACTCGGGTGACCTTTGTACTTCCCTTTCTTTCTTTTAAAGTAATAGTTTTACTGACTCCTTTTCCGATGTGGGACTTTCAATGAAATTTCAAAACCCAATTTAAAAAAAATTGCGAGGACGCAATTTCTTAAGGGGGGAAGATTGTAACGACCCAAAATTTTGAATAAATCTTGTTTCCTAAATTTTATGTGTTATTTTATTTTATTTTTATACTCAAAAAAAATGTTTCATTTGATAACATGAGTATAATTAAAATGAGACCGTTGGGTTTAGACGGTTATATGACCATTGGTCAATATGACCGCTGGAAACTAAAAGTTTTGATTATTGTCTCTAAATACAAGTAATCTTGGTTAATTATTATAGAAAGAAGATTCGATGGCCTCACCCAGTAGTCTTGGACCGATTGAAGCCCATCTAACAGAACTTGGGAAGGAGGTAGCACCATTGGGCTTTGCTCTGGACCAAACCCAAGTCGAACTTCATCGTGTGAAGCTAGAACGGAATCGCCTTTGTGAGAAGTTAAAACTAATAGAAATTACTACTCGTGCGATGTTGGCCGAGCCTCCCTCAGATTCTCTCACCTTAGCACACCTTACACTTAGGTCCTATGCTGGTGTGATAAGGGGCTATGTAAGGAGACCGTAACTGCCTTGTGTAATCCTTTGTTTTAAATAAAAATTGGGATTTCTTCTTATGATGATGTTTATGAATTTTTAAATGACCGGATAAATATAGTATGCATATTTTTGATGAATTTTAGAAAAAGGATATTTTAAAAATGTTTATGTAAACCTTAAATAATTAAAAATGCGTAATGATTTTCAAAAAATGGTCTTCTACAATTATGTTTAGTACGAAATTTAGAGTCTAATGAGGTCAAATTAATTTTTGATGAATAGTAAATTATGAACAGTGATTTTATGCTTAGGATTAGTAATTTGACCAAATGGATTAGTAATATCACTTAAAAGAAAGTATTAAAATAAGCTAGGCACTTTGATTAAGTAATGTGATTCAATAAATTGGTTAAATAACGGTTTCATAAATTATTATTCAAGTATTAGTTTTTTCGGATGAATAGTTTTTTTTAATTAAAATTTTAATTAAAAATATTTAGAAAGTTATTTTTATAAAATGAACTTCATTTTTGAACTCAGAGCATCGATATTATGTTAAGGTAATTTTTGGGGATTTTTCTGAAAAAAATAAATGTTCGATGAATAGTGTTTTTAATTAAAAATTTAATTAAAAATATTTAGAAAATTATTTTTATAAAATGGATTTCATTTTTGAAATCAGAGCATTGATATTTGGTTAAGGTGAAATTTTGGGATTATTCTGAGAAAGTTGAATTTTCGATGAATAGTGAAAATACAGTTTTTAAGTTACGGGTGTTTAATGACATCATTAAATGATGTATTAAGTATGTAATCAATATGGTCGACTTATGAATAGTAAGATAAGGTATGAGGTGTCCCAAGTGGACAATACCATGTGCAAATACCATGGGCAAGCCCATGGTTTTGCCAAAACCACTAATGAGGTGTCCATTGGCCATTAATGCCTTGTCCCCTCACTTTCCCTATAAATACCAAGCCATCCTATCATCCATTCGACTACCCACTCTCCCCCAACGAAGTTCTGGTCTCCTTACCACCCAGGGAGTCCTCCCAAGGTGCCCCCAATCCCTCAAGGTCCAAACCATTGAGTTTTAAGAGTTACGTTTTAAGGTAAGGGATCCGACCTCTCTCTTCTTTTCAAGTAATCTCTTTTATGTCATTTCTTTTATTCTCCATGTTCTTATGTTAAAGGATGTTCTTTTATACTCCTATTACTTCCCATTTCATGTTCATATAATGATAGAACCTCTCTTACTCTCATTATTTTGTTTTATGAAGTTTTAAGTGGTGCCATTAGGCTGCCGAAATTTTTGTAACGGATTCTTTCTCCCTTCTCATTTTTCAAGATCTATTTTCCATGTAAAGTATTTCAAGTTCCTTTTTATTATGTTGGGGTATGATATCTAAATTTATCATACTGATCTTTTATGATCATATGATGAGAGACCCCATTTGATCTCTTCAATTCAGTATTTTGAAGTTTTAAGTGGCGCCGTTAGGCTGCCGAATTTTTATGTGGTTCTTCACCCTTCTCGTTTTGAAGTTCTACTTTCATGTCAATTCTTTCAAGTTCCTTTTTATTATGTTGGGGTATGATATCTAAATTTATCATACTGATCTTTTATGATCATATGATGAGAGACCCCATTTGATCTCTTCAATTCAGTATTTTGAAGTTTTAAGTGGCGCCGTTAGGCTGCCGAATTTTTAAGTGGTTCTTCACCCTTCTCGTTTTGAAGTTATAATTTCATGTCAATTATTTCAAGTTCCTTTTTATTATGTTGGGGTATGATATCTATATCTATCATAATAATCTTTTATGTTCATATGATGAGAGACCCTATTTGATCTCATCAATTCATTTTTGTTGAAGTTTAAGTGGCGCCGTTAGGCTGCCGAATTTCTAAGGGGTTCTTTCACCCTTCTCGTTTTCATGATCTACATTCATGTCAAGTCTTTCAAGTTCCTTTTTATTATGTTGGGGGGTATGATCTCTATATCTATCATACTGATCATTTATGTTCATATGACGAGAGACCATATTTGATCTCGTCAATCCATTTTTGGATGTTTTAAGTAACGTCGTTAGGCTGCCGAACTTTCATAAGAGAAATCTAAATTTTGTCTTCCATCCATGTTTTTCATTTAAAATGGTATGTACTTGAAATTTCATTACCATGATCATGTATCCTTCTTATTCTGTCCATCTACTCTTTTATGTGTCATTTATGAATGTTTGACCCATTTTCCCTCTCTTTTTAATGTCTTCTAAAACCTCGTAACATAGCCGTTATGCTGCAGAATTTCCGTCTCAAAATGTATCTCTCTTTTTCTAAAGTTCTTTTATATTATTAAGTGAATACTCAAAGATCTTTCTTCTAAAGGGGTATTCACATATATACCAAAATGTTCTATTTTAAATTCTTGGATTTACATACATGAGACCCACCTTCCTTATCTGTGGGTTTTAAAGTAACGTAAAGATCATGTCATTAAAGCAGTTTTTTTAAAACGTTATGATTATGAAATGAAACCCATTTCTTTTATGCTATATGGGTTGTTTATGAAATTATTGATGATGATATATGTGGCTCACATGATAATAAAGGAAAATTTAAGGGTGCGCCCTGATAGCGCTCCAATGCATTGGGTAAAGACTTAATCTCTAGAGATGACCATTTTTAACGACACCTTGGTGAATAACCTTGGTAATTTTTAACGACGCCTTGGTGAATAACCTTGGTAATTTTTAACGACACCTTGGGGATGGACCTTGGTGAAACGAAACGATTGTAAATATTAAATGTTGCAGCCACATCTTCAAGTTATGAAAAAGTTTTATTTTATTATGATATGCCTCATGATTTCATTTTCACGCCTTAAAGTTCTTTTCATGACTTTATTGATGTATCTCCAGTTCATATGTAAAATGTTTCACTTGTTTCCCTTGCTGGGCCTTCTGCTCACCCTTTCTTTTGATGTATGTCCCCAGGTTATGAGATGCAGTAATGAACCTAGGGTGAACATGAGGAGAATCCTTTCAAGTGTTTAAGAAGAATTTTTTTTTTGTTTCATGTTTTATGTTCCTGGTTTCCAAGACACTAAACCTTATAGATCCTCAGTTCCGTGTAATGGAATGAAAGTTATGTTATAAAAATACGGGATGCTATACCCATGCCGACCAATGTTAGTATCTGCCTAAAGAATGCATCTCCTCATGAGCTCAGTGGTGGTCTCAGATTTTTTATCTGAGTCACCGTTCGTGAGTTATAAGCATTTGAAAAATAAAATAACTTTATTTAATTATTTTATTTACGGTTATGCTATTTTCGGGTTTTCTCACCGGAGGCCTACACCAACTAAACTTAAGTCGTGCCTAAGGTAAAACTGCTATCGTGAACGCAATAGTCCCCTCAGATTTATGATCTGGGCACCTGTTTAAGAGTTATTACTCCTTTTTAGGAATCTGCTCACACGCGCTAATTAAAGCTTAACAAAATTTTGACGGATCATTATGGGAACTCCAGGCCTCGGAATTGCGTGCCGTCAGATTTCCCAACCTTGAAATAATCCCAAATAATTTTAAAAAAATTATATAGAATTTATGGGTCTTTTAATTTTCAAACCTTGAGATGGGTGGTACATCCTAGTGTGATGATGATATACCATGACTTCATGTGACAATTCTGGTGGTCGAGGTGGAAGAGGGACATTGTAGGGTTTATGTTCTAATGCCTTGCCTACCAGAGGGTAAAGGTTGAGCATCAGCATCCCGATGGTTTGTTCTAGCCACATCTAGACCCATGTGGAAGTGAGAGGACATCATGATGGACTTTGTGATGGGGTTTCCCAAGACCCCAAGAAGTCATGACGTTGTCTGGGTGATTGTCGATTGACTGATGAAAGTTTACCACTTTTTACCAATCTGAGAGACTCACTCAATGGATGAACTGTAAAAAATCTATTTCCATGATGCCATACATTTACATTTAGTTTCATTGAGTATTAATTTGGAAAAAAATTCACATTTTCATATTGTCTCAAACAAACAAACAACCATAGTGGATGATACACATATTAGAGGATGTGATTAGATATTGCATTATAAACTTTGGTGGATCATGGTATAATCATCTAGCATTGATTGAGTTAGCATAGAACAATAATTATTAGGCTTCTATTTAGATAGCACCTTATGAGGCTCTTTATGGGAAACCATGTCGATCACTGCTTTGTTGGCATGAGGCAGGCGAGACAACAGTTGTGGGACTCAGTTTGGTTCAAGGGAACTATAAGAGTGTAAATCTAATTCAGAATAGGTTGATCATTGATCGTACCAGACAAACATATGTTGACCATAGGAGGATACCTTTAGAGTTCACTATTTGCAATTAGGTTTTCTTGAGAGTGACTCCTCAGTTAGGCCACCGACGTCTAAGGGGGAAAGTAAAGCTAGCTCTATGTTTTGTTAGACCCTTTGAGATCACCGAGCAGTTTGAGATAGTGACATACCATCTGGATCATCATACTCACTACACAGGTATGCACGATGTGTTTCATGTGACACAACTTCAAATGTACTTTTCTGATCTTGTGCGTGTCATCAACTATGAGGATATCGAGCTAGAGCCTAATGGATCATATGGGGGAAATATTACTCAGATTATGGACCAGAATGAGAAAGTAGTTTGACAGAATAAAATATTGCTTGTTTAGATTTGGTGGTAGTGTGGATAGATCGAAGAGGGGGCATGAGAGTGGGGTTCTGATGGTCAAGCTCAATAGCCTAAGTTGTATGAGCAATACCACTAGAGTTTATTCCCAAGTATGAGAAGTTGATGGAGGGAGAGAATTGTAATATCTTCAATTTTTAAATTTTAATGAATCCTTGGTTTGTTTGTAAATTATGAGTATTTTTATTTGAAATTGTAATTTTTCAATAAAGATCACTTTTAAATGATTTAAAGTCCTTACGTAAGGTTATAAGACCAGATGATATAGCAAATATGTTTTTTTTTAAAAAACTTTGGAATATTTTATAGAATATTTTCAGAGTTAGGCGTGTAGTTAGCATGAGATTCTAAGTCCTATAGAGCCCTGATATTGATATAATAAAAATATTAAATATATTATATCACGATCATATGGTTTTTCTGAAATAATGGAATATCTCCTGAATGGTGTCTCAGATGTGAATTTTGAGATCATTATTAAATCCTAAACATGAGTTTTACCCTAGGCATGATATAACCTTTGTGCGCGTCTGGTGTTTGGTTAGATCACACATAAGGGTAAATATATTATATCGCATGCACATGATTTTTCTGAAATAATAGAATATCTCCCAAATGGCATCTCAGATGATAATTATAAGACCTCTATTAGGTTTCAAATGTGTGTTTCACCCTAAGTGAAACATAACCTTTGTAGGCATCGAGTGTTTGGTTAAATCGCATGGAAGGGTATTTTATTTAATATTTTTATAATAATAATATTATTTTTAATTATTAAATTCATCTTTTCTCATCTTATCCATGTTTAAGACCACCATTTTCATGACCCCTTGATCCAAAAACCTTGAAATCAACAATTTTTTACCGGTTTAAAATAATAAACTCATTAAATGAGTGAAATTAAAGACTCCACATTCAATTTTCGATTGAATAGAGGATTGAATCAGGGTATTGAACTTTTAGTTTTGGGATTTCAAAAATAACACGTATGTAGTTGGGTTACTTATAGTCGAACCATTCATCAGCTGATTTGGGTTGATCCCATTGAATTAAAGTGACCCCTAGGTTCCTTTGCATGAGATAGATGAAGCCTCATTGATTCAATTCGATGTTCTTCTTTTGCTTCTAGGCATGCAGTGAACCCTTCCTTTCTCCCTGGTGCATGGTGCCTAGGTTGAAGAAGGTGAGTTTTAATTTATTTTTAATTATTTATTTTATTCTCCTTTTTACTCTTCACAATTCTGAGAAGAAGTTAGAACTTAAATAAAATGATAAAACCTAAATTATATAGGGATAATTTAGAAAATTATCAAATGATAATTGTGTATAATTAACAAAGATAGTTGTAAAAAAAATATCAAACAATAATTGTGTGAAATTTTCAAGAATGGTTATGTGAAATTATCAAAAATAGTTATAAATAATTATCAAATGATAATTTCATCAAATTATCAAAATATAATTAATAAGAACTATCAAGCAATAATTATATTGAATTATTTATGAATAATTTATAAAAAACTATCAAAAGATAATTATAAAATGATAATTTATAATAAATTATCAAGAGATAATTATAAAAGGATAATTTATAAGAAATTATCAAGAGATAACTATAAAAGGATAATTTATAAGAATTTATCAAAATATAATTATAAAAGGATAATTTATAAGAAATTATCAAAATATAGTTATAAAAGTGTAATTTATAATAAGTAATCAAGAGATAATTACAAAAGGACAAGTTATAAGAAATTATCAAATGA
The DNA here is from genome assembly GCA_963277665.1 of Viscum album. NCBI lineage: Eukaryota > Viridiplantae > Streptophyta > Magnoliopsida > Santalales > Viscaceae > Viscum > Viscum album. Next base: position 1,825,135,518 of record OY728163.1, read on the forward strand.
TAATTATAAAAGGATAATTTCTAATATATTATCAATATATAATTATAAAAGGATAATTAATAAGAAATTATCAAAATATATTAATAAAAAGATAATTTATAATAAATTATCAAGAGATAATTATAAAAGGATAATTTATAAGAAATTATCAAAAGATGATTATAAAAGGGTAATTTATAAAAAATTATCAAGAGATAATTATAAAAGGATACTTTATAAGAAATTATCAAAAGACAATTATAAAATGGTAATTCATAAGAAATTATAAAAAGATAATTATAAAAAGATAATTTATAAGAAATTATTGGAAGATGATTATAAAAGGATAATTTATAAGAAATTATCAAAAAATAATTATTCTTGAGGGGAGAATTTCTAACACATGTGTTGGCCTAAAATGATGATTTGAAATTATCCAAGAGAGAGAAATTATCATCACATGTGATATTTTATATTATTTTTTAAATAAAATTCCTGGTTTTGGTTCTAGGAACCCTTGACAAACCTCGAGTGTTAACATGACAATGACTACGATAATGCGGTCCAAGAGCACGTGTTCTTGATTATTGAGGTTTCCACTCCATATTTTGATCCATGTAAGGTAGTTTGTCCTTATCATTGGCATCGATGACTTTGAGGTAGGAAGTTTCTTTAGTAATGTGAAACGGGCGGGCCGGGTCAAGCCTGTGCGGTTTTGAGCCCGCGCGGGTTTGTCTGCAAAAGCCCGCATATAATGCGAACAAAAAAAATTCAAACCCGCCCCGCCCCGCATAAGCCCATGGGTTACCCGCAGGCTGCCCGCATTTTAAAAAATATATACTATTTATAATCATTTAAATATTGTATTTTTTTCTCATTCGTAATGGTTATTGTTGAGAGAAGTATTGATTGACAATACCTAGAGTTTTAAGGGATGTGATGAAACATTTTTATATGGGTTAATGGTGGTATGTGATGATAATGATGTGTCAGTGAACTATTGATATGAAAAGTAGGTGAGTGATCGGTGAGATGTGACAAATGATAATGTTGGTTGTGTGTTGATGCGAACAACTGAAATGAATGACGACTTTACAAAGAACAATCAGTTTCAAAGGAGGCTATTAGGGTTCCCTTGAGGTCATTTCCTATTTTATTAATAAAAAAAATAAAATAAAATAATAACAAAATTAAATTGACCTAAAAAATGTTATTATTATAATAACTCTTTTAGAATTGAAACCATGTGCAAGGGAGATGAGTTCCATTTTTCGAGATGTGGGATGACACATCATGTGAATATGGTGAATAATTGCAATATCAATATTATAATATCATATTAAAACAATAAATATAAACCTATTTAAAATTCACATGTGAATGAATGGTGAATTAGTATGATAATTACAGTGAGAAATCCTATGTCATGGTTTAATCATATTTTTTATTAAAAAAACTAAAATATTAAAGAAGCATATATTGTAAAATAATATTTTTTTAATTAGGCCTATGGGTAAGCCCGCACCCGCTCAGGCTCAACTTGTATTGAACCGTGCTCTAAACGATCAATTTTTTTGGCCCGCATCACTCCACATCCACCCCAAACCCACAAAGCCCATAGGCTGCATGCCCATTTTGAATCACTAAGAATCATCCATCCACCACTCAACCAACAAGTTCATGAAGTGCCACTACTCCTATGATGGCCTCTCACCAAGATCCTACTCTTCCTACATCTTATGGATAAGACCATCAGCAACAAAATTACCTTTTCTTGGTGAATAATCCATCTTGAAGTCAAACATCTATAGATACTCAACCCAATGCCTCTATCTCATATTCAGGTCTCATTTCATAATGATATTGCGAAGGATCCAGTGGTTCGTTTAAACAAAGAATATCTCACCAAAGAGATAGTGTCGCCAACACTTTAGATCATGGACTAAAATTACTAGATACAAATTATGAGTAGGGTGGTTATGATCATGGGGTCATATCTGACATGACCCATAATCTAATACCTGCTCATGTTGCATCAATATTACTCCCAAACTAATGTTTGATACATCATAGTATATGGCATATCCGATCCTTAGATCTGGTAATATTAAAACTATAGTAAACCTCTAATTCAACTTAATAAATTACTCTTCACACTGATTTATCCACTAGAACTTCACTCCTTTATTAATTAGTGCTATCATGGGCACTGATGGTTGGGAGAAGTCTTGGATAAACCGTTGGTAATATCCTACTAAACCTAGAAAGAACCTGATCTTGAACATGTTCTAGGGATGAGTCTAGTACATGAAAACATTTACTTTTTCTAGGTCTATGGATATACCCATCTCAGGAAATTCATGTCCTAGGAACTTCACCTCTAGAATCCAAAAGTCTCACTTTGACAGCTTAATGTAAAGATGATGTGCTTGAAGCATACTTAGGACTATCTCAAGGTTTCTGGATTTCTACTTTTGTGTCAGTGAGTATATGAGGATATCATGGATTAAAACTATGATGAATGAGTCTAGGTATGGGCATAATATCTTGTTTATGAGGTCCATGAACACTACTGGTGTGTTCATCTATCCGAATGATATTACCAAGTACTCATAAAATTCGTACCTACTCTAAAATGCCATTTTTGGAAAGTCCTCTTCCTTAACTCAAAATTATTGATAGACATATCGAAGATCAATTTTTGTAGAACCACCGGGCTCCCCATAACTGATAAAAAACATCATCAATTTTGGGCAAGGGATGTCTATTCTTCAACATTACCTGGTTCAACTTCTGGTAATTGATGCAGAGTCAAATACTACCATCTACTTTCTTGGAAAAATGCATAGGTGAACCCCATGGTGAAGTACTCGGCCTAATAAATCCATACCACTCCATTTCATTTAGTCATACCTTGATCTCCTTCATATTGGTTGGAACCATATGATATGGGGGTATCAAAATGGTTTGTACACTCAACATGATCTCAATATATACTTAACATATTAATCCTTTAGAGTCTCTATTAGGTCAAAGTCTCATAAAAAATATTTCAACCCATTCTTCAACATATTAGGGGCCTTCAGTGCCATAGAAAGGATAACAGATGATTTATTTGAATTCAGGGCATATTTGACCACAGTTCCAAACTCCTATGCCTAATATAGACACTAAGTGAAAGACTTATGGTTGAAGTGGTCTTGTTGCCTAAACCATATAGCACGCACAAGAGCATACTCAATTGCATTCTTCTACACATCCAATGGTAATGTGGAAACATCCGCCCTTGCATGAGTATTCCATATTGCTTCCCAAGTAATCCCATAAGACTACGTTGAGTGAAAATCTTCTATAATGTGAATGAAACACTTTGTAAAAACAATGTTGTTAGTATAAACCCTAATCAGTCTAAGGGATCACACAAGGTTTTCCTAGGAGTCTACCCACAACCTAAGGTATAACCATCCTAGCACTAAATTCGACATCTATCTATACACATGGTCACAATCATTATATATATACTAACACAAAAACATGCTCTGTTCAAAAAATTAATTCCAATAAATATATATCACAACACCATGTCAACACAGATACATCAAACAAAGAGAAACTGTCCCAAACAAATAGCACAAATCAATACATTTAATTAAAGAACTACTATACAACACAACAATTGGTACATATATAGCATGTGAACCTACATGCCTAGCCATGATGCATGAATGCAACCAAAATATCATAAATCACGTATCAAAATTATGTGCTTCACCTAAGGTGAATTTAATCAATGGTAACAACAAAACATAATTTCTCCCACTTTATGGAAACTCAGAGGCCCACTATACTGTACTGGCCAGACACTATCATAGTTTCCCTACCTGAGTCCCAACTATCCTATCTCATGTCTACCCTGTCCCAAATCAATATAAGAAAAGAAACCAGTTAGTGAATCATAGTCCTCTGATGCCATTTTGTAACATCCTAGGTCAAACCACTAGGTCCAAACTGGAATTCCACATGACCTCATGTGTACCTCCCCATATGAAAAAGGATGTTGACTAGTAGTGAGGGTATAAGTCCATTAGTGGGGAGACTATACCCTCAATATCATGTTATAGGATGAATAATAATAATAATAATAATAATAATAATAATAAATATAATAAATAATCGGCGTACATGTGGAAACTGAAAGGATGACATACATGCCACACAAGTACAAAAATGAATCCCTAAGTGGAAATCCAACTAGATTAAATAAATATAGATAAATAAACATGTAAATAGTGGGGTCCTTCAGAGTATTTATCATTCTGCTAGCAGCTCCATACTCCTCCACTCAACTGTCAACCACATGGTTCTTTCCCTTTTCTAGATCTCTAGTCATGAAATTTACAAGTTCATCAAAATGCTCGAGTTGGGTGTGAGTAAAAGGCTCAGTAGGACACCACCAATGCATCATTGACCTGGTGTTCTAAAGTATATAAGTGTATTTCATAATAATAATAAATGTGTAACAAGCACAATGACATGAAATCCAAAACTGAGCGGTTGTGTACTAACCAAGCCGCTACAAACCACCAGTCGTAACTACTTTGGATCCATGTTAGAAGGGTAATCAAGGTGTCAGAGGTAATCAAGCACTATCCATGAGGCTAATGATCATGTTGTTCAACATCATGTTATTTTATAACTTGACATACACTAGGCATCAAGAGATTCAAGTTCTCATCATCTGATTAGCATTAAGAGCTACCTAGTATTCACTAGGCATCGAGTGACATGCTCCTTGGAATCCTTTGGGCATCAAGTTTATCACACAATATCCATGAGGCATCGTTGTATCATCATGATTATCAACATCCTCATGGAATCATGTGTACATGCTATTTGACATTCACTAGGCATCAAGTATGACATGTTACTCAACATCCACTAAGCATCGAGAGCTAATCGACATTCACTATGCATCGAGTGACATGTTACTTGGCATCTGATAGAAATCGAGTACATCATACAACATCCACAAGGCATTATCGTATCCCAACCCAATGCTTAGGTTTATCATTTCCATCACCACACGCCATGTTCACTCCCCATCTAAGGGATAAACATATCACGATGGTCCACCATCCTTAGGTTCTAAGAACAATACTACAAGGGCACACATAACAAGGTAGAATACACAATCAATCATAACATATCATCATAAGTAAAGTATCACATACAATACATGTGATCAACATCAAACATACATAATAAGATACAAAAGTAATCAAGGAAAAAAGTGTCACATAAGGTTATCAGGGGCTACACACACACCCACATGAAATCATAATCAATTATTCCCACACATAAATTATACTAAGGAAATATGTGTAAAAATATCCAAAGGCAAGGAACTTCCAAACTTAGAGTCATCAACATCAACGGTAAGGATACACCACCCTGTGTGGTTCAAAAGCTAAAGTGGAAACCTCAACAGTCAAGAAAATGTGCTCATGGGCCTTATTATTATAGTCATCGACACATCAATTCTTGAGATTCTTCAAGGGTTCCTAGAACCAAAACCTACTATTTTATTTCAAAAAGAAATTATATCACATGTGATAATACTTTCTCTTTCTTGAATAATTCCAAAATATCATTTTAGGCCAACACATGCATTAGTAATTTTCCCCTCAAGAATAATCATCTTTTGATAATTTCTTATAAATGATCATTTTACAATTATATTCTAATAATTCCTTATAAATTATCCTTTTATAATTATCACTTGATAATTTATTATAGATTATCATTTTATAATTATCTTTTTATAATTTCTTATAAATTTCCTTTTATAATTATCTCTTGATAATTTATTATAAATTATATTTTTATAATTATATTTTGACAATTTATTATAAATTATCATTTTATAATTTATTATAAATTATCATTTTATAATTATCTTTTTATAATTTATTATAAATCATCCTTTTATAATTATCTTTTGATAATTTCTTATAAATTATACTTTTATAATTATATTGTGATAATTTATTATAAATTATCCTTTTATAATTTTATCTTGATAATTTATTTTAAATTATACTTTTATTATTATCATTTGATAATTTTTTATAAATCATCTATAGATAATCTGATGTAATTATCACTTGATAGTTATTATTAATCATCTTTTGATAATTTGATGAAAATATTATTTGACAATTTTTCATAATTATCCTTGTAAATTTCACACAATTATCATTTGATAATTTTTTTTACAACTATCTTCGTTAATTCCATGCAATTATAATTTGATAATTTTCTAAATTATCCCTAGATTATTCAGGTTTTAACATTTTATTTAAGTTTCAATTTTTTTTCTAGAATTGCGAAGATGAAGAAGGAGAATAAAATAAATAATTAAAAAGAAATTAAAAATCACCTTCTTCAACCTAGGTTCCAGGAACCAGGGGTAAATGAAGGGTTTGTCACACACCTGAAAGTGGAAGAAGCACATCAGATCAAATTGATGGGGCTTCATCTATCGCGTGAAGAGGAGTCCCGTGATTGCTTGGACTAAATGAGATCTACCAAAATCATCTACCGAATGGTTCAACTATAAGGAACCCAACCATTTATGCACCATTTTTGAAACCCCAAAACCAAAAATTCAATATCATAATTTAATCTATGATTCAATTGAAAATTTAATGCGGAGTCTTAAATTTCACTCATTTAACGTGTTGATAATTTTAAACTAGTCAAAAACTACTAATTTCATGGTTTTCAGGTTGATGGGGAGTGAAAATGGTGGTCTTCAGTGTGGGTAAGATGAAAAAAAATGAATTTAATTATTATTAATAATAATGATATAATGAAAATATTAAATAAAATACCCTCTTATGAAATTTAACGAAAAATATGACACACACAAAGGTTATATTTCACTTAGGGAAAACCCCACATTCCATACCTAATGGAGGTCTCATATTTCCAATCAGAGACACCATTGGAAAGATACACCATTATTTCAAAAAAATCATACACGTGTGATATAATATATTTACCCTTACATGCGATCCAACCAAACACCCAACACACATAAAGGTTATATCACTCCTAGGGTAAAACCCACATTTTATATTTAATGAAAGCCTTAGATTTCCCATATGAGACACCATTTGGTAGATATTCCATTATTTTAGAAAAACTATGTGTATGTGATATAATATATTTAATATTTTTATAATATCAATATCGAGACTCTACGAACTTCGACATCTTGTGCTAACTCCATGTCTAACTTTTAAAATAATCTATAGAATATTAAAAAGTGTTTCATAAAAAAAACATAGTCACTACATAAGCTAGGATTTTATGCTTACACAAGACCTTTAAATCATTTAAAAGTGATTTTTATTGAAAAATTACACTTTCACATAAAAATAATCATAATTTAAAAAAAGGGTTTAATTAACATTTAAAAATTGAAGATATTATAATTTCCCCTTTATCAACTTATCATCCTTGAGAAGTAATTCTAGTGGTCTTTCTCATATAACTTAGGTCACTAAGCTTGATAATCAGACTCCCACTCCCATGTCCCATCCTAGATCCATCCATACTACCATCGAAACCGAACAAGTAATACCATATTACCTTGAATAAATTTCTTAGACAGGTCTATAATCCACATTAGATGCTCCTCATATGATCTATCAGGCTCCATATTGACATCCTTATAGTTAATGACATGTGCAGGTTCAAAAACATACTTCCTAAGCTATGGCATGTGGATCACATTGTGCATAACTCAGTAGTGATAAGGAAGATCCAGATGGTATGAAACTATCTCAACCTAATCAATAATCTCAAAGGGTCCAACAAACACATAGATCTAGCTTTCCTTACTCCCTCATAAATCAGTGGCCTAACTAAGGAGTCACTCTCAAGAAAACCTGATCACCAAAAATTAACTCTAATGGTATCCTCCTACAGTTAGCATATGATCTCTACCTACTCATAGAAATGATCAACCGCTTTTGAATAAAATTCACTCTCTTAGAGATATCTTGAACTAAACTGATCCCCACAACCGCCACCTCACATGTCGCATGCCAACAAAGCGATGATCAATATGGAGCGCCTTGTAAGGTGTCATCTGAATAAAAGCTTGGTATCTGTTATTGTGAACAAACTCAAACATGGATAGATGATAATCCCATTACCCACTTAAGTCTATAACATAATCTCCATATATATCCTCCAATATTTGTATCATTCATTTGAACTGTTTGTCTGCCTAAGGATGGTACAATGTGTTTAACCTCAACTGAGTCCCTAGGGCCTTCTGTAAGCCCTTCCAAAACCACAACGTAAAATTCATGTCTCTTTAAAAATAAATTCTCAAGGTAACTCCATGTTAACATACAATCTCATGGGCATGGAGCTTTTCTAGCTCATCCACTAAGTGAGTCTCTCAGATCAGTAAAAAGTGGGAAACTTTCATCATCTGATTGACAATCACCTAGACAACATCACAACTTCTCGAGGTCCTGGGTAACCCCATCACAAATTCCATCATGATATCCTCCTACTTCCACATAGTAACTAGAAGTGGCTGGGGAAAACCACCAGGATGACGGTGCTCAACATTTACCCAATAGCAAGTAAGGAATCAAAATACAAACCCTGTGATGCCCCTCTTTGTAACGACCCAAAGTTTCATTAATGGAAATCCCTCTTGATCTAATTAAATGTCTCTTTATGTAAAAATGTTTATATAAAATTTCAACTTCTTTGGTTTTATGTTAAGAATTGTGACCGTTGATTTTATAGCCGTTGAACAATGATCACATGATTAGTATAAATATAGGGCTTTAACAAATCCAATTTACTCAGACAAAAGAAGCGATGGCCTCATCCAGTAGAATTACTCCATATGAAGCCCATTTTTCAGAGCTCGGGAAAGAGGTGGTGTCTTTGGGATTCTCTCTTGACCAATCCCAATTTGAGCTTCATCATGTCAAGCTCGAACGGGACCGTCTACGAGAAAAGTGGAAGTTGATAGAGATTACCACTCGAGCGATGTTATCTGAGCCACCCCAAGAGTCTGTCACCATCGCACACCTTACCCTTAGGTCTTATGCGGCTGTTTTAAGGGGTTATGTAACAAATCACTAGTACTATGTTCATGTATATTTTTTTTATATAATAATGAATATACCTTCTTGTCATTATTGACACTTTGTAAATAGTTTTTTTAAAGCACAAATAGTATTTTTTTAGTTAATATTCAGCTAAGAAATCTATTTTGATGAATTAATGGATTTTTGAATTAAATAATATTTTAATAAAATATTATTATTATTATTAAATTAATTTTTATTAAATATAAATGATCTTATAATTTTATGAATGCAATTGTAATTTTTATTAAGGTTTGAAAGCCATTTTTGTCAAAACCTGTGAATTTTCGATAAATGTCGGTTTTTATTTTAAAAGTGAAAATTAACATATTTAGAAAATTATTTAGATAAAATAAATGTTATTTCTGGAATCAGGACGTTGAAATTATCCAACGGTGAATTTTTCATAATTTTCTGAGACAGTCAAATTTTTGGGTAAAAATTAAATACCGTTTAAATATATAATGTGTTTTATGACATCATAATGACCCAATAGTGATGTAATAAAATACTATAAGCTTTATATTAGGAAAATATATGTTTTAACATTAAAATAATGTGATTTTGGGTTTTTTTGAATTATTTTACAAAGCATTAATGGACCCCTCAAGACTTATTAAACATCTTGTCTTTTTAAATTATTTTCCATGGGAGTGTGACTCACCTCCACATAAGCAACCCCATTATTTTAAGAAGTTAGGACTTTGGACTTATAAAATATTGTTTTCCTCTTCCCTTTTCCAAAAAACATGGGCAAAAACCATGAGCTGATTTGTGGTTTGGATTAGTTTAATGTAAGGGGTCCCAAACCTAATTAATAAAGAATTCACTCACCTTTCCTATATAAACCCACCCAAGCTCCCACTTCCTCCTCACTAAAAGCCTTTGGAGTTCGTCCCACCTATTCCCTAATCTCTCTAGAATCCTCAAAATGTTCCCTAAGCTCTCAAGAATCCTCTCTCAAGCCTCTCTCAAGCCTTTGGAAGCACACTTCCAAGTAAGGGTTTTTTCTTCCTTTCTCATTTTTGTCCAATTTTCTTTAAGTTGTTTTGCCCTTTTAATTTCAATTATGAATGTTGGGATATGGTTTCAAACCTCCCTCATACTGCCCTCTTTATGTTTTAATGATGGGAGACCCCTTTATCTCTCATGAAATTCCTCCCATGTACACTCGTTACTATGCCGAAATTCCGAAAGGAACTTCTCTCTCCTCATTTACATTCAAGCAATACTTTTGTATCATGAATATAAATTCCATTACAATTGTTGGGAAATGTATCTATATGACCTAATTACTATCAATTACATGTAAATATTATGAGGAACCACTTTCTCTCTCATCAACCATTTTTATGAATTCTTATGTCACGCCGTTACGCTGCCGAAATCACACCGATTTTCTAAGCCAATGCCTTTGTGTAGTGAATACCATGCCCATTTCTCCATCAAGGGTATTCACCTTTATGCACATTTACATATTGATTATAAATTTTCATGTATGAATTCCACATTCCTTTATCATGGAATAAATGATTATGTTTTATGAATCCATGTTTTATGAATCATGTGGCACACTTATGCATGAAATGAAATGTTTAAGAAGGGTGCGCCCTTATAACACTCCAATGCATTGGGTAAAGTATAGTATCATGATATGTCATGTGCAATGAGTATTGACTCATGCTAATTCAAGTGCAACTAGGGTTTACTCGTACTTTATGTGCAATGAGGATTTACTCATTCTCCATGTGTAATGAGTCTTGGCTCATGCTAATTCCATGTTAAGTTTTGTTGTCACATTTTCATGTCATGATTATCATGCTTTATCATGCCTTTATGTTCATATTTCCCTTACTGGGCTTTATATATCACCCTTTTTCTTATGCATGTCCTCAGGTTATCCCATGCAATGCTAAGTACGAGGGAATGCAGTGGTCATGTAAAGGAAGTTTTCAATAAAGATGTTGTATTTCAGGTTTTTAAGTTGTTATTTAATGATCCTAAGCCCAAAAGACACTAGACCTATCGATCTTCCATGTTGTATCAAGTTAATAGTTTATGTAACAAATCATGTTTAAGTTTGTAAAATGAGAAGGGTTGTCATAGTTGGTATCAGAGGATAGGTTTAGTTATTTTTGGGATTAGGATTAGAAAACCCTAGTAAATCCTTAGAGACAAGACTAAGTATAATAAAAACATCCCTAAGTTTTGGTAAGTACTAAGTAAGTGGTTTATCAGACAAATATATCCCTGTCTGGATACGAGCAGGTAGAGGCGGCTCTGGCACAAATGTATCCTAGGGGTAAAACCCGGAAACACCGCTTTGTGCTAAACTCGAACAGGAACTGGTGCACGACAACAGGTCTTGCTGCACTCTTGGTTACGACACTCCCGGGGGATATGTTTTGATAAATTCACAAGCTTAATATGAACCCTTATTAAGGGAATTAAAAAAAATGCTCCTAATAATATATGTTATAAAGTAGATCATGAAAATACTATATTGAAGCCTATAGACTCACGAGTTAAGGAAATAAAAGTTTATTTATAAGTCATCAAATTTTGTCTTTGGATTAACCTTTATGTGTTACCCCCTAACTTTCCTTTTATTCCAGCCAATGGCCAGTAATAGGAGGACTCGGGCTAACAACCGATGTGAAGATCAGTGTGATGACTGTAATAATGAGATAACCAATCCAATGGGAGCAGGAATCACGAACTTTGTCACACTTCTCTCTCAACTAACTCAAGTTTTGAATAGAAACACGGGTCAAGAGAAACGTCCAAACCCCTTAAGAAAGAACAAGTTGCTATCGAAAGCTTCATGATACAAAGGCCTCCTACTTTTAGTGGATCATCTGATCCCACGATCGCTGAATAATGGATCAACTCCATTGAAAAGATATTCTCCATACTTTAATGTTCTGAACAAGAGAAGGTTCTCCTGGCGGCTTATCGTATGGAGGGTGAAGCTGATCAATGGTGGAAGTTGATAAAAAATATGAAGCCTGAGGAGGAGATCAAGGCATTGGAATAGAAGGATTTCCAAAAGATGTTTTTCAATAAATATTTTCCGCATACCCTCCAGCTTAAGATAGAATAATACTTCCTTTACCTCAAGCAAAAAGAAGAAGAATCGGTTGAAGCATACGAGGCAAACTCCACAAGGTTTGCACGACACGCTTCCGGCTTTTTCGTTACCCCTGAATGCAAGGTTGACTGCTTCTTTGGTGGGCTGAAGCCTAGCCTGCGGAAAGCATTAGCGATCCGTGACTTTGACAGCTATGAGGAAATTGTCCGATGTACCCTCAAGGTTGAAATGGAGATCGGGGAATCACAGGGGTATCATGGGGACAAGAAGCGTAAGGTGGAATTCAATGATGGTGGTCCAATGGATAAATCCAATGGTGCTAAGAAGATCCAGCACCCCACTTGCCAAAAGTGCGGAATGAAGCACCCTAGAAATTGACTCAAGGGGACGAGGAAATGCTTTAGGTGTGAAAGAGAAGGGCACATAGCTGTTAACTGTCGGCAAGAAAAACCCGCAGCTACGACAGAGGAGAGGAATGCTCCGTTCGAACCTCAACGTGTTTTTCATTGCTACAAATGCAAATAACCAAGGTATCTTGCAAATCAGTTCCCTAATCCAAAGGTTTTTAGAGGCAACCAACAACCTCCAAGGCAGCAAGGAAGAGCTTTTTCCATCACTTATGCCAAAGTGAACCCCGACAACGAAGTGGTGATAGGTACGCTAGTTATTCATTCAATAATAGCGAACATACTTTTTGATTTAGGTTCTAAATATTATTTTATATCTCGAAAGTTTAGTAGAAGAATCCCAGCACCACCACAAATCTTGGAAGTGAAGATGTTGGTGAGTACGAAAAATGGGGAAATCATTGCATCCCATGAATATAAGTCCTCCCCTATTATAATCTATGGATTGAATTTCCCGGAGAACCTCTTCATACTCCCTCTGGTAGAATTTGATTCAATTCTTGGCATGGATTGGCTTTCCTTATATAGAGGCAACATAAATTGTTGGGAGAGGGAAATCACACTCCATATGGAGAATCGACCCCCGATTCTTTACAAGCGTAAGGAGGAAGATGAATATCCTTTAGATCCATCATCTCAAGAATGGATATTACTGACCTATGAGCACGCGTATCTGGCTCAAATGATTGATTCCAAGGAAGAAACCATCCTTGAAGAAATGCCTATTGTGAGGGAATTCTCTGAAGTGTTTCCTAAGAAACTGCCTGGTCTTTCTCCTAGAAGAGACGTTGAATTCTCAATTAAACTTATACCTGGGGAACTACCAATATCCAAGAATCCATATAGAATGGTTGTCGTTGAGCTTGAAGAGCTGAAGAAACAACTACATGATAATTTGGATAAAGGGTTTATACGCCCAAGTGCTTCACCATGGGGTGCACCAGTCCTCTTCGTCAAGAAGAAGGATGGGTCAATGCAGCTTTGCATCGATTATCGTGAACTTAACAAAATCACGATAAAGAACAAGTATCCTCTGCCACAGATCGATGACTTGTTTGATTAGCTGCATGGATCACAATACTTTTCCAAGGTAGATTTACGGTCAGGATATTATCAAGTAAGGGTGAAGAAGGAAGATGTCCCCAAGACTGCTTTTCGTACAAGATACGTGCACTATGAATTCATATTAATGACTTTCAGACTCACCAATGCTCTAGAAATCTTCATGGACTTGATGAATAGAGTCTTTAGATATTACCTAGACAAATTTGTGGTAGTCTTTATAGATGATATTCTAATATACTACAAAACCAAGGAGGATCATGAGGAGCATTTAAGAACTGTACTAGAGACTTTGTGCAAGGAGAAGATCTATGAAGAGTACAACAAGTGTGAGTTCTGGTTGAAGGAGGTCTCATTATTGGTCCATATTATCACAAGCAATGGGATATCTGTGGATCCCTCCAAGACAGATGCAATTGAGGGATGACCGAGGCCAACATCGGTAACAGATATCCGTAGATTCTTGGGGTTAGCTGGATATTATCGACGATTTGTGAGAAATTTCTCATGATTTTCCAACCCTCTTACCAAGCTAACTTGAAAGGAAGTAAAGTTTTCTTGGAGTGATGAATATGAATAAAGCTTCAAGGAGTTGAAAAGGAGGCTTATCACTGCGCTCGTACCCACTTTACCCACAAGTGAGGAAATTTTTGTGGTATTCAGTGATGTTTCGAAGAAGGTCTTAGGCTGTGTAATGATGCAGAATGATAAAGTGATATCCTATTCCTCAAGGCAGTTGAAAATCCATGAGAGAAACTATCCAACGAATGATCTAGAGTTGGAAGTGGTGATATTTTCCTTGAAAATCTGGCGACATTATCTCTATGGGGAGAAATGTGAGATATATACTGACCACAAGAGTCTTAAATATATATTCACACAGAAAGAGCTTAATATGAGCTAGAGAATATGGATAGATCTCATCAAGGATTATAACTGTTCAATACATTACCACATGGGAAAGTGAACAAGGTGGCAGATTCCCTAAGTAGAAAAGACCCAGCGATTCTATTAATGATGAGAATTGAGAAGGATCCAATCTTCTTAGACTTGATGAAGATGGACATGGGAATCATAAATAAGGGATTATCATCAATCCTTTCACAAATGATTGCTCAACCATCTCTTTTGTAAAGGTTAAAGGATGCTCAAAAGGATGATGTGGGAATTCAGGAAAAAGTGGAAGCTATCAAAAAAGGTAAATCCTCGGAGTTTAATGTTAATGAAGAAGGAATTGTGTGATTTGGGAAAAGACTATGTGTTCCATCAAGTTCGGAGCTGAAGAAGGAACTTTTGGATGATGCACATAGTTCAAATTTCTCTATTCACCCAGGGAGCACAAAGATGTATCGAGATCTCCGAGAAAACTTTTGGTGGGATAATATGAAGAAGGAGATCACTGAATATACATAAAAGTGCCTGGTGTGCCAGCAAGTGAAGGCAGAGAGGCATAAGTCTAAGGGGATAATGCAACCATTGCCCATACCAGAATGAAAATGGGAGAACATCACCATGGACTTTATCACTGGACTTCCGAGGACATCTAAAGGCAGCAGTGCAATCTAGGTTGTGGTGGATCGTCTTACAAAGACTGCACACTTCATTGCTATTTGGGAGGATTTCTTATTGGATCAAATGGCAAAGATATATATCAGGGAAGTGGTAAGGCTGCATGGAGTACCGCTATCTATTGTGTCTGACCGAGATCCAATATTCACCTCTAAGTTTTGGATGAGTCTTCAACATGCTCTGGATACTGAACTGAACTTCAGTACGACCTATCATCCTCAAACTGATGGCCAATCCGAGCGGACTATCCAAACACTTGAGGACATGTTGAGAGCATGCTCAATGGACTTTAAAGGAGGATGGGTTCAACATCTTCCTCTGGTTGAGTTCTCTTATACTAATAGTTTCCACTCGAGTATCCAAATGGAACCATATAAAGACCTTTATGGGAAAAGGTGAAGAACCCTGGTGTGTTGGTATGAGGTCAGTGAACGTAAGCTGCTTGGACCGGAAATGGTCGAGGAAATGGTGGAGAATGTGAAAACCATTCAGTAGCATATCAAGGCAGCCTAGAGTCGACAACAGAGTTATGAAGATAATCGTCGATGAGACCTTGAGTTTAAAGTTGGATACATGGTTTTTCTATGCATATCTCCATGGAAGAAGGTCATGGGGTTTGGAAAGAAAGGTAAGTTAAGTCCAAGGTACATCGGCCCTTTCAAGATTCTTGATCGTGTCGGGACTATGGCCTATCGACTAGCACTTACACCTACCATGTCCAAAGTACATGATGTCTTTCATGTATCCCTCTTAAGGAAGTACATACTGGACCCTTCACATGTACTCTCTTCTGAGGTGGTACAGTTGGAGGATGATCTTTCTTATGAGGAGCAACCATTGAAGATCTTATATCGTAGAGAAAAAGTTCTACGAAATAAGACAATGCCCCTCATCAAGGTGTTATGGCGAAACCACAAGTTTGAAGAAGCGACTTGAGAATCAGAGGAAATGATGAAGCTAAGTTACCCATATCTATTTTAGTGTGAAAAAAGGAAATTTCGAGGGCGAAATTTCTTAAGGGGGGAATATTGTAACGAACCAAAGTTTCATTAATGGAAATACCTCTTGATCTAATTAAATGTCTCTTTATGTAAAATGTTTATATAAAATTTCAACTTATTTGGTTTTATGTTAAGAATTGTGACCGTTGCTTTTATAGCTGTTGAACAATGATCACATGATTAGTATAAATATAGGGCTTTAACAAATCCAATTTACTTAGACAAAATAAGCGATGGCCTCATCCAGTAGAATTGCTCTATACGAAGCCCATTTTTCAGAGCTCGGAAAAGAGGTGGCATCTTTGGGCTTCGCTCTTGACCAATCCCAAGCTGAGATTTATCATGTTAAGCTCGAACGGGAACATCTATGGGAAAATTGGAAGTTGATAGAGATTACCACTCGAGCGATGTTATCTGAGCCACGCCAAGAGTCTGTCACCATCGCACACCTTACCCTTAGGTCTTATGCGGCTGTTTTAAGGGGTTATGTAAAAAATCACTCGTACTATGTTCATGTATATTATTATTTTTATATAATAATGAATATACCTTCTTATCATTATTGAAACTTTGTAAATATTTTTTTTAAAGCACAAATAGTATTTTTTTAGTTAATATTCAGCTAAGAAATCTATTTTGATGAATTAATGGATTTTTGAATTAAATAACATTTTAATAAAATATTATTATTATTATTAAATTAATTTTTATTAAATATAAATGATCTTATAATTTTATGAATGCAATTGTAATTTTTATTAAGGTCTGAAATCCATTTTTGTCAAAACCCGTGAATTTTCGTTAAATGTCGGTTTTTATTTTAAAAGTGAAAATTAACATATTTAGAAAATTATTTAGATAAAATAAATGTTATTTCTGGAATCAGGACGTCAAAATTATCCAACGGTGAATTTTTCATAATTTTCTAAGATAGTCAAATTTTTGGGTAAAAATTAAATACCGTTTAAATATATAATGTGTTTTATGACATCATAATGACCCAATAGTGATGTAATAAAATACTAAAAGCTTTATGTTCGGAAAATATATGTTTTACCATTAAAATAATGTGATTTTGGGTTTGTTTGACTTATTTTACAAAGCATTAATGGACCCCTCAAGACTTATTAAACATCTTGTCTTTTTAAATTATTTTCCATGGGAGTGTGACTCACCTCCACATAAGAAACCCCCTTATTTTAAGAAGTTAGGACTTTGAACTTATGAAATATTGTTTTCCTCTTCCCTTTTCCAAAAACCATGGGCAAAAACCATGAGATAATTTGTGGTTTGGATTAGTTTAATGTAAGGGGTCCCAAACCTAATTAATAAAGAATTCACTCACCTTTCCTATATAAACCCACCCAAGATACCACTTCCTTCTCACTAAAAGCCTTTTTAGTTAGTCCAACATCTGACATACTCTCTCTAGAATCCTCCCAAGGTTCCCCAAGCTCCCAAGAAGCCTCTCTCAAGCCTTTGGAAGCACACTTCCAAGTAAGGGTTTTTTCTTCCTTTCTCATTTTTGTCCAATTTTCTTTAAGTTGTTTTTCCCTTTTAATTTCAATTATGAATATTGGGGTATGGTTTCAAACCTCCCTAATACTTCTCTCTTTATGTTTTAATGATGGGAGACCCATTTCTCTCTCATTAAATGCATCCCATGTACACCCGTTACTATGCCGAAATTCCGAAAGGAACTTCTCTCTCCGCATTTACATTCAAGCAATACTTTTGTATCATGAATCTAAATTCCATTACAATTGTTGGGAAATGTATCTATATTACCTACTTAATTTCCATTACATGTAAATATGATGAGTAATCCCTTTATCTCTCATCAACCATTTTTATGAATTCTTATGTCACACCGTTACGCTGCCGAAATCACACCGATTTTCTAAGCCAATGCCTTTGTGTAGTGAATAACATGCCCATTTATCCATCAAGGGTATTCAACTTTATGCACATTTACTTATTGATTATAAAGTTTCATTTATGAATTACACATTCCTTTATCATGTAATAAATTATTATGTTTTATGAATCCATGTTTTATGAATCATGTGGCACACTTATGCATGAAATGAAATGTTTAAGAAGGGTGCGCCCTTATAGCGCTCCAATGCATTGGGTAAAGTATAGTATCATGATATGTCATGTGCAATTAGTGTTTAATCATGATAATTCAAGTGCAACGAGGGTTTACTCGTGCTTCATGTGCAATGAGGATTTACTCATGCTCTATGTGCAATGAGCCTTGGCTCATGCTAATTCCATGTTAAGTGTTGTTGCCACATTTCCATGTCATGATTATCATGCTTTATCATGCCTTTATGTTCATGTTTCTCTTATGATCTATTGATATGCCTATTTTCTAACATGTATTGTACTCCTCATGTATTCCATGTTTATTCCCTTACTGGGCTTTATAGCTCACCCCTTTTCTTATGCATGTCCTCAGGTTATCCCATGCAATGCTAAGTATGAGGGAATGTAGTGGTCATGTAAAGGAAGTTTTTAATAAAGATGTTGTATTTCATGTTTTTAAGTTTTTATGTAATGATACTAAGCCCCAAAGAAACTATACCTCTCGATCTTCCATGTTGTATCAAGTTAATAGTTTATGTAATAATCATGTTTAAGTTTGTAAAATAAGCAGGGTTGTCACACTCTTCATCCCCAACCACCAAAACTGCTGCCTAAAGTCATGATACATATTCATCACACCAGGATGTACCTCTCATATCTAGGTTTTGAAATCTCTCATCAGATCTTCTCTGATGAAATTAGGTACTACCGATCTCCCATATACCATAATCACATCACTGTCACCCAAAGTTCACCCATGTATCAGGCCAACTTCAAATAACTATTCCTACATCACTATATACTATGGGTATGACTCCTATCTACCCTTCACCCGATATACAAGTGAGTATGTGATCACTAAAGGAACAAAATTCATCAACCCCTGGTCCTCAGAAGAATCTGTCCTCTAGTCATCTAACAAGATCATCAAGCACTGCTACTCATCTGAAGGCCTCTCACCAAGCTCCTACTCTGCCTACATCTTATGACTAAGACCATCTGCAATGACATTAACTTTCCCTGGTGAATAATTCATATCGAAGTAAAAAATTTATAGATACTCAACCCATTGCCTCTATCTCAGATTTATCCCCCCGTGTAAATACATAGCGAAGGCTCTTATGGTCTATGTAAACAATGAATCTCTCATCAAATAGATAGTTTCACCAACACTTTATAGAATTTACTTTAACTATTATCTCCAAGTAATGAGTAGGTTAGTTCCACTCATTAGTTCATAACTGTTGTGACCCATTTCTCCTGTTATATCAGTACTGATCCCAAACCAATGCCTGATGCATCACAGTATATGGAATACCTGATCCTTAGCTCAGGTATTATCAACATTGGAGATGCATTCAACCTCCACTTCAGCTCAAGAAATTCCTCCTCACACTATTACATGCACTAAAACTTCACTCCTTTCTTCATCATCACTGTTATGGGTGCTTATAGTTTGGAAAATTCCTCGATAAACCATTGGTAATATCACGCTAAACCCAGAAATCTCCTAATCTTGAACATGTTATGAGGACATGTCTAGGACATAACCTCCTTTACTTTATCTCAGTATATGGATTTACCCATATCACACGCCACATGTACTAGGAACTTCAACCCCCAAATCTAGAAGTCACACTTCGATAGATTGGTGAAAAAGCTGATGTGCTCAAAGAATACTCAAGACTATCTCGAGGTGCTAGCATGCTACTCTGGTGTCAGGGAGTAGATGAGGATACTGTTAATGAACACTATAATTATTGAGTCCAAATATGGGTGAAAAATCTTATTCATAAGGGCCATGAACATTGTTTGAATGTTCTTTAGTCCGAACAATATTACCAAGTACTCGTATAATCCATACCCGCTCTGAAACACTATCTTTGGAAAGTCCTCTTACCTTACTTGCAACTGGTCATAACTCAATTGAAGATCATTTTTGAGAGAACCATAAAGAACACTATAAATGATAAAAAATATCATTGATTTTGGGAAAGGGATATTTGTTCTTCACCGTAACTAGGTTCAGATTTTGATAATTGATGCAAAGTTGAAGACTACTATCCTCCTTCTTGAAGAACAACACAGGTGAACCCCATAGTGAAGTACTCTGGCTAATAAATCCATTCCACTCCATGTTGTCCAGATGCACCTTTATCTCCTTCTAGTTAGTTATAACCATATGATACAGGGTTATCAAAATGGGTTACACACTTGACATGAGCTCAATCTCAGTTTAACTTATTGATCCTTTAGAGTATCTACTAGTTTAAAGACTCCTACAAATATTTCAACACATTTTTCAATATCCTGAGGGCCTTTGGTGCCCTGTAAAGGATTAAGGATAATAGAGTTGAAGTTAGGGCATATTTGACCATTTTTTTGAACTCTTATTCCTAGGATAGGCACTAAGTGAAAACTTCTGGTCGAAGTGGCCCTGCGACTAAACCATAGAGCAAGTTTGGGAGATTTCTCATATGCATTCTACTATACATACAATGTTAATGCAGAAACATCCTACCTTGCAGGAGTATTCTATCTTACTTCCCAAGTAGTCCCATAATACTAAATTGAGGCAAAATCTTCTATAATGTGAAGGAAACACTTCAGAAAAACATAGTTGTAAGGATAAACCCTAACCGGTCTATGATATGACATAAGTTTTTCCTAGGAATCTACCCACAACCCAAGGTATAACCCTCCTAGTACTAATAATGGTCTTCATCCCTACACGTAGTCACAATCATCATATATATACTAACACAATATCATGATTAGTTAAACTAATTAATACCAATAAAGATACATCATAATATCACGTCAACATAGATATATCATAGAAAGAGAAACTATCCAGAACAAATAAAACAAATCAAGGAATTTAATTAAATAATTACTATATAACACAACAATAGGTATATATATAAAAAGTGAACCTGCGTTTCTAGTCATGATGCATAAACACATCCAAAATCTCATAAATCACATATCCACATAATATGCATCACCCAAGGTGAATTTAATCAATGGTAATAGCAAAAAATAATTCCCCTATTTAATGGAAACTCAGAGGTCCACTATAAAATGCTAGAAAGATAGTGTCATAATTCCTCTACCTGAGTCCCAATCACCCTATCTCCTGACTAAGATGTCCCAAGTAAATACAAGAGACGAAAAAAGTTATTAAATCCCAATACTATGATACCATTTTATAATACCCTGACCTAAAGCACCGGGTATGAACTAGAGTGCCATATAACCTCATACATGCCTCCCTGTATGTAAGAGGTTTCTAACTAACAACAAGGGTCTAAGTCTGTTGGTGGGGAGACTATACCCTTAGTATCATTTCATGGGAAAAGAAACATTAATAATAAACTATATAATAAATAATTAGAGTACATGTAGAAATTGAAAGGATGACATACATGTCACAAAAGTATAAAAATGACTCCCAAGGTGGTAAGCCAACCAGAGTAAATAAATATAGATAAATAAATAAATAAACACTAGGGTCCTCTAGAGTTCTTCTCAATCCGATAGTATCTCCATAATCCTCTACCCAACTATCCACCACAGGGTCCTTGCCCTTCTCCAGATCTCTAGTCATGAAATCTACAAGTGCACCAAAATTCCCAAGTATGGTGTGAGCACAAAACTCAGTAGAACACTACCAATGCATACTTAACATAGTGTGATCATGTTTACAAGTGTATTAAATAATAATAATAAATTTTTAACAAGAATAATGATATAAAATCCAAAACCAAGAGGTCGTGTACTAACAAAGCCGCTACAAAACCCTGATCATACCTACTTTGGATCCATGCCTAAAGGATAGTCAAGGTGTCAGAAGTAATCAAGGACTAGCCACAAGGATAATTATTAGGTTTATTTTCATTATGTTATTTTACAAATTAGAATACACTGGGCACCAATAGAGTCACGTTCTCGACATCTTCTAGACATTAAGAGTTACTCGACATTCACTAGGCATCGAGTAATATGCTCCTTGGCATCCTCTCAGCATCGAGTGTATCACATGACATCCATGAGGCATTTTCATTTCATCATGATGTTAGGAATACTAATGATATCATGTGTACATACTACTCGATATTCACTAGGCATCAAGTATGACATGTTACTCGACATCCACTTGGCATCAAGAGCTACTTGACATTCACTAGGCATCGAGTGACATGGTACTTGACATCCACTAAGCATCGAGTGCATCACACAATATCCATGAGGCATCATTATATACCAACCTTATGCTTAGGTCGATCATTGTAATTTTCAAAAGTTGTGCACACTCCCACTCTAAGGGATAAACATGCACAACTGGAAAATTCATTATTTGTGACGAGTCATTTGTGACATGATCCCGTCGCAAACGACCCATTGATGAAATGAAATTGAAAAAGCACTTTTTTTTATGGGTCATTGAAAAAAATAATTATTTACGATGGGAAAGAATCCCATTGCATAAAACCTTTCAAATTATTTAAAAAAATTATGATGAGTGGATTGACCCATTACAAATAATTATTTGCAATGGGTAGGTATCCCATCGCAAATAACCTTTCCCAGTAAAAAAATATACTGTGACGAGAAGAATCTCCCATCGAAAAAAAGTAAAAAAAACAAAAAAAAAACATTTTTAATAATATAAAAAAACTATATAATACTATAAATATATAAATTAATAAAAATATTACAAAAAATATATGCACATTCAAATGTTTATCAAAATACATGTGAAAAAATACATAAATCATAGAGGGGAAGGGTCTTCTGGAGGAGGTGGTGGAGGGAGCTCCATCCCTAAAGCCTAAGTCAGCTATTGTATGTACTCCATCATCTACATTTTGTTGCTCCTGTCATCGACGCATCTCCTCCTACTGTTGCTGCTACTATCGATGGAGCTCTTCTTACTCCCTACGCATGGTCTCTAAATGCTCACACTGAGATCATAGATTCTCCTCATACTATGAAGCAGATGATGATAACTCTTCATGAGATCCCCTCAAGCTGGATGAAGACATCACAGTCATACCATAATAGATCCCAGACATCAATTGAGAGTCGATACCAACAACTCAGCCTTTCTCGAAGGTATATCGAGTCACCGATGTCCATGTCGTGTCATCAAATCCTGCTGCACTAATGCTCCAATACTTAGTCTTGTCCTGACTCCCATACCTTTTCTAAGAATTTGTGACCTCATATGACTCCTTTAATTACAATTTAAAATTAAAATAGTTAAAATATTATTTGTAGTTAATTTTTAAACTCAAAAAAAATATACTGACCATAATGTGATATTGGTGACCACTTTTAATCTCTCCAGTGATAGGATCATTATAAACATCGTACTCTGTAATATTGGGATGTTTGAATGCCTATATGAGTATACAATAAATAGTTCACATTTAAAGTTATATAAATTATTAAAAAAGTACTTAACACCTGTCGTCGATGCGTACTAAATGTATGACTACCAGTTCGACGCGTCACCTCTTACCTCCCCCAGTTTTTCCGACCTAATGATGATCTCTTATTAAAACTATATCCCATACAGTATGAACATAATCCATCTCAAAACTGAGATGAGATGTAATCTGGTTGGTGGGTGCAATAAGACTCATCAAAATCTGTGACTCCTACTTTCCACATGGATGACCTCCTCAGATTGTGAAAAACTAGTGACAACACTCACACATACAAACCTCTCATACCTCCTAGATAGAGGTATGCATACTATCATCGATGAGATACCATAAAACCTATAAATAATTAATAAAAACAAGTTGATAATTAAATAAATTCCAAAATAACTATTTTTTATTTATGTATCATCCAATGATCAAACATGTAGTGTAGAACATCAATGAGAATCTGATCTCTTGTCACACATGATCTAAAAAAATAATTCCTCAATATAGCACTCCTCTGTCCAATAATTATGTGCGAAAATCTGTAAAAAAAAATAGAACAAATAATCAAACAATTAATATATAAATAAATTAATAAAAATTAATGAAAAATAACTAAAATAAACAACTGAACATACCTATGCATGCGTGGATCAAACTCCAGACATGGACATCACTCGGGGATAGGGTTAGGAATCACCAATCTCGTAATAGCACATGTAATGATCTAAACTATTATGAATAAAATTCCCCTTTTTGATTTAATTAAATGTATTATAGTTATAGAAAAAACATGCACTTATTTTGTTTTATCCAATTGGATTTTAAATGACCATCAAGTATCTTTACCATTGATAATATAGTCATTGAACAATGGTCACATGACTAGTATAAATATAGGGTTTCAACAAATCCTTTTGGTATAAGAAAGGGAAGTGATGGACTCAACTTGTAGAACCATACCATATGAAACCCATTTATCAGAGATTCTGAGGGAGATAGAATTTCTGGGATTTTTCCTAGACCAAGTCCAAGCTGAGATCCAACAACTTAAGTATGATCGAAACCATTTACGGAAGAAGTTCAATCTCATCGAAATCACAACCCAAACCATGTTCACCAAACAGGCCCATGAAAGCCCCACCACCACACACCTTACTCTTAGGGTGTATGTTCGTGTATTAAAGGGATATGTATCAATACCCTAGCAATATCAATATTTAAATTATCTTATATAAAATAAGGAATATATTTTCATCCTATTATTGCTACTTTGTAAATGATTTTTAAATCACAAATTGTATTTTTGGTTAATATTAAAATTAAATTAATTAATTAATATATTTTTTAAATAAATAATATTTTAATAAATATTATCATTAATTAGATTTTATTGAATATAAATGGTCACATAATTTTTATGAAGTCAAATGTAATTTTTATCAGGGTTAAAAAAATGTTATTGTCAAAAACCCTATCATTTTCAATAAATGTCAGTTTTTATTTTAAAAGTAAAAATTCACATATTTATAAAATTATTTAGATAAAAAGGATATTATTTCTGGAATTAGTATTCCAGATTTATCTAATGTTTAATTTTTCATAATTTTCTGAGACAGTCAAATTTTTGGGTAAAGATTAAATATCGTATAAATATACGATGTGTTTTATAACATCATAATGACCCAATAGTGATGTAATAAATAGTATAAAAGGTATAATCATCCAAATATATGTTTTCAATTTAAAATAATGTAATTTTATATTTATTTTATTTATTTTATAAATCCTTAATGAATCCTCCAAGACTTATAATATATTTTAAGATTTTAAAATCATTTCTTTGAGAGTGTGACTCACCTCCACATAAGAAAGGGAATTATTTTATTATATTTGAACCTTTTCCTTATAAAATAATGTAAACCAATACCCTTTAGAAGATATCATTGGAAAAAACCACAGGTTGGTTTGTGGTTTTTAATATTTTATTATGTAGTGTCCAAAACCAAAATAATAAAGAAATTCCCCTCTTTTCCTATATAAATCCACCCAAGATCCCATTTATCTTCACTAAAACTACTTTTATCATGATAAAAATATACTCTATACTCTTTATATTCCTCACAAGGCACCCAAAATCTTTCAATAATCCTCTCACAAGCCTTTGGAGTCACACACTCAAGTAAGATATTCTCACTTTCCTCTCCTTTCAAATTCAAGCACCTTCTTTGGAATTTGTTTTCTTAATTATAATTGTTTATAATATATTTTATTTATGAAAATTATTTTTACTATCCAAATTATGTTATTTTAATGAGATATAATTTAACCACTCTCGTTTTTACCTTTACCTAAGTTATTACTATGCCGAAATTCCGTAAGGGAACCTCATCTTCCACTCTCCTATTTTATCAAGCACTCATTTTAATGTTATGTATTTTAATTACCATTTAATTATGTTGGGATATGTTATTACATATCTCAAATTACTTTAAATTTTATTTATATATGATTATATCCCCTTTCACTCTCATTTATCCCTCCTATTAACCTTTATGCACACCCGTTACCATGCTTATTTTTTTAAGACTTCTTTCCTTTCTCCTATTTCTTCAAGTTTATTTATTATGTTATGAATTATATTTCCAATTACTTATGTTAGTGAATGTCTTTCCACGTCCCTATTACTTTCTATTTCATGTCTAAATGATGTGATACCCATTTCTTCCTCATCAACCCATTTTATGAATTTCTATATGACGTCGTTATGCTGCCGAAACTGCATTGTGATTTTCCATGCCAAGATAATTGTGTAGTGAATACCATGCCCATTTTTCTATCAAGGTTATTAACCTTTATACACATATAATTATTAATTGTAGACTTACATGTATTTATTCCACATTCTTTTATTATTGAATAAATTATGATGTTGAATGAATCCATGTTATATGATCTATATAGCACACTTAAGCATGAGAATGAAATGATTATAAAGGGTGTGCGCTGATAGCACTCCAATTCATTAGGTAATGGTTAGTATCATGATACGTAATGTTGGGATAGAGGGTTTACCTTATTACTTTATGGGACTTTGTCCACCATGATTCCTTGGCTGGATTAGCCTTAACCTATGTTTATAATGCAGTGTTTTAAGTTGCTGCCACATTTCTCATGTTATGATTATCATGCTATATCATGCCTTATTATTCACATTCCTTTTATTCTACATTGATATTACTATTGTATAACATGTATTGTATTCCTCATTTTATGCATTGTTTATTCCCTTACTAGGATTTATATCTCACTTCTTTCTTACGCATGTCCTCATGTTATCCCATACAGTGTTAAGTACAAAGGAATGTTTTGGTCATGTTAAAGAAGTTTTCAATAAATATGGTGCTTTTCATGTTTTAATTTGTTACATAATGTACCTAATATACCAAAGAAACTATACCTCTTGATCTTCTGAGTTGTATTAAGTGCAATTTTTATGTAATAAATCATGTATTAATGTGTAATAAAGAGAAGAGTTGTTATAGTTGGTATCAGAGGATATGTTTAGTTATTTTTGGGATTAGGATTAGAAAACTCTAGATAAATCCTTAGGATTAGAGAAATCTGGTGAATTCCTTAGGGATAAGACTAAGTATAAGAAAACATCCCTAAATTTTGGTAAGTATAGAATAAGTGGTTTATCAAGAAAATACATCCATATCTGGATATTACAAGTGGATGTGGTTTTGACATAGATGTACCTAGGGGTAACAACTATGAAAAGATGTTCTGGACCTGACTCTGGGTAATATAGTACATGAAAACAGGCCTTACTGCCACCTAGTTTGACACTTCTGGGGGATATGATTTGTTAAATTTATAAGCTCATTATGAACCATTATTAAGGGAACAAAAAAATTACCATAAGAATATATGTTAGGAAATAGATCATAGATAAAATATATTGAAGCCTACAAAGTCACAAGTTAAGGAAATAAATGTAATTTATGATTATCCCTTTAATATCATTAGATTCCCCTTTATGTGTTTAATTGTTTAAAATAATCATCCCTAAGTCTATTTTGGATGATATAAATGAGTAGTACCATAATAAAAAAGTTAAAGGTAGGGTTATCATGCATAGTTATATGCATTCATTCATATCATGAAAGTTTAGTAGAACTCTCACTACTATAAATTTAGGCTATAGCCACGGTTTGGAACCATGGATCTAAGCCCCAAAACCATGGCAATAGGTTATAGCCATAGTTTAATGAACCAAAACTGGTATTGGAGTGGTTATAGGGAAAGGACTATAGACATAGTTTGAAAACGTGACTAAATCCCTATAGATATGGTTCAAACAATGGATAAACACCTATAGCCACAGTTCAAACTGTGGCTAAAGCCCTATAGCCACGGTTTGAAACCATGGCATAAGTTTAATCCACATAGGATATATAGACATAGTTTGAAATTGTGGCTGTAGGCCTTACCCATTAAAAAAAACACCCCCACCCTCTCCCATGCACAATCCCCCACTCCCCTTATAGTATCCCACCCCTCTAAAAAGCCCCCCCACTCCCCCTGAAAATCCCCTCACCACTCCCCCTGCAACCCCCTTCCCCATGTAAAGCCCCCTCCACTCCCCCTAGAGAACCCCCCTCCTTGGACAGACCCCCTGGACAGATCCCCCTCCTTCCTGGACAGAACCCATCCTTCCTAGACATACCCCCCCCTTCCTAGATAGACCCCCCTCCTTCCTGGAAAAACTCCCTCCTTCTTAGACAAACTCCCCCACCCTACACCCCCTCCCTAGATAGACCACACTCCCTAGATAAACCCCATTCCCTAGACAGACCCCTCCTTCCTGGACATACCCCCATCCTTCCTGGATAGACCCCCCTCCTTCCTGGATAGACCCCCCCTTCCTGGACAGACCCCCTTCCTAGATTTCCCCCCCTCCTTCCTGGACAGACCCCACCCTACCCCCTCCCTAGACAGACCCCCTACACACCCCCACCCCCTGCACACCCCCTTCCACCCTTGAACACCCTTCTCCCCCTACAGAACCCCTTTGAACCCCCATCCCCCCTACAGACCCCCTTTCACCCCCTCCAAACCCCTTCCCTACTTCCTGGACAAACCCCCACCCTCCTTCCTGGACAGACCCCCCTCCTTCCTGGACAGACCCCCTCCCTCCTGGACACCCTCCCTCTTGGACCCCCCTCCTGGATACCCCCTCCCTCCTAGACCCCCCTCCTGGACAACCCCCCTCCTCGAAACCCATCCTAGACACCCCCTCCTAGACACCCTCTAGTACACCCCTCCCTCATAGACACCCCCACCCTCCCTCCTAGACACCCCATAGACACCCCCTCCCTCCTGGACATCCCCCCTCCTGGACACCCCTGCCCTCTTATGCACCCCCTGGAAACCCCCCCCCCCTCCTGGACACCCCCTCCCTCCTGGAAACCCCCTCCCCCTTGGACACCCCCTCCCCCTGGACACCCCCTCCCTCCTGGACACCCCTCCCTACAGAAAACCCTTACCTCTGCAAATCCCCCCCCCCCACACACACCTGCACCAGTCCTGGACACCCCCTCCCTCTACAAAGCCCCCTATCCACCCCCTGAACTAGGAACATAAAAAAAACAAAGGACCAGACATGAATAAACAACACAGGAACAGACAAAAAAAGGAGAATCATTTTAGCATTGTAATTTGTAGGGTCTAAGAAGAAAACGCTACAAAATTCTAGTTTCAGTAGTCCAAAGAATTTATAAATTACAACATGAATGAATAATTATAACTCTTTAAAAAAACATTAGATATTGTAAAAATATAGCATTTACACACTCATAAAACACTTGAAATTTGAGTTATAATATTCTGATAAAGAGCACTTGTTTTTGAAAGTTAACTAACCCAACAATTGAAACATGAATAAAAAATCATAAATTTTTTTTCTTTAAACATCACCTATTAAAGTAAGAGAATCCACATAATATAGTAATGGAATTTGATAAAATTTTAATGAGAAACCAATCTCGTGTAATTAAATTTAGTTTCATTTAAATGTATACAACTATTAAAAAGTAAATCAAACCATAAAAGAACCAATTAACCTGTTGTATGCACACCAATATTTTGATATCCCCAATAGTTTTTATAGTAGCATCTTCTATAGTAGGAGCATCATTTTAAATAGCACCCTAAAGCATTTGTAGTGGTACACATCATCATCATAATAACATGCATTATAATATGTTTGTTTAAGCATCTAATGATTTTGAAAATGAATTTGTAGATACTATAAAATTTTAGAAAAAGTGAAACACATATATTAGTTTAAAAAAACTATTTAATATGATATTGTAACAGTTCAAAATATACATTAAAAGTCTAAAACAATTTCATATACTATTTTTTTAATCTAGTTCAAAATATATATTAAGTGTTGATGTTTCTTTTTTTCAAACTCACTCCTAGAATCCTCATTACCTAGATTTTTTGAAGGAATCTAGATTTCATAAAATGGGATTCTCAAGGATTCATATGACATCAACATTGTAGGAATTTATTGCACCAGATGTTAAAACAATTAAAATATTGTTGGGACTATTATTCTCTCTTAGAGGATTGCTTTAACCAAACCTAACCCGAGGGATGTCTAAGATTTGTCACATAAACAATAGGTAAATAAACTAAATTCTAGTAAGTTTTGGGAAGATTTCATGGCACAAGAACTGGGTTGTGATGAAGCACATGCAACATGCAATCCCTCAATCAGAAGCTCCACTTAAAGAAAATGTCCTAAACCCTCAAATCCTAATTATAATCCCATGTAAAAGTATATGTGAATTCATGGGGAGAATTGAAACCAAAAAAATAGTATACTGACAATTAGAATTTGCATAATTTTTGTCACTCTAAATGTATTAACAAACCTTGGAAGGGTTAGATATGAATATCCTTTCAATTAGAAGATGACATTCTGATGATATGTGAACATATTCAGGAATAAAATACTAGACATTTAGAATTACCTACAGGTAAAATTCAATATCTTAGAGAAATTAAACTTTATATAACATAATAAATTATAGTAATGTGATTTAAAAAACATACACTTATTGTTTTATGAAAGTTTCTTGGATCTTCAGGGTCCTCAAAGGAGCAGGAGTGATTTATGTAGAAGAAATCATTGATGATTGGATTGAGAATCTTCCTAAGAAGGGTAAACTAAAAAATAATGAGGATAATAAGGCTATGTGTAGAATTTATAATAACTCTAAAAACATTTACATAATTCTTGACTACTTAATCAGGATGGAGGGACATACAAAAGAGAAAGTGAGAAACACCATTAACTCATAATGTAAAAATTTATAAAGAATATATTTTTCTAGTAGTGTCCCCTGCCCCACATCCTCCTCATTTCACACCCCCTTATACCCCTCCCCTCCCACTGGACACCCCCTTCCCCTCCCCCCTTTCACCCCCTACTCCTGCCACACCCCTCCCCCCTTGAACCCCACCTGCACCCTCCCCCAACCTCTTGCACCCCCTTACACCCCTACCCCCTCACCTTTCCCCCTGCCCCCCCCTTGCATCCCACCTGCACCCTCCCCCTCCACCTTGCACCCCCTTACCCTTCCTCACTACACACTCCACTTTCACCCCCACCCTACCACTTATACACCCCCCTGCACACCCCTACCCCCCTAACCCTGCCCCTGAACACCCCCAGCCCTCCCCCCCATCACCCCCACACTAGAACCCCCTACCCCTACAACCCCTCTTTCACCCCCTTCCAAACCCCTCCCCCCTTACACCCCACCTACACCCTCCCCCCTCCCCCTATAGAGTCCCCTGCCCCTTGCCCTTGCATACCCCCATACACCCTCCCGTTGCCACCCTACACTAGAACCCCCTGCCCCCACAGAACCTTTTTCACCCCTACCCCACCACCTCCCCACTTTCACCCCACCTATACCCTCCCCCTACCCCCTGACCCTACAGACCCCCTACTCCTGCCCCCCTCCCCCCTACCCCTGCAGACCCCCTACACCCTCCCCCTCCCCCCTGCACCCTCATAGAAACCCATGACCTCTAGTTAATATTTTTTCCTTAGAATCTTAATAAATATTTTGTGTATCTGTTAGTTTCCCCTTTCATGGAAATAAGTAACATGGTTATTGGATTATTTGAATGGACCACAATATTAATTTGGAATGGAATAATTGAATGTGAGTTGCTAAGTAACCCCTATGGAATGTTTTTTGGTCCTAGTAAAATGTTTCCCTTAGCCCCATGCACTATTTTTGGATGGGGCATGGATGATCTCTCCATTACTAAGGGTGGTCATCCATGAACACAAAATTATCATCACATCCCAAAGGAAAACACCACAATCATGTACTTCCCACCTCAAATAATTCCATTAGAATGATACCCAACCCATACAAACATCACGAATCACATAAAAACATACATCAATGGATAAAAATAACATAATAAACTTATAAAATTGAATCAACAAGGGAAAAACCAACAAATAAATCACACAACACTTCATAAGTTCCAACTGGGACTTTCACTTATGACATAGAGTATATACATTTTGAGACCACATTGTAAAACCATTTAGAATCCAAAGATAACCCCAAGGGAAATCACAATCAATAATAAAAATGACCACACAACTCAAGAATTCCCCATTTCATTTATAAATGGAAACCCCATAATTTTATAAATAAATCATTTAAAATTAATCTCACCCCATTCATAAAGAGAACCTACTTCAAATACCTTTTTAAAAAAATATTTAAAAAATTTTTGAAAATAAAAATTGACATCTAATCCAACACTTTGAATGTGACTAAGGTTCATCCCATGCCTTTAAACAATCTTGAAATCTAATTAGAACCAATAAGAATTTCCAAAACCATTCAAATCCATGATAAAATATTTTAAAATGATTTAAATATT
The DNA here is from genome assembly GCA_963277665.1 of Viscum album. NCBI lineage: Eukaryota > Viridiplantae > Streptophyta > Magnoliopsida > Santalales > Viscaceae > Viscum > Viscum album. The sequence continues at coordinate 1,825,168,335 of OY728163.1, forward strand.
TTAAAAGTTTCACACAGGAAATTTTTCAAAAACTTGGTATACAACCAAGGCCTATTCAAATAGATATAAACCAATCCATAGTTATTTCAAGAATAATACAGTGTATAATATGTTTCTAAATTCATAAGAAAGAATTTTAAACCAGCCAATAAATTTATATAATTTAAAACATGGGGATCCATAGAAACACATACCTCATATGGTGGCAGGCGACCCAAAATTGTTTGAAATACATAGCCTTCAGAGGAAGTTATTGAGACACACACAAAGCTAACTAGAGAGGCCCATAACATTCCCTATCAAAGAAGAAATATGAAAATGTGTAAGATATTTGACCTAGGTTTTAGTTGAATAAGGAGGGGTGATGAGAGAGAGAAACACCAGAATAAGGGATAATGGGTGAGGTGGAGACCTTAACTTGAGGTGTCAAACAAGAATCCAGAAGGAATCATGGAGAAATATAAAGAAGATAAAATATTGAGAGAGGGGAGGTGTGTGGCATGGATGGAGGGAGGGGGATGTTCATGCGACAAGGGAGAGGAAGATAAGGTGGCATAGAGAAATAAAATATGGAAAGTTAAATGAAAAAAGATAAATTTAAATTTTAACACCTTGGACATGGCGCATGGTTTAGGCATATATCTTAATTAACTATACATTAACCATGTTTATCCAACCAGACAAGCACAATGTGACTACATAGTTACCCCTAGTAAAGGTGCATGGTTGAGCTAACAATGATCAAACTGTGTGAATCGTCTCTTTCAAGGATAGACTCCTCATGCATGGTCAGTGTATTGTTACTCTTTTCTATGCACAAATTGTGCATAAAACCTACCCCATTAATTTTTTTAAAATTTCCACCTAAAATTTTCTATGATTCATAATGGATCAAAATTAATTTAATTAATTAATTAATTAACAACTCCATGATTTATAATATTTTATAATCACCCCACCATACCACTTTATTTTCCTATAAAGTCTCCAGTCCAAATTAGAGGTCAAATAATAACAAATTTCAATAGAAATCTCTATGAAAAACAATATCCTAAAGCATAACAAGATCAAAAACTATTTAAAGGAAGGATATAAAGATATGAAGACTGAACATTGGTCTCCCCAACATTTAGGAATAAACTAAAATGATGGAATAATTGAGAAACTCCTACAAAAAATTGAGATAATTCCATTGTGAAACTAGATTTCAGAAATCTAAAAAGGGAATAACATACCTTTATTAACCAAGGAAAACCAATCCAAAACCATAAGGAGAGAACTACCCCAAGAAAAATCCCAAGGGATAGACAAATGGGGATCATTGAAAATCAATGTTTCCAAAAACCACAGATTACAAGAACAAGTGACATTCCTTGTTAAGAAACAACTAGGCTATAATATAAGGGTCACATCTGCCATACAAGGGTGTTCAGATCAAATTCATTGGAATACCATACCATGGTAAATCCAAAGTAAAGAACAAACCAATGAAATACATAGCCTAATTAAAATTATAACAACACCCTATGTATTTATACATTCACCCTAGGTTATTCTCCTATCCAGGGAACAAGTTCAATAATTTCCAAAAAGGAACTGGACCACGGTTTATAGCATAGAAGGATATCCACAAAAATATCAAGAAAAGAGGAATGAAAATCATCAAATAGAACACCAAATATAATTGGAAATCAATGAAGAAACCAAAAAAAACACTTATATAAAGCCTCCAAAAGCCAACCATGCTGACAAATCCCAAAATGGTTTGTCATTTAATAGAGAAACAACCCAATAACTGAAGGATCCACTAAACGAAGACCAATCAACCATCAAAAAATTAATCCAAAAAGAAACAACAAAACCTCATAAACCAGATCTCACATTAGATATTACAAAATAAAATTGACCCTCACTAATCCACCCATCAACAAAAAATTCATGGAACTAAACCACTAGACCTAAAAATCTCAAGATGAGCCACTAACAAAACACTTCTCTAAAAATCTAAGTCACCTCAATTTGAGACTAAAATGAAACATGCCACTCCATAAGGAGGATAGGTAGTGTTATAGAAATGAGGAAGGACCCCTAAAACAAATACTCTAATTTTAAAAAAGATCTTTCTATGGGTGAGAGGTCCACATAAAAAAATCTATGACATAGACCCTTGTATGAGCATGCCCCAAAAATCACACCAAACATTCCCAAAAAACAAAACGAAAAAAATAAAAACAAGATTTATTTTAACAAGAAAATATTTTTCAAAATTCCCACTTTGAAAAATATAGTACCAATAAAATTTTTCCTTCTTTATTTAAAAACAAAACAGAAAACATTTTGAGAATTCAAACCCGCCATGTCCTAAACTAACTTTGTAAATTTTTAAATGTTTCCAAAAATGATTAAAAAATAAACACCCATTTTTTAAACCCAAAATACCATTCTTATTTTTAAAATGAAACACAAAATTTCCTTTTGAAACAGTTTGGAAATCACTTACCCTTTTAAATTAAAAACACCCAGGGTAAAATCCCAATTTGAAAAATACTAGTTTCACTTAAAAGAGGAAACACATATTTTAAAAAATCATGCACTTGATTAGAAAAATAAATCACATGTAATTTTTTTTCTCCAAATTTCAATCAAAAAAACTATTCCAAAAAATTTTATGAATCCAATATCATTTTAAAAACAATAATTAAGACCTTGTTTTAAATCCAAAAACATTTTTATCGTGAAATCTATTTTTCACCAACACAAATTAATTTCAAATCACATATAAAATGGAATAATCAAAGGCATAAAACATACCTCAAAATAAATCAAATTATTCCAACATATCATAAGATTGACCATGAACCTTATCCTATTTCCCTCACACACACTACAAAATACAATGTTCAAGAAGTCTAAATAGAAAAAGAAACTAGGATAATGAATTGTTCCTGAATTATCCATATGATTAACACCCACATTCCAATCATATAATGGTTCCTAAAGCATGTCCTAGATCAATAATTTGGTTGTATCATTGTTTTTCAAGACCTATAAACCAAACTCATGTCTCAACTTACTTCATTGTGACTATCCCAAGATATCACATATGTCCCCTAATGAAACTCAATCCACACCGATGAGGGTAAAAAAAGACCATTACATTCAAACCATTATCCTAATATTAGGTTGAATACAAAACTCAAATATCCTTACATTAAGATTATAATTTGTAATATACTCTAGTGAAAAGTTTTTTAATAAAATGAGAAAAAAATTAATTAGGTTATACCCGCATCATAAGAGGAGGAGGATCCCAAGGAGGTGGGGTGGATGTGTCAGAGGTGTGCCAGAAAATAAGGTGGGGCAGTTGTCTCAGAGCAGCATCAGCGGGGTGGCCATGTTGGGTGGCAGTGTCGTGGGAGGACGATCATAGAGAGGATACCTCATGTAGGTAATGGAAATCCACATTAGAGGAATACATGATAAGGAGGTGGAAAGACCACTGTGAAAAACATCGAACAGAGGAGGAGGAGGGCGCGAAGAGGAGCAGAAGTGTTCGGCGGGGAGGATGGCATAAAGAGGTCAAGGGAGGAGGAGGGTTACAGATCAGGGGAGGGAGGAGGAGCCCAACAGATATGAAAAAAAATCCACAATTTTTTAATTAAACTGTGGCTATAAACAGGATATATCCATAGACCTATAAAACCATGGCTATTGATCTATGGATATAGCATAAATTTATAGTAGTGTATTCAAACACCACCACAAAAGCATGGAAGTAGAGATGTCAGTGAAAATTGAAAATGGGGAAATTATTGCATCCCAATTATATAACTACTACCCTATCAATGTTTGTGGGTTGAACTTCACAGAGAACCTTGTCGTACTCCCCTTGGTGGAATTTGATACAATTCTAGGCATGGATTGACTTTCCCTATATAGAGCCACCATAAATTTCCATGAGAGTGAAATCACTCTCTATATGGAGAATTGAACCCCAATTATATAAAAGTGAAAGGAGGTGGATGCATATTATTTAGCACCATCATCTCAAGAATGAATATTATTTCCCTATGAGCAAGTGTATCTAGCTCAAATGAATGAGTCTAAAGAAAGAACCATCCTCAAAGACATGTCTATTATGAGGGAATACGTTGATGTGTTTCTCAATAAATTTCTTGGTCTTCTCCCTAACCGAGAGGTCAAATTTTCAATCAAGATTATACTTGGGGAATTTCAAATATCCAAGATTCCATATAGGATGGTTATTGTGGAACTTGATGAATTAAAGAAACAACTACAAGATAATATGGATAAAGGATTCATATGACCAAGTGCTTCACCACGAGGTTCACCAGTCCTCTACATCAAGAATAAGGATGGGTCAATGTGCCTTTGAATTGATTATCGTGAGCTCAACAAGATCACAATAAAGAAAAAGTATACTTTTCTGCAGATTGATGACTTATTCGATCTGCTAGATAAAGCACAATACTTATCCAAGGTGGATCTGTAGTCAGGATATTACCAAGTTAGGGTGAAGAAGGAGGATATCCCCAAGACTAATTTTCATACGAGGTATGGGAACTATGAGTTCATAGTGATTCCATTCATATTCACTAATGCTCTAACAATCTTTATGGGCTTTATGGATAGAGTCTTTAGAGATTAGCTTAACAAATTCATGGTAGTCTTTATAGATGATAGTCTAATATAGTCCAAAACTAAGGAGGACCATGATGAGCATCTAATAACTATGCTAAAGACCTTATAAAAGGAGAATCTCTATAAAAAGTATAGAAATTATGATTTTTGGTTAAAGGATGTATCATTATTGGGGAATATCATCACAATAAATGGGATATTTGTGGATCCTTCAAATAAAAAAGCGATTGAAGGATGGCCGAGGCCAACATTTGTGACACATATATATAGTTTCCCTGGGTTAGATAGATATTATCAATGATTTGTGAAAAAATTCTCATGATTGTCAAACCCTATTACCAAGCTAACTCAGAAGGGAGTACAATTTGCTTGGAATGATGAATGTGAAGAAATATTCATGGAGTTGAAAAGGAGGATTATCATTTCCCCTATTCTCACACAACCCACAAGTGGGGAACTTTTCGTAATTTTCAGCGATGCTTCCAATAAGGGATTGGGTTGTGTGTTGATGAAAAATGAAAAATCCATTACCTATGACTTAGTACAGTTGAAAATGCATGAGAAAAACTATCTCATGCATTATCTAGAGTTAGTAGAATTGATATTCAGTTTTAAAATTTGGTGGCATTATCTCTTTGCGGAGAAGTTTGAAATATATATAGATCACAAAAGTCTTGAATATATATTCACACAGAAAGAGATAAATATACACCAATGAAGATGGTTATAGCTCATCAAGGATTACGATTACTCAATCCACTATCATCCTGGGAAAGCGAACAAAGTGGTGGATGATCTAAGTAGAAATGATCTATAAATTCTATCATCAATGATAATTGAAAAGGATCTGATATTCTTAGATTTGAAGAGTGTGGACATGGGAATCATAAAGGAAGAAACGTCATCAATCCTTTCACAAATTATTTCTCAACCATCTCTTCTTGAAAATTTAAAGGATGCTCAAAAAGATGATGTGGGAATTCAGAAGAAAGTGGAAACTATAAGAAAAGGTAAATCCTTGGAGTTCAATGTTAATAAAGAAAGAATTGTGATATTTGGGTCAAGATTACGTGTTCCATAAAATCCTGAGTTAAAGAGGGAACTATTGGATGATTCACATAATTCGAATTCCTCCATTCACCTAAGAAACACAAAGATGTATCGAGATCTCTGAGAGCACTATTTGTGGAATAACATGAAGAAGGAGATCGATGATTATACATAAAATTGACTAGTATGTTAGTAAGTGAAGGTTTAATGGTAGAAGTCTAATGGGATGATTCAACCATTACCCATACCAACATGGAAATGGGAAAACATCACCATAGACTTTGTCACCAGACTTCCAAAGACATCCAAGGGAAACAATGCTATCTAGGTTGTTGTGGATCATCTTACAAAGATTGAACACTTCATCATGATTCGAGAGGATTTATCATTGGATCAACTTGAAAAAATATATATAATAGAATTGGTAAGGATGCATGGAGTGCCACTATCAATTGTGTTTGATCTAGATCCAAGATTCACCTCTAAGTTTTGGAAAAGTCTCCAGTATTCTCTAAACACTGAGTTGAACTTCAGTATGGTTTATCACCTTCAAAATAATGGCTAATCTGAGTAGACTATCCAAACACTTGAGGACATGCTGAGAGCATTCTCAATTGACTTCAAAAGAGTATGGGACCAACATCTCCCTCTATTTGAGTTCTCTTACAACAACAATTTCCACTCGAAAATCTAAATGGCTCCTTATGAAGACCTTTATGGGAAGAGGTGAAGAACAGTGACATGTTAAGATAAAGTTGGGGAATTAAAACTTCTAGGTTTTAAAATGGTTGAGGAAATGGTGGATAAGGTTAAGACCATTAAAAAAACCTCAAGGAAGAACAAATGCGGCAAAAGAGCTATGATGAAAATAATTGATGTGACATAGAGTTTGATGTTTAAGACATGGTATTCCTCCACATATCTCCATGGAAGAGAGTGATGATATTTTTTAATAAGGGAATTCATAGTCTAAGGTACATATGCCTTTTTGAGATCCTTGATAGCATCGGAGTAGTGTCCTATCAACGAGCACTCCCACTGAAACTGTCTCAAGTACATGATGTATTCCATGTATCTCTCTTAATAAATTACATACCAGACCCCTCACATGTACTATATCCAGAGGTAACACCATGGGAGAGTGACCTTTCCTATGAGGAACATATAGTAAATATTTTAGATCATTGAGAAAAATTTCTATGAAATAAGATAATGCCCCTCATCAAAAGTGTTGTGGAGAAACAACAAGTTCAAATAAGCAACATGGTAACCCAAGGAGGTGATGAAGTATAGTTACCCTCATCTATTTTATCACGAGAAAAGAAAATTTTGAGGGTGATATTTCTAAAGGGGGGAAGATTGTAACTACTTGAACTATTATGAATAAAATTCCCCCTTTTTATTTAATTAAATGTCTTATGGTTATAGAAAACACATACACTTATTTTGTTTTATCCAATTGGATTTTAAATGACCATTAAGTATCTTTACTATTGATAATATAGTCAGTGAACAATGATCACATGACTAGTATAAATATAGGGTTTTAACAAATACTTTTGGCATAAACAAAGGAAGTGATGTCCTCAACCAGTAGGATCACACCCTATGAAGCCAATTTATCAGAGATTCTAAGGGGGATATCATTTTTGGGATTTTACCTAGACCAAGACCAAGATGATATCCAATAACTTAAGTATGATCAAAACCATTTATGAAATAATTCCAAACTCATCGAGATCATGAACCAAACCATGTTCACTGAACGACCCCATGAAAGACCCACTATCGCACACCTTACTCTTAGGGCATATGCTGGAATATTAAAGGGATATTTATCAAGACCGTAGTAATATGAATATGTACATTATATTGTATAAAATAATGAATATATTTTCATCCTATTATTGTTACTTTGTAAATGGTTTTTAAATCAAAAATTATATTTTTGGTTAATATTCAAAATCAATTAATTAATTAATGTATTTTTTTTTAAATAAATAATATTTTAATAAAATATTATCATTAAATAACTTTTATTGAATATAAATTATCATATAAATTTTATTAATTCAAATGTAATTTTTATAAGGGTTCAAAAAAAATATTATTGTCAAAACCCCGTCATTTTCAATAAATATCAGTTTTTATTTTAAAAGTGAAAATTCACATATTTAGAAAATTATTTAGATAAAACGAATATTATTTTTAGAATCAGGATGTCAAATTTATCTAATAGTGATTTTTTCATAATTTTCCGAGACAATCGATTTTTTGGGTAAAAATTAAATATCGTATAAATATACAGTGTGTTTTATGATATCATAATGGCTCAATAGTGATGTAATAAATACTATAAAAGTAATAATAGAAAAAATGTATGTTTTACCTTTAAAATAATTTAATTTTATGTTTATTTTATTTATTTTATAAATCCTTAATGAATCTTCCAATACTTATAACATATTTTAAGATTTTAAAATCATTTCTTTGAGAGTGTGACTCGCCTCTACATAAGCAAGAGAATTATTTTATTATCTTAGGCCCTTGGAATTATAAAATAATTCAAACTGATCCCTTTTTTCAGAAACCATGAGATGGTTTTTGGTTTTGAATATTTTATTATGTAGTGTCCAAAACCAAAATAATAAAGAAATTCTACTCTTTTCCTATATAAACCCACCCAAGATCTCATTTATATTCACTAAAACTCCTTGGATCATGAACACACTCTACCCTATAATCCCCATGTTCCTCCAAAGGTTCCCTAAATCTTTCAAGAATCCCCACCCAATCCTTTGGAGTCACACACTCAAGTAAGGGATTCTCACTTTACCCTCCTTTCAAATTCAAGCACCTTCTTTGGAATTTGTTTTCTTAATTACAAATTTTTATAATATATTATATTTATAAACATTATTTTAATGTAAAAATGATTTTAGTTTAATTATATATCATTTAACCTCTCTCATTTTAACCCTTACCTAAGTCGTTACTATGCTAAAATTCTGTAACGGAACCTCATCTTCCTCTCTCCTCTTTTATCAAGCACTCCTTTTAATGTTATGTCTTTTAATTACCATTTTATTATGTTGGTATATGTTATTACATACCCCCTTACTATCCATTTTATTTATAAATTATTAAATCTCCTTTCACTCTCATTTATCCCTCCTATGAACCTTTATGCACTCCCATTACAGTGTTGAAATTTTGTAAGGGTTCTTTCCTTTTTCCTCTTTCTTCAAGTTTATTTATTATGTTACACCTTATATTTAAAATACCTTATGTTGGGGAATGCCTTTACATGAATATATTATTTAAAATTTCATGTATAAATGATTTGATACCCCTTTAGATCTCATCAACCCATTTTATGAATTTCTATATGACGTCGTTATGCTGCCGAAATTTCACCATGATTTTCCATGCCAAAATAATTGTGTAGTAAATACCATACCCATTTTTCTATCAAGGGTATTCACCTTTATTCACATATACTTATTTATTGGAGACTTAAATTTATTCATTCCACATTTCTTGATTGTGGAATAAATTATGATGTTGAATGAATCCATATTATATAATCTATGTGACACACTTAAGCATGAGAATGAAATGATTATGAAGGGTGCGCCTTGATAGCATTCCAATGCATTGGGTAATGGTTAGTATCATGATACGTCAAGTTGGGACAAGGGGTTTACATGATTTCTTTATGGTACTTTTTCCACCATGATGTCTTGGCAGGTTAGCCTTGACCTATGTTTATGATGAAGTGTTTTAAGTTGTTTCCACATTTCTCATGTTATGATTATCATGCTATATCATGCCTTATTATTTATGTTCCTTTTATGCTCTATTGATATGCCCATTTTCAAACATGTATTGTCTTTATCATGTTATGCATTTTTTATTCCCTTACTGGGATTTATAGCTCACCCCTATATTATATATGTCCTCAGGTTATCCCATACAGTGTTAAGTACGAAGGAAAGTTTTGGTCATGTTAAAGAAGTTTTCAATAAAGATGTTTCTTTTTATGTTTTAAGTTGCTATGTAATGTACCTAATATCCAAAAGACAATATACCTCTCAATATTCTTAGTTTTATTAAGTGTAATTTTTTTGTAATAAATTATGTATTAATGTGTAATAAAGAGAAGGGTTAGTATACCACACCCCCTCTGAGTTGTCACTGAACCACCAGTAACCTGAGGTTTAGATGATGAAATATCAGGATCATCGCTAGGTAGTGCAGCCTCATCCAACTCAAAAAACAAACTAGATAAATGAACTTCGACCTTATAAAACATGAAATATCTATTGTCATCACATAATTGAAAATAAGTATTATATATAGATATATAGATATATATTATATATGATTATAACCAGCATTTAATTATGTCAATATCCATCTTTATCCTCATCTTCATATATGATGGTGTCAATATCTTCATATTTCTCCTCAATATCATCAATTTCCATAGGAGTTTCAGCTTCATAATCTCTTTCCATTTCAAATTCATTTGTTATATCAATAACATCATCATCACCATCGACCCATAATTGTGGGGTGTTATTATCGATATTCATGTCTCTTCATGGAAAATATGGATTTAGAGTTGTCTCTTTAAAAATTTAAATTCCTTGCACTTTAGTGAAACCGCATTCACTTTGAATAAACTGATTTTTTTGATATTTCATTTTTATTATGTTCCACTAATCACTTAACTCTTGTAAAGAAGCATAATATAATTTTGATGTGCCAATAAAAATGGTCCATTTACTACAAGAAGGATTTTATATTTAATATAAATTATTCCATGGTGTGAATGAACATGAAAGTTGTGATCAATATCTAACCAATGACATTTAAACATCATTATGTAATTATGCCCCATATAAAATAGTTCAATTATTTCTTCTAGCATGACATAAAATTTGACTTCACTTTATTTATAATGAGATCATCTCAATAAAACACCATTATTCATTGTTTTTTTATTCCCTATATTCATGTTTATGAAATCTAAAATCACTCACCACATATGCATCATATGATTTAACCATTTTGGATGGTGGGTTAATCAATACACACAATAAATTATCAATTTTATCAACATTTTGAGATACATGAAAATTTGAAAAATAGTTATCAATATAATAAGTAATAAATTGATTTTATATTTTAAACTATAAACAATTTACTTTAACAATTTTTGAAACCAGTAGGAAAATTTATTTTGTCGATGTTCTTCAAGAGAAACTGTTGTAATTTGTAGAAACTATTTCTTGATATGATTTCCATGTAATATATAAATAAAATAATATTAATTTACATTTTAAAAAATACAGAATAAGCGATAATAGAACTCACTAAACAAATGGACTCATTTCTTCATAGTTTAGTAGAACATATGTATGAGCCCTATGATATTCATCATCTGAAATCCATTGTTCATGAACTCTACCAAAGCCATGTTTGGGTTGGTTAAAAACTGATATTTTATTGTTCATTTCATCATAAAAATTTCCCTCCTTATAGACCATTCATTTATTTTTTGAGGGATATTTGAATTGAAAATAATGAGAACAGAAAAAAGAAATTCTCTCCTACAAATAAGATTCTACAATTGATCCTTAAACTGATGCTTTGTTATATATAATTTTCTTTGACTTATGTATACTTCAATAATTTGGGTACATCCATGAGAATTGTACTAGCCCTCCAAATTTTACTTCATGCAGAAATTGTAATATCAAATATTCCATTGAATCAACGAAAGCTAGTGAAAATATTTTTTCCAATTTACATAAAATTAAAACAACATCTTCTTATAGTCTACTTCATGCATCGTATTTTGTTTTTTATGCACAAATGTATCATAAAAAGTATGATATTTATATTAGCACATCCAAGTTCATAGAATTCAAAAAACCTCTAAATCTAATCAGTAGAATTATTTCCATCATAACATGATAGTTATGATTTTTTAATTTGGTAATATGGCCATTATTGACACATCTACAAAATTAGAAACATAACCATCCATAAGGACCAAATATATAATCCACTAATAAAATAATAAATTATTTTCTTTAGAAACTTTATAATACACTTTTTTCTTCATTAACTTCTATGATCTGTCATTTTCAAACAATTAAAGTTTTGGTCTTCTGAAAATTTGGGTAAGATCTAATCGCACCTTTACATTATCTTTGGTCTTACAAGGTGTGTCTAAAACTATATAAAATATATTATCAAAATAGTTCTTCTCAATATACATGAAATCTAACATGTAACGAACCAATAAATTATACTAATATGGAAGATCCCAAAAAATGATCTGTTTTATCCAATTGTGTTCTTTCCCAAAGCTATATATTTTTTGTTGGTTTATAGTTGGTCCAAAGGTAATTGGAAGTAATGAAGAGACAATTTATTTTACCTCAATATCAGATATCATTGTTGGAGGACCATCTATTTCAATTTTATCTTTTTCTAAAATGATATTTGTTCCTCCAAAAAGGAGGATTTGTTGGAAGAATTCTTTGAAGAAAGTGGAAAAAACAAGGTTTTCTTTCATTGACTAACATAATAACTTTTTTGTCTCTCATACAGTACAAACATGATTTTGGACCATGTGTACTCTATCCAGATAACATATCATATGCTAGGAAGTCACTAATTGTCCACATTAATGCAACTTTAATTTGGAAATTTTGTTTCAAAACAACATCACATATACTAACACCATTACTCCACAATAAATTTAACTCATGAATCAATGAATTCAAATAAACATTGATATTATTTTTTGGATGTCCTAGAACATTGATAAATTTAACTCATGAACATTGATATTATTTTTTTTAAAAAGATATATGTCTCATTCATCAACATCCAATGAGGTAAATTGTACGGAGTTATAAAGATGGTGTAATAAGAATATTGAATACCATAAGACCCAAATGTATATAAACCATCAATAGAAATACTTAATCACACATTTTAGGATTATGAAGAAAAAAATATGCACTTGGTCAAAATTTTTCCATGAATCACCATCACAAGGATGATTTAAGCATTTATCGATTGAAATATTGGTCATGTGCCATGAAATTAATGACATTGTGTTTTGAGACATAAATAAACACTAAAATCTGGTTATAAGCAGGAAATACCTCAATTGTTTTATGGGAATCAATCTATACTTCCCTAGTTAAGCCTCTTTGTACCTCAATTTTCCACATGTATGACAACTAACTAATGACTCATTTTCACCATAATATAAAATGTAATCATTTGAACATGCATGAATTTTCTGATAATAAAGACCCAAATTACAAATTAGCCTCTTACTCTCATAGAAATTTATAGGCAACACATTTCCTTCTGGTAAAAATGCTTCAACCAAAGAGAATATCTAATCAAAACAGTTATTTTAAATTCCATCATTTGATTTAATAGTCATAAATTTAACATCTACTTCAAATTTTCTTATCTTACAACTGGGATATAAGGCATCCTCATAAGAATTTAACAAATCATAAAAATAAGACTGTTCCAAATCAAGAATTAAATCAATATCATCCTGAGTTTTGGTTTGTTGAAAAGATATACCAACCACACAATGTACTAAATTTTGAAACCATGATGGATCTGGAACCAAATTATTATTATCTTCTTTGGAACTACATTCACTATATTGATACGAAAAACAAAATATTTTTGAAAACCAAAACGCAATAGACGACCCCAACATTTTCAAATGTGTCAAACCTCCTCAGATCACATTTGTTATATAGACACTTAATTGTCCCTTCTGAAACAAATTTTGGTTTTGATGATGCAAATAATAAAAAAGATTCAACACCCTCAATATAAACATGATTTATACTAGAACTGTTTGGATTCTTGTGATGATTTATCCAATCGCAGTCATGCAATAAAGATTTTTGTCGACCTCCTTGTTCCATATTTCTCTAAAAAATATAAAATAAATAAATTTTTATGATTAATTTGATATAATAAAAAGATGATCAAAAAATGAGTATAAAATTAAAAAATTATAATTTACTTGTAAATATTGTCAATTTATATATTTACTAATGATTTTTACTAATTAGTGCTAATTTTTACTGATTATAATTGATTATAACTAATTATAATGATGTAAATGCTTCGACACTCTCAATGTAGATAATATTTATATAAGAATAATTTAGATTCTTCTGATGATTTATCGAATCATAATCTCATAACAGAAAATGTTGCCTATTTCCTAGTATTTTTTACTAATTATCAATAATTAGCACTAATTATTACTAATTGCTACTAATTTTTAATAATTATAGAAATTTAACTTTATTTTTTACTAATTACTGCTAATCTTTACTTTATTATAGTGATTTATCGCTAATTTTCACAATTTTTTAACAATTGATGGTAATTTTTAATAATTATAGTGATTTATCACTAATTTTTACAAATTACCACTAATTTTAACTATTTACTGTTAATTTTTTTTATTATAGTAATCTAATGTTCATTTTTTCTAATCTTTAATAATTACTGCATATTATTACTATTTTTTACTAATTACCATTATTTTTTAATAATTATAGTGATTTATCATTATTTTTTCCTAATTACTGCTAATTTTCACTAATTATAGTGATTTAATGTTATTTTTTACTAATTTGTAGATATTTTTTACTAATTTTTACTAATTACCACTATTTTTTGCTAATTACAGTTAATTTTTACTAATCATAGTGATTTAATGTTCATTTTTAGTAATCTTTGCTAATTATCGCAATTTTTTCTAATTTTTTCTAATTACCACTATTTTTTAATAATTATAGTGATTTAAAGTTATTTTTCCTAATTAATGCTAATTTTCACTAATTATAGCGATTTAATGTTAGTTTTTACTAATTTACCGGTAATTTTTACTAATTTCTACCAATTACCGATAAATTTTATTAATTATAGGGATTTACCACTAAATTTTATTAATTTTTTCTAATTACCATTATTTTTTACTAATTATTGCTAATTTTTAATAATTATAGTGATTTAATGTTCATTTTTATTAATCTTTACTAATTACTGCTAATTTTTACTATTTTTTCCTAATTACCACTAATTTTTAATAATTATAGTGATTTATCATTAATTTTTACTAAATAATGCTACTTTACTAGTATTTTTTAATAATTAATGCTACTTTAATGATATTTTTTAATAATTATAGCGAGTTAACACTAATGTTTACTAGTCACCACTAATTTTAACAATTTACTATTAATTTTTTACTTATTATAGTAATTTAATGTTCATTTTTACTAATCTTTACTAATTACCGCTAATTATTACTAATTTTTACTAATTACCACTGTTTTTTAATAATTATAGTGATTTACCATTAATGTTTCCTAATTACTGCTATTTTTCATTAATTTTAGTGATGTAACATTATTTTTTACTAATTTGCCGGTAATATTTACTAATTTTTACTAACTACCACTAAATTTTATTAATTATAGCGATTTACCACTAATTTTTACCATTTTTTCTAATTATCACTATTTTTTACAAATTACTGCTAATTTTTACTGATTTTTTCTAATTACCACTAATTTTTAATAATTATAGTGATTTACCGTTACTTTTTACTAATTAGTGCCACTTTACAATATTTTTTACTAATTATAGTGATTTACCGTTAATTTTTACTAAGTACTACTAATTTTTACTAATTATATTATTTTACTATAAATTTTTTCTATTTTTTCCTAATCACTGCTAATTTTTACTATTTTTTAGTCATTCCCGCTAATTTTTACTAAAATTTACTAATCACTGCTAATTTTTACTAATAACACTAGTTTTTAGAAATTATAGTGATTTACCATTAATTTTTACTAATTACTATTAATTTTTACTAATTATAGTGGTTTAATATTCATTTTTACTAATTACTATTATTTATTAAAAAATACCATAAATTACTATTACTTATTGCTAAGATCTAAAAATTATTACTAAGTTATATTAATTAATACTAATTATTTATCAATTATAAGTAATTAATATAAATAACACCCACTTACTGATAATTAAAACAAATTATTGCAAATTAAAACTATTTACTTTTTATTAAAAACATTACTTCTAATTAAAACTAAATATTTATATTTACAATAACTATCACATGTATTCTATCGTCTCCTCGTGTTGCTGCTCCTATCATCGATACATCTCCCACTACTGTTGCTCCTATCATCGACACATCTCCTCCTCCTCCTACAATCGCCATTGACGCGTCACATCCTGCCTGCTCCAGTTCTATAGACCCAATGACAAATTTCAACATGGTTGACACAAATTAGTCATTTCTCATCACCCTAAGATTGGAAATTCTATGCGTTACACCTTTTTAGTAATTTATAATACATTTTATTACTTTATATTAAATTATGCTAAAAATTAGTTGTAATTAGTGGTAATTGTAAATAATTACCACTAATTACCACAACTTTTTAGCACAATTTAATATAAAGTAATAAAATATATTATAAATTAATAAAAATGTGTAAATCTTAGATTTTATAATCTTTAGGTGATAAAACCAATTTATGTCAACAATGTCCAAATTTGTCATTTCTCATCACTTGAAAATTGATGACCTGTTTCATTTTTAGTTTTGTAGTAATTTAAACTAAAAAATGCTAAGTATTACTAAGTACCACTAATTACTACTAATTATTACTAAGTACCACTAATTACCACTATTTATTTCTAATTATTACTAATTACCACTAATTACTACTAATTATGACTAATCATGACTAATTATCACTAATTATTACTAATTTCCACTAATTATTACTAATTACTACCAATTACCACCAATTATTACTAATTACTGCCAATTTTTACTAAATTATAGAGATTTACAACTAATATTTACTAATCATTGCTATTTTTTTAATAATTATAGTGATTTATCGCTAATTTTTACAAATTACCATTATTTTTTTTTCCAATTATAGTGTTTAATGTTCATTTTTAACAATCTTTACTAATTACTGGTAATTTTTACTAATTTTGACTAACTACCACTAATTTTTAATAATTAAAGTGATTTAACGTTAATTTTTAATAATTACTGCTAATGTTTAATAATTATAGTTATTTAACATTAATTTTTACCAATTACTGCTAATTATTACTAATTATATTGGTTTACAGCTAATTTTTACTAATTTATACTAATCATTGCTAATTTTTACAAATTTTTAGTCATTATCAATATTTTTTACTATTTTTTACTAATTACCAATTATTTTTACTAATTTTTAGTCATTACCACTAATTTAAAATAATTATTGTAATTTATCACTATTTTTTACTAATTACTGTTAATTTTTACTAATTATAGTGATTTAACATTCATTTTTACTAATGTTTACTAATTAACGCTAATTCTTTCTAATTTTTATCAATAACGCTAATTTTTAAAAATTATGGTGATTTAACGTTAATTTTTACTATGTATTACTAATTTTTACTAATTATAGTGGGTTAACATTCATTTTTACTAATTACATTTATTTATTGAAAATGACTCTAAATTATTATTACTTATTACTAAGATCTATAAATTATTACTAAGTTCTTTTAATTAATACTATTTATTTATCAATTATAAGTAATTATTATTAATAACACCCACTTACTAATAATTAAAACAAATTATTACAAATCAAAACTATTTACTTTTAATTAAAAACAATACTGCTAATTAAAACTAATTACTATTAATTAACTCTAATTACTACTAATTAGTAATATTAAAATCTAATATAAAATAAAATTAATAAAATAAAAATTAAAAACATTACGTAAATACCTAAAAAATGAATCTTTGGTGCGATACAAACCTCAAAAATTTTCTTCCCTGTAAAAATTTAAACTTGTAATTGAACAATTGAAGAGAAGAAGAGGAAAGTTGAGTAGAGGAGTGTTCAAATGGGGAATGAAGTGAAAACATTTGGGAGGGGGGTATATATAGGTTAGATTAGTAGTGAAGAGACTATTTGCGATGGGACGTCCGTTCTAAATACTACTTTTTGCGAGGGGTATGTCATAAATAGTTCCCATTATAAATAATTGAGGTGGCGGTTAAAAAGTTATTTGCGACGGATACCGTCGGAAATATTCACCTGCCGACAGAGTATTTGCGATGAGTATTAATGACTCGTCATAAATAACTATAATCAATAAAGGTTATTTTCAATGTGAACATTCTCCCATTGCAAATAACTTTTTATGACCAAAGGTAGTTGCGATGAGAACCTAGTCTCGTCATAGATACCCTTTCCCATGTTGTGGCAGGAAGTCGTGCTAAAAGTATTTACGATGAGCACCTTTTCCCATCGCAAATAAGTCTTTATTTAATGTATTTACGATGGTATTTGAATCTCATTATAAATAGTTGTCCGGCATGGACTATTTGCGACGGGGGACGAACCCGTCGCAAATAGCTCATCGCAATAAGTGATTTTTCCCGTAGTGATATCACGATGGTCCACCAGCCTTGGGCTCCAAGAACAGTATCACAAGGGAACACATTACAAGGTAGAATACACAAGCAAACATAACATATCATCATAAGTAAATTAGTACATATAATACATGTGATCATCATCAAACATGAATATTAATCTATGAAAGTACTCATGGAAACAAGTGTCACATAAGGTTCTCAGGGGTTACACACACATCCACACTACCACAAATTGCATCTTACGAAATGTCTCCTTTTATCAATTCCAAACAGAAAACGTTGATAAAAGGGCTACCTTTATCAGTGCTAGCTAAAAGTGCTGATAAATGTAACTTTTATCAGTGCTAAAAAATCATAGAAAAAGGTATACTTTTTGTAATCATTTTTGAGCACCGATAAAAGGTGATCTTTATTAGTGTCATTCTTAGCGTTTATAAATTTTTTTAATAAAATATATTATGAATATATATATATATATATATAGTTATCACATTTATATTCAAAAAATAATGTTTAATTATATACATTAATTATAAATGCATGTATATAATTAATATAAATATGATATATTAATATATATATTTTAATAATTCAAATATATATAAAATGAACCCAGTGTGGTGGCTGAGTGGTACTCGGTCATTTCCAGTGCATCAGGAAGTCTGGGATTGATTCCTAGATGCAGGAATCTTCGCCCTTGTGTGGGCTGGCTACATTTGTGGTATTTGTTGATAGAGGATTGACTGACAATGTGAAAAGGTAGGATGCGACAGTCCCAACTGAGGATGGGTAGGTTGGTTAGGGGGTCAGCGAAGCACATAGTGTTCATGTCATGGATCAAGCTAGTGGCTCAGTGATCTCGAAAAAAAGTAGACGATAGAGAAGGGGGTCGCGCACTGACAGCTCAACGATCCCGACAAAGCAAGCATACTGATTTGGACTCAACAATGTGAGCACGAGAGATGTCGGGGTTTTTTTGACTGGTACGAATGAATTCGACAGTGATAGGCTTGCGTAGGGGGACAACAGATCAATGACCAGGGTGTGGCACACCCATAAGGGCGTTCGCATCATGGATCAAGCTGGTGGCTTGGTAATCCTGGTAAAAAGCAGACGATGGAGCAAGGGGTTGCACACCAATGACACGATGGTCCCAACGAAGGAGGAAGATGTATCTGGACTCATCGGTGTGAGCACAGAAGACGACTGGGGTTTGTGAACCGGCACGAGTGACTTCGATAGTGATGGCCTTGCATGGGGGGACAACTAAGCAAGGAGTAGGGTGCGGCGTGCCTGTGAGGGCGTTCACATCATGAATCGGGCTGGTGGATCTATGATCTTAGCAAAAATAATATGACGGAGCAGGGGGTTTCACACCGACGGCTCGACGATCCTAACGAAGCAATCAAACATATCTGGACTCATCAGTGTGAACACAAGAGATGATAGGGGTTTGTTGACCAATGCGAGTGACTTTTACACCGATGGGCTTGCGCAGGGGGAAACAGATCAAGGGGCAGGGTGCAGTGCACCTGTGAGGGCGTTCATGTCATGGATTGGGCTGGTGGATCGATGATCTGGACAAAAAGTAGACAACTGATCAGGGGATTGCGCACCAATGGCTCGGTGATCCCGATGAAGCAGAAAGACGGATCTGGACTCATCGGCATGAGCACGAGAGACGGTGGGGGTTTGTTGATCAGTGTGAATGACTTCGATAGTTATGAGCTTGCGCAAGGGGATGGCGGAGCAAAGAGTAGGGTGAGACATGCTTGTGAGGGCATTCCCGTCATGGATTGGGCTGACAGCTCGGTGATCTCGAAAAAAGTAGACGACAGAGTAGGGGGTTGTGCATTGGTGGCTTGGTGATCTCGATGAAGTAGGAAGACATATCTGGACTCATCAGCATGAGTATGAGAGACAACATGGGTTTTTTGACTGGCGCAAGTGACTTCGACAGCGATGGGATTGAACAGGGGGATGGCAGTGCAAGGAGTAGGGTGTGTCCCACCTATAAGGGCATTCACATCATGGATTGGGCTAGAGGCTCAATGATCCTAGAAAAAAAGCGGACAAAAGAGCAAGGGGTTGCGCACCGGAAATTCGGTGATCTCGACGAAGTAGGCAGACATATCTGGACTCATCGGCATGAGCACAGGAGATAATAGGGGATTTTTGAATGGCGCAACTAACTTCAACTGTGTTGGGATTGTGCAGGGGGATGAAAAATCAAGGAGTAGGGTGCGGCGTGCCCATGAGGGAATTCACGTCATGAATTGGGTTGGCGGCTCGACGATCCCTGCAAAAATCAGAGGACGAAGCAGGGGTTGTGCACCGGCGACTCGATGATCCCAATGAAGTAGGCAGATGGATCTGGACTCGTCGGCATGAGTACGGGAGATGTAGAGGGTTTGTTGACCGGCATGAGTGACTTCAACAATGATGGGATTGCATAGATAACGGGATGGCGAAGCAAGGATCAAGGTGCAGTGCTCCCGCGAGATCAGGCCGATGGTTGGTTTATCAAGCTACTGATGATCCTTTTGATGTATTTAGACCTATGGGACTTAGGCCTTCTTAGGCCATGTAATAGGAACCCTACCTAGAATAAAATTGTGGTGTTTTTGTTTAATAAAAAATGGGGGAATTTCTTCTATATTTGTTAAAAAAATATATATAATGTTTTTAAAAATTATTTATGAAATTACAAATAAATAAATAAATAAATATAAAACTATAATAAATATATTTAAATAAATATACATATTTAAATAATTATAAAATTATAATAAATATATTTAAACAATTATAAAATTATAATAAATATATTTAAATAATATATATATTTATTATCTTTATAATTATATATACTTATATATTAATAAATATATATAATTATATATACTGAAAAGGTTTAGTCAGAAGCAGAAGCCTGTGACCATTTATTAAAGATATAAAAAAGTAACAAATTGGAAAGAGGGAGGGCAAAGTCAAACAACGAGTCAAGCCCTTATCCAAACAGAAAAACTACAGAGAAAAAGGATCATCCCCATGACCATGATTAGATATGTCTCCCTCATCAGCTGATTCCCATTCAGACTATGTTTTTTTATTGAGAAGCACAAAATACATCTTCTCGAGCCTTTCCTGCTCCGACGTGAGTTGAGTCCTGGAAGACCTGGTGAACACATCACGCCCTCATGTTGTAGTCCAATCATCACGCCCACATCCCCATCCATGACCTTTTGGATGCCTTCCCCATCTCTAGGTTTTCTGATGGAAACCTTCTTGAGGTTCTTGTTTCTCACCATCTAGGTTGTCCTTCACTGAACCAAAGTCTAAGAGGATGCGCTATGTAGGAAAATAATTGGAATTAACATTTTTCTCAATTGACTTGGTTTTATAAGGAGGGACCATTTGAAATCCATCATCATCCATGAGAATTTGCTTGCCTTTTTGAGGCTTCATGTGGGAAGCAACATCTTTTTTGCTTTCCCTTTTGATTACTTGAAGCAATCTCATACTCAATAATGAATTGTTGATCAACCACTATTTGAGTATCATCTTCATTCGCTTATTCAATTGTAGTGGGAACCACTTCTTTCATTTAAGAGTCAATAGAAAATCATTTGACATTGTCACCATCATCAAAGGTATTTACCTCTTCAATAAAGATTACAACCCAAGACTTCCTCTCAACCTCATTGATCTACTTGACATAAGAAGCTTTCATATCAATCCCATCATCACTACCATAAAACAGGGCAAGGGAAGCACTGCCCTTTATCAGTGCTAAACAGAAAGCGCTGATAAAGGGGTATGCATTTATCAGTGCTAAAATAAGCGCTGATAAAGGTGTACCCTTTATCAGTGATTTTTTTAGCGCTGATAAAGGTACCTCTTTATCATCGCTAAAAAATCACCAATAAATGAGTGTTTTATCAGTGCTAATTAAACATACCTTTATCAACACTTTTAACAAGTGATGACAAAGGTTCCATCGGTTTTTATTTAATAACCCTAACTGGCCATCCTCGCTCGCACGCAGTTAAGATTTCGCGGAAGATGAACCATGCCCCTCGTCCGCCGCGTCCTTGTCCTCGTCCTCCTTGTCCTTCCTCCTCCTCATCCTCATCCTCCTCCTTCGACGCCGCATCCACCCCCGCCCCCGCTGCCGTGACCGCCGCTGCCTCTGCCGCCGCCGCCACTGCCTCCGCCCCCGCCGCCGCTGCCTCCGCCCCCGCTGCTGCGACCGTCGCCACCTCCGCCGCCGCCGCCACCTCCGCCTCCGGCGCGGCCTCCGCCGCCGCCGCTACCATTATTGATATTCATTTTCAGGTAATTTTTTTTCTACCACTTGAATTGAACGTGTGAAATCATGACATGAGGTGTTATTGCAAGAGTCAATAGATGATATAGTTGATAACAGTTTTGGATTCATGGTTCCTTACATATTACAGAATTATGAAGGAGCACTAGAGACCTGTGTGGTTGTTTTAGCCATTAAACATTCCAGTATATAAGTGGGATTATATTTTCATTAATTTTTTATTGGTTTGCCAAAAAATCCTTGCAAGAAGGTTGTGATTTGGGTCTTTGTTGATCAACTCCAAAAATATGTTCACTTCCTTCATATTAATGAGGTGATGAAAGTGGAACAACTCATAGACTTGTATGTTTTAGATTTTTTGAGACTTCATGAGGTACCCTCTATAATTGTTTCAGAAAGTGATATAAGGTTGAAATCTAGGTTTTGGAAATCATTATAGGTTTCACTAGTTTTCCAGGGTAAATTATGAACAAATTATCATCTATAGATGGATATATATATACAGAGAGGTAAGTCAATGTTCTAGAGGTTACTCTCCAGAATCATGCACATGATTTCATTGGATATTGGGAAATGAATTTTCCTTTTGTTGATTTCCCCTATAACAATTGTTATCCAGATGTGATAAATATGGATCCCTACATTTCTTTATATATGAATCCATATAGATATCCCTAATACTAGGAAGAGTTGGGAGAGTGGTCCATAGTTGGTTCGAGTGTTGTTCAAGAGATGAAAGAGATGGTGCGGTTGATCTGGAAGAATTTAATCATTACACAGAGTCATAATAAATTCAATATGAACCATTGGAATCAACTGCTGGTGTTTTAGGTTAGTGATTAGGTCTTTATCATAGTTTCACATCACTTGGGACATCAGCGGCTAGGTTATCAATGTCTGTTTGCACCGAGTAATGGGATAACCATAGTGATTTTTGGTCACTAGGGAGTATTTATTATTGGTTTCAGTTACCATATGGTTTGATAGCTATCCATGATGTGTTTAATATTTTCCATTTGAGTAGGTATATACCAGATCATTTATTTGTGATTAGACGGGGGGTGTTGATCTTGATCCCGATAATACTTTGGTTCCCCAGCCAATTCAGATTATGAATCTGGAGTATAAGGTACTACATGATTAAACGACCCCGAGTCTAGTTAATGTGGTAGTTCAGACAATATATCCATGATACATGGGGGAATGACTCATTGATGAGGTAGTAGTGTCCTTCTTCATTAGAGGATACATGATCTTGAGGGATTTCTGGGGGAAAATCATTGTTGGTCGGGAGATTATAAAGTCTCATTACATTTTATGTGAGGTATGTTTTAACATTTTTTTGGATTTTTTTTTGTTGAGGAATGCTGAGAAAGGATTTGGAGGACACATGTATTGGTAAATTTAGTGATCTTTAGGGAATTTTTAGAAACAAAACAACATTTTTTACTATATTTTGAGAAATTACATGACGTGTAAATAGAGTACATGACATGTAATGACCGCCAAAAATGACACATTAATTGGATGCACAATGTGAAAATTTTAAAAACTTTGTAATGGTTACATATCATTTAAATAAAAAATATAACGTTTTAAATAAAAAGTGACTTGTTTTTTAGTGTATCTAAGTCAAGAGGATTACACGACGTGTAAATGTATTACATGTAGTTTTAATGTCACAGAAAAGGTTTTTTGGGATCCATAGAGTTCTTGAGGCTTCATATTTTTTACAAAATTATCCTCTTGGATAGATCTTTATCCCGATGATATTTTGGGTCACTCCCTCCCATCTAGTTTACATTGTTCTATGCTTGATCACTATTATGGATGGATTTCTTTTCTCAAGGTATGTGATCCTTCTAATTCCTATTTGGATTTGTTTGCACCTATGGTTTGGATAAAAATTAGTGATCAGATAGTGATTTCTATCAATAAATTTAAATTTATTTGCATGCATTGTCTTTTGGGGTTTGTGGGATGTGGTAAATGGTGTACTCGGTTTTAGATTATTTTATTCTCATGGGTTTCCCCTATTTTATGTTTTCTTTTCAGTTGGAAATATCCTCTGCCGTATGCCTCTCCTCTTCCACGAACGCACCTCTGCCGTGTGCTTAACGACACCTTCACAGTGAGTTTTCTCCTGTTACTCATTGGTTTCCTCTTGTTTGCATGTTATTACTATTTGATATTGATGGTTATAATGTGAAATGTACGGGCTAAACGCCCCACTGAAAATCATGGTTGTTGGTGGTCCTTGTTTGTGCACTAAATGAATTGAATGTTGGTTGGTTATTGTTGAACATTGGAATATAAAAATTGGTAATTTACGTATACTTGACTTATGAATGAACACCCCAAGATGATAAAACTTCTATGATAACCCCTGAATTAACAAACAAAATTGAATAAGGGATGCTTTGTAAAATCTAAAATTTTGATTTTTTGGTTTGTATGGTGTTGCGATTGTGATCACAATTGTGTTTTTGTATGGTGTTGCGGTTTTTTGGAATGATTGATATGCCATTTTTTTTTCATGTTGTAGTTCTTCCACCATTAAATATCAATCCAAACTTTACCCATTTCAATGGCACCACCACTTTGTTACTAGTGAAATTCCACCGAATCCTAGAAAACCACTTCTAGAGGACTCTATAAGACACTTTAAAATACATGGTATGTAGTCTTGTTAAATGGAACATGCTTCACCATACATGGATTTCATATAGATTTTAATTCCACATAACATTTATCTCCAAAATTTACACCACATGACAAATCTTCTGACTCAAACTTGGAATAAGTTTCATTTTAAATGTTACATGTCATGTGAACCTAGGTCACACACAATGTATCTCCAATACATATACTTCAGCATGAAACTATGTACATGCCATGAAATAATGGTAGAACCATATGACATGTGTTTTACTTCACTCACACCATGTATAGATACCATAGAAATTTGATGTGTATAGACTATACACCCATAGTGGTCATGTAAGGACTACACGCCGTGTATTCCACAAAAATGTGATGCATAGCTGGTGAGGTGACTCAATATGTATCTAAAGTACATGCCTTTAGCTCAAGTTGGTCTAAATGTCATGTATTTTCAAAGGCATCATTCAGTCTTTGTAAGAAAAACTTGGAATAAATTTGATATATGTCAGATTAAATCAGGTATCTTATACATACACGATGTTCACCCTACTGGACACACCATGTATATGGATTTCACATGAGTTTAAAGGCATTTGTACCATGATTTGTTTTTATAAAACCCAAACAATGCTACCTGATTAATTAAAACATAGTATTAGGCAAGTTTGAGATCGAACCCATAAAGACGATGAATATGAATAAAGAATGGATGAATGCCAATCTGTTGACAAAAGAGTATGAAGATGGAGTGAAAGAGTTTATCAAGTTTGCAGAAGATCATGCATGTGACCCTTCTCAAATCCTTTGTCCGTGTTTATGCTGTTGTTATTCAAGACAAATTAGTCCAGAGGAGTTGGAATAACACCTAATCTGTCACAGAATAGATCGAAGTTATAAATGTTGGAATAAACACGGGGAAAAAATGAATGTAGGTAGTGGCTCAGATAACACGACATTTTATAGATCATCTGATATGATTAGAAGAGTGAACAGTGAAGACGATCGTATGGAGGGTGTGATTATAGATGTGAATTATGATGAAGATCATATTGAGTAAATGAAAAGGACAATTGAATATGAACTTCATGATTGCCCAAAATTGTTTGAGAAGTTAAAGAGTTGTGAAAAAATGCCATTGTATGCTGGTTGCACTAAATATAAAACATTGTCAGCCGTATTGAAGCTGTATAATTTGAAAGCAGGCAACAGGTGGAGTGACACCAGTTTACGGAACTACTTGCTCTCCTGAATGACATGCTCCTAGAAGATAATGAACTCCCAAGCCGAACATACGATGCCAAACGAATGCTACGATCGATGGGTATGATCTTTGAAAGAATACATGCCTGTCCAAATGACTGTATATTGTTTCGTAAGGACCACAAATCACTTAAATAATGCCCAAAGTGTGGTGCTTCTCAATACAAGAAAGATGATTCTAGTCCTACGAAATTTGTATGGTACTTTCCAATCATTCCTAGGTTTAGGAGCCTATATGGAAGTGAGGAGACTGCATGAAAATTGACATGGCATGCAAATACAATAATTAAAGATGGGAAACTACGTCACACGGAAGACTCTCCTCAGTGGAAGAGAATTGATCACGAGTATCCTGAATTTGGGAACAAGCCGAGAAACCTTCGTCTGGCGTTATCTACAGATGGGGTGAATCCTTTTGGTTTTCAAAGCAGCAGTCATAGTACATGGCCGGTTATGTTGGTAAACTATAACTTACCACCATGGTTATGCATGAAACAAAAATACATCATGTTATCTATGCTTATATCAGTACCAAAACAACCGGGTAATGATATTGATGTTTATTTGGACCCATTGATCAAGGATTTGAAAATATTGTGGGATTTAGGTGTTACGTTGTATGATGCTTACAAAAATGAATATTTCACTTTGAAATCCATGTTGTACGGGATGATAAATGACTTTCCTGCTTATGAAAATTTGTCAGGATATAGCATTAAAGGAACTCAAGGGTGTCCCATTTTCGAACAAGGTACACAGTCAATTAGGTTGAAACATTCATCAAAAACCGTGTTTCTAGGAAATCATAGATTTCTACCCCGACGACATAAGTACCGATCTTAAACAACATCATTTGACGGAAGTTCAGAAGAATATACAACACCATCTCTACTAACAGGTGATCAATTGTTTGAGAAAGTAAAATATTTGGACACTACTTTTGGTAAACCATTTTCAAAAAACCTTACGAAAACTGGTTGAAAAAAGAGATCAGTTTTTTTTTGAATTACCATACTGGA
Source organism: Viscum album (assembly GCA_963277665.1). Taxonomy (NCBI): domain Eukaryota; kingdom Viridiplantae; phylum Streptophyta; class Magnoliopsida; order Santalales; family Viscaceae; genus Viscum; species Viscum album. The sequence continues at coordinate 1,825,195,903 of OY728163.1, forward strand.
ATTGTCTGTATGTTAGAAATTTTCTTGATGTTATGCATGTTGAAAAAAATATATGTGATAATGTCATCGACACGTTGCTAAATGTACCCAGCAAAACAAAGGATGGAATTAAGGCTAGATTGGACATGGTTGAGATGAGAATACGAGAAGAGTTGGCACCAGTGAAGTGTGAAAAACGAACATTTCTTCCTCCTACTACTTACACTCTTTCCAGGAAGGAGAGATATCAGTTTTGCAACTTCTTGAATGACGTAAAGGTTCTAGAGGGGTATTCATCAAATATCAAGAACATCGTGTCAATGGGAAATTTAAAATTAAAGGGTTTGAAATCACATGACTGCCATGCTTTGATGCAAGATCTAATTCCTATAGCTTTACATTGAATTTTGCCCAAGAATGTTCGCCTTACATTAACGAAGCTCTGTTTCTTCTTCAAAGCTATATGCAACAAAGTTATAGACCCGACGAAATTGCCAACTATGGAAAGAGAAATTTCCGTCATATTATGTGAATTAGAAATGTTCTTCCCGCCGAAATTTTTCGATATGATGGATCATTTGATGGTTCATTTGGTGAGAGAGATTTGACTATGTGGTCCTGTACATTATAGATGGATGTACTCCATTGAACGGTATATGAATATTTTGAAAGGGTATGTTAAAAACCGAAGTCGGCCAGAGGGTTGTATTGCAGAGCAATATATTGTTGAGGAAGCCATTGAATTTTTTACCGAATACCTGTCTGGTGTGGAAATTGTTGGCCTACCGAAATCTCATCACACTGAGCGGCTTGAGGGTGAAGGAATTTCTGGAAGAGAGGTTGTCACAATCAATATTATAGATCGGGAGTAGGCCCACCTTTACATTTTGCATAATAGTTTCGACGTTGACCCATATGTTCAAACCCACAAAGAAATTCTTAGGTGTTTGAATCCTTCTAGGGCTGAAAAATGGATATAAGATACACACAATCGATAGTTTATAGGATGGTTTCGAGACCATATTTTTAAGCAGTTAGATGAAAATCTAGACTCAATTTCAGAACGACTTTGATGGCTAGCCATAGGAGCAAGTGTGTACGTATTATCTTAAAATGATTATGCAGTTAATGGTTATACATTCTATACTAATGAACATGATGAAGATAGTACCTTGTAGAATAGTGGGGTTACACTTGTGGCTGAGGCGATGCATGTTTCCGGTGCTAAGGACAAAAATCCAATTTATGCGAATATGTCATACTTTGGCATCATCAAACGAATATGGGAGTTGGATTATATGAAATTCAAAGTGCCAATTTTTCAATGCAAGTGGGTTGATAACAGGAGTGATGTTAAAATAGATGAATTAGGATTCGTGAAAGTTGATTTCAGTAAGGAAGGGGAGAAAGACGAACCATTTATAATGGCATCACAGGCAGTACAAGTATTTTATGTTCCAGAACTCTCAAACCGAAATTGGTCAATTGTTTTGTTATTGACCAAAACAACTGAAGGGTCAGATGAAAGTTCAACAGAGGTTGACCCTTTTATAGAGACTTTACAATAATTTCGTAGCAGTCCCAATGTAGACGGTGTTTTGTATGTCAGAGGAGACCACAATGAAGGGATTTACATAGTCAATAGAGGATTCAAATATCTTCAGCCTTTAAAGAAAAAAAGAGAGAGTACAATAATTAGGTTATTTGTTTATTGTAATATACATTGTGTTACATTATGTTATTATCTGTTCGCTTCTATTTTTATGTAATCTAAATTAAATATTAAACCACTTCTACAGATAATGACTTCTGCACCTGCTGATGCGCCCAATCCCGAGGCACAAAAGGTCTCTCAACCAGCAGCTGGTGGTCCCACTGCAGAGCAACAACAGGTTTCTCAACCAGATGCTGGTGGTCCCAGTGCAGAGCAACAATAGGTTTCTCAACCTGTTGTTGCTGGTCCTAGTGTTGAGGGACAACAGGTTTCTCAACCTATTATTGCTGGTCCTAGTGCTGATGGTAGCACTCTGGGGGAACATATTGATTCTACTTCTGAGAAAATGGTAGGAAATGAAACCCTAAAAGCGCAAAAGAAACAAGAGCATTGTAGTTTGATAGTGTTATCCAAAATCATTAAGGCAAAAGCAAAAGGCATAAAATTTGAGGTGGGATGGAATAAGCGAGGCCAACATGTTAACCCCAACAGAGCCATCTTTAGTAGCTACATTGGAATTGTCACTCGACAACGTGTGCCGATTGATGTACAGTTGTGGCACCATGTTGTCACCGGGCTGAAGACACTAATGTGGGAAGAGATTACGGTAACATTATGATATCATTTTTTTAATTTATTAAAATAAAATAAAATACCAAAACATTGACTTACTCTTCACCATCCATTGCAGAGTGCATTTATAGTAGATGCCTCGCACAAGGAATATGTATTAAGAGTTGAAAGAAGGATTCATAGAGGTTTCCACACAATTTTAACGAAATATCATCTTAAAGATGCAGAAGGGAAAATCAAGCCGCACCCACCTCCTTTTTACGCACACTTGATATCCCAAGGAGCGTGAGATGCATTTATCAACCGTCGTGGGGATTAGACTTTTCAGGTACATTGTATGGGGTAATATGTTGTTTTATGTTTGCTTATATTCATCACTCTGATTGGCAGTTTTTTATTTATGAAACAACAATTGAGTGCTGAAAATAAAAAACGCACAACAGAACCAGCGTACCCTTACCGTAAATCAAGGATGGGGTACGCTGAACTTGAGAAAAGATTGGTACGTCTTTTAAATCTACCCCACTACTTGTATGTGACATAAAACAACACCATAACCATGTTTCTCTGTTTATATGCAGATTGATGAATCGAAACCGAAAGCCATATCCATCCCACTCTATGTGCTATGGAAGGAGGCTCATGTAAATAAAGAGGGGATACTGATAGATAAAAACACACAAAAAGTGTGGGAAACATGTGTAAGTGTGACATAATATAAATTTTATTTTCTTTAAATCGCTAATACATTATAATAACTACTTATTTTTCTATATTTTCTATCTGAAATAGTCACAAGAATCAACAAAAACTGCACCAGATGCAGACATACTTTCAGCAGCCTTGAAGCAGCCAGAACAGTATGGCCGTGTCAGAGGTGCAGGTTTTGGGGTGACACCATGAACATATTTTCAAAAACAAAAACAAGCAGAGGATCAAAATGAAAAAATGGAAAAGCTGCAAGAACAATTATCTATTTTTCAAGAAGAATTACAATACCAGAGAGAGATGATAGAAAATTGATGTGGGAGAGGCAAAGAGAAGAAACAACTCAACAACAACCCGTGCGTGACGATCCCGCCCCACCCCCCACTAGCTTTGAGGCCAGCCATTCCCCTAAAAAACCTGACTTAGATGAGGTAATCAATGTTTTAATAATTGTTTCTGTGAAATGTGATTTACATAGACACCGATACCTTTCCTGTACTAATATTCCACAGGGTGAAAATGACTGTGATTTATATCTATTAACGCCCAAATATCACCTTGTAGTGAGGGATACGGTGTTCAATACGCAAAACGACATGCTACAAAACAGACAACTTCCAAAAGATCATCTCAGAGTGTCAATTAACGTAGCTAATGAGCCGAGTGCCGAGCTACCTGTTCCAAATGACGATGATGACATTCATACGGTTGAACAAGCTGTTAGAACATTCATCGCATGGCCAACAGTTCTTGTAAAAAAACATGTCGACAAAAAGGTATCCATTTCCAATTTATTTTTCAAGCTGGACCTTTAATATTTAATGAAAAAAGGTCGGAACTGATGAATGTTATTACAGAATGATAGAGACTGTGGGGTGAAATGAAATATCAGCTCAAAAATATCTTAAGGATCAATCAACCGATTGAAATGGTCTACTGAGAGCACCTTCACCCCTTCCGTTCTATATCCATAGTTAATATCATTGCAGGCTCATGTGGATACAAAGTTGAAATACGAAAATTCTCACACAGTTGATTTTGAAAAAGATATGTATGGAGAGGAAACATCATATTTCATTAGTGCTGAAAATGTAAATGAACTCCTCAAGTATGAATGGCTAGGTGCCTCAGTTGTAAATTTATACATGAGGTATGTTTTCATGATTTGATTTTACAAAAGATGATATACTCTAATAATTATGAATAAATACATTTTATATTTGTCGCAGGCGTATATATGAAAAAAAATTGAAGTTATTTCCCCATGAACAAAAATTTGGACTCGTTAGTCCTCACATCACCTCTTCAAAAGACGAAATAGATTCTGATAAAGAGGCTGCAATAATGTCATCCCTACTCAAATCGTTTGAAAACAAAATTACGGATGGCAGACTCTTTTTAATACCAATGATGCAGGGGTAAAACTATACAATTTAATTATATCAAATATATTTTCATTTCTTTCTTTACTTATTCCTTTTTGTATTTTTAGGAACCATTGGATGCTGATTTCAGTCAATTTGGATACTCTAAAGATTTATTTTCTGGATTCAATGCATGGATATCCAACAAACTAACCACGCATGATGGTGTTTATTAATTTGTAATACACTAGATGCAACATTTTAAAACTAAAAATCTAGTTATATAATTTATGTTATATTTTAATGAGGATTCTGTTATGATAGGGCGGTGCATCAATATCGTCTAATGCATGGAATGAATCCAGGGCCTAAGGATAAGAACGCCTACAAGATCTACAACTGGAAAAGTATCTTGGTATATATAATAACATTGAACTATCCAAACACATATCAAAACAAATTAATTATTGTCGTCGATGTTTCTGCAGTGTCCAAAACAAACAAACGAAAAGGACTGTGGTTATTATGTTTATAAATTTATGAAATAGATCGTATTTCATCAACAAACTAGAATATCTGACGAGGTATTTTCAAAAATAATTACGAGTTCATTTAAAATATTTATTAATCCTTTGTGTATTTATATTTTTTCAGTACTACCATGACTATCACAAAAACTCATATTCAGAAGATGATATAGATGTGTTTAGAAACGAATGGGGAGCATACCTAATGGAAGATTGTACACAAATAGGATAAAGGTGAATTCCTACTACTTATGTTATCTATATATGATCATTGATTATCCTCCAACCTTCTTTGGTGAATAACCTTGGATGATGAAGAAATGACATATTAAATCAGATCGAGATACAATGAACACAATGACTTCCTTCAATCATTAGATAACATGATTTTTGATGAAAAATGATCCAATATCCGAGTAGGAATCTTAAATTTTATATTTACACCCTTGTTGATTAAATAGTTTGAGCATATCAATCTCTTTGATGGATATGTACCAATTGTGGATTGAGAATGCTCCAATGTATTGAAATCTTAATTTATTACTCAATGTTTTCTATCCCCAGATTCATATTATTGATCTTTGAACAAATAAATATTGAAGTAAGGCATAATGGTGTGCAGTGCGTATGGGGTGAACGACGAAACCACTGAGGATCAACAAAATCCATTTTCCAACAAACGATGGATGTAAACAACAAATATGGTCTATATCCACCATTTTCAGTTAGATATAGGGCCTAAATATAAATATTTCTGAAATTAAAGTAGAGGGATCAGATTCAACATGCAAAGATAGTATTTGAGCACATGTGTACCCCTTGGTTCATTTTTAAGAAATTTCAATGTTCTGTATCTCATTTGTTTGAACTTGTATTTGAGCACATGTGTTGTTGTTTGACTTGCACAATTATTTATAGGTAGATGCATGAGATAATGGGTATCGTTGAGGGACTTTTAATCTAATTATTATTGACGGGTAATGTGTGTACATTGAACCAGATTTAAGAATATGACATTGAGTACCCTATTTAAAATAATTGAATTTGAGACTGAATTTCATTCACTGGTTTTCTCATGAATTAGATTTAATGTGAGGTGGCCATGATACTCTGTATAACTATGGATAAAAGAATAGGCTTGTTTATAACCCAAGCATGTAATGAACCACATCATTGTGGGTTAGAAATTACCAAGGGAAATTGAATTTTCATTTATTGATTTTCATTTTTTGAACCAGGTATCGGGTTGGGTTATTAAGAGTTTTAATGTGTCTAATAGGTGTTTCAGACATGTATTGGGGCTAGAGGGATGTAATTGGGTTTTGGGAGGATATTAAGGATGATTGGGTAGTCATTCTATTGAAATGTAGTAGAATTAGGCTACTCATAGTGTGAAAGGGTAATTCACAACATGAATGCATTTAATAGGGTGATAATGGTCATGAATGGGGAAAAGGGGTCAAGTAAGGTTTTGGACCCAAAATATAGTGATGTCATCACTTGGTTCATTTCATGTAACATGATTTAAAACTTATTTTTATGTGGGTGACGGGTTTATAAAGTATAAACCTCCTCAGGTTTCTTCGTTTGGGCACCAGGTTCTTAGGGGGTGGCCAAACCCCATTCCCCTCCTTCCTTCCCCTTAGACCTGAGTTGATTATCGTTTGTTCATCATTTCGAATCAATGTGGTATCTTCTCCTACATCTTCCTTGCTTCTCTAACTTCTTTCTCAAATATTTTCATTCAGTTTTTAGGGTTCTAGGTGTAATTATCATACCATAGTATGGATTAATCATTATTCTTCATGAGACTTTTATATATGACTCTTAGAGCATGTCTTAAAATTTCATAAACTAGTAATCAATCATTATTTAATGAATATTATATTTTGTGGAAGATTTATTTATGGGTTTTCAAAAAATTAGGCTTAAATTTTCATAAATATAGTAATATAGATTGGGGATTTAGTGTTTTCTAGGATTAGGGGTGCATTAGAAGTGGATCACACCTAGTTTCTTAGCATTCTGGCTTTGTTGGATTACACGATGAGTTTGGCGACTATTATACCATGCTAGATTTTTGGTTAAAATTAACTAATTATGTAATTTAATGTTGTTGGAAATTAATAAATGTGATCATGGACTCAGTTGTGGTTAGTATGAACTGAAAATAGTTTATTGGACTTTTGGTTGAGGTAAGGGCATTGACCTAATTGTGTCTCTTGGTTAATTGGTTATTTTATGTTTTGTGCCTCACTAGTATAATTCCATTTAGCAACCCCATTCTTTAACACATATTATTATATTATTTTTAACATAAACATACATTAATTACAACCTAAATATCTAGAGGCCTAGTGTCTTTGTGTATTTTTCTACTTAGAAGAGATCAACAACAACAACCTATCATCCTCCCTCTGGTCGCCTTCTCTTTTATAGTTCTTGAAGGTCTCTCTTATACATTGAAAATATAATTTTTTATATCCTCATTATGTTAGGTAGTTTTTACATACTGTAATAAGATTAGAAAGGTTTCTCTCCTTCAGACCCTTCTATGGTTGGTCTACAATCAGGTGCTGAAAGACCTCTTCCTTCTATAAGGGGTAGGCCTTACAAAAGGCATAAATGGAGTCATTTTATAGCTGGGTATCCCGGTTGAGTATATTTACAAGGAGTCTCTTCCAGAGGGAAATATCAATATAAGTACGAGCATTATATCTTGGTCCATAAATATTTGTTTACCAGAAGATGTATTTCCCCTCTGATCCTAACTGAGCTCCCCAAGTCCTCCCTCTCATGCCGCTAGTCAGGAATAGAGTGAGGTGAATTCTGTATGTGTGATAAGTGCTTCCCTTTCTATTATCTAGGCATCTTACTATGGAGGTCTTTCCCTACCCACCGATCTGAGTATTGAAACGATTTTGTAAGAGTCCTGGTGCTTTTTTCTCTATGCTATCTTTTATAGGCATTCATTAGTGCATTTCCTTTGTAGGACTTCTCCCCTAGTATCCACCACTCTTTTTATACAATCTCTTTTGGAATAGAATCTATTTTTGAATATAATAGGATGTACATATCCCAAGATTAGCTAAAAGAGGTATGAAACCATCGTCTAGGTATAAATAGAGTGATTCCTCTTCTACTATCTAGGCATCCCGGTAGTTTGCTAGAAATCTGAGTAAATAAGGGTCCCGTTTCATGAGTGTTTTTCATTTCTTATATAGAATAACATGAGTGCATATATCTTGGGAATGTTCTTGGGTCCCCTATGTGTCATCATAGACTTAAATCCTCATGAAATTCCCCACAATCCACAAACCATCCCACAAATATTTACCTACCAAGGTCATCACATCACAATGGGGAAGGAACTCTCGCTCTATAGTCATCTCTCCTAGACCTATGAACTAATGAAAATAAATGTTTTAATAGGTAACAATTGAAATTTTATTAATGTATTCTTTCATATTAATGTTTAATTTATTTCATTATTGTATTACTAACATAATATTTGTTTTCTTATGTAGGTGAAATCTTTTTCCTAAGTTCGAATGCTTTGTTCAGAAACCGCCGCCATGGACGACCATTTTTTAGAGCGGATGGATGCAAAAAGGATGGAACATCATTGTTTTTTAACTGTTTGTTGGATAAATTTAATTGTAACCAAATTTAACATTGTTTGAAATGTATATAGCAGTGTGTTGTTTTGTATTCATGATTTCAAGTAAATGTATGTAGCATTTTTGTTCTTATGTGCTTTGTGTGTGGGTGTTGTTTGTGCTGTGTGCAGGTGTTGTTTGTGCTGTGTGCAGGTGCTGTAATGTGTGCAGGTTCTGGGAAGGTTCTGTGCAGGTTTTGGTTTTGCACAGGATCTTTGGACTTTATCAGCGCTAGTTAAGCGCTGATAAATGGATAATATATATCAGCACTATTTTGAGCGCCGATAAAGGTAGTTTTTATCAGCGCTCAAAATAGCGCTAATAAAGGTTGTGTTTATCAGCGCTATTTTTAGCACTGATATATTATACATTTATCAGCACTGAAAATAGCACTGATAAAGACTAACTTTATCAGCACTTGCTTAGCGTTGATAAAGGGGACCCCCCTTTATCTTCACCGAGATTAACAACACTTTTTTAGTGCTGTTAAAGGTGATTTTTAGCGCTATTATAAGCCCTATTTGTAGTATTGCATCATAAACATGGGATTCCAACACTGTCAAGGCTTTGATAGGAGAGTCCTCCCCTGCTTTCCCACTAGGTTGGTTTTTTATGCAAGCAACACCACCATCCTGGGCAACAACCCCTACCTCTACTTGCATAATCCTACCATCAGGTTATCCAATTGAATGAGTATCAGTATGAACTGCATTAACATTAACTATATCACGATTCTGCCCAAAATTTCTACCTCCATCATCCTTCCTTCCATTCATAGGTTGCTTATTGGCCTCTTTCCCTACAATATCCACAGGAGCACCGACTGGATGTCCAGCCATGGGCTGCCCTTGCTTCGGATTTTTGAAACATGTATTTTCTTCAAGTCCATAGTTATGAAAAAAAGAATAGATAATCAATCTCTTGTAGTTTGAAACATCATGACCAATAGTTTTGTAAATTGAGCATAAATAGGGTACATTTTAATACTTAATTTTAAGATTCAAATCTTTATCCTCTATTGAGAGAATAATCGTCTCAACCAAAGAATAACATAGGTCGACTTCAACCAGAAATCATGCAAAATTTCCAAATCTGGCCACTTTAGTCTCTCGATCCATTTTGATGGGAATTCTGATGGACGACGCTATGTCATGAAGTATTTTAGAATGATAGAGAAGCTAGTTTAGTTTGAAATTTTTTACCCAAAGTTTCATAAGTGTTTCCTACCTCCAGTGGACTAAAGAATTTATCCCATTCACGTATGTGAAGTAGACCAGGCTTGAGGGAGACCGAGCCAAAACCCCATGCCTTTATCTACCTTTCTTCAGTGGGGAGAAGAAGGTGGTAAAAACCACAACCCAATGAGACACATTTCCATTCGTAGAAGCCCCTAATTTCAGAGAGGCGTTCTTCAAGTTCCCCAATATTCCATGGATTCGAACCCCATGGTAAAATTAAATGAGCGATAATGGAAAACTCACCTAATTTCAGATGATCTGATATCACAATCAGGTCTTCCCTTATGTGAACCACATTATCTCTTCTATAGAAGTAACATGTAGTAGATCCCTTGAAGAGAGAAAGGGATCGAACTCGTGCATTATCGTCGGATGAAGTCAAAGTAGGATCCATTCCATGAGCAGATTTCACAGTAGCACCTTTGTTATCAAGGAACTTGTGTGAATCAAATCGGCCTTGAGCAAGGAAGGAGGCCGCCAGATCTCATCATAATATGCGCTCATCATCTTTGTTGCTCGAGGTGAACCTTAAAGCAACGTCTCTAGAACGATATCCTCCGGGTGGCTTTAAATTCGAAGTAGGCTTGTTTGCGGCACTAGTCACCAATCCGTGACCCTCCTCCAGAATCCTCTGTCGAAAACCAGAGGTGGCCGAACCTTCTACCAGAATCCTATGTGAGTCAAATCTACTGAGGGTGAGGAAAGAAGCTCGCAATGCCTAATTTGTAGTCTCAATATTCGTCAAAAACATTAGAATCATCAAACCCTAACCGCCATGGGGGAGAATCAGGAGCTCCCGCAGAACTCAAACCCTAGCCGTCATCATATAATTATATATATATATAATTATATAAATATATTTATAATTATATACAAATATTTATAAATATATATATATTTATAATTATAAATATAAAAAAATGAATATATATATATATATATATATATATATTTATTTTTAAATAAGATTTATATTACAATAAGTATATATATATATATAAAGTAATATATGAATATATATATTATATTAAGTTCTTGGGGGTACAATTACATTTAATCACACACACCACACACACAGGTTTGAAAGGCAGGTCATAGCCACCAAAGGGACATGTACATGTATAACCACATGTATGTATGTGCATGTGTGTATATGCATGTGTGTATGTAGATGTGTGTGTAGATGTTTATGTGTATATATGTAAGTTTGTAATTCACGCAAATCTTACAAATTCACTTTTTAATATTTCTATAATTTATGTAATTTTATTTATTTATTTATTATTATATATTCATTAATAATTTTAAAAATATATTTAATCATTTTGTAATATTTATTTATACATATATTTATTTACCATACATGTAATATTTTTAATATGTTTGCAATTCATATGAATAATATTTTTTCATTTTTAATTATTAAGTTTTAACATTTAGAATATGTTTGAAATTTATATAATTAATCTATTTAAATTATTTTTTTAATTTAAATATTTAATTATAAAAATATAAATATATATAATTTTTTAAAAAATGTATGAAATTATAAATAAATAAATAAATATATATATATATTTAAATAATTATGAAATTATAATAAATATATTTATTATATTTATAATTATATATTAATAAATAGATATATTTATATAAATATATTTATAATTATATATAAATACTTTTTAAATATATTTATTTGTAATTATAAATATAAATAAATAAATTCATATTTAAATAATTATAAAATTATAATAAATATATTTATTATATTTATAATTATATATTTATAATTATATATAAATAATTTTTAAATATATTTATTTATAAATATAAATATAAATATAAATAAATAAATATATATTTAAATAATTATAAAATTGTAATAAATATATTTAAATAATAAATATAGATATTATATTTATAATTATATAGAAATATTTTTAAATATATTTATTTAAAATTATAATTAGAAATAAATATATATATATTTAAATAATTATAAAATTACAATAAATATATTTAAATAATAAATACATTTATTATAATTTTATAAATATATATTTATATATTAATAAATAAATAAATATATATATATATATATATATAATTATATAATTATATATATATATATAATTATATAAATATATAAATATATTTATAATTATATACAAATATTTATAAATATATTTATTTAAAATAACAATTATAAATAATGAAATATATATATATATATATATATAAATAATTATAAAATTATAATAAATATATTTATAATTTTATATATATATATAATAATATAAATATCTATAATAATATAAATATATTTTTAAATATATACAGATATTTATAAATATATAAAAATGTTTTTAAATATATTTATTTACAACTATAATTATAAATAAATAAATATATTATTAAAATTAGATCTTTCTCAATGCTATTTGTAGCGTTTATAAAGGCAACCCTTTATCAGTGATAAAAAAGCGCTGATAAAACTACTTTTTATCAGCACTGATAAAGACTCATTTTATCAGTGTTTTTTTAGCTTTGATAAAGGGGTATCTTTATCAGTGCTAAAAATGTGCTGATAAAGATTAGTTTTATTAGTGTTTTCTATTTTTAGCGCTTATTAAACTACACTTTATCGGTGCTTTTTTGAAAGCGTTGATAAAATATTTATGTGTTCTTGTAAAAAGAACCATAACAAAGTCATCTCCTCTCTATGCCTTCAAGCTCTCGCAGAACTAGACTATTTCTGCCACTCTCGCTGATTCCTACCAATGTTGTCGCTCGACTTTCTCGATGAATCGATCTCCAAATCTAAGGTATGTGCTGATTTATTTTGTTAACATCTTCAGTACTATTCCCTGATAGCTGATGGAGTTTGGTCTTGTTTTTATGAACCGTGTAGCCACATACTATACCCCTGCACCACATCACACTACCCATCATGGCTTCTACAACACTCGATTTCCACATAAAACACATTAAAGCCCTTCCCACTCCTCTCTTTCTTCCTTACCTTTTTTCCTTTCCCTAGTATGAATTCGGTGTCGTACAACTTTGTCTAGCATGATTTTAAATTGAGTTTTCTTATTTAATTTCTTTTAATGTAATTATAAGGGTTTCACTAGACTTTTTTGGTGGTTTAGTGTGGTACCATTTGAAAGAGATGTATTTAATGTAGGTTTCTCCATGCATGAATTTTTAAATTTTAAACCTTGATTTCTTATGGTTTCTAATATTTTTTTAATTTTTTTTATGAATTCTATCATGATTAATTAGTATCTTTCACTCTATGATGATAATTTTCCTTGGGTTTTCATTTTATATGGTAGGGGTTTCCAGTCAAGTTTTAAGATAAAAAACTGGTTATCAAATATGATGAACACCTATTGCTTGATTAAATGCCTCATTGGCTCTTTAAGACGTTTTTTTCTAAATTATAATTCTTTTTTGGTTCTTTATGATCTTAAAGGGAGGAGACTCATGTTTTTAGGAAAATTTATTAAAAAAGAAGGATGAGATTTTCTTTTTTATTATACCTTGTGGGTTAATGTTTGTTTGTGGTGTTTTATGGATATTTTGTTTGTTATTTGGATTTAGATTTAGTTGAGAGTCATCTATGAAATAATGTAATATTTTCAAAGGATTTTTTAATGTATTTTTATGTGATTTTATTTTCAATAGATGTTTCCAAATTCCCAGTTGGCATTTTGAAAATGGGGTTTTCTTAAGATAATTTTTTTTTCTTAAAATAAGAATTTTTAATCTAACTAGTTCAACGTATTGTTTTAATTAGTGATGTGATATTACACATCTCCATCAAGTTTGTGAATCATCTTGACTAATAACATGATACCACACCTCTCCACTAGTTTAGTTTGTCTTTCTGACCAGTGACGTGAGATAACCCCCCTTTACTAGCTTAGTTGTCATCATGACTAGTGACCTCATACTACTCCTCTCCGCTAGTCTATTATGTTGTGCAGACCGGTGAAATGATACTATTTTTTATTAGTTTACTGTGCCACATAACCTATATTTTATTATTTTTTTCTTCTTGAGTGAATATTATTACTACGTATACTTTTCTAATTTTATACTACTTTATTGGATATTATTATAGCCTATATTTGCCTATTTTTCATTTACTTTACTGGATACTATTACTTCCTATATTTTTTCATGTTTTTGTGTATTGGTTTCATTATCATTGGAGTTTTCCCTAATTTTAAAAGTATTATCTATTTATTCTAGTGTGTTCTTTAACTTGGTTTAAAATGTTTATTTTCTTCCCTAAATCTAAGTGTATTATAAAGCATGGCCTAGAAACTATTTATTTTTTCATAAATGGAATAACATCAGAAAATGTTTTAAATCGCGATTTTCTTAAATTAGTGGATTATTTACATTGGGTAAAAATAAATTTAAATGATGACCATCTGTGACTAGTTTTATGAAAAATGAACATCTTACTTTCATAGTTATATTTTCAAACTATCATGAAAAGGATTTACTTTTAAAGTCTATACATGGGTTGAGGGGAGGATACCATCTAGGTTTTTTAAAACAATCGTATTTTTCAATGTTAATAATTCACATTAATATTGAACAAATTAAAATAATAAATAAATGTTAAATATGGAATATAGTTATTTACTCTTTAAAATATAAATATTCCTAAAAAACTGTATAGATTTTTTCTAAGAATTCTTATTTCATGTATCTAGAGAAAAAACAAGTATTTAGAATGAAAAGATTATAAATATTGAAAAATACCAAAATACATAAATTAGAGTGCTTCCTGAGTCTCAATGAAAACATGAATAACTAAATTCTTATATTCATGCATAATATGAAATAATATATTTATAACTAAATTTTTAAAATAAAAATATTAATGGAAACATGAATAACTAAGTTTAAAAAATCAAAAGTTTAATGGATTCATCATGATTAAGATGAAAATGCAAATAAATTAAAACTAACCTTTAAGTGGTGGTACACTTCACCCATTTTATAGCCTCTTTATATAATGAAGCTCCCATAAAAGACAATGTAATGCTTGTTAATATATATAAAATAAAAAAATGAAATAGTCAAATAATGGACAAGATAAATAAAAAGTAAAATTTGAGGCCATTCCCTTTTTTGGGAAGTAGGAATTCAAATTTAAGTGCTATGAACAGTTACAATAAATTTTGGAAAACAAAGCCTTATTAGTGCCCACTAACATCAAAAAATTTCAATGGATCAAACTGAAGTAACTAATTTCCTTTTCTTTTTCGAACACTCCTTAAGATATGTGTCAAAAATTTGCGTGGTATCTATATTTATAAATGCAATGGGATGAGTGGTATCTATATTTATAAATTCATACATGTATAAGGAAAAAGGGTGATATCTATATTTATATGACTATATTAAATTTTAGAGACCTCCTAGATACACATAATCTCACATCCTACATAATATAGATTTATAATAACATCATGACAAGGGGATGTCACTAAATTCATCCAACCCATAGGATATCCATCATGACCCCACTACTACAACATTGACCTCACAGGAAGCTAAGTGATATTGAAATTTAGTCCTTAGACCAAAATCCTTTTCCTTTCCAGGGAGTAATTGAAGGCTTGCTTTTAATATTGAAACTATGGTGGTTGTCTCAGTATGAGTGCATGCAAGACCATCCAACTGAGCCTTCTCACGGTCACACCAATCAAGGAGCCCCTTATAGGGATTTGATTACTAATCCTGCCTTTTCAACTTTAGAAAAAAAATGAGAAATATAGTCTGGTGATTTTTCAACTCCCCAACCTGAGAACATTTAGATTTATGGAGACAACTGTCATCCTCATGTGCTTTATCTCTCAAACAGATATTGTTGTATTTTGTTGACTCATCCCCCATCTCTTCTAGACATGAACCTATGTTTCTTGAACTACCCCGAGTAGTATTCATCCCATACTAGGTACCAATCATTATTGTGGATGAATTCAGAGGATAACACCTACCCCCGTTGGAGTAATTCTTTTCTTAAATTCAATTATCCATTTCCTTAAAATCATGTTGAAATTATTTGAAACATTTGAATGTTGGGTTTCACTTATTTGAAATTCCCCTTTCACATATTTATTTATTTTGTTAAATATTAATATTATTGAATCAAATAATATGGATATGATTAAAAAATGGATGGATTCCAATCATATGAAAAAAGAGTACGAATATGGGGTGAAAGACATCATCATGTTTGAAAAAGATCATGCGTATGAACCTTCTAAAATCCTTTGTCCATGTTTATGTTATTTTTATTCAAGACTAATTAGTCTAGAGGAGTTTGAAGAATACTTAATTTGTCATGGAATAGATCAAAGTTATAAATGTTGGACTAAACATGGAGAAAAAGTGATTATAGCTAGTAACTGGGATAATACTGTGTTTTATGGATTATTTGATATGATTAAAATTATGGAAAATGAAGAATATTGTATTGAGGATGTGATTATAGGTGTGAATGATGATGAAGATCATATTGAGTAAATGAAAATGATAATTAAAGATGAACTTTTTGATTTTCCAAAATTGTTTGATAATTTAAAGAGTTGTGAAAAGAGACCATTATATGCTGGTTGTTCTAAATATACATCATTGTCAGCTGTACTGAAGCTGTATAATTTAAAAGCTGGAAATGGATGTAGTGACACCAGTTTTACTATACTACTTTCTATCTTGAATGATATGCTCCCAGGAGATAATGAGCTTCCTATCTAAACATATGACTCTAAATGAATGCTATGTTCAATGGGTATGATCTCTAAAAGAATACATGCCTGTCCAAATAACTATTTACTATCTAACAAGGACCAAAAGTCACTTAAAGAATACCCAAAGTGTGGTGATTATCGATACAAGAAATATGAATCAGGTCCTATAAAATTTTTATGGTACTTTCTAATCATTCTAAGGTTTAGGTTCCTATATGGAAGTGAGGATACTGAAAGAAAATTGACATGAGACATAGATGAAAGAAATAAAGATGGAAAACTTTATAACCCAATAGACTCTCCTTAGTGGAAGAAAATTGATCATGAGTATCCTGAATTTGGAAATGAGCTTAGAAACCTTTATCTTGTGCTATTTATAGATGGAGTGAATTGTTTTGGTCTTCAAAGTAGCACTCATAGTACATGATTAGTTATGTTGGTAAATTATAACTTGCCACTGTGGTTATGCATGAAACAAAAATACATTATGTTATCTATGGTTATATCAGGACTAAAACAACTAGGTAATGATATTGATGTTTATTTGGCTCTATTGATCAAAGATTTGAAATTATTTTAGGATTTAGGTGTTACATTGTATGATGCTTATAGAAATAAAGACTTCACATTGAGAGCTATGTTGTACAGGATGATAAATGACTTTATTTATTATAGAAAATTTTTAGGATATAGCATTAAAAGAACTCAAGGGTATCCCATTTGTGAACAAGGTACATAGTAAATTAGGTAGAAACATTCATTGAGGAATGTGTTTCTAGGACATTGCAGATTTTTACCCCGACGACATAAGTACCAATCTTGGATGGCATGATTTTGTGGGAGTTAAGAAGAACATACAACACTATCTCCACTAACATGTGATCAACTATTTGATAAAGTAAAATATACAAACACTTATTTTGTTAAACCTTTTTTGAAAAACCTTATGAAAACTAGTTGGAAAAAGAGATCAGTTTTTTTTGAATTACCAAACTAGATTTTTTTGTACCTTATACATTTTCTTGATGTTATGCATGTTGAAAAAATATATGCGATGGTTTCATTGTAATGTTACTAAATAGACTCAGAAAAATAGAGGATGTAATTAAGTATAGGGTATACATGATTGACATGGGAATACAAGAAGATTTGGTGCCAGTGAAGGGTGAAAAATAGACTTTTCTTCCTCCAGCTACTTACACTCTTTCTAGGTAGGAGATATATTAGTTTTTCAACTTCTTGAATGATATAAAGGTTCTATAGGGGTATTCATTGAATATTAATAATATTATGTCAATGACTGATTTAAAGTTAAAGTGTATGAAATAACATGAATATTATGTTTTGATGCAAGATCTAATGCTTGTAGCTTTACGTTGTATTTTTTCCAAGAATATCCATCATACATTAACCAAGCTCTGTTTATTTTTCAAATCTATTTACAAAAAGTTATAGAACCAGTGAAATTGTAACTATGGAAAAGGAAATTACCGTCATATTATGTGAATTGTAAATATTATTCTCATTTATATTCTTTGATATGATGGTTCACTTGATGGTTCACCTGGTAAGAGAGATTTGACAATGTGGTACTATGCATTATAGATGGATGTACCCCATTTAATTATATTTGAAGATTTTGAAAGGGTATGTCAAAAATCAAAGTTGTCCAGAAGGTTGTATTGATATATTGTTGAGGAAGCTGTTGAATTCTGTACCGACTACCTATCTGGTGTGGTAAGCATTGGTCTACCAAAATCTCCTCACACTGGGCAGCTTGTGGGTGAAGGAATTTTTGGAATATATGTTGTCACAGTCACTATTATAGATCCAGAGTAGGCCCAACTTTATGTTTTATATAAAATTTTATAGGTTTCCCCATATGTTTAAACTTATAAAGTAATTCTTAGGAATTTGAATCCTTCAAGGGATGGAATATAGATAACAAATACACATAATCACCATTTTATAGGGTGGTTTAGAGACCATATTTTTAAGGATTTTGGTGAAAATCTAGATTCAATTTTATAAAAACTTTTATGGCTAGCCATAAGACCAAGTGTGCATGTATTATCTTATAATGGTTATATAATTAATGGTTATAAATTCTATAAAAATGAACATGATGAAGAAAATGCCATGAAAAATAGTGTAGTTACACTTGCAGCTGAAGAGATGCATGTATTTGGTACCAAGGAAAGAAATCCAATTTATGTGAATATGTCATAATTTGGCATCGTCAAAAAAACATGGGAGTTGGATTATAAAACATTCCAAGTGCTGATTTTTCAATGCAAGTGGGTTGATAATAGGAGCGCTATTAAAATAGATGAATCAGGATTCATGAAATTTTTTATAAGGAAGGGTAAAAAGATGAAATTTTTATAATGGAATCATAGGTTGTACAAGTATTTTATCTTCCATATCCCATAAAACAAAAGTGGTCAATTGTTCTATTATTGACTTGAACAACTGAAGGGTTAGATGAAAATTCAACTAAGGATGGCCCTTTTATTAGAAAATAACAACCATTTTGTAGTAGTCCTAATGTAGACAAGGTATTATATTTCCTAGGAGACCATAATGAATGGATTTTGATACTCAATAGAGGGGTAAAATCCCTTCAACCTTAAAAAAAGAGAGTTTAATAATCAGGTTGTATATTTTTTGTAATATACATTGCGCTACCTCATATTATTATTTGTTCACTGCTACATTTACGTAATCTAAATTAAATTCTAAACCACTTTTTTAGATAATGAAATCTTTACATGCCGATGCTCCTAATCCCAAGGAACAATAGGTTTCTCAACCTACTGGTTCTCCTAGTGAAGAGGAACAATAACCTTCTACACATGATAATGCTACCAATCTAGAGAAAAAAATATTGATGATGTTGAACCCAAGAAAATGGTAGAAAAAAAAGATATTAAGTCCTAGAAAAAATGAGTTTCATAGCATGATAGTGATAACAAAAATTATTAAGGCCAAAAAAGGCATCAAATTCAAGGTTGGATGGAATACACACATCCAACCCGTTAACTCCAATAAGGCCATTTTAGTAGTTTCATTGATCTCACCACTTAGTAATGTGTGCTGATTATTTATATTCGCGGAACCATGTTGTGACCACACTTAAGAAACTGATTTGAGAAGATATTAGGGTAAAATTATGTTATAATTTCTTTATTTTACTAAAAAATAAAAAATAAAACATTGACTTACTCCTTATTACCCCTTGTAGAGTGCATTTATAGTAGACAATTACTGAAATAAATTTGTATTAATGCTTATTGGAAAGGCTCATGGAGGATTTCACATAATTATAATGAATTTTAATCTCAAAAATGATAAAGGGAAAATAAACTCGCACCCACCACATATGTATGTACACCTGATAATTCAAGAAGTGTGGGATGCGTTTATTGGCCATCATAAGGAGACATATTTTTAGGTACATTATGTCTGGTAATAAATTGTTTGAAAATACATGTATTAATCACTTTGACTAAGAATTTATAATTTATGAAACAAAAAATGAGTGAAGAAAATAAGCAATAGGCAACAAAACCAACATACCCCTACTATAAAGTAAGGATGGGGTAAACTTCACTTAAAAAAAATTGGTACATATTTTAAATATACTGAAATAGTTTTAAGTGACATGAAACAACAATATAATTATTTTCCTCTATTTATATAAATATTAATGAATCCAAATCCAAATCCACTTTCATTCCACATCATGTGCTATAGAAGGAGGCATGTGTAAATAAAGATAGGATACTAATAGATGAAAACATACAAACAATGTGGGAAATATGTGTAAGTATGACATAATATTTTTTTGCTTTAAATCTATATTACATAACAATGATTATTTATTTTCCTATATTTTTTATATGAATTACACATAGGAATCACCATCAGTTGTACTGGATGAATAGTTACTATTAGTGGCCTTGAAGCATCCAGAATAGTATGGTTGTGTTAGAGGTGTGGGTTTTGAGGTGACACCCCAAACATATTTTTTGAAAAGAAAAGAGCATGGGGGATAAAGATAAACAAATAGAAGATATGCATGCATGATTAGATAATCTTGAAGAAAAAATTCACTGTCCATATGAGTTTTTATAAAATGCTATGGGAAGGAAACAAAGAGAAAAAACAACTCAAGAATAACTACTACGTGATGATCCCCCCACCCCCACCAGCTTTGAGGTGAGCCATTCCCCTCAAAGAGATTTCTTAGTGAGGTAATCAATATTCTCATGATTTTTTATGTGAAATTTGAATCAGATAGAAACTGATACCTTTTCTGTACTGATATTCTATAGGGTGAAAATGATTTTGATTTATATCTATCAACACCCACCCATTACCTCATTGTGAGGGATACCGTGTTTAATATCTAAAAAATACTCTATACAATAGAAAACTTCTAATAGGTCATGTGAGAGTAGGGATTAGTGTAACTCATGAGCTGAGCATTGAGTTACCTATTCCACTTGATGATATAAATATTCATACGGGAAAGCAATATATTGGAATATTTATTACATAACCACCAGATCTTGTAAAAAACATATCGACGAGGAGGTATTCATTTCCAATTTATTTTTCATGAAAAATATTTAAAAATTAATGGAAAAGGTTTGAACTTATGAATGTTATTACAAATAGACAAAGGGAAGGGGGTTAAACAAAATTTATAATCAAAATGATCTAAAAGATCAACCAACCAATCAAAAAGATATCCACAAAGCACCTTTACCCCACCCATTCAATATCCACATTTACTAACATTTAAGGTTCATGTAGATACAATGTTACAAAATGGTATTAATTTCATAGTTGATTTTGAAGAAAAAATGTACGAAGAGGCCATTATTGAATAAATTACTCTTGATAATGTAAATGAAATCCTAAATTATTAATGTCTTAGAGTCTCGGTTGTAAATATATGCATGAGGTGTGTTTTCATGATTTTTTTCCAATAGCTGATCTATTATGTTAATTATGACTAAATACAATTCATATTTTTGTAGGTGTTTATATCAATACTATTTTAATGGAAAACCCTATGAACATAAATATAGACTCATTATTCCTCACACCACTTATACACAATTAACCTCTTTGGATTTAGATCAAATTAATGAAATTGTGAAAAAACTAGCCACAATATTTGAAAGAAAACTTATGGATGAAATGCTCTTATTATTACCAATGATGCAGGGGTAAATATCTATAATTTAATCATACCAAATATATTTTCATTACTTATTACTTAATAATTTTTTAGGAAATATTGGATACTCATTACGGTCAATTTGGATACTCCAAACATTTATTTTATGGATTCACTCCATGGGTACCCAATAAACTAACCACACATGACAATGTTTTTCAAGTTATAGTACACTAAATATAACATTTTAGAACTAAACTTCAAGTTATATATTTTATATTATATTTTAATGATAATTCTATTATAATAGGTTGATGTTTAAATATCGTAAAAATCATGGCATGAGGGTAGTCCATGCGTACAAGGAGTTTGTAGACTTCTACAAGTGGATAAGTATTAGGGTATATATAATAAGGTTTACTATCAAAAAACATATCAAAACAAATTACTTATTTTTCTCAAAGTTTCTGTAGTGTCTGAAACAAACCAATGGAAAATATTGTGGTTATTATGTTTGAAAATTTATGATAGATATCATATACTATCAACAAACTAACATCCCCAAAGAGGTATTTTAGAAGATAATCACTATTTTATTTAAAATATTTATTAATCCTTTGTGTATTTATATTTTTTCATCATGAACATGATTCTATAAAGTCTTCATATCCACAAGATGAAATAGATTTGTTTATAAATGATTGGGAAGCACACCTAGTGTTAGAATGTACACATATGAAATGAAGATGTGGCTTCTTACTACTTATTTATTTGATTTTATCATCCTTTTATCTACTTTTTAGGTAATTTTCTCATTATTTTTATTTGATACCTATTTTGTTAATTTTCACAAAGATTATGAATAAATGACTTCATCAACATGGATGATTAACTCATGTACTATGATCATGCACTATAGGATAAAAAGACACCGTGTAATCAACCATACCTCAATCCGATACATGATGTAGTTGGTATGACTCAAATGGTGTGGTTATGGTTTAAAATTTACATTTTATTAATATATTATTTCATATTTATGTTTAATTTATTTCTTTATATTATTACTAACATAATCATTTTTTTCTTATATAGGTGGATTATTTTGCTTGAGTTGGGGTGGTTTATTCAAAGATGCTCATGCTTATTAGAGATTGGAATTCGAGGCTGTAACTGAGATAATGGAAACAAAGAAATAGGTTAATAATGTATACAAACATCATGAAAATTTTAATTCTTACTACTTATTTAGTTAATTTTTTACTATTTTATCTATTACTTTTAATTTAATTTCCTTATAATTTTTAGTTTTTTTCATAGATACTTGGAGAAGTCATATTTTTCTTTCAACTATATGTAATATGCCTAAAAATAGAGTACATGTTCTCTATTTTCTGGCTTGTTTCACACAATTGAAATAAAAACACACATAACATACTCAATTAGCCACACCTCAATCCAATACACAATGTGATCAATATGACTCGAACTGTATGTTTTTAGTTTATAATTTATATTTTAGTTCAAAACACACATCACATACTCGAAACTAAGAAAAAAATAGATTATTTTGATACTTTAAGAAAATGATCCATATGTCATTTATATTGTTTAGGAATAAAATACACCATAATCAAACACATGATGTGATTGGTATGACTCCAACGATGTCTTTTTATTTATAATTGACATTAATTTTAGTAAAAAACACAAGTGACATACTCAAAATTGAGAAAAATCATTCATATTGTTTTGATACTTTAGTAAAAATATCCATAAGTCATTTGACATCTCAATCTGATGCATGGTGTGACCGATATGAATCTAAGTGTGTCTTTTTATTTAAAATTGACATTAATTTCAGTAAAAAAGATAGGTGACATAATCAAAAAAAATCAAACACATCCATATTGTTTCGATACTTTATTAAAATTATACATAATTTAATTTTGATGTGTATGAATTAGCCGCACCTCAATCCGATACACGATGTTCTTGGTATGACTCAAAGTGTGTTTTTTATTTAAAATTGAAATTAATTTTAGTAAAAAAGACAAGTGACATACTCAAAAATGATAAAACACATTCAAATTGTTTTTATAATTTTGTAAAATGATCCATAAGTAATTTGTGACATGTATGAATCAGTCACACCACAATCTGATACACAGTGTGCCCGATATTACTCAAAGTGTTAGTTATTAGTTTAAAATTTAAATTTTAGTTCAAAACATTTTTCACTCACTAAAAACTAAGAAAATATTCTATGATTGTCTTAATAATTTATTAAAAATATTTATAAGTCATTTATGATATATATGAATCATTTTTACATCAAACCGACACATGATGTGACAAATATGACTCAAAGTGCGTGTTTCCAGTTTAAAATGTCATTTTAGTAAAAAACAAAAGTGACTTAATCAAAACCAAGAAAACAAATTAATATTGTTTTGATAATTTATCAAAATGATCTATAAGTCATTTTTTATGTGTAGGAATCATACGCACCTCAATTCGATGCATGGTGTTACCAGTATAACTCAAAGTGTGTCTTTTTATTTAAAATTGACATTAATTTTAGTAAAAAGGACAAGTGAAATACTCAAGACCAATAAAATGCATTCGTATTATTTTGATACATTAGTAAAACTTTATATGTGTCATTTTTATGTGTAGGAATCATCTGTACCACAATCCGATACACCGTGTTCCCGGTATGACCCAAAGTGTGTCTTTTTATTTAAAATTGATATTAATTTTAGTAAAAAAGGAAAGCAATATACTCAAAACCAAGAAAACACATTCATATTGTTTTGACACATTAGTACAATGATCCATAATTCATTTTTTATTTGAAGGAATCAACAACATCTCAATCCAATACACGGTGTGCCTGATATAACTCAAAGTGTCTGTTATCAATTTAAAATTGACATTTTAGTTCGAAGCATGTCACTCACTAAAAACCAAGAAAAAATGTTCTTATTATCTTTATAATTTAGTAAAATGATTCATAAGTCATTTTTACATGTATTAACTGGTCTCACATCAAACCGACACATGATGTGACCAATATGACTCAAAGTGCATGTTTCCAGTTTAAAATGATATTTTAGTGAAAATCACAAGTGAAATAATCAAAACCAATAAAAAACATTTTTATTGTTTTGATACTTTAGAAATAAAATCCATAAGTCATTTTAGATGTGTAGGAATTATTCTCACCTCAATTCAACACACGATGTTACCGATATGAATCAAAGTGTGTCTTTTTATTTAAAATTGACATTAATTGAGAAAAAAATTCAAGTGACATAATCAAGACTGATCAAACACATTCATATTGTTTTGATACTTTAGAACAATGATCCATAAGTCATTTTTGATGTGTAGGATTCAGCCACACCTCAATCCAATACACTCTTATCAGTTTTAAATTGACATTTTAGTTTAAAACATGTGTCACTCAATGAAAACTAAGAAAACACACTCCAATTGTATTAATAATTTAGTATAATGATTTATAAGTCATTTTTGATGTGTAGGAATAAATCTAATATCAATCTGACACACGATGTGACTGATATTAATCAAAGTGTGTGTTTTCTATTTAAAATGACATTTTAGTAAATAACGCAAGTGACATACTTAAAACTGAGAAAACGCATTAAGATTATTTTGATACTTTATAAAAATGATCCATAAGTCATTTTGACATGTATGGATCATCCAAACCTCAATCTTATGCATGGTGTGATCATTATGACTAAAATTGTGTCTCTTTTATTTTAAATTTATATTTTAGTAAAAAACACAAGCGGCATGCTCAAAACAAATCAAACACATTTATATTGCTTTTATACTTTAGTGAAATGATCCATATATCATTTGTGACATGTAGGAATCAACCTCACCTTAATTTGATGCATGGTGTGACTGGTATGACTCCAAATGTGTCTTTTTATTTAAAATTGAAATTTTAGTAAAAAATACAAGTTACATACTCAAAACTAAGAAAACACATTCATATTATTTTGATGCTCTATTAAAACAATCCATAAGTGATTTTTGATGTGTAGGAATCAACTGCACCTCAATCCGATACACGGTATACCCGGCATGACTCAAAGTTTCTATTATCAGTGTAAAATTGACATTTTAGTTCAAAACATGTGTCACTCACTTAAAACTAAGGAAACATCAAAATCAATCTCATGTCAAAATGAAACACGATGTGACCAGTATGACTCAAAGCATGTGTTTTCAGTTTAAAATGACATTTTAATAAAAAACAAAAGTGACATACTCAAAAATGATCAAACACATTCAAATTGTTTGGATAATTTAGGAAAATGATCCATAAGTCATTTATGACATGTATGAATCAACCACATCTCAATCCAATACACGATGTGATATGTATGACTCCAAGTGTGTCCTTTTATTTAAAATTGACATTTTATTAATGTATTATTTCATATTTATGTTTAATTTATTTTTTTATAGTATTAATAACATAATAATTTTATTTTTATATAGTTGGATTATTTTTCTTGGGTTAGAGTTTTTTTTCAACAATTGATACCATGATCGGGATTTTTTGAGAGGGGGTCATGAGTGACAAAGACAATGAAACATTGATGTTTTTAAATGTTTGCGGATAGAAATTTCAAATATAATTATACAAAACAATATTTAAAATTTATATAGTATAGTGTTTTTTTATTTGTGATCTAAATTTTATTTCAATTAAATTATGAATTTTCATATAGGTATGTTTGTATATAGGTATATTTGATGTATTGTGCTATAATTTCAATAGAACATTATAGTAGTAAGACCTTTATCTCTACTATTTCTATCACTGATAAAGGCCCCCCTTTATCAGTGCTAACGAAAGCACTGATAAAGGGGGTCTTTTATCAACACTAAACCAGTGCAGATAATGGTTCCCTATTATCAACTTTTTTTAGCCATGATAAAGGCCCCCCCTTTAACGGCACTTAGTAAAACAATGCTTTTTAGTGCTATTAAATCCCATTTTGAGCACTTTTAAAGGGACTATCTATAGTAGTTCCACATGTAATCATAATAAAGAACAATTATCAATTATTCCCACACATAGATCATACTAAGGAAAAAAAGTGTAACAAAATCCCCAAGAGGTAAGAAACTTCCTACCTCAAAGTCTTCGATGTCAACAATAAGGATAAACCACCCCATGTGGTTTGAAAGTCGGATTGGAAACCTCAATAGTCAAGAACACACACTTCTAGGCCTTATTATTGTAGTCATCAACACATTGATGTTTGAGGTTCGTCAAGGGTTCCTAGAACCAAAACCAGCAATTTTATTTCAAAAAAAAATAAAATATCACATGCAATGATACTTTCTATCTCTTGGATAATTCCAAATTATCATTTTAGGCCAACACACACATTAGAAATTTTCCCCTCAAGAATAATCATCTTTTAATAATTTCTTATAAATCATCCTTTCATAATTACCTTCCAATAATTTCTTATAAATTATAATTTTATAATTATCTTTTGATAATCTATTATAAATTATCCTTTTATAATTATCTTTTGATAATTTCTTATAAATTATCCTTTTATAATTATCTCTTGATAATTTCTTATAAATTATCCATTTATAATTATATTTTGATAATTTCTTATAAATTATCCCTTTATAATTATCATTTGATAATTAATTATAAATTATCCTTTTATAATTATATTTTGATAATTCCTTATAAATTATCCTTTTATAATTATCATTTGATATTTTATTATAAATCATCATTTTATAGTTATCTTTTGATAATTTCTTATCAATTATCCTTTTGTAATTATCTCCTGATATTTTTTTATAAATTACTGATTTATAATTATCTTTTGATAAATTTTTATGAATTATCCATAGATAACCCGATTTAATTATCACTTGATCGTTCTTCTTAATTATTTTTTGATAATTTGATGAAAATTTCTTTTGATAATTCTTCATAATCATCTTTTGATAATTTCACATAATCATACTTGTAAATTTCACACAATTATTGTTTGATAATTTTTTTTACAACTATCTTAATTAATTCTACACAATTATCATTTGATAATTTTTTAAATTATCCCTATATGATTTAAGTTTTACCCTTTTTTCAGAATTGTGAAGAGGAAAAAGGAAAATAAAATAAATAATTAAAAATAAATTAAAACTCGCCTTATTCAACCTAGGTGGCATGAACCTGGGAGAAATAAAGGGTTCACCACATGTCTAGAAGTAGAATAACAACATCAAATTGAATTGATGAGGCTTTATCAATCATGTACAAAGGATTCATGGGGTCACTTGGGCTCAAGGGGATCAATGCAAATCAGTTTCTGAATGGTTTTTCTATAAGGAACCCAACCACATACGTGTCATTTTTGTAACCCCAAAATAAAAAATTCAATACCTCGATTAAATTCGTGATTCAATTGAAAATTGAATGTAGAGTCTTTAATTTCACCCATTTAATGTTTTGCTAATTTTAAACTGGTAAAAAACCACTGATTTTAAGGTTTCCAGATTGAGGGGGAATGAAAATGGTGGTATTAAGCTTGTAGAAGATAAAAAAACGAATTTAATAATTAAAATTAATGATAATATAATAAAAATATTAAATAAAATACCCTCCCATGCGATTTAATCAAACACCTAACGCGCACAAAGGTTATGTCATGCTTAGGGTAAAACACATAGTCTAGACCTAATGGATGTCTCACATTTCCCATCTGAGACATCATTCAAGAGATATTACATTATTTTTGAATAATTATGTGTGCATGATATAATATATTTACCCTTACATGTGATTTGACCAAACACAAGATGCACACAAAGGTAGCCATTGACGAGTTTGTTAAGCGAATTAATTAATTAATTATAATCAATTTATTTAATAACCCTAAACCTAATAATACTCTATAAATACATCATTATGATATTTTTATAGATCTATCCATATAACCCAGTGAGGATTAGAGAGGAGGAGGAATCTTTCTCTGTTGGCGGATCAAGATCGGGATCGGAAAACAATGACAAAAAAACTGAGGTGAATCGTGAGACAGACAGAAAACACAAATGATCTTCTTTTCCATCATTAGAAAATGTTTTATTCACCAAAGATCAATCCATAACCGAGGTAGGGCTCATTATTTTAGGTTTCCTACCTTTTTATTAAAGATTAATCATGGATTTATTATCTGTTTTCTTTTGTTGGTGACTGTCGTTCTTCGCATGAGCCTGCCCATAACTTGTGTTATTTAATCTAGTTTATTATCCAATTTTGTAATGGTTTTACAAGACCGCATTAACCAATGATGTATTCACCTCATTATTGTTCTTTTCCCCCACTTTTATTCACATTATTTTCTATTGGCCTACGGGGTTTGTTGAAATAGTGGGTGCCCTAGACCCAAATAAAAAACACTTTTCAATTACCATATCATGTATACAATGCATTATTAATGATGATTACTTACCATAATAGTGTAGATATTTCTAAATCTACTATTTAAATGGTAATTTCCATATATTATTTATTGTATCAAAAGGTTATATAAGTTTGTAGGCTATAATGAGAACCTCGAGATACTATGAAATTAATCATAAATATATGTCCTTTTAGTCTAGATACATTATACTGACTAGACACAAATAATGTATGACTATCAGGTGTTGTGGGATCATAAGCATTGAGATGACTTCTAATGAAGTTCAAACTTGGTGATCCTGAGTAGATGAGATCATGGGGGCTAACTCGCCAATAAAAACACTACATGTTTCAAGTGTCATTAGTATCTCTTATCTGTGAACATGTGTAATGTTCTCCTAACTTGATATTATTATCAGTGTATGTTATTTGATCAAATACTTTGATTCATGGAAAAAACTTAAGTATTTAAGTTATATAGAGGTATCTTGTGTTGGGTGCATCATTGGTGGTATGAAATTGATTGAATAATCAAGAAAGAATTTTTCACTTCTAATAGGAAGAAATATATTGGGCCTAGCTGATCAAGATAGTGATACCTTTATAAATCCATGGCCATGTGAAAAAAGGCAAGTCCATACAGTAAGTCCAATGAATAATAATGCAAGAAAGGATAATGACATTAAGTTTGCATCCTACTTTATGAGATATCGTGAGACAAATAGATTACATTACACGATGTGTGTTCGTATGAAGGATGTCATTTCTATGACTACTACTTATCTACTTAGGGGACTTGAGGAGTTACTAGACTCCACTATTGGTCTGTAAATAGTATTCACTACTATTGGGATAAGGGCTTAGAGGGTCACACACAATAGCGAATTCAAAAGTCTACCCTATTATGTCGAATAAGAATATAGTACACAATAGGCCCCACCACAGGGTCTGAGATGTGTTCGAGATTAAATGATCATCGATGAATAAATAAAATCATTATTATTTGAGTATAGAATAATTATAATTAGACTTATTTATTAAAATTGTCCACAAAGTATCAAGCGAATACATGAGAAAAAATATTATATGAACAAATATTATTTTAATATCCAAGGTTCATATGATATTAGCAAAAATTATGAGTCAAGTTAATGACTCACTTTTATTAAGAAATATATTTATTATATATTAAAAGTAACTGATAAAAATATAAATGACATTATAACATGGTTAGTTTGTTAGGGACTAGATCTGTGTGGATTGACCCTTTGCATGTTCCCAAGGCTTGCGAAGTTTGTAGGAGGCTCAGAAGAAGTCTGGAAGAGTTTGGGTGCTGAGAGTTGGGAGTAGGGAACTTTTACAATGTGAAAGTGAGTTTCACGCCATGTAAAGCAATTAAATGATGTGAAAGAGGGTTTCACTCTGTGTAATATATTGGGGTTTCAAAAGTAAAATAAAATAAAGAGGAGACATGTTTTTTCTATGACAACTCAACCACGAGTATTACACGATGTGAAAGGGAATTACATGTTGTGTAATTCCCCGTTGTAGTAATGTTTTAAGTGTTTTATAGCCGCTTGGGTAGTCAAAACCAACTTCCCTCTCTCTCTCATCCTAGGAAACCTAGAAATCACCTCCTTGGATTTTTTAGATCCCTTCGATGATAATTGACCTCAGGCTTCCATCTTCAATCTGTGGTGACCCGGGTTGATCCAAGGTGTGTTTTTTCCTTTGTTTTCTAATGGTTTCTCCCAGATTGATCTTGTTTTTCTCTAGTTATTATCACTGTGCTATGAAATTTGATTAACCATGTTTCTAATGGGTTTTCTCTTAGTTATTTTTGATGCGGTGGTGCCGCGACATCCTTAGATGGATATTGTTCTTACGAGAGGGGTGATCGGAGATTCGTTGCATGATCCATTCTCATACGAAGAACATCAATGAAATTTTGATGTAGGGGATTCATTGATTCTCTATTTATTTATGTAAAATCATATAGTTAGCATGATTTATCCCTTTGGATCATAATGAAATTGAACTAATAATTATTTGAACCAGATTAAATAATTTCCATCGATCACATAGTGATATTGTTTCTTTGTACCATGATTATAGTTTGCCTCCTGATTTTATATATAGTGTGATTTCTATGAATTACTTGGTTTAGAATGTTGTTCTTGGTGGAAATTTGTAAAGAACATAAAGCTAAAATTAATTCATAATTAACTAGATAAAATAATTCAAGAGGCGTGTTTATTGAATCTGGTTGTTGTTGTTACAATTTTATGATAATAAAATTGATACAGATATGCATATTTAATTGAATTGGTTAATGAACCTGAAGCATGTTGATGCTTGTTGATAATATAATTAAAGGAATAATAAATTAATTGTTTAATTAATTTTTGATAGCACGATATAACTTGTTTATTTGGTTTCCCATAGTTGGAACCTATGATAATAAACCAGTTAATTCAAGATGGAATAAGAACCAATTGCGTGATAAAAGATAATTCATTTGAAGGGCCCGGGTTGCCTATTTTCTTATAAAGCCTAGGTGCCTTGTGCTTTGGATACATGATATCTCATTGTGTGTAAAGGATGGATGCCTTGCTTTAGGGCCGAGACCCTAGTTGCTATGTTTGTTTCTTACTTCTTGTGATGTGTTGTGAACTTGGGATGGCTGAGCCTAGAGGGATGTTGTGGTATTTGGGGTGGGGAGGCCAGAATGTGTTGTGAGACTAGGATAGATGAGCCTAGAGTGCTATATTATGGTATGAGGGGTGGGGAGACCTAGTTGTTGAGGTAAAAATTGATTCCTGAAGTGGTGAGATGCATTAGTATATGCATGTGGGTGTCAGGGAGGACACCAAAGATGATATAATAGGTTGAATCTGGGATTACCTATTGTTATAAAACCTGTATTCTTGTTTGAATCAGTTGCTTGGCCGATAACCATGTTGTTGTTTATCTGCTTCCCTTTCCCCACTACTTTAGGAAGATGGTTTGGTTACTCTCCTTCCAAGAGAGGTGAAGATGTGTGGGGTATGTCACATGATTTTTGTATTTATATTCTCATGGTTGGATGAGTCTATTTTCCTACTATAGGTGGAAAAGAATCTACGGGTAGTTCACCCACTCACAATGTTGATCCCCTTGTGTTTGGTAGCTTAGAATGTTTTCCTAGAATACCTTCTCATATGGAAATTAATGTTGTTAATAAAGGAATAAATTTTTAATCCATGGGGTTGGAGCTTGCTGGGATGCAATATTGAGTTTATAATTATGAGAAGTCACGGACTCAGTTTGCTTATGATTGGAGGGCATGGAACTTTTTTATAATGTATTGTGGGAAATGTTAATGGTTGATTAATTATTAAAGAATTAATTAAAATAAAGTGAAACTGATGAAAAGGAATAAAATAACTTAATGTATCTCTTTAAATAGTTGTGTGCTTGTAGGATATCTAGTCTTAGCAGTGGCAGCCAAGAGTCTGAGAGACATTAGCTACAGTTGAGTCTGTAACTAGGATATTCCCATAGTGTGGTTGTGAGTTATATAATATCTTGTACATTTTTTTGTTTCTATGAACTACTACACCATATTGTTTAGAGAAACCGAAACCCTAAGGATTCTAATCCCAGGGGGATGTTTTCCCCAACATCCTAGTGGGAGGATGGGTGGATGACTACCCCATTTTACCCCACTCTCTTCTCTTTACAGTTACTTGTGCTGATATGCATGGTGGTTAGTTTTCCCCATATATATGTGTAGAGGGATGTAATGGCATATGGTTATTTCACACACATGTATTCTAGATATAGTTTCCTAAGGACTACTATAGGTATAATGTGTTGTGACTGTGATGGCTTGTGGATCCTTACTCAGTGTATGGGAAATGATGTCTTGAGGTATAATACCCGACGTATGATACACATTATGCGATCTGTGGTGGATCCCAAAAACTACCTGGTCTCTTTTGGTTATGTGGACGTGGTGGTGTGTTGCATGAGGTTCATGTTGTGGTGCTACTCCCAAGTGTCTGCAGGCCATCCTTTTTGGAGAGAGATTCCCAGGGCGTGTGATGTTGGGGTAGAGCGACAAACCAGTGGGGAAGCAGTAGTGGGGTACCCTTGATATTATTTATTATATTATATTCTCTTATATATGATACTTGGTGAGAGTATCCATGGTGATGATGGAAACCTAGTATACCTTTTTAGGTGATGAGTTAGTTTCACTTGTTTTTCACTGTGTTTTTAGCATTATTTCTTTACCTTTTGCATGAGAGGCTTCAGGGCATATCCTAATGAGTATACTATTATAATAACCCTATGCATATATAAATTAATTTTCAGGTCGGTTGGATAAATTCTGAGATCAAGCTGGTTACTATTAACTTGGGGTTTATTAGGAGCTGTTTTTGGATTTGTGGTCACTTACATCTTTACTTCTCCTTTGGGTACTTGTAGTTTTAATTTCAGTTGTAGTAGTTATTTAATGACATTACATATGTGTACTTTTGATTTTATTTTATATTGGATTTTGAGTAGGAGTTGGTTGGTGTCTATCTTATCTCTCTTTTCTGCATGTGTTTCTATTAGAGGGTAATGCCTCTTATCTGCATGTTTATTATACCCTTGGTTCTAGTTTCCAACTTGGGGCCTACTGGAGGCATGACTCGGGGGTTACTATCTATCTTCTACTATTGTCAGCCTAGAATGGGTACACTTTGTGTGGAGGGGGTCATGATAGAGTGGTATCAGAGTTCTAGTTGAGGGATATGATTGAATTTTGGAGTTAGACATAGGTGAGGTTGTGTGGGTTGGTAGGGAAATGATATCAGCTAAGTTTAGAAATCATTGTAAACATGGGAGACCAGTTTAAACATGGGTATTTAGGCCCCCCTGTGATCTGATGCACAAACCTTTAAGATTACAATGGCTACTAAACAAGGTGATACTAGTTGTATGGTAGAGACTTAGGATAGGATCATGCATCATTATTCTTTGCACATGTGTTTTAATGGGTAAGACTTGGGATAGGTTAACCTAAAATTAATAAAAGAAAAAAATTAATTAATTTTAAAGTCTTCCACATTCCAAGTTTAGGAGATTTAACTATTTTTTTCTTTTGAAGGCATAGATCTAGGTCGACTTACTCATTAGGTTTATATAAAATATGTTCAGCAGTTTGCACCAGCAGATCACCACAGAGTAGAGGTTGATGATGACAACACATGGAGAAGGACACTCTGGGAGTTTTAGCACCAGAGTCCACAGAGGTATGAGGGATTCGTTTCAAATACAGTCATAGAATACTGGTTGGAGGAGGTTGAGATGGCCTTCAGTTCGATCCGTGCTCAAATAGAGCACTGAGTATCATTGGCTGTGACGATGCTGTGTGGGGTAGTGAGGCAGTGGTGGTTCTTATTCCTTAGATATCGCGAGGAGTTAGTAGTATCATGGGAGGATTCCAAGACCAGTTTAGAGCTAAGTTTCTCTCTTCGACCATGAAGGAGGACAATTTCTAAGAGTTACTTACCCTTCGGAAGGGGATCTCTGGTTTGTGAGAGTTCAGGATCTGTTTTAGAAACCTTCTGTGATATGATTTGGATCTATTTCTAGATAAGGAGGCTAGGGTGGGTCATTTTTAGGAGGATTTTCATATAGATATCTAGCACTAGGTTACCCCATTTATGCTGAAGACATATCTTGAGGTTTTGGTGAGAGTATAGGTCATCAAGAGGAAATTATATAGAACCATATCATCATGAGAGGGGAGTCACCAGGATTCCTCATGAAGAAGATTTTTGGTTCTAGGTTCCTAGTTGTTAGTATAGAAGAGCTTCCAATTATCTTGGGGTAGGTCCCATCCCTCAATGTATCATTTCTCTAGGGGCATCAGATCTTAGGCCTATTATAAGGGACCAGATGCATGTTTTTCTTATGGAGGATGAGGTCATCAGCGACAAGAGTGATTGAACTTTTTGAGCAGTCAGCATGCACTAGTTGTTCCGCTTTAGGTTCCTCCATTGAGGTATTTCCAACTGAGTTAGTAGTAGTAGGTTGATCTAGTTTTGGATTAGTAGAGAGTAGATGGGGTAGGAAGAGGACATCCCCAGGATGGTCCCCATCCTCAAAGAGTAGAGCGCGACCATGGAGGTGGTTTTAAGCATGGTCAGAGAGGTCATAGAGCAGTTCATGGTCAACTTCATGCTTTAATATTGCCAGTGTCAGGCGATCCAGACATCATTTGAGGTACCCTTTGATTTTTTTATACTTGGGTTCAAACCTTTTTTGATCTAGGATCATCACACTCTTTGATATCACCTACCCTTTTCCATGCTTTGGGACTTGAGGTAGAGAGACTTCCAGTACCCTTGGCATTGACTACGCTAGTTGGAGGTCGAGCTGACTTGTTTTAATTATGTAGAGACTGTGAGCTAGTTTTGGGACAACACCACTCTTGGTGATATTTTATATATTTATGGATAAAAATATATGAAATCATCCTTAGCATGTATTGGTTGTATTTTTTGTAGGCTATCGTGGATTTCTTTAGAAGGTAGGTTGTGATCTTCAATTCTGATAGAGATACAATAGTGTTTATTAGCGAGCAAGAACCTCAGATGGGTTAGAGGCCTATTCCATCCTTGTAATCCTTGATGGATGAACTGATGTTGAGTTTGTTGGAGGTTTATCTATCGGCGTTTCCTAGGGTCATAAAAGAGTACCCTGATGTATTTCCATAGGAGGTTGTAGCATCACCCCTTGAAGAGATATCGAGTTCGGGATCGAACTACAGCCACGTATGTCTCCTATCTCGATGTCTCTATATATATGATGGTTCCTTATGATTTTCAAGAGTTTCATATATAGATCGATGGTCTATTTTATAGTGGTTTTGTTCATCCTAGTGTGTCACCATCGGGTACACCAGTTTTGTTCATAAAGAAGGATGACGATAGTTTGTAGTTGTGTATCAATTATCATTACTTGAACCAAGTGAAAGTGAAGAACCACTATCCTCTTCCATGTATTGATAATTTATTTGAACAAATGAAAGGTGAAAGTTGGCTCTCAAAGATTGACTTGTGGTCAGGATATCATCAGATTCATATAAATGATGAGGATATCTTGAATACTTCTTTCCATTATTGGCATGAGAATTATGAGTTTGTTTTGATGTTATTTGGTGTGATGAATGCTCTAGCTATGTTTGTGGGGTTAATGAAAATTGTGTTCCATGAGTTCCTAAATAAGTTCATGATGGTTTTCATTGATTAAATCCTTGTGTAATCCTCATTTAAGGAGGATCATGTAGAGCATCTACATGCCATTTTGAGAGTTCTTTGTTGTCAACAGTTGTTTGGGAAGTTTTCGAAATGTGAGTTTTGGGCTTGATAAGTCTGATTCTTGTGGTATGTTTTATCCTATTATGGAGTATATGTGTATCCATTGACATTAGAAGTAGTTGTGTCTTAGGCAGCCCCCAAGATAGTGGCAGAGGTGTGAAGTTTCCTTGGTCTTACATGCTATTACAGAAGGTTCATAATTGATTTCTCTCAGGTTGTGAATCCTCTGACAATTTTGACCAGAAAGGATTAGGTGTTATAGCAGACTGATAAGTGTTAGATATATTTTGAGTATCTAAAAGAGAAGTTGGTCAATTCTCCAGTTCTTTTTCTACCAACAGAAGGAGTTCAGTTTGAGGTTTTCTTTGACACTTTGTGCCTTGGGTTGGGCTGTGTTCTGATACAGAAAATATCGATCATTTCTTATGGGTCTTGTAAGTTATACCTCCATGAGAATAACTATTCCACCTATGATCTCGAGCTGGCAGTAGTGGTGTTTTCCCTGAAGTTGTGAAGACATTACCTCATTGATGAGCATTTTGTGGTCTTCACTAATCATAAGAGTCTAAGGTATATTTTCTCCCAATGTGACTTGAACTCACGTCAGTGTTAGTGGATGGATTTATTATAGGATTATGAATTAAATATTTCATATACACCTAGAATAGGTAATTTTTTGGATGATGTGCTGAGTAGGAAGTCGCGTAGTGATGAAGTGCCAGAATCAAGCGATTCCTAGAGAGTAATGGAAGAAATTTAGGAATTGAACCAAGACATGGGAGAAGTCAGGGGTAGAGGTTTTATTTTTCAGATGAAGGTACAATCATCTCTGGTACATCAGGTGGAGGAGTCCCAATTTGGGGATCTTGAGGTGGAGGTCTGGAGAGATCAATTTTTTTATGGCGAGGCCCTTGATGGTTGGTCTGAGGATGAACAACACCCAATGTTGTTTCAAGGAAGGATTTTCGTTCCCTTGGCGATGCATGAGATAGTTCTCAGAGAGTTCCATAGTTCACCTTTGGCGGTATATCCTAGTGTAAAAAAGATGTACTGATCTTTGAGAGGTTAGTTTTGGTGGCCTAGGTTGAAGCATGCAGTTACAGAGTTTGTGTCTCGATGTTTGGTTTTCCAAAAGGTGAAGGTTGAGCACTGTGTTCTCGGTAGTTTTCTTTAGTTGTTAGATGTTCCTTAGTGGAAGTTGGAGGACATCTCGATGGAATTTGTTACCAGTTTACCTCTATCTTAGGGAGGCTATGACACTATATGGGTGTAAGTGTATCTCTTGATGAAATCGACCCACTTTATTGCGGTCAAGGAGTTGAGATCAGTGGAGGTTTCATCATGGCAGTATCTGGAGAAGGTGGTGAGACTCCATAGGGTCTTGAGGATGATCATTTCTGATCGAGATACTCATTTCACCTCTAAGGTGTGGAGAGGTATCTAGAATGATTTTGGTTCTCAGCTATTCCTTATCACTTCTTTTCATCTATGGAATAATGGTTAGATAGAGAAGACCATTCAGACACTTAAAGACATGTTGTGCTCTTACATCCTGGATTTTGGAGGTTCATGGATGAGGCACCTACCCTTGGTAAAGTTATATTACAATAATAGTTTTCACTCCACCATCAGCATGGTGCCATTTGAAGCCCTTTATATATTACCTTTCCATTCTCCATTATGTTAGAATGGGGTCAGAGAGACAACAATTATCAGGCCGAAACTGGTACAGAAAATGACAGAGATGGTTCAGGTGATTCATGAGAGGATGAAGGCAGTGCAGGATCATCAGAAATCCTATACTTATCATAAGAGGATACATCTAGAGTTTATTTTGGGTATCATGTGTTCTTAAAGGCGACTCCCCATCATGGGTAATGAAGGTTTGGTCGTGAGAGTAAGCTTTCTCCCCGATTTTTTGGCCTTTCGAGGCATTAGCTTATGTAGGAGGTATGACATATTAGATAATGATTCACCCACATATGAGATATATACATGATGTTTTTCACATGTCGTATCTCCATCGTTATCGTCATGGTGAATCACAAATAATTGATTGGGGTTAGATTGATGTTAACGATGATACGACCTTTGAGGAGTGACCTGTTGAGATCCATGACCACTGGGAGAAGGTGTTGCACAGACATGATATCCCCTTGGTTCATGTATTGTGGAAGAATGGTGGTATGGAGGAGAGTAATTGGGAATGTGAGTCACAAATACACACTCAGTACCCCGAGCTGTTTGATGTTTAAATCTTATCTTGTAACACTGTTCGTTTTATGGTTGTAGAACTTTTCTAGTTTGTGAGATGGATCTATCTCTTGTTTCTTGTTGCATCTTGCTATCTTTTGAGAGGTATATCCCCAAGGAGAGTGTTTAGGATCTGGTTGTGGTTTTTTCATGGTTTTTCATTGTTCCCCTACTAAGGTGGTTAAGCTCCTATGGTGGTGAGATCCTTGAGAGGTATCTCACAGGGTGACTGTTTGGATGACCCCTTTTATGTTTCCTATCTAGGTTGGTTTTAGATTCTAAAGTATGATAATATTTTGATAGGTATATGATATAAGGGTTTGGATCTACATAGATCGACCATTTACATGTTCCTGAGGCTTACAGAGCTCAGATGAGGCTTATAGGAAGTATGGAGAAGTTCAGGTGCTGAGAGTTAAGAGCACGGAACTTTCACGATGTGAAAGTGGGTTTCACACCATTTAAAACAATTACATGAAGTGAAAGAAGGATTCATGCTATGTAATATATTGAGGTTTTAAAAATAAAATAAAATTAAGAGGCGAAATTTTTTTCAACGACAACTCAACCCTGAGGATTACACAATGTGAAAGAGAATTACATGCCATGTAATTCTCTACTGTAGTAATATTTTAAATTTTTTCTAGCTACTCGGGCTGTCAAACCCTATGGATGAAAATTCACTCTATCCCTCTCATCCTAGGTGACCCTGTAGTCCCCTCATCATTATTTTGAAGATCCTTTTAATAGGAATCGATCTTGGGCTTCCATCTTTATTACGTGGTGACCCGGGTTGATCCAGGGTGCATTCTTACTTTGTTTTCTAGTAGTTTCTCATGGATTTATTTTGTTTCCTCCCATTATTCTCTCTGTGCTATGGATTCTGATTACCCATGTTTCTAATGGGGTTTCTCTTAGTTATTGTTGATGCGGTGGTGCCACGACATCCTTAGATGAATGCAGTTCTTGTGGGAGGGGTGATTAGAGATCCATTATCGTGCAAAAAACATCAAAAACATTTTAAGGTAAGGGATTTTTTGCTTCTATATTTATTAACATGAAGTCGTACAGTTATAATGATTTATCCCCTTAGATACTAATGAAATCGACCTAATAATTATTTGAACTGGATTAAAGAATTAGTATCGATCACAGAACAATGTTGCTGCTTTATACCTTGATTACGGTTTGCCTATTGATTTTATAGATAGTGTGATATCTCCACATTTCTTGGTTTATCATTTTTTTCTTGATGGGAGTTTTTAAATAATGTAAATCTATAATTAACTGATAATTAATTGGATAAAATAATTCAAGAGGCATGTTTATTGAATCTGGTTGTTGTTGTTACAGTTTGATTATAATCAAATTGATAAAGATATTCCTGTTTAATTGAATTGGTCAATGAACCTAAAACTTGTTGATGCTTGTTGATAATATAATTAAAGTTATGTTAAATTAATTGTTTAATTAATTTGTGATAGATTAAGATAAATTGTTGATTAGGTTTCCCGTAGTTGAAACCTGTGATAATAAATCAGTTAATTAAATATGGAATACGAACTGATTGTGTGATAAAATATAATGCCTTTAAAGGGCCTGGGTTTCCTATTTTCTTATAAAGGCCAAGTTTCTTGTGATTTGGATCCTTGAGAGATTGTTGTGTGTAAAGGCCATATGCCTTTATTTAGGGTTGAGAGCCCAGTTTCTATGTTTGTTTCCTACTGTTTATGATGTGTTGTGAGCCTGGGATAGCTGAGCCTGGCGAGCTATTGTGGTATATGGGGTGGGGAGGCCTGAATGTGTTGTGAGACTGGGATGGCTGATCCTGGAGGTTTGTTGTTGTATGAGGGGAGGGAGGCCCAATTATTGAGGCAACAGTTGATTCCTGGAGTAGAAAGACACATCGGTATATGCATGTGGGTGTCAGGGAGGATACCGGAGATGAAAAAACAATTTGAATCTAAGATTACCTATTATTATGAAAGTTCTATGCTTGTTTGAATCAGTTTCTTGGCCAACAACCATGTTATTGTTTATCTTTTTTCCTTTCCCCACTGCTTGAGGTATATGTTTTAGTTACTCTCCTTCCAAGATAGGTGAAGATGCGTGGGGTATGACATGTGATTTTCTTGTTTATCTTCTCATGGTTGGATGTGTCTATGCTCCTGCTATAGGTGGAAAATACTCAAAGGGTAGTTCAACCACTCACCATGTTGAGCCCATTGTGTTTGGTATCTTAGAATTTTTCCTAGAATACCTTGTAATATAGAAAGTAATGTTTTTATTAAATGAATAAATGTTTAACCCATGGATTTAGAGCTTGCTAATATTCAATTTTGTGGTTATAATTCTAAGAATCCATGGAATCAGTTTGCTTATGCTTGGACGATGCAGAACTTTATTATAATGTAATGTGGGAAATGTTAATAGTTAATTAATGGTTAAAGAATTAGTTAACATAAATTGAAACTGATTAAAATGTATAAGATAAATTAATGTATCTCTTTAAATGGTTTTGTGATTATAGGATATATGGCCTTAGTAGTGGAAATCGGGAGTCCGAGAGACGTTAGTTGTAGTTGATACTGAGACTAGGATATGCCTATAGTGTGGTTATCAGTTATATTATATCTTGTAAATTTTTGTGTTTCTATACACTAATCCACCCTATCAGTTATAGAGACTGACACCTCAGAGCATATGAGCCTTGGGGGGGGGGGGTGTTTTCCCCAACATTTTAGTGGGAGGATGGATGGCTGACTACCCCCTTTGGCCTCACTCTCTTCTCTTGGTAGTTACTTGTGCTAGTATTCACAACAGTTAGTTTTACCCATATATGTGTGTAGAGGGATATAATGGATTGTGGTTATTTCACACACATGTATTCTGGATATAGTTTCCTAAGGACTACTATTGGTATAACGTGTATAGGTTGTGATGGATTGCAGATCCTTACTCGGTGTATGGGATGCAATGGATTGAGGTATAATGCCTGACGTATGATACACATTATGAGAGATATTGTGGCTCATGAAAACTACATGGTTACTTTTGGTTTTGTCTACATGGTGGTGTGTTGCATGAGGTACATGTTGTGGTGCTTCCCTTAGGTGTCTATGGGATAGCCTTTTTGGAGAGAGATGCTGAGGACGCGCGACATTGGGGAAGAGCAGAAAACCAGTGGGGAAGTGGAAGCGGGGTACCCTTGATATTCTTTATTATATTATATGATCTTGTATATGATACTTTGTGAGAGTATCCATGGTTAGGCTAAAAACTTAGTATAACTTTTGAGTCTATGAGTTAGTTTCACTTATTGTTCATTGTGTTTTAGCATGCTTTCTTTACCTTTTGCATGAGAGGCTCAAGGGAGGACCCTACCGAGTATACTGTTATAATCACCCTATGTATACATAAAATGTTTTTC
This sequence comes from Viscum album, assembly GCA_963277665.1. Classification (NCBI taxonomy): domain Eukaryota; kingdom Viridiplantae; phylum Streptophyta; class Magnoliopsida; order Santalales; family Viscaceae; genus Viscum; species Viscum album. The sequence goes on from OY728163.1 coordinate 1,825,238,165, forward strand.
AGGTCAGTTGGAGAAGGTTGGATATTAGGCTAGTTACTACTAGCTTGGGGTTTAGGAGGAGCTGTTTGGGCTTTGTGGTTGCTGCCATCTTTACTTTTCCTTTGGGTACTTGCAGTCTTCCTTTAATTTGTAGCAGTTCTTGCATGATGTTACATATGTGTACTTTGGATTTTATTTTATATTAAATTCTAAGAAGAATTTGGTTGGTATCTATATTATCTCTCTCTTCCCCATGTGTTTCTCTTAGAGGGTAATGCCTCCCATCTGCATGTTTGTTATACCCTCGGTGCTAGTCGCTAACCCGGGGCCTACTTGAGGTGAAACTCAGGGGTCACTATCTCTCTTCTCCCATTGTCAGCCTAGGAGGGGTACACTTTATGGGGATGGGGTTGTGAAATATTTTGTCATGACATATAATTTACTACTTATTTAGTGTGTCTTTTATTTATAGGGGGCCGGGGAACCCTTTTTAAGTGTTTAACCTTTGCTATATAAGAAAATAGGAGCTCATTTTCATGGGACTATTGATTACCATGATTTCGATTTCTCTTATATATTCCTTCCTCTATCCTAAATATAGAAAGTATCCTTCCAAGTGATCTATCCAAGAACACATTCACAGATCAAAGGAAGGGGGTTATAGTGATTATCGTGATGCCGAAGGATTCATTGGAGCTCCACGCCAGCACTCGAAATTTGATGATCAATGTTCACAAAAAATCTTGAATTGTGTGTGGATGATCTAAAGGGGTTTGGTCTTGTATACTTCAAGAAATGACCACCAACATTGAGCTGAAGTCAAATGAGATGTTGATTTGAATGAGGAAATCATTCATTTATTTTTAGTTCTTAATAAATTTATGTGAGATCCTTTGACCTTTACTGGGGCTCAGATCACTGGAGATGATGAAGGTTCATTGCTTCAGTGATGAAAATTTTAAAATCCCTAGCCCAACAACTTCCTTTGTTCACCTCAACACCATCAATTAGTATCATAGGGAGTGCGTGAATTTTATGAGCTAAGAAAATTATATTTTTCCTTAAATTAAGTAGATACCTTTGTTTCAGTTCCAACAAAATAGACCATGTTTCGGTCTGATTTCGGATGGTTAATCTATGAACATTCAATTTTTTTGATTTGGATTTAAAATGCGACTATTTCAAGTTAAAATTAAGGATATATATATATATATTCGTTTTGTTTTTTGTGGATTTCGGGGAACCTTATTTTTCGACCAAGGACTAGCTATATTTTGGTGGTTGGTACTATTTCAACTGGTGAAATTCTATTTCCACACACATGTGGAAATTTTAGTAAAAAATTATAATAAAAGTATTTGGAAGTGGGTATGTATGGAGAAGTCTATAGACGAAACAAAAAAATTCTTAAAAATTTGGTGTGATAAAAAATCAAAATAGCAATGTCAATCGGGGTAGTTGAGTGTCGGTTTGGCCATATAATATATAATTTTTTTTTTAAATTTAAAAGTTGATTTTGTTGTAAGTTTTCGTCAGAAGATGAGAAATAAAAACCAAGAGGTATCTAGCATGATTTTGGTTCTCAACTATGCCTTATAACTTCTTTTCATCTACGGATGAATGGTCAGATAGAGAAAACCATCCAGACTCTTAAAGACATGTTGTGCTCTTGTGTTCTGTATTTGGGAGGTTCATGGATGAGGCACCTACCCTTGGTAAAGTTCTCTTACAATAATAGTTTTCACTCCAACATTAGTATGGTTCCATTTGAATCCATGTATATATGACCTTTCCATTCTCTATTATGCTAGAATGGGGTCAGAGAGACAACAATTCTCAGGACAAAACTAGTACAGAAAATGGTAGAGATGGTTTAGGTGATTTGTGAGAGGATGAAGGCAGCGTAGGATCATCATAAATCCTATAATGATCATAAGAGTATACCTATGGAGTTTGACGTTGGGTATCATGTGTTCTTAAAGGCCACTCCCCATCATGGGTAGCAGAGGTTTGGTTGTGGGAGTAATCATTATCCCTGGTTTGTTGGTCTTTTGAGGCATTGGATTATATTGGAGCTATGGAATATTGGATAATGATTCCCACACACATGAGCTAGATACATGATGTTTTTCACATGTCGTATCTCCTTCGTTATCTTCATGGTGACTTACACATCATCGATTGGGGTGAGATTGATGTTAACGATGATACGACCTTTGAGGAGTGACCTGTAGAGATCCAGGACCACCAGGAGAAGGTGTTGTGCATGCATTATATCCCCTTGGTTCATGTCTTGAAAAATAATGGTGGAATGGAGGAGATTACCACAAAATGTGAGTCACAAATACACACTCAGAACCCCAAGCTATTTGATGTTTAACTCTTCTCTTGTAACACTGTTTGTTTTATGGTTGTAGACCTTTTCTAGTTTGTGAGATGACTCTCTCTTTTTTTTTTCTTGTTGTGGATTGCTCTCTTTTGAGAGGTATCTCCCCAGGGATAGTGTTTAGGATCTAGTTGTGGTTGTTGTGTGGTTTTTCAATGTTCCCATAGTAAGGTGGTTAAGCTTCTATAGTGGTGAGATCCTTGATAGGTATCTCACAAGGTGGATGTTTGGATGACCCCTTTTATGTTTTCTATATAGGTTGGTTTTATATTCTAAAGTATGAGAATATTTTGAGAGGTATCTAGTGTAAGGGTTTGGATCTAGATCTATCGACCCTTTACATGTTCCTGAGGCTTGTGGATCTTGGAGGAGGCTTATAGGATGTATGGAGGAGTTCAGGTGTTGAGAGCTGAGAGCAAGGAACTTTCATGATGTGAAAGTGGGTTTCACACCATGTAAAACAATTACATGAAGCGAAAGAAGGATTAAAGTTGTGTAATATATCAAGGTTTGAAAAATAAAATAAAATGAAGAGGCAACAAGTTTTTCAGCGACAAATCAACCCTGAGGATTGCACGATGTGAAAGGAAATTACACGCCATGTAATTCCCTACAACAGTAATATTTTAAATGTTTTATAGCCGCTCGGGTTTTCAAACCCTATGGATGCAACTTCCCTCCCTCTCTCTCTCATCACAGGAGACCCGGTAGTCTCCTCCTCATCATTTTGGAGATCCATTTGATAGGAATCGACCTCAGGCTTCCATCTTTATTGCGTGGTGACCCGAGTTGATCCAAGGTGTGTTCTTACTTTGATTTCCAATAGTTTCTCCCAAATTGATTCGATTTTCCTCCTATTATTCTCTCCGTGCTATGGAGTTTGATTACCCATGTTTCTAATGGGGTTTCTCTCAGTTTTTGTTGATGCGGTGGTGCCACAACATCCTCAGATGAATGCAGTTCTCGTGGAAGGGGTGATCAGAGATCTATTCTCGTGCAAAGAACATCAAAAAACTTTTAAGGCAGGGGATTTGTTGCTTCTCTATTTATTAACATGAAATAATATAGTTAGAATGATTTATCCCCTTAGATACTAATGAAATTGAACTAATAATTATTTGAACCGGATTAAAGAATTAGTATCGATCACATAGCGATGTTTCTACTTTGTACCGTGATTACAGTTTGACTATTGATTTTCTAGATAGTGTGATATCTCCCCATTTCTTGGTTTAGCATGTTGTTCTTGATGGAAATTTTTAAAGAATGTAAAGCTATAATTAATTTATAATTAATTGAATAAAATAATTCAAGAGGCATGTTTATTGAATCCGATTATTGCTGTTACAATTTTATGATAATCAAATTGATGCAGATATGCATGTTTAATTGAATTGGTCAATGAACCTAAAACATGTTGATGCTTGTTGATAATATAATTAAATTCATGTTAAATTAATTGTTTAATTAATATGTGATAGATTGAGAAAACTTGTTTCTTAGGTTTCCCGTAGTTGAAACCTATGATAATAAATCAGTTAATTCAAGATGGAATAAGAATTGATTGTGTGATAAAAGATAATGCCTTTGAAGGGCTTGAGTTGCCTATTTTCTTATAAAGGACAAGTTCCTTGTTCTTTGGAGCCGTGAGAGATCGTTGTGTGTAAAGGCTGGATGCCTTTCTTTAGGGCTGAGATCCCAGTTTCTATGTTTGTTTCCTGCTACTTGTGATGTGTTGTGAGCCTGGGATGGATGAGCCTGGCGAGCTGTTGTGGTGTGTGGGGTGGGGAGGCCCGAATGTGCTATGATACTGGGATGGCTGATCCTGGAGGGTTGTTGTGGTATGAGGGGAGAGGAGGCCCGATTTTTGAGGCAACAATTGATTCCTAGAGTGTAAAGACACATCGATAAATGCATGTGGGTGTCGGGGAGGACACCGAAGATGACCGAATAGGTTGAAGCTGAGCTTACCTATTATTATGAAAGTTGTATGCTTGTTTGAATCTATTTCTTGGCCGATAAACATTTTATTGTTTATCTTTTTTTTCCCCACTACTTTAGGTAGATGGTTTGGTTAATCTCCTTACAAGATAGGGGAAGATGTGTGGGGTATGACATGTGCTTTCCTTGTTTAGCTTCTCATGGTTAGATGAGTCTATGCTCCTGCTATAGGTGGAAAATAATCGATGGGTAGTTCAACCACTTGCCATGTTGAGCCCATTGTGTTTTGTAGCTTAGAATGTTTTCCTAGAATACCTTGTAATATGTAAAGTAATGTTGTTAATAAATGAATAAATATTTAACCCATGGAGTTGGAGCTTGCAGGGATTCAATTAGGAGGTTGTAATTCTAAGAAGCCATGGAATGATTTTGCTTATGCTTGGACGACATGGAACTTTGTTATAATGTAATGTGGGAAATTTTAAGAGTTGATTAATGGTTATATAATTAGTTAACAAAAAGTAAAACTAATTAAAATTAATAAGATAACTTTATGTAGCTCTTTAAATGGTTTTGAGGTTATAGGATATCTGGCCTTAGCAGTGGTAGCTGGGAGTTTGAGAGATGTTAGTTGTAGTTGAGTCTGAGACTAGGATATTCCCATAGTGTGGTTGAAAGTTATATTATATCTTGTAATTTTTTGTGTTTCTATAAACTACTCCACCCTATCAGTTAGAGCGACTGACACCTCAGAGCTTCTAAGCCTTGGGGGGGGGGGGGTGTTTTCCCCAAAATTCCAGTGGGAGGATGGATGGCTAACTACCCCCTTTGGCCCTGTTCTCTTCTCTTAGTAGTTACTTGTGCTGGTATTCACAACGGTTAGTTTTACCCATATATGTGTGTAGAGGGATGTAATGTTTTGTGGTTATTTCACACACACGTATTTTGGATATAGTTTTCTAAGGACTACTACAGGTATAACGTGTATAGGCTGTGATGGCTTGCAGATCCTTACTCGGTGTATGGGTTGTAATGGCTTAAGGTATAATACCCGACGTATGATACACATTATGAGAGCTATTGTGGCTCTTGAAAACTACATGGTTACTTTTGGTTATGTCAACATGGTGGTGGTGTGTTGCATGAGGTGCATGTTGTGGTGCTTCCCCTAGGTGTTTGTGGGATAACCTTTTTGGAGAGAGATGCTCAGGACACGTGACATTGGGGCAGAGCAGAAAACCAGTGGGGAAGTGGAAGTGGGGTACCCTTGATATTCTTTATTATATTATATGATCTTGTATATGATACTTGGTGAGAGTATCCATGGTGAGGCTAGGAACTCAGTATACCTTTTTAAGCGATGAGTTAGTTTCACTTGTTGTCCATTGTGTTTTAGCATTCTTTCTTTACCTTTTGCATGAGAGGCTTCAGGGAGGATCCTACTAAGTATACTGTTATAATCACCCTACGTATACATAAAATGTTTTTCAGGCTAGTTGGAGCAGGTTGGAAATTAGGCTAGTTACTACTAGCTTGGGGTTTAATAGGAGCTGTTTGGGCATTGTGGTTGTTGTCGTCTTTACTTTTCGTTTGGGTACTTGCAGTTTTCCTTTCAATTGTAGTAGTTCTTGCATGATGTTACATATGTGTACTTTGGATTTTCTTTTATATTAGAGTCTAAGAAGAAGTTGGTTGGTCTCTGTATTATCTCTCTCTTCCTCATGTGTTTCTCTTAGAGGTTAATGTCTCCCATCTGCATGTCTATTATTCCCTCGATCCTAGTCGCTAACCCGGGGCCTACTGGAGGCCACTACGGGAAAACAGGCTTTTGAGACGGGCTATTTGTGACGAGATTAATTCCCGTCGCAAATAGTCCATCCCAGAGGTTATTTGCGATGGGGGGTTCGTCCCGTCGCAAATAACAAGTTATTTGCGACAGGTTTTGGGGTCCCGTCGCAAAAAGTAATGTGCGGTTTGGAGCAGGATGCACGCCAAAGCGCGGGAAGGTTATTTGCGACGGGGGGATCCCCCCGTCACAAATAGTGTGTTGGTCGGAGGCTATTTGCGATGAGTCCTGTCGCAAATACCGACGGCGGTAAATGAGTTTTTACGACGGGATGTTGTCCTGTCGCAAAAGGTGTGTCAGCAGGTCACTTTTTGCGACGGGGCCTGTCGCAAATATCCTTTTAACCACCGACAACAATTAATGCGGGCAAAGGAATTTGCGACGGGCCCCGTCGCAAAAAGTACCTTTTGCGACAGTAATCCCGTCGCAACTAATCTAACCTATATATACCCCCCTCCGTTTTTCTTTCTCTTCCTCTCATTTCTCACTTCCTCTCTCTCTCTAAACTCTATTTTTAGAGTGAAATTTTCTCCGAGTTATTTTTTTATGGAGAAGTTGTGAAGTCGCTTACATCAACAGGAGATCAAGTTTAAAGGTATTTATATTTTATTTAATTTAGTATTTATTTCATTTTTTTATGTTAATTTTAATTATTGTTGATTAGTTGTAATTAAATTAGATTTAAATTGTTTTGTTATCTGTATTTATTTGTAATAATAAATTGAAATTATTAATATTAATTCTTAATAATTAATAATAATTAGTAATAATTAATAATTAGTAATAATTAATAATTATTAACCAAAATTAGTATTGTCAAAAAATAATTACTTGTAATTAGTAATTAGTAATTGGTAGTTTTAAATTGTAGTTATTAATATCAATTAACGCTAAATAGTTATAGTTATGTTAAATTAGTAATAGTTATGTTTAATTATTAATAATTACGGGTAATTAGTAATAAATAGGAATAATTAGTAATAAATAGGAATCATTAGTAATAAATAGAAATGATTGGTAATAAATAATAATAAATAGTAATAAATAGTAATAAATAGTAAAAATAGTAAAAAATAGTAAAAAATAGTAAAAAATAGTAATAATCAGTAATAAATAGGAATAATTAGTAATAAATAGTAATAAATAGTAATAAATAGTAATAAATAGTAATAATTAGTAATAAATAGTAATAAATAGTAATAAATAGTAATAATTAGTAATAAATAGTAATAAATAGTAATAAATAGTAATAAATAGTAATAAATAGTAATAATTAGTAATAATTAGTAATAATTAGTAATAATTAGTAATAATTAGTAATAATTAGTAAAAATTAGTAATAAATAGTAATAAATAGTAATAAATAGTAATAATTAGTAATAAATAGTAATAAATAGTAATAAATAGTAATAAATAGTAATAAATATGAACAAATATAAATAAATAGTAATAATTAGTAATAATTAGCAATAAATAGGAATAATTAGTAATAAATAGGAATAAATAGGAATAAATAGGAATAAATAGGAAAAAATAGGAATAAATGCTAATAAATAGGAATAAATAGGAATAAATAGGAATAAATTGGAATAAATAGTAATAAATAGGAATAAATAGGAATAAATAGGAATAAATAGGAATAAATAGGAATAAATAGGAATAAATAGGAATAAATAGGAATAAATAGGAATAAATAGTAATAAATAATAATAAATAGTAATAATTAGGAATAATTAGGAATAATTAGGAATAATTAGGAATAATTAGGAATAATTAGTAATAATTAGTAATAATTAGTAATATTAGTAATAATTAGTAATAATTAGTAATAATTAGTAATAATTATTAATAATTAGTAATAATTAGCAATAAATTGGAATAATTAGGAATAATTAGGAATAATTAGTAATAAATAGGAATAATTAGGAATAATTAGTAATAAATAGGAATAATTAGGAATAATTAGGAATAATTAAGAATAATTAGGAATAATTAGGAATAATTAGAAATAATTTGGAATAATTAGTAATAATTAGTAATAATTAGTAATAAATTAGTAATAATTAGTAATAATTAATAATAAATAGTAATAATTAGTAATAATTGGTAATAAAAAGTAATAAATAGTAATAAATAGTAATAAATAGGTATAAATAGTAATAAATAGTAATAAATAGTGATAAATAGTAATAAATAGTAACAATTAGTAATAAATAGTAACAATTAGTAATAAATAGTAATAAATAGTAATAAATAGTAATAAATAGTAATAAATAGTAATAATTAGTAATAAATAGTAATAAATAGTAATAATTAGTAATAAATATTAAAAAATAGTAATAAATAGTAATAAATAGTAAAAATTAGTAATAAATAGTAATAAATAGTAATAAATAGTAATAATTAGTAATAAATATTAAAAAATAGTAAAAAATAGTAAAAAATAGTAAAAATTAGTAATAAATAGTAATAAATAGTAAGAATTAGGAAGAATTAGGAAGAATTAGGAAGAATTAGGAAGAATTAGGAAGAATTAGGGAGAATTAGGAACAAATAGGAATAAATAGTAACAAATAGGAACAAATAGGAACAAATAGGAATAATTAGGAACAAATAGAAATAAATAAGAACAAATAGGAACAAATAGGAACAAATAGGAACAAATAAGAACAATTAGGAACTAATAGGAACAAATTAGGAACAAATAGGAACAAATGGGAACAAATAGGAATAATTAGGAACAAATAGGAACAATTAGGAACAAATAGGAACAATTAGGAACAATTAAGAACAATTAGAAACAATTAGGAATAATTAGGAACAATTAAGAACAATTAGAAACAATTAGGAACAATTAGGAATAATTAAGAACAATTAGGAACAATTAGGAACAATTAGGAACAATTAGGAATAATTAGGAAGAATTAGGAATAATTAGGAAGAATTAGGAAGAATTAGGAAGAATTGGGAAGAGTTAGGAAGAATTAAAAACAATTAGGAACAATTAGACACAATTAGAAACAATTAGTAACAATTAGGAATAATTAGCAACAATTAGTAACAGTTAGTAACAATTAGTAACAATTAGTAACAATTAGTAAAAATTAGTAATGAATAGGAAAAATTATGAAGAAAATAAATTGTAATCAATTGTAATAACTTGTAATAACTTGGAATAATTTTCAGTGGATCGACGACACTCCTTTTGCTTGATAAATATTCTCCTTTTAACTTTCACCGACTTAAAACATTATGAAAATTATGCTTCTACGTATTCATATCTAATCTCGTATGCACGAGTTTGAATATGAATTCATAGGACCATATTTTTTATAATGTTTTCAGGTGGTGACAGTTGCAAGAAGATGATTCATCGACGAAAAAGGGGCTCTTTTGTCCGACGACTCATTTACTTGCAACTTTCTCATAGATAAATCACAATGAAGAATCTGCTCTGAGGTAGGCATATTCATTCTCGTATGCACGAGAATGAATATGCGTAACTCCAAGTAGATTCTTCATTGTGATTTCTGTGTGAGAAAGTTGAAAGTAAATTATCCGTCAGATAAAAGAGTATCCGTCAATCCACTAGAAATTGTGTCGCCTGTAAGTAATGGTAATTATTAAGAAGTAGTTGTAATTATTTATCTTTTTTTCATATAGTGTTTTTATAATTTCAAATTATTCAAAAGTAGTAATGATTTTATATTTTTTTAGAAAAATATAGAACAAGGAAGTCGACAAAAATCATTATTAGATGATCGTGCTTGGATAAATCAGCGTAGAAATCCGAATGGTTCTGGTTTAAATCTTGTATATATTGAGGATGTTGAAGCTTTCTTATCATTTGAATCATCAAAACCAGAATATTTTTCAGAAGGAACAATAAAATGTCCTTGTAAAAAATGTGCTCTAAGAATTTTTGACACATTTGACAAGGTTGGAGGACATCTCTTGTGGTTTGGTTTTCAACCAGATTATGTTTTTTGGTATCAACATGGTGAACGCAGTTCCAGAGAAAATACTAATAACTTGATTCTGGATCCATCACAGTTTCAAAATTTAGTACATGATGTTGCAGGTTTATCTGTTCAACAAATTGAAACTCAAGATGATATTGATTTAACTCCTGAGTTGGCACCATCTGAATTTTATAAGTTGTTGAGGTCTGCTGAGGATGAATTATATCTTGGTTGCAAGATAAGAAAATTAGAAGTGGTTGCAAAATTTATGGCTATTAAATCAGATAATGCATTGTCAAACAATTTTTTTGATCATATATTTTTTTTGGTTAAAAAACTGTTACTTAAAGGAAATGCGTTGCCTACAAATTACTATGAGAGTAAGAGGTCGGTCCTTAATCTGGGCCTTAGTTATCAGAAGATTCATGCATGTCCAAATGATTGCATCTTATATTCTAGTAAAAATGATTCTTTGGATAGTTTTCCCACATGTGGACAATCAAGGTATAAAGAAGCTTAACTAGGGAAGTCTGGATCGATTCCAGTAAAACAGTTGAGATATTTCCCCCTTACACCCAAGTTGTAGCGTTTATTTATATCTTAGAACACAGCGTCAAAGATGTCATGGAACAAAACCAAGATTTCAATTGATAAAAGCTTGAATCATCCATCGGATGGTGATTCATGGAAACATTTTGACCATCTGCATCTGTCTTTTGTTTTAGAAGCCCGAAACATGAGATTGGGTCTTTCTACTGACGGTTTCTGTCCATTTGGTTCTTATGGTAGTCAGTATTCATGTTGGCATATCTTTATAACTTCGTACAATTTACCTCCATGAATTTGATGAAGGAGCCCTATATATTTTTGACCTTATTAATCCTAGGACATTTGAAAAAGAATATTTATGTTTATTTGAAACCATTGATTGATGAGTTAAATGCATCAATACTACAAATACGCCTTTTATCAGCACTAAAAATGGACTTTAACAACACTAGAAAAGCGCTGTTAAAGCCGGCGAAGATAAAGGGGCCCCCCCTTTATCAGCACTCTAAAAAGCGCTGATAAAGACCCCTTTTATCAGTGCTAAAAAAAGCACTGATAAAAGGGGTCTTTTATCAGCGCTAAAAAGAAGCGCTGATAAAAGAAAAAAAAAATTAAAAAAAAAATTAAAAAAAATTAAAAAAATCCTGCAAATCGGGGAGGCTTTTATAGCGCTTGAGCCACCCTTTTAACAGCGCTTTTCCAGCCCCTCCAGCACCCACATGCACCCCCTCCACCCTTTATCAGCACTAGCCCCCCAAATCCACCCCCATGCGCGCGCCCCTACCTTCACCAGGTTTTGAACTCGAGACCTCCCTGCTACGCGCATAAGCCCTTACCACTCCTCTATTTTGATTCATTTTCTATTTCATGATATCTCTATTTATATATATATATATAGTTATATTTATTAGTAAAGTAATATATATATTTATAGTGATATTAATATATATATTTATAGTTATATGAATATATATATGTAGTTATATTAATATATATATAGTTAGATTAATATATAGGTATATAAATATTCATATATTTGTATTTCAAATAAAATGGATATTAGTTATTATTTAGATAAAGCTAATATATTTTATATGTAAATATATTTTATTATTTATATTTATAATTAATTTTTTATGTGTGAATATATAAAAAATATGTATATATTATTATATATTTGATTATAAATAGCAGTGCATTATAAAAAATGATAAAATTTAAAATATATAATATCAATATAAATGTAATACCTTGGAATAAATTCAGTCCTCACAAAAAAAAACCAATAATACCCCCTTAAACGAGGCTGAAAATCCACAAAATGTTTAAAAATTGGGGTATCCTGACTAAAAACTAAGTTTTGGAGGCCTTATAGGACTTTTTTGGCCTTGGAAAATGTGATGGAGGCTTTACCTTAGTCACTAGCGCATAGAGCTCATCGCAGGCTTCAATTTGATATGCTGTAGAGCTCAAACAGACACCCAGATCAAAAGTTATGGTTGTTTGAAGTTCGAGTTGCGTTTTCAACATATTTTGGATCTTTTTTAATTTTTTTTAATTTTTTTAGTATTCAAATTGTTATTAAATGACTATTACTCCATAATAATTAACAAATTATTTATTAAAAATATTTTTTAAATTTTTTTATAAGCCATTTTCACTAAATATCTTATATATTAAGTATAACTGTATATTTATACTTCTCTAAAATATATTTAAAATTATATTTAAAAAATATATATTATATTTATATCAATATAACTATATCTATATATTTAAATATTAATATATATTTTTAATTATTATTTTTTGAATTATACCCTTTATCAGCACTACTAAAAAAGTGCTGATAAAGGGGTACTTTTATTAGCATTTTTTTAGCGTTGATAAAGGTACCCTTTATCAACGCTTTTTTTAGCGCTGATAAAAGTTCCCCCCTTTATTAGTGATTTTTCATTAGCGCTGATAAAGGCTGGCACTGACCTTGCCCATTTTTGTGGTAGTGCATTGTGGAGTGATGGTTTTAGTACATATGATGTTGCTATGAAACAAAATTTCATATTAAAAGCTGCATTGATGTGAATGATTAGTGACTTTCCAGCATATGACATGTTATATGGCTAGAGTACACATGGTCTGAAATCATGTCCTTACTATATGAAAGAAAACAAAGACTTTATGCTCATAAATGGAAAAAAAACTTTTCTATTTTGACTGTCACCATAGATTTATTCCAACCGATCATCCTTTTCGGAGGAACAAATCTCATTTTAGAAAAGGTACAATTGAAAGGGATGAACCACCAAAAATTATCTCAGGTACAGAGTGAAAATCATTTGTATTTTCATTACCTCCCATCACATTTGGGCCAACAACAAACCAACAAAAAATTCATGGCTTTGGGAAAGAACATAATTGGATAAAATGAAGATTTTTTTGGGATCTTCCATATTGGTCTGATTTGTTGGTCCACCACATGATGGATGTCATGCATATTGATAAGAACTATTTTGATTTTTTATTTCATACAGTTTTGGATACACCAGGTAAGACCAAAGATATTGTAAAGTCACGATTAGATCTTGCCCAAATTTGCATGCGACCAGAACTTAAACTTTTTGAAAACGTCATATCACAGAGGTTAATGAAGCCAAAAGTAGCTTATATACTGTGCAAAGAGAGTCGATTACAATTTTGTCAGTGGATTGAAGATTTGAGACTTCTAGATGGCTATGCTTTCAATTTGGGCAGATCTGTTAAGAATGGTTATATTACCGGATTAAAAAGTCATGATTGTCATGTTATAATGGAAAGACTTATGCCAATTGGATTCAGAGGTTTGTTGAATTCTATGATTTGGGATTCGATAACTGACATATCATATTTTTTTGAGACATTTTTTCAGCAACAAAAGACTACGATGTGCTAAGAAAACTGGAAGAAGATGTTGCTGTAATTATATGTAAACTGGAAAAAATCTTTCCACCAGCTTTCTTTGACTCACTTGAACATATGATATTACATTTGCCACATGAAGCTAAATGTGGAGGTCTAATATAGTTTCGATTGATGTACCCATTTGAGAGATGCATGTAGAAATTGAAGAAAAAAGTACGTAACAAAGAATTAGTTGAATGCTCAATTGCTGAAGCTTATTTGCAAGAGGAAATTGCTTTTTTTTTGCTCTCATTATTTTGAATCTCAATATCCATCAAAACAAAATCGCATGAGACGAAATGAGGGGAATGTTAATGAAGAAATGGACAATCAATTATCAGTTTTTAATCAGCCAAATCTTGGTTTTGGTGGAGTTCATGAACGATGGATTTCAGATGATGAACATCACAGAGCTCATACATATGTTCTGTTCAACTGTGAAGAAATGACATCATTTTTACTGTGAGTGATTCTATCACTTATTCTATAATTTATATTACAATATTTAAACTATTTTATTTGTAGGTTATATGATAATCATATCAAGAAACAACTTCCACAAATTACAACAGCTACTCTTGAAGAATGCAAACAAATTTTTTTTCTCAATGGTTTCAAAAACTGGTCACATAAATTATTGATGGTTTAATATCAATTATGTTTATTATTTATCATATTAATAATTGTTTTACAAATTTTCAGGTGTCTCAACATGATGATAAAATTGACAAGTGACTGTGTATATTGAGCAACTCACCATCCAAAAATGGTTAAATCTTATAATGCATATGTGGTGAATGGTTTTCGATTTCATACACATGCATATGGGTAATAAAAAAAACAATGAACAATGGATTTTTCTTTAGAGGATCGCATCATAGAGAAAATGAAGTTGACTTTTATGGAATTATGGATGAAATTATTGAGTTGTGTTATCTAGGACAGAATTACATAACGATGTTTAAATATCAGTGGTTGGATACTGAGAGAGGCTTGCATGTTCATCCGACTCATGGAATCGTTTATATTAAATATAAAAGTCTTCTTGCAGTAAATGAACCATTTTTACTGGCTCAATAGGCACAAAAAAATTATTACGCAAAGTGTTGTGCTAATTCAAGAGACTTGAGTGATTGGTGGAGCATAATAAAAATGAAATCTTGAGAAAATCAGTTTACTCAAAATGAATGTGGTTTCGCTGAAGTGGAAGGAATTGAAATTTTTCAAGAGACTGCTCAAAATCTATCTCTTTCACAAAGAGACATGAATATCGATGATGACACTCTATAATTAAAGATCGATGATGATGAAGATGTTAATGATGTTACAAATGAATTTGAAATGACAAGAGATGATGAAACTAAAACTCATATGGATATTGATGATGCCGAGGAGGAAGATGAAGACATTGACATTGACATCTATGGATATGAGGATGAAGATGGACATTGACACAATTAAATGCTGCTTATAATCATAACTAATATATATCTATATATAATAGTTATTTTTAACTATCTTCTAACAACAATAATTTTGTGTTTCAGATGGATCCTAATCTATTTCGCGAGTTACAGGAGGCTGATCTACCTTTGGATGAAGGGGATTGTGGACCATATTACCCTCATCCTACTAACGGTTCAGGGGGTACACGGAGGGGGTGCGGTCTTGCGCAACTGATGATTCATGACCCTATCCCCAAGCGATGTCCACGTCTTGACTTCGATCCACACACACGAAGGTTTGGTAACCTGTATATTTTAGTTAGCTTTCATTAATTTATTTATATATATACTAATTGTTTGATTATTTATTTCTTTTTCATAGTTTTGCACTTGTATCTATTAGACAGAGGATCACTATCTTGCGTAATTATTTTTCTCAGTCATGGATCACATGGGAACAAATTCCCGTTGATGTGCGGCGTGACATGTTCGATCATTGGATGATACGTAAATAAAGAATATTTATTTTGAAATTTATTTTATTAATAACTTGATATTATAAATTATTTGTAGGGTTTATGATATCCCATCGATAATAGCATGTGTGACGCTATCCACGTGGCATGGCAGGAGTCTATGCGTGATTGTTTCCATCAGTTTTTGCACAATTAGATAAGACCAGTCATTAAGAAAGTAGGAGTGATAGAATTTGATGAGTCGTGTAGAGCCCTCCGACTAGAGTACATTTCATCTCATGTTTGGGATGGATTATGTTTACACTGGTTGGGTGGTGAATTTTAGAGGAGATATTTAGTGGGACGGCAGAACTGGGGGAGACAGGAGGTGACACATTGAGCTGGTAGTGGTACATTCAGTACGCATAGAGAGCATCTGGTAAGTATATTTTTTAAATATTTTATATAACTTTAAATATAAACAGTTTATTTTATATTTATGTAGGCAGTCGAGCATCCCGATATTACAGATTTCGACGTTTATCGGAGGATGTACAATGATCCAGTCACTGGAGAGATTAGAGGTGATCGCTAGCGTCGAATTGTGGTTAGTATTTTTTTTTTCAGTTTGAAAATTAACTACATATAATATTTTCACCATTTTAATTTCAAATTGGAGTTGAGGGAGTCATATGAGGCTGTGACCTCTCAGAGACAGGCTAAGAGTCAGGACGAGACGACTGAGCAGATCAGTGCCCACCATTTCGATGAGGCGACATGGATGCAGGCGACTCAGTATGGCTTTGAGAAGGGACGAGTAGTTGGTATCAGCTCTCATTTGACTCATGGTACTTATTATGGTACTGCTGCGATGTCAGCATCCAACTCGAGATGATATCGTAGAGAGGCATCATCTTCTGCCTCACAGTATTAGGAGTAGTTGCGAACTCAGTCTGAGCTTATAGAGAGTTTGCAAAAAGAAGCATGAAGAGATGCGTCAGCAGTAGTAGTAGTAGCAGCAGCAGCACGAGAAGGAGATGCGTCGATGGTAGCATCAACAACAGCAGCATCACGAGCAGATGAAGTAAATGCGTTGTTTGACTCGTAGTTTAGGGATGAAATTTCCTCCACCATCTCATACAACTCCACCTCCTCTAGAAGACAACCCCCCAATGATTTGTTTTTTATGTTAAAAACATTTGAATTGAATATTTATTGTAATATGAACTATTTACAGTTTCTGCCTTTTATATTGGTGCAAATATTACATAATTTAATTTTTTTTATTTTTAATATTTTACTATTTATTATTAGTATTATATTTTTTAATATTTTTTTATTTTACTAATAATAATAACATTTTATGATTTTTATATATTTTTTGTAAATATTGAGAATTGTAATATTTTTTTTATTTTTTTATTATTTAAATAAAATTAATATTAATTTTTTATTAATCATAATTTTATTAAATATATATTTTTTAGTATTACATTTTTTAGTGTTTTTTTATTTTACTAATAATAATATTTTTTATTTTTTTATTATTTTAATAATATTAATATAATTTTTTCATTAATCATAATTTTATTAAATATTTTTTTTATTATGTTTAGTATTTACAACGAGACCTTTTGCGATGGGTTCCCATTGCAAATAATTTAAATATAATTTTTTATTAATAGTATTTGTGATGGGATGATGGGCCCATAGAAAAAGGTTTTTATATATATAATGTATATAATCAGAGGCTTATTTACGACGAGGTAGTTCCATGTCACAAAATGTTTATTTATATATAATGTATATAATCAGAGACTTATTTGCGACGCCATTTTCTGCAACGAGCTATTTGCGATGGGGCCTCGTCGCTAAAGCTTATTTGCGATGGGATCCCATCGCAAATATCTCATCGCAAATACATTTAATTCCAGTAGTGGGCGAAACTCAGGGGTCACTATCTCTCTTCTCCCATTGCCGGCCCAGGAGGGGTACGCTTTATGGGGAGGGGGTCGTGAAATAGTTTTTCATAACATATAATTTACTACTTATTTAGTGTGTCTTCTATATACAGGGGGTCGGGGAACCCTTTTCAGGTGTTTAACCTTTGCTATATAAGCAAATAGAAGCTCATTTTCATGGGATTATTGATTCCCATGATTTCGATTGCTCCTATATATTCCTTCCTGTATCCTAAAGATAGAAAGTATCCTTCCAAGTGCTTTATCCAAGAACACATTTGTGGATCAAGGGGGTCATAGTGATTGTCATGATGCCAAAGGATTCATTGGAGCTCCACACTAGCACTTGATATTTGATGATCAATGTTCACACATACTCTTGAATTGTGTGCGGATGATCTAGAGGGTTCGGTCTTGGATCCTTCGAGCAACGACCACCGACAATGAGTTGAATTCAAATGAGATTCTGATTTGAATGAGGAAACCATTCATTTATTTTTAGTGCTTAATACATTTATGTGAGATCCTTTGACCTTTACCGGGGCTCAGATCGCTGGAGATGATGAAGGTTCATTGCTTCAGTGATGAAAATTTTAAAATCCCCAACCCACCAACTTCCGCTGTTCAACTCAATACCATCAATTTTTATCAAAAGGAGTGTGCGGATTTTATGAGCTAAGAAAAATATATTTTTACTTAAATCAAGTAGATACGTTTGTTTCAGTTCCAACAAAATAGACCATGTGTCAGTTCGATTTCGGATGACCAATATATGACCATTCAATTTTTTTTGATTGGGATTGAAAATGTGACTATTTCATGTTAAAATTAAGGATATATATATATATATATATATATATATATATTTGTGTTATTTTTGGTGGATTTCGGGAAACCGTATTTTTCGGCCAAGTACTAGCTAGATTTTGGTGGTCGGTACTATTTTGACTGGTGGAATTTTATTTCCACACACATGTGGAAATTTCAGTAAAAAATTATATTAAAAGTCTTTGGCAGCGGGTTTGTGTGGAGAAGTCCATAAGACGAAAAAAAATTACCAAGCGTCATCACCACGTGAGACTTCCTAGATGACCACCTATGTCGTCGCATCCTACCGGTCTAGCCATAGGTTCCCTTCTCCCGCCAGACTTCGACGGTGCCACCTTCTAGCTGGCCACATGCACCTCCTTTAGACACCTTCTCCAGCAGCCACCCTCGTCAATGCCCACATCTCCATTAGCCACTCTTGGTCACCCCTACTGTATCCTTCTGGTCTAACTCCTTGGAACCACCATCATGTGTGCCTCTTCTGATCGACCACCGTTGGTCATCACTGCCTCAACCCACCCTCTCAGATCACCATGAACCAGCTCATACGATGTGCCTGCCTACCATCGCCGTGACTTTCTAGCACTGCACCACAGTCCGTGTCATGCTATGGTGATCGACGACCACACTACCATGACCCCCCTTTCCCAAATCAAGTTATTCATGACTAAACCGGGTCAGTTCGACCCAAAAGTGGTTGGGGAGAGTCTTCTTGACCCAGAACATCATTGGACGGGTTCTTACAGACCCGCAATGATCTTAAGTGGGGGTTTTGGAGCCCGAATAAAAAATTCAAAAAATTAATTTAATATTTTGATTTTAAATTATAATAATAATAAATTTATTGTTTGAAAATCAATTTATTTTTGTTATAAAAACAAATTAATTATGAGAGAAAAAAAATTAAAATTATTTGAATTTAAATAATTTATTTAAATGCTCTCGACTTAAATTTATTTTATTTTAATTTTGTTCGCACATTTAATTTACCCGTAAAATAGTCTCGATCATTGACCGACCACTATTTTCCTAAGTTAATTTTAATTAATTAATTATTATAACTGTGTGTGATGATTATAATATTTAATTAGTTTTCAATTTGACAGTTTGCACATCATCCTTCTTAATTTAATATGTATAATGTCCTACGTGTCCATCGGTTTATTTGTATGTTTTTTGAGATTCTCGAGACCCCCTCGCCTATATGCAAGTACATTTTTATTATGATGATGACATTGTAAGATGTGGACAATGCCAAGATGAGGCTGTAACCCAAATGAGATGTGAAAACACTGGAACTGGGTGCAAGCTGCAATATGAGTCAAGACCCGACTCAGGTATTATACGCATTAGGTCACGGTTGGTCCATTAATTATAAATGGATTAACCAATATCAAATGATCAAGACCATTTAGGTAGTTTATTTAATTTATGCATTGTTTATTATCATTTTTTGCATTTTCAATCGAGCACGATCACATCAAATAGTAAACTAAAATGCATAGATTAAATCAATTTATGTCACGATGAATGTTTTTCTATTTATTACATAGTTAGTTGTGAGTGAAATCACATAATACATGCATATCACATAGAAAAATGATTTCATTCATCGATAAATAATAATAATAAAACCCTAAAAGAAAAATTAAGTTGTAAACACCTTCTATTGTTTGAATTTGAACAAAACCAGGTGTATGAGGTACTCTTAATCCCTAGTTGAGGGTTCTTCCAACTACAAAAGAGTTCTTATGAGAGTGATGGGTTGAATTAATAATGATGATGGTAAAGAAGTATCCAAATCTATATTGTTGTATATTTAGAGGAAAAACATTGAGTAAATCAGGTTTATGATTTTAGAAGTTGAGGATTCACTTAACAGATCAAGGATCCATGAGTTAATGCAGTTGACTAGTCAGATGCCTACCTTGAAACTTTCTGAGTAGTGCCATTACCAAAGCTTGGACTATGAGGATAGGTTTCAGAGATTCTTTCCACTAGAATAATCTCACGATGATGTATTCCGAATCTAGTAGCGAGGTATACAAGAGTTCGATAAAATAGTGATATACATTTAATGATTTAATTAATTGGTAATGTATAATCAATAATCAAGCTAAATCACTAATATGTTAGTGATTATTTTTGTAGGAAATGGAATATAATACAATAGATACATTACAATTCATATTTCAAAAATATCATGTCCTCACTGGCACAAATTTCCAAGAATGGAATAGGTGCTTGTGCATAGTACTATAGTATGAAAGAAAATTATATGTGTTGGAGTCCCCACTACATGATCATCCTCCATAGGAAGATAGTAAAGATTAAATAAATGCTTACATGAGACTCATGGATGAAGCATTTGGTATTTATATCATAATACTAACATTAATATACAATGATTTGCTGGTGCAACATAAGGACATGGATGAATATACCATGCTACCTCATCTCCAAGAAGTTTTCAAGGAGAAAGTGAAGTGAGAAATCAAAGAGATAATGATAAAATTGACCACTTATATAGATTGAAATATAGAACCCAATATAGTCCTCATGTACTCAGGATGATAAAGTACATTGAATGATTAAATGGATTGTGATTCAAGTCAAATTAAGAACTTTTAGTTCATATCATTCTCCCAACCTTACCACTCAGTTTTTTCCATCTTTTTTGAGAATTATCAAATGAGTAGTTTGGAGAAACCACTTTAATATATTTTGGGAAAGGTTAACTAACAAGATAAGAATTTAAAGAAAGTTAAATCTTTAATTATTAAGGTAAAAAAACCGAAGGATGAGGTGAAAAGAATGACTATAGGTACACTTCTAAAGGTACTTTTGCAACTTCTTTCTAAGAAACCAAAGATGAAAAGGGATAGAATTGAACGAGAGGATATTTTCTTCGCATGTGGTAAGATAGTTCATTAGAAGAGAAACTGCAATGAATTGAATAAAAAGAAAGTACAAGCTTCCACTTCAGGTATATTCATTAGTAAATGTAATATTTAATTTATTCTCCTTGGGTATTTGATAAAATATAGCCTTACATATTTTTTTTTCTAAATAAAGGAACTAAGTATTTTAAGGAACATTACTATAAGTTAAGGTGTGTTATCCAAGTGGCTGAGGAAGGTTGATACCTACATCAATAGTGAGAAGCACATGATTTCATTTCCAAGTAAATGGTTCTTGTAAAACTATAATTGTGTATTGAATTCTACTAGAACATTTATGAATGAATATTGTTTATGTTATTTCATACACAACTAATAGTTAAGTAATACATGAATCATGGGCATTACATGATGAATATAACATGTAAGACATAGTTATAACCAAATGTGGCAAGACAATTCTTTGTCAAGTAAAACTAAAAGTAGTTTTCAAGGATATAACCAGTATGATTTTAGACTTCTTGGAGCTAAATAACTTAGGTATTATTGAAATATTTACTTTTATAGTTTTGGATAAATAAACCTTTAGAAATAAAGGTATTCCACAAAGCTTTCTGAATTGATTCAGTTAGAGGGCATAAACCATTCCAAGGTTAAGATAGTGGTAACTATACTTCATATGATTCCTTTAAGTATTATTAAGTAATGTAAAAGTGAAGTATAATATATGCATGGTTAGAAGATATGATTTTCTTTGAGCCCATGTGTCGAATAATATCTTGAACAAGCATACATCGATCATGAAATGTAAAGTGGATTTATTCCTAAACTCACATTTCTTTATTCACATCAAATCCATGATATTTGTAAAAGGATGATCAATGGTTAATCTTATGCAAACATTGATTAATAAAATGTAGTGTGGAGTAATTCCTAAATGAAAATTTCCTTATACACATCAATTTAATGATGTAAGTAAAAGAATAATCAATGTTAGGATTCACATGCATTGCAAAACTTCCATTATTTTTGAGACATGATATTGAAAATAACAACATTATCCCATAACCTTAATCCAACTATTATGGAAAAAGGATATCATATGAGATATAGTATGATTTAAATCCATCATGTCATAATAACATGTGTGTGGATGTAAATATTTTTTTATGGATACAAACAAACTTTCATTAAGAAAAATACAGTGTGCATCTAAAGTAATTATCCTAAAGGTTTCTAAGGATATTACAAAAAGTCCCTAATATAGAAAATTTATAGTCAAGTTATAGAATATATTTCAATAAAAGGGTAAACATATCTATTTGAGATAGTGAGAGAAATATTGACTTGGGTTTAGTCAATGTTAAATATTCACAAATAGTTGGAATAGGAACAAGTTCCACAAGAACTTGTGGAAAATAAATGTTCCAGAGACACATACTGTGTTGGAAGAATGAAACCATGTTAATGGTTTTATATTCACCATGGATGGTGATACTTTATTCATTAAGAATAATTAATCCTACAAGTAATAAGTATATAGAAATTATCTAAGACTAACAAGATCAATTAAAATTCAATAATGGATTCCATGCATCAAAGTATAGGGGCTTATTATCTTGGATATTATGGTGGGTATTCAAGTGATACTATACATGAGTGGTATAACTGAGGTACCAATAGGTATCAATTAGTAATACCAAGTTTTTTATGCCTAAATCCATTATAATTTTACTTGTTATAACTACTTTATATGATCTTTAAATAGGTCATTGGTTATCAAGATCACAAATCTTGGAAGGTGTCAATACGACACAACCATAAAGGGATGGTGACACCATGAAATGCCAATAAGGGGTGCAAGTTACTGAAATATAGTTTTGGATTGAAGTAAGCTACAAGATCGTAGAATATTATTTTGGATTGAATTTTTTCCACATGTATATAAGTGGTTAGTGGGAGCACCATTATTTTCTAAGTAAAATATGTTTGATAACATTTTCAAAATAACTATTGGTATTATAATTAGTTAAGAAAAAAATGAAAATAACTCTCTATAGATTGTATTAAAGTAGAAAACTATGTTCTAGGTAATGATATATATTAAGGTAGATCAAATAGATGTTTATACCTAGTCAATAGTACGTGTATTGACAAGGTATTGAAAAATAAAAGTTGGAACAATTTGAGAGAGAATTATTACCAATGTCGCATGACATAAATCTCTCTAAGAAAGAATGTATAGGGAATAGGAGGATATTAATGTAGTGAGTTGAATTCCATACGCTTCCGCAATGGATCAATCACATTTTCCATGATATGTACAAAATATAATATTTCCAATATATATTTTATGGTAATCAAATATCAGTTATATCCAAGAGAACCACACAAGAAGTAGTTAGAACTATCCAATTGTACTTGAGGAGGTATAAAGAATATATACCTGGTAATTGGATAGGAAGGGATACTAGTTACAAGGGGACATAAACTAATCTTACTATAGATCAATATGAAATAATATCATAGTCAGGCTAAGGAAATGTGCAGGAGAATCTCATTTAAGTTAGCGATAGTTATGTCTATAACTATCGAGTGCATTGTGGCTTATGAGGTAGCTAAAGAATTAGTATATAATAAACAATTATTTGTTTCAAATCTTGGAGTCACACTTAGTAAGTAAAGTTTTATCATAATATAAATTAAGAAAATTATGTTATTGGTACTAAACAAGATTTAATGTTTTGATAGTGGATAAAAAGGAAAATAATTAGGGATATCATCTCTTGAGGAATCTTACTCAAGTAGGTGAAGTCACAGATAAAAAAATATCCAAATAGTAGAAATGTGGTATTTCCAGTGACTACAACCATAACTAATCAAAAGAAGATCTTATAATGTGAGATCTAACAAGGTTTGTTAGAAAGTTGGCTCTAGTGAAAGTGAGAGTGTTGAAACAGTGGGTTACCTAGACCTAATTAAGTAATACTTTTCAATTACCATACCATGCATATAGTGAGTTATGCATGATTATTAGTTACTATAATAGCGTTGATATTTCTAAATACACTATTTAAATGACAATGTCTATAAATTATTTATCGTATCAAAAGGTTATAATAGTTATTAGGCTATAATGAGAACATAGAGATACTATAATATTAATCTTAAACATATTTTCTATGGTCAAGATACATCATACTAACCAGACATAGTTGATGTCTGACTATCTGGTGATGGGGGATCATAATAATTGAGGAATATTCTCATAAAGTTATCACTTGGTGATATCAAGTATATGAGATCATGAGGAATAACCTAAAAATTGGGGAACTATATCTTTCAGGTGCCATTAGTAGTTCCTATTCGCGAACACATGTAATGGTCTCATGAATTGAGATTATTATCAATGTATGCTATTTGAACATGTACTTTAATGAAAGGTAAAAACTATGGAATTGAATTCACAGTGAAGTAACTTGTGTTGGGTGTATCATTAGTGGTATAACATTGATTGAATAATCAAGAACAAATTTTTCAGTTTTGATAGGAAGAGATATCTTGGGCCTTGTTGATCAGGATGGTAGTACCATTATAAATCCATAGCCATGGTAGAAGAGGGTAAGTCTATCTAGTAAGGTTAATGAATAATAAAGTAATAAAGGATGATGATATGTAGTGTGCATCCTACATTATAAGATATCACGAGACAAAGAGATTATAATACATAACATGTGTTTATAGGAAGGTTGTCATTTCTATGATTACTTATTATCATCTTAAGGGATTTTTTGGGTTGCTAGACTCCACTCCTGATCTATGAATAATATTCACTAATATCGAGATAATTTCCTATAGGGTCACTATAAAGACTTATAAATTCCATATAATTTTTTTTTAAAATTATTTGGGATTATTATGAGTCTGTGAAAATTGACGGTGCTTGATTCTGAGGCCCGGTGTGCCTGCAATGGATTTTTGAACTTTTTTAAGGTACGTTCAGTAAACACGTGGGCGACATTTTCTATCTTTTGAACCGGTGCTTGGATTAAAAATCATAGGGCATAATTGAATCCATAGCACTAAGATTCACTTAAGGGAGGGTTAACTTCGACCACAATCGGTTGAGAGAAAAAGTTAGTTTTTGTACTTTTTAAAGAATAATAAAATGACATAAAATTGTTATTTTATTATTCTACCAATGGTTGAGCGGTGGTGGTGGTATCATTGAGTTTTCAAGACATTTAATGTATTAACTCTATTTTCTAACCACACTATTGAGAGATTAAGAGGTTCATTCATTAATGAACCTCATTAATCTCTAGTTGCGTTAATGACTTTTACCCCTCTATTTAAATGAGGCTCAGGTTTGGGTTTTTGACACTGTAGTGAGGAACCTCTAGCGAAGTACCACGACATCTTCCACCAACAATGAATGGAGGCTCGAACAACCTTTTTGGAGGAATAGATCCGTGATCGATGAACGTCGGTGGCTTCTTCAAGTGTAGATTCTTCTTCCACAACTGCGACGTCACCTCCGATTCTGAGGTAGGGATTTTTGTTTAAATTAAAGTGAATTGTTTATTTTCCTCGTTCTTGAACATAATGATGAATTGCATAATTATTGAACATGTTATAGTTTATCTATGATGAATTAATTGCTACCTACTTGTTATGATGCTAACACGGAGGGCACGGGACAAACGAACAAAGATCGAACCCTCCACCACTTTGGTTTTGTTGCGTTCTTTGTGGGGGAAGTTTTAACTCAACTACAATTCGAATTCGGGAGCCACATAGAGACAGAAGCAACCCAGGAGGCCTGTAGGTGCATTCAGAAGAGAAAACAGACCACTGAAGATCATTCAGTGGCCCACAGAAGATCCATCGGTGGGTGACGGCAGCTGCCGACATCGGTCGACCACAGCGGCAGTGGGAAGCGCGCTATCGCTCGCCGTGGAGGGGATTCGCGACATCAAGTCGCGGCGGTAGCAGGGGTGGCCCTCTCTCGGCCGGCCGCGTTGGAGAAAGGCGGTGCGCCGTCGCTCGTCGCGGTGAGAAGGCCGTAGATTCGAAGCCACGACAGAGGTGAAGGGGACCCGCACCCTGCAGGTCCCACTGACAGAAGGGCGGTGCCACATGGAACTGTTGATTTAATACCCCGAATAGATTTTCTGTTCAGGAAGGGGGAGCAACCCTGCGCGTTCACCTGGCTGGCGGACCGCGCTAGCCATCGGGCCGGGTCGCCCGGCGGGCCGCGCCCAACAGAGGTGGGCTGGGCCGATCCATGGCCCAACCCACTCAGGCCGGCCCATCCAGTTCGGTTTGGGCCGGGTCAGACCCAGGTCGACCCGAACCGGGTCGGTCCGACCGGGTCAGACCGGACCCGAACCCTTTTCGGCCCAGTTACGCTTAAAAGGACGTATCTCGCAAACTCGACATCCGTTTGAAAAACCGTCTACGAAACTAAAATCCTTGGAATGAGACGATCATTTTGAGATACTCCACATAAGTTTTAGAGAAAGTTGGAGTATGTCTAGGTTGGATCGAACCCAAATCCAACTGGGCCCTCGGCACTAAAATGTCTATAACTCACAGACCAAGTGTCCGATTGATGCGTCGTCTGTCGCGTTGGAACCCTTACGACATGATGGTACTTTGGGTTACTCATTTGTGTAAAATTGTGTAAGTTTAGGTACAACCAATATCTTGAGGAGTAGATACTATGGAACTAAAGCACATCGGGTGCGGGGAATCCTGTGGCTAGCTGTCAAATGAAGAGTGAGCTTGTGTGGATCAGCATCATAGAGATCAGGTGTGGATCAACATCATAGAGACCATGTGTATATCACTATCATAGAGACCCTATGTGGATCATCATAATAGAGACCCTGTGTGGATCAATATTCTACCAACCCTATGTGGATCAGCATCATAGAGACCTTGTGTGGATCAACATTCTAGTGACCCTGTGTGGATCAGCAGTGCGCGACCTGAAGCGGCTCATCATAGATCATCAATATATGACCCTATCTGGATCGACAATGGAATAAATCCTTCATGGTTCAGTTGTGTAAAATTTATAATGGAATAAAATGATATATCTTAAGACTAATCATCTTTATTCCTGAACTCTGAGTTGTATACCTGGTTTGATCTGAGTATTTTGCTTTGTGATTTGTGATTGAGATCATACTTTTTGGTTTTCCTTTGTGGAATTCTGAGAGACCTTCAGGGGTCTCAGGGTCCCTACTGGGTATTGTTATACTCACCCCTGCACGGGCTTCGCCTGCACCTTATTGTGTCTTGTGCAGATGACGAGCAGCTCGACTGAGACTTTAGGAGCCGGGACCAGGTGGTACACGAAGACTATTGATTAACATGGAGAGATGTGAAGACAATATGTACCTACCCTTAAGGTAGGATCCATGGTGGATGATCTCAGGAACTGTTTTCTATTTTCTATTGTATTGTATCTTCAGTTGGGCTTGTATTCTGGACCCTTTACTTTCAGTACACACTTTTACTACTACAGTTTTACTTCGTGGTTGCATCTTGTTGTATTCTTGGACTGTGTTTTTGTACAGGTTTAAAGTCAATTCCTTTCTATTTTAGGGATATGCCTTTTCGGTGCTAGTCACCAACCACTGGCCTATGGAAGGTGGGCTTGGGGTAGTCACAACATGGGCCTTGGGGGACGGGTCATGAAAAAGTGGTATCAGAGGAGTTGGTTCTACCGAAGAACTAGGACTCTGATATTTCCAATGAAGCAATAGTGTTAAGTGTTTTGAGTGTGGTTTTAGTTCGGGGAGTCTAGTGTTGGTTCAGTGACTGACATATCCATACACTAGGACCCTAAATTCCGATTTCTGACTCGGTGTACGAAAACACTGATTGCATGTGTTTTAGAAATGTTTTACTTTTAATCTCTTTTGAGTCAGCTCACCAGGTATAACTTATTAACCGTGGCACACCTATTTCATTTCGGGATGCCTCCACATAGACAAACATATAGGAATCTAGAGAGAGTTCATGATGATGGCCCACCGAGCAATGAGGCTTCGGTGTAGGGCCTTCTTACGAAAATAGCACTTCGGGTGGTGCACCAGCAACACCACCACCCACTGGGCAGTAGTTTCCACCAGCCCCACTAGCGGATGATGCATGCCGACTGAGCATGTTTCATGAGTTCCAATGATAGAGGACTCTGAGGTTTCTAGGTGAGACATATCCCCAGGCAGCTGAGGACTAGATGGAGGCTATGGCACAAGTTTTTTTCTTAGTTGGGACACCAGTAGAGAAGATGGTGATCCTAGCTGCTATCCTCTTCCAGGGCGCAAAAGGAAGATGGTGGATCATGACACTCCAGTTACACGATGAAGAGACCCTCACCTGGATGGACTTCTAGAGCCTCTTTAGGGTGGATTTCGTTCCAGTGAAACTACGCTATGTGCGTATTCAGGTGATCCTACACTTACAGTAGGGTAGCTTGGCAGTAACCCAGTACTCAGTGAGATTCACTGACCTCTCACGCTACTCCACCGACATGGTACATGACCCTTTCTTTAGGCCCCATACCTTTGAGGAGGGTATCCAGCAAGAGATTAGAGCGTCGATGATATCCCTCAATATACCGACGCATGCTAGAGTACTCGAGCGAGCATTATTGGTGGATAGCTTCTTAGCTGAGAAGGCACCGATGGTGAGAGCCATCACCAGACAATAGGTAGCCGAGTCATCTTTAGCTGGAAGTAGGCATATGACGTAGAGGTTTAAGTAGGCTAGAACTTTTGGAGGATGACCTCATGATGTAGGGTCAGAGGTGTGAAGCTCACGAGGGAGAACATGCCAGCAGAGGAGCAGACCGTGCTTCATGTGCGGCGAGTAGGGTCACATGGCTCACGACTGCCTGACCCACCGTACCAACGATCAGCAGACGATTGAGGGACCATCAAGGCAGAGGTAGAGATTTGAGCGAGGAGGTCCACAGGGTGGCAGACATAGTAGAGGAGCAGGCCATGCAGCAGGTGGTGGGCGGAGATTTTAGGTTCTACCACCACCACCTCCAGGTGGTCCACCCCGACCATAGGGAGTAGGCAGACATAGACGTGCACAGCTTCAGGCAGCTGAGGCCTACAACCACGGTGCTCAAGAGATGATTCAAGGTATGATCTATGCCTACTCCACCCTAGCTACAGTACTTATAGACATAGGTGTCAGTCACTCTTTCATTTCCATGACTCTAATTTGGAGCTCAGAGATTCCGGTAGAGATATTATCTCGATCCTTGCGATTAAAGACTCCTACGGGAGAGGATTCGAAGATTACACACTGGTACTGGTAGTGTGAGATTACCCTAAGAGGATAGAGCTTTGGATGAGATCTCCTAGTAGCGACGTTGAAGCCTTACGATGTCATCTTAGGTATGGACTGGTTATCCACAGTCCTTGCTCAGATCGACTATTTTAGGTGCAAAGTGTGGTGTGTCCACAAGGATGAGACCAGGTTTTCCTTAACCGGTGATAAGGGAACCTTTTCAGCACATGATGGACTTACTTGGAGGAGGGTGCAACCGATCACTCATCAGTTGGCTAGCCTTAACCTCAGACCAGTTGATGTGAGGAGTCCGAGTTATCCTATAGTGGTGGACCAATATGCTAATGTCTTTCCTGATGATGTTTCAGGACTAACTCCTCATAGAGAGGTAGACTTATACATAGACCTATACCTCGGGACGACACTGATATCTATACAAGCATATCAGATGGCTCCCACAGAGCTTCGTGAGTTGTGGGTATTGTTAGAGGACTTGCAGAGGAAGGGGTTCATAAGACCCAGTGTTTCTCCATGGGTATCCCCGATTTTGTTCGCTAAGAAGGCATATGAGAGTATGAGGCTTTGCCTGGACTATCGGCACCTGAACCAGGTGACCGTGAAGAACAAGTATCCAATTTCAAGGATTAATGATATCTTCCACTAGTTGAAGGGATCTCGATGTTTTTCGAAGATAAACCTCCAATTAGGTTATCATCAGCTCAGGGTACTGGATGAGGACGTACTAAAGACAACCTTCAGATGTCGGTATGGACACTATGAGTTCTTGGTAATGCCCTTTGGTATGACCAATGCTCTGATAGTGTTCATGGGGCTTATGAAGATGATCTTCCAGCCTTACCTCGATCACTTCATGGTGGTTTCCATTGACAAAATCTCAATATACTTGGTGTCGGAGGAGGAGCACGCCACACACTTGCAGATAGTTCTAGATACACTCCAAGAGCACTAGATTTATGGTAATCTCTCGAAGTGCCAGTTATGGATACGGGAACTCCACTTCCCAGGGCATGTTATCTTGGAGGCTGGAGTTATAGTGGATCCAAAAAATATAGAGGTAGTGCTTTCCTAAGAACCACCCAAAAGTGTGACCGAGGTGCAGAGTTTCCTGGGATTGGTTAGGTACTACCGGAGATTCATACCCAACTTTTCCAGAGTTGCGAAACCCTTTTTAGCTTTGACAAAAAGGGAAACCCCTTTTTGTGGACAGAGAGACGCCAACAAAGTTTTCAGGAGCTAAGGAAAATAATGACAAGTGCCCCTATCTTGAGGCTACCAGAAGAGGGCATTGGGTATATAGTATACTATGAAGCATCAGGGAACGATCTGGGTTGTTTCCTAATGTAAGAGTGAGTGGTGATCACCTAAGGCTCATGACAGTTGTGACAACATGAGTAGAACTATGCTACCCATGACCTGGAGTTATCAGTATTGGTCTTTACGCTAAAGATGTGGAAGCACTACTTGATGGGAGAATGTTTTACAGTCTACTCTAATAACAAGAGTCTTAGGTATATCTTCTCATAGAAGGAACTAAACCAGATAAATCGATAGTGGCTGTTGTTCCTCCAGGACTACAACTTTTAGATAGTCTACACTCATGGGAAAGGGAACGTAGTAGCAAACACACTCAGCAGGAGGTCTGGTCTACAGTTTCTGAGTGAGGTGATAGAGCAGATAGCCACGTTGTATTTATCTTTCGTGGATATTGATAGAGCATCTTACCTCCAGTCTATGACAATTACTCCCCCACTCCTTCAGAGAGTCAAGGAGGCACAACTTGGGGATGTAGACTGTGAGGCCCGACGTGCTCATATATCCTCAAGACAGACTCCTGATGGATTTTCTAAAGGTGGGGAGCACGTCATCCTCTTTAGAGGACACACTATTGTACCAGTGACACTAAGAGAGGAGGTGCTAAGGGAGTTCCATACATCCCCTTTGTTGGTACATCCTATAGTGGAGAAGATGTACCAGGACCTCCAGCGTCAGTACTGGTGGTTAGGGATGAAGAAAGTAGTGGCAAACTTTGTTTCACGATGCCTCACTTATCAGCAAGTGAAGGATGAGCATCAGGTACCAGCGGGCTTAGCTCATCCACTTGAGGTACCGTAGTGGAAGTGGGATGGTATATCCATGGACTTCATGATAGGGATACCACATATGTCTAGGGACCATGATTCCATCTGGGTGATCATTGACCGACTCACCAAGTAGGACCACTTCCTACCCATATGAGAGTAGGGATCATTAGAGATCTTGGGATGTATATATGTTCAGGATATTGTTCGACTTCACGAGGTGACATCGATGATCATCTCAAATCACAACGCTCGATTTACATCCCAATTGTGGAAGGGATTACAGGAGGCGTTCAGGACTCATCTAAGCTTGAGCACCACCTTTCATCCTCAGATAGATGGATAGAAAGAGCAGACCATACATACACTTGAGGACACACTTCGTGCTTGTGTCCTTGATTTTGACTGTAGTTGGGAGGACCACCTTCCACTGGTGGAGTTCGCATACAACAAAAACTATCACTCTACTATCATCATGGCAGTATTTGAGGCCCTATACGGGCGACCTTTCAGGTCACCAATATGCTGGAAAGACCCAGAGGAGTTAGTGTTTATGGGTCCAGAGTTGGTACAAGTTACCATAGAGAAGATGCAGATCATCCAGGAGAGGATGAAGATTGCACAGAGCTGGCAGAAGTCTCATGCTGATAGGAGACAGAGACCCTTGGAGTTTGAGGAGGGAGACCATGTCTTTCTATGGGTCTCACCCCGACGAGGATTACAGAGGTTTGGCCAGGGATACAAGTTATCTCCAAGGTTCATCAGACCTTTCCAGATCCTCAGTAGAGTAGGTGAGGTGGCATACCATCTAGATCTACCCCCACAGATACACCGAGTGCATAATTTTTTCTATGTGTCGCAGCTGAGGAGGTACGTGCATGATCCATCGCACGTTATCGACTGGGGTGAGCTAGATATCGACAATGGGGTGATGTTTTCATAGTTCCCAGTAGAGATAGAGGATCGACAGGAGAGGGTCCTTCGTGGGCGCTCAATTACTCTGGTGCGAGTTTGTTGGTAGTACGAGAACCTCCATGAGAGCACATGGGATCAGGAGGCTTAGATACATGCTCAATACCCCCATTTGTTCCCCTAGTTTTATTATAGCTTTTAGGGATGAAAAGACCTAAGGTGGGGAGAATGTAAAGACCCATAAATTCTATACATTTTTTTTAAATTATTTGGGATTATTACGAGTCTGTGAAAATTGACGGCGCTTGATTCTGAGGCCCGGTGTGCCTGAAATGGTTTTTTGAAATTTTTTTAAGGTACGTTCAGTAAATGCACAGGTGGTATTTTCTATCTTTTGAACTGGTGCTTGGATTAAAAATATGATGGCACCATTGAATCCACAGCGCTAGGATTCAGTTAAGGGAGGCTTAACTTCGACCGCAGTCAGTCAGGAGAAAAATTTAGTTTTCAGACTTTTTAAAGAATAATAAAATGACATAAAATTGTTATTTTATTATTCTACCAATGGTTGAGTGGTGGTGGAAGGACCACTGAGTTGTCAAGAAATTTAATGGCTTAACTCTTTATTTTTTAACCACACAGTTGAGATATTAAGAGGTTCATTCATTAATGAACCTAATTAATATCTCATTGTGTTAATCACCTTTACCCTATATTTAAATGAGGCCTAGGTTTGGGTTTTTGACACAACAGTGAGGAACCTCTGGTGAAGTACCACGACATCTTCCACCAATGAAGAATGGAGGCTCGAACGACGTCATTGGAGGAATCGATCTAGGATCGACGAACGCTAGCGGATTCTTCAATCATGGATTCTTCTTCCACAACCGTGACATCACCTCTGATTCCGAGGTAGGGGTTTTTGTTTAAATTCAAGTGAATTGTTTCTTTTCCTCGTTCTTGAAAAGAATGACGAATCGTGGAAGTATTGAGTGAGTTATAGTTTATCTATGATGAATTAATTTCTACCCACTTGTTATGATGCTAATGCAGAGGGCGCGAGCCAAACGAACAAGTCCTGAACCCTCCACCACTTTAGTTTTGTCATGTTATTCATGGGAGAAGTTTGAACTCAATTACAATTCGAATTCGGGAGCCATGCAGTGATGAAAGAAACCCGGGAGGCCCGTAGGCACGTTCAGAAGGGGAAATAGACCACCAAAGCTTACCCGATGGCTTGTGGAAGATCCACCGGCGTGGCACCGACACGGTGGCACTAGCCAGTGGTGCTGGAGGGTGACAGCGGTGGCTGGCATTGGCTGTCTGTGGTGGCAGTGGGCGGCACGCCATCACGCGCCATGGAGGGGACTCACAACATCGAGCCGCGACGATAGTAGGGGTGGCCGGCTCTTGGCCGACCGCATTGGCAGAAGGCGGTGGGCCGTCGCGCGCTGTAGTGAGGAGGCCGCAGCTTTGAATCCGCGACAGAGGCAAAGGGGACCCACACCCTGCAGGTCCCATTGATAGGAGGGCAGTGCCACATGACGCTGCCAATTTAATACCCCGAACAACTTTTCCATTCGGGAAGGGGGAGCTACCCCACACAGTCGCCCGACTGGAAGACCACGCCAACCAGTGGGCCGCGCCCAGCAGAGGCGGCCGGGCTGGTTCAGACCTGGGTTGACCCGAACTGGGTTGGGTCAGCCCTAGATGGGGCGGGTCGGGTCAGTCCGACCTGGTCAGACCGGACCCAGACCCTTTTCGGCCCAATTACGCTTAAAAGGTCGTATCTTGCAAACCAGATGTATGTTTGACGAACCATCTATGGAACTGGAATCCTTGGAATGAAATGATACTTTTGAGATACTCCACTCAAGTTTTGGAGAAAGTTGGAGTACAGATGGGCTGGATCAAACTCGAATCCAACCGGGCCCTCGGTACTAAAATGCCTATAACTCACAGACCAGGTGTCCGATTGATGCGCCGTCTGTTGCGTTGGAACCCTTACGACATGGTGGTCCTTTGGGTTAATCCTTTATGGAACGTCGTGGAAGTTAAGGCACAACCGATATCTTGAAGTGCATATACTATGGAACTAAAGCACACCTGGTGCGGGGAATCCTGTGACTGGCTGTCAATTGAAGAGAGACCCTGTGTGGATCAACATCATAGTGACCCTGTGTGGATCAACATCATAGTGACCCTGTGTGGATCAACATCATAGTGACCCCATGTGAATCATAATTCTAGAGACCTTGTGTGGATTAGCATCATAGCGACCCTATGTGGATCAGCATTCTAGCGACCCTATGTGGATCAGCAGTGCACGACCTGATGAGGACCAACCTTAGATTGGTTTGTCATATATCATCGACATACGACCCTATGTGGATCGATAATGGAACAAATCCTTCATGGTTCAATTGTGGAAACTTTCTAATGGAATAAAATGATATATATTAAGACTAATCATATTTATTCCCAAACTTTGAGTTGTATACCTGGTTTGAGTTGAGTTTTTTTGCTTTGTGCTTTGTGATTGAGATCATGATTTGTGGTTTTCCTTTGTGGAATTATAAGAGACCTTAGGGGGTCTCGGGGTCCCTACTGGGTATTATTATACTCACCCTTACATAGGCTTCGCCCACACCTTGTTGTGTCTTGTGCAGACGATGAGCAGCTCAACTTAGACTTTAGGATCCGGGATTAGGTGGTACAAAGAGGTTACTGGTTGATGTGGAGAGCTGTGGAGATGAACTATACCTACCCTTTAGGTAGGATCCATGGCGGATGATCTCAGGAGATGTTTTCTATTTTTTTTTGTATTGTATCTTCAGTTGGGATTGTATTCCAGCCCCTTTACTTTTAGTACACACTTTTATTACTTTAGTTTTACTTAGTGGTTGCATATTGTTGTGTCCTTGGACTGTGTATTTATACAGGTTTAAAGGCAATGCCTTCCCATTTTAGGGATACACATTTACAGTGCTAGTATCCAACCCCTAGCCTATGGAAGGTGGGCTTGGGGTAGTCACGACACGGGCCTCGGGGGACGGGTTGTGACAGTCACACATAATAGCACATTCAAAAATCTTCCCTATTCTTTTGAATAGGAATATAAGACGTGGTGTGTCCCACCATGGGGTCCTAGATATGTCCAAGATTAAATGAAAGCCAATGAATAAATAAGTTTAATATTATTTGATTATAGAATAATTGGAGTTGAATTTATTTATTAAAATTATTCACAAGGTATCAAGTGAATACATAGGAAAAAATATTATATAAAGGAATATTATTTTAATATTCAAGGTTTGTTTAATATTAGAGAGAATTATGAGTCAATTTAATGACTAGATTTTACCATGTGATATATTTATTATATATTATAAGTAAGGGATAAAAATATAAATGATATTATGATGTAGTTAGTTCATCATAACATGTCATTTACTGCTTATTTAGGGGGTGTTTTTTATATGGGGGCCAAGGAACCCTTTCCAGGTGTTTAACCTCTACTATATAAGAAAAGAGGAGCTCATTTTCATGGTATTATTGATTTACATGATTTTGAAATCTCCTCTATACTTATTCCCATATCCTAGAGAGAGGAAGTCTACTTCCAAGTACCCAATCCAAGAACACCTTCACAGATCAAAGAAAGGGTGTTGTGGTGATCGTCGTGACACTGAAGGATTCATCAAAGCTCCATGATAGAACCTAGAATTTGATGATCGACATTTTAATAGACTCTTTAAGCATGTATGGATGATCTAGAGGGGTTTAACCTTGGATCCTTTGAGCAATGATCACTAATGAAAAGCTATTGTCGAACACGTTGCTGATTCAAAAAAGGTAATCATTTATTTATTTTTAGTGCTTAATAAATTCATGTGAGATTCTTGGACCTTTACTAGAGATCAGATAGCCAAATACGACAAAGTTTTTTTTTTCTCCAATGATGAAAATTTTAAAATCCCCAGCCCACCGGCTTCTGCTATTCACCCCCATTCAATATTTTTGGGGAAAATTCGAACACGATTGAACCCCTAGATTTATAGAGGTTACACAAACGATGTACAGATTAATGAATTGGGTATGGATCAAGGATAAATGTGTGATGTAGGTGATTTATTCATAGATTTGAGATCTAGAGTAGTGTAAGATGCTGGATAGATTTCTGCAGAAGCAATCACACTTACAATTTCCAACCAATGGAGGCCGATAATTGAAAATCAATTATGTTTTCTTCAAATTTAGTAAATTTGAGTGGTCAAATAGATGTAAATGTTAATAGAAATAGCTGATCTAGGATCTGTGTGAAAAAACTGGGTTTCTGGAAATTTCTTGACTAAATTCCATGTCTCCCAGAGGACCACACCTATGTAGTCACCTAGCTACAATGGTTAGGGTTTCATGTGGAGATAAATATCACACACCGTGTATAGCCCATACAAATCGTGTGACCTAGTGCTGTAGTTTTAACATATACTCTGGGAGTACATGAGCACACACACGACCAAATACACAAGCATGACCAGAGTACATGGGAATGAGTGTGTACTCAGACATAACCATGGTACACGAGCACGAACAGTGTACACATGCACAGGCTGGGAGGACATGGGTAGAACCCGAGTGGCTGAGATACACCATGTACCACATGTATGTGACCCTATATACATGACATTTACTTCTCCCAGGAACTTGTACCTTCTATATCTTCTTCTTCAGAACTCAAATTTTAGACCGTGAATATCCTATCCTAAGTAGTTTTCCATGTAGAACATGATGTTATCCATCATAGTGGATTTTGAGATGTAGTGTGAGGTTTTTTGAGCATGAATCTTCTTATGGAAATTCTTTTATGATAACAGTGACCAAGTAGGATCATCAAGAAGATTCCAGGGTTGGAAACCTCCCTATAATACTAGGGCACATATAGCAACTCATACTTTTCATACATATATATTACTTCTTATTAGATTAATATTCATTACATATCATAATGATCCGCACTAGGATCATATAGGTCTAGTATCTTTAGAAACTTGGACACATAAACAACTGGTTCATAAGAGTCTCACATTAAGTCCTTCATATTTAGAACCCTTATTAGAAATATCATTCCCAAAACCTTTATTCATAACATGGGGAAAGGAAACATAAGAAAGGGTTATCTTAGATTCTCAGTAAGGGTTAACAAGGGAGATATCAATGATCACATAAGCATAACATGAGAATAAGGGCATGAGAACATGATATTAACATTTAAAATCCATACCTTACATATCATAGATCATAAACTTGATTCATGACATAAATATTTGTAGTTAATAAGACATAAATCATAAAGTAATAAAAGAACATGATCCATGAGAGCATAACATTGGCATAAGATATGGAATTATGACATATAAATAATCATATAAAATCATTT
The DNA here is from genome assembly GCA_963277665.1 of Viscum album. Taxonomy (NCBI): domain Eukaryota; kingdom Viridiplantae; phylum Streptophyta; class Magnoliopsida; order Santalales; family Viscaceae; genus Viscum; species Viscum album. Next base: position 1,825,276,121 of record OY728163.1, read on the forward strand.
CCTTAGTATTCAATGATTTAATTCCAGGAATATCATAGTGGATTAGGTTCACCCCCAAACCATCATAGTAGTCAAGGTTAACTCATAAGACAATCATAGCAGACAAATCCCCTTATTAAATTGGGTTCACTTTCCATTCTAGTTCTATTTATCTCATGAGATATCTATATTTACTGAATGAATTGAAGGTATATATAGGTCCCACCCATAACATAATTAAAATCATACATATGTGTTCCACAAGATCATAAAACATTCATCATATCAGAACCCATGAAAATAAATGAGTTTCATAAACATTTTATCATAACATAACCCATGGAAAATAAATAAATTTCATAAACATTCCATCATTTCATCATAGCATAAACCATGGAAAAGGAATGAATTTTATACACATATTTTCATCATATACATAAACCATCCAGAGAAAGAACAAAGATGGTATACTTAGAACATATCCCAAATAAAGAATAAGTGAAATCAAGGGTTGTTGTCTTATATTAATAGAATTACCATTAAAATATCATTGAACATTCTTTAGGAAAATATCCTTTCCATTTTGAAATCACTTATTTAAGATCTAAAAATTTCAAAAATATCATGTAAATCATTTTCTTTGAAAATAACCATGTAAATTTGTAAAGGAAGCTTAAAATAATTGAGTGGTCATCATGATATGAAATTCTATTCATGTTGTATAAGTTAAAAAAAATTCCTTTCATACTTTTGTAAAAAGGAAAAAAGTACCTCATTCAGAAAATGATAAGAATATCACTTTTAAAACCATTTTGTAAAAAGTAAAACATGGGTAAAAATGACTTTAAAAAATCAAAAGATAACATTACAAACCTTATTTAAAACATTTTTATAAAACATGGATATAGAATAAAAATTATTTTCATCCGAAGAGAGAAATAAAGTCGATTTTACTTAAAAACATATTTTTAGTCTTTGAGTACTTATAGTGAGTAAAATAAAGGGAAAACTTGTATTTTCAACAAATAACCAGAGGATAATAAAATTTAAGAGTTTATTGAGAGGTAGATAATAATATTTTATCATTAGAAACTTATTCATAAATAATCTTGATAAAAAATGATATTTTAACATAAAACCCTTACTTATTTGGTAACATTTGAATCGTAATCCCCATGAAAGAGATGGATATGTAAAATTGAGATGAAAATCACTTACCTTAGGTACAACTTACTTTATATGCATTCAAAACTTCTATAAAATAAATATAAATTTATTATAAATATATTAAATAACCATTATCATATATACCATACAATATATTATTTACTTATAACCTTTTATCATCCGTTTTTAACAATTCTTTATTAAATTTTTTATTCCGAGTGATATCGGCTTCATTTTTCATGAATGTTTCAGTATGGTAGATTTGTTCCTTGTATTTTTATCATGGTACCACCACATACAAAATTTTAATAATAATATAAATATCATATATATTCATTATATACATTTTTATAGTCATTTATAAAATATAGAGATAGAAAAATTAATTACATAGTTCATGGGGATGGTAATCCGTATGCACGCAATAACATCATTTTAATTTTTTGATGGATTGAAAAAATAATGGTAAATAATAAATAACATTTAAAGAATAATTATTATATCATATATACCATATATATTCATTAAATTTATCCTTATTACCAACCAATTAAAACATAAATGAAAAACAAATCGTATCGATTCGTGGAGGTGGTAGTCCACACGTATATGTGAGTGACATTATCATTTCCCAAAAGATTGTAAGGTAAGAAGGTTGATATGATATCATCATTAAAGAAGTATAAATATTTCCTATGTATCATATATAAACACTAAAAATATAAAAAAATACCCATCCATAAACGATGGTGATGATAAATGAGTTGTATCGCTATGTGGAGATGGTAAGCCATACATATGCACAAACAAAATTTTCACTTTCCATTTGATGGAAAGAGGGTGAATAAAGGTGGTTTAATAATCATAATAACATTTAATTATATTTAGTATACTTAATATATTATTTTAATAAAATTATATTAGATTTAGATAAGGTAAAATAATAATTAAAAAAAGCGATCAGTTAAGGTGATTACCTCTTATTTGAAAGAACCCTTTTAGATATCCTTTTAAGGATCCTAGGGTTGGTATTTTGAGAATAAAATCAACTATATAATTTGGATTAGGGGATATATAAGAGAACTTGGTATATTTTTATTGATCTAGAAGTCTCAAAGTGGTGTGAAAAAGAGAAAGGAGGGGTTCCCTTTTATAATTGAGGGGGAGGCACCCTTGGAATTTCTTAAAAGACTAAAATATATTAAAGTTATTATCAAAAAAAATGATTCCAAATGGCATATTAATTGGAAACATATGAAATTTTAGACCATATATTATCCCCATTTTCTTATTTTAATATTTTTATGATTTTTAAGTAATTTAATAAAATATTATTTTCATAAAATATCATTATTTCCAATTTAGACACTATTAATTTAATTTGACTTAAAAGAAATAAATAAAAAGTTATAATTAAAATAAAATAATTTAAAATGACACTAATATGTCATATTATTCTAAAAAAATCTTATCACACATTAAATAACTCAAATTATATTACTTTTAATATTTTAAAAATCATTTATTATATTTTTTATTAATTAGAGAAATACTGCATTGTTGTTTCATAAGCATTGAAGGTAATTATATAATTAGTAAAAATTATAAATAAAATTATATCATGAAAAAAATTCATTTATATTCTAAAATACATTTTTATTCATTAACAACTTTATTTTTTCCCTATGTGAGCACATAATAAATATTTAAAACCAAGCGAGTGACATTTCGTAACTTTCTTTGATTTAATTTTTATATATGTAATTTTCATAGAAAATTTTCTTTTAAATAAATAAATTTAGATAATAAGGTTATATGGGTCAAATTAAATTTATAAAAAACGAATTAAGTTTAAAAATTATGGCATTATCACTTAATTTTAACCTAGATTAACACGATTTACCCATTACTAAGGTGATAAATTTTCCCATGGTTACTATTCATATTAAGGAAAATAAAAGAGAAATATTTACAAAATTTTAACCTATTGATTATAAATATAGAATCAATTTTATCAAATTCAATTCCTAAAAGTGATATAAATTAATTTTAAAATAAGCACGCAACACACGAAAAAACTGCTTTATAGAAAAATACATTTTAAGCATAAACTTGGTTTATTCTTATCCCATTCCTAGAAAAATATTAAATGAATATTAAAAAATTATATTAAATATATAATGTATAAATTTAATTTAAAATAATTCATAAATTGTGAATAATTTAATTTATTAAGATAAAAATACATTGTGGGCATAAAAATTATTTTTCAGAAAAATATTTCTTTTACTTTGAAATGATTTTTATTTTATTTATAATTAATAGATACCTAAGGAATTTATTTATACACATGTAACCATAAATTTTTATGAATTTAGTTATTCCTATTCATACTTTCCAATCCAACAACTAGGTGATAAATTAAATAATAATATTTTTATAGTATATCACTGTTCATTTAAAGTCAGTGTTGTGTTTAACACAAGTTATCAAATAAATAAAATTATTTAAATAGAAATATATTCTTAAAATATCATGGTGTTATAGAATGGGTTACCCATACTCTCTACATAGTTTGAGTAGAAACCCCTGTTGCACCAGGGCGTGGGTCCTCTACCTACCGAGTGACACCCCCTGATGCACCAGGACACGAGTCCTCTATCTACTAAGTGAAAAAACTATCACACCAGGGTATAGGTCCTCTATCTACTGAGTGAAAACCCCCTATAACACCAGGTCATGGGTTCTCTATCTGCTTAGTGGCACCCCTATCACACTAAGGGTGGGAGTCCTCTATTGGAGATTGTACCTCCTCGACTATGCAACATAATGGCAAGGTGCATGTCCTACATATAGTTTCTTATATAGACATGCGAGATTCTGGGAACTAGAGATTGAAACTTAGAGATGTAGGCTGAATCATCATTTTTAGCTGGGTTGTGGTGATGAATATCCCCTTTATCTCTTGTTTGGACTTCTTTTTGAGTAGATCTGGGTTATTATGGTTTAGTTTTATGTTTAGATTGATGGGACTTTATGGGTTGTGATAACTATCATTGTATATTTTTATTTATCCCTTTATAGTTTTTGATTCATCCCACTATATATGTATATAATCACCCCTATATGGACTTTTTCCACATGCGCCATACCTTATGCAGATGATAGATAAATCAGTGGTGACATCGGTAGAGCATAGAGACTCTTGGGTGCATTGACCACGTTTGGTGGTTGGAATTAGAGATTAGAAGCTGAGATATCTTCATATTTTCTTATTCTTGTTGTTTTCAAGTTGAGCATGTATTTTTTCCCTTTAAAATTCGGTTTATACTCTCGTACTCTGATGTATTACCTAGAGTTTATTACATGCATGGTTATACTCCAAGTGTTGTAGTCTTTTATTATTCCTATTCCTTTTTGCATGGAGATGGTTGTGTGTATACATATAGGTACATTATGCCAAGGCCTCCCATTTTAGTTTATACCTTCTTGGTGCTTTTCTCCATCCCCTAGGATATTGGATACATGATTGGTGTGTCACACTCAACTTTCCATAGGCCAAGAGAGTCATGGTGGGTTGGGTCGTAACAAAGTGGTATCAAAGGAGTTCATCATCAAGTTGATAGTTGGGTTATACCCATGATAAGGATTATATATAAACTTAGGGAAATGATGTTAGAGTGTTTTGAGTATGTATTTCTAGCTAGGTAGCCCAGTTTTGGTGACATTGGATATCGATTTAGACATGCAAGGAAGAGGTACACTTCCTCCACTAAGAAATGTTTTTGTGATTTGATTTAAAATCGTGTGGTAAATTCAATGCCACACAAACCAGATAGTATTCAAGTGTGGTGGATGATTTCCTTTGGATTTTATATTTGAGGTTGTTTTGATGTGATAAGGTGTTGGAGTAGGACCTGGTTAAGGAGGACATGTGGGAAAGGGGAAATATGGCTTCAAGTATAAGAGGCTTGTGACCCTAAGGCTCTCAGTGTAATCGAGGTACGAAATTTACCTTCTCTTCTCCAGTTTCAGTTTTGGTACATGGTTTCAAGCCACTTTTCCATGAACATAGCTCTTTTTTGAGTCCTAACAATACTAGTGGATCCTTTTACCTCAACCCTTATATCTGGATTCTCCTAAAAATAGTATCGATGATCATACACCTCTTTAGATAGTGTAACCTGACTCTGAGAGGAGATAGAGACTCATGTGCAATCCTTCTGTAGCTAGTAGTGAGGTCCTATGATGTTTTCCTCAGTATAGAATATCTTCTTACTATCCATGACCATATGATTATCACTAGTCAGGGTTACAGTGTTTCTGAGGTGGTGGTACATGATTTTACATCTTGGGTGAGAAGGAATCCTAGGTAGAGAAAGATGAGATCATGTGTATGAGGATACAAAAGAGTCTTTATTATTTGGATCATATGCCTATTGGAGCAGTGAATGATACGAGGTTTCAATTACTATAATGTGGGAGAGGTATGAGGATATCTCCCTGAGGTTTTTCCTATTTTACCTCTAAATCAATAGTTTATTTTTTGTATGTAATTGCATCAGGGATGGCCTGATATCTCTACTATAATATCAGATGACCCCATGTAGTTATGAGATTTAGTGGTGCAGTTGTAGGAGTTTTAAAAGCAGAGGATTTTTATACCTAGTGTGTTTCCCTAGTCATCCCAATGTTGTTCTCCTAGGAGGTGGATGAGAGATTGAGGTTATGTGTGGATTGAAATCAATTGAATCAGGTAAATTTCAAGAGGGATTATCCACCCCTAAGAACCAATGAATTCTTTAAACCATGGTTAGGGGTGAAGTGGTTCTCAGTGTTTGACCTTAGGATAACTTATCACTAGATCCAAATTCGAGAGGAGGATGTACCGATCATGGCTTCCTTAAGCCACTATGGTATCTTTGAGTTCTTGGTGATACCATTTGAAGTGTTGGGAGACTAAAAAGATCATACGAGACTTATGAACCAAATATTTATCCCCTATTGGATCTATTAGTGGTTTTTTTCTATGGTGAAATCCTTATTCACTCTACATTAGTAATAGATCATGCGAGACACTTGAGAATGATTCTAGACATGCTCAGTGAGTACTAGAATTATGGGAACTCTTTTAGAGTTAGTTCTAGATTCACTAGGTCCAATTCCTTGGGATATATCTTCCCAGAGATGGGTATGATAGTAGAAACAAAAAAATATGAGGTTGTTCTAGCTTGAGGTTCGCTCAATGGTGTGGTCATGGAAGCAGATGGTCACAATGAAGTTTTCTGTTCACTATTGTTGAGTGAGGTGGTAGAGAATTTGACCTCTTTGTAGTTGGATCTTAAGGTTTAGGAAGGTACAACGTACCTCCAGTTTATGGTTATTACCCTAACTCTTTTACAGTGAGTTAGAAAGGTCCATCTTAGAGATACCAACTATGAGATCATGTATGACCAAATATCCACTACACATGATCCTAATTGATTTTATAAAGGTGGGGAGTATGTCATCCTTATTCTAGGAAGGATGTTAACACTGACCATACTATGATAGGAGGTGCTATAGAGGTTATTTTCTCCCTTGGTAGTATATCCAAGAGAGATGAGTATGTACTAGGATCCTTTGGAATCATGTTGGTTAGACAAGGTTGTTGTAGAGTGTTGTTGAGTTTATCTCTTGATTCCTTCCTATTAGTAGGTGAAGACCACAATGCTAGATAAAAGTGGAAATGGGAAGTTGTTTTTGTGGTTTTCATGATGGGGATTCCATGACCGGTGAGAGGTCACGATGATATCTAGGTGATCATAAACCGAATCACTAATTTGACCTACTTCCTAACCATCGAAGAGTAGAGATTATTAGATAGTTTGGGATGCTTGTGTGTGAAATAGGTAGTCCAAATTCATGGAGTTACCTCAATGGTTGTTTCAGACTATGATGCTCACTTAATGTCACAATCATAGAGATTATGCAAGAGGCCTTTGGGATTTAGTTCCAATTGAGCACAATTATTCTAACCTAAGAATATGGTTAGGTTTATTAGACTTTTTAGGTCCTAGAGAACATTCTTGGGGTTTGTATGTTTGTTTTGGGCCATAGCTGGGAGGATCATATACCATCTATGGAGTTTGTGTATCCCAGTAGTTACCACTCCACCATAAGTGTAATGCCATTTAATGCCATGTATGAAGACCTTGTGGGTAACAATTGTACTAGCAAGAGCTAGTGGGATTCAATGCTTGTGGGCCTAGAGTTGGTTCTAACAATGGTTGTGAAAGGTGGAGTTCATCCAAGGGCTGATGTTGACTACACAAAGCCATCAGGAGTCCTTTTTGGAATGAAAATAGAGGCCTTTGGATTTTTATGAGGGTATCATGTGTTCTAATAGATCTCAACTCTTTAAGAATCATGGATATTTGTCTAAGGTGGAAGGATATCTCTGAGGATCATAGGCCCTTTTTCCAGTTGCAGTGCTGGGTTAGCGAGGTAGCATACCACTTGACCCTACAACTAAAGTTAGATTGGGCACTTGATGTATTCCACATGTCGTATCTAAGGAGATATGTGCATGAATCATTTCATGATGTTTTCCCAAATAATTTTGATGTTGAGGGTAGAGTTATCCTTATCAAGGAGTTTGAGGAGCCTAGTGGCATTTTAGAACCAACTAGGAGAAGGATCTTCATGGGTAAGTGTTTCCCTTGGGCGCGTGCTTATTGATAGTATAAGAACCTTCAAGAGATCTCATGGGAGTGGGAAAATTAGTTGAGAGAATAGTATCCTCACTTGCGAGTATACTTGCACTTTTTTGAGATGAAAATCCTCAAAGGTGGGGAGAATGTGATGACTCTATTTTTTCCTTGTAATAATTTGAAATATTTTACAGAATATTTATGAAGCCAGGCGTTGTGTCAGCATGAGATCCTAGGGTATGGAGAGTTTTGATATTTATATAATAAAAATATTAAATATATTATATCTTGTACATGATTTTTTTTGAAAATAATGGAATAACTCAAAAATGGAACCTCAGATGGGAAATCAATGACCATAGTTGATTCTAAAATGTAGAGTTTAACCTAGGCGCAAACTAAAGCTATTCGACACTGAATTTTTGATTAAGGAATCCATTGGTGGGTGTGTTAAGTGAATTAATTAATTTATTTAATAACCCTAAACCTAATAATACTCTATAAATACATTATTATTATGTTTTTATAGGGTTATATGTATAACCCTGGGTGGATTAGAGAGGATGAGGAACCATTCTCCCTTGATGGATCAAGATCAGAAAATGATGACGAACGAATCAAGGTGAACCATTAGACAGATGGTGAACACAACAAATCTTCTTCAGCATAATCAAGACAGGGATCATTATTTTTGGTTTCTTCCCTTTTTATTAAAGATTATGCATGGATTTATTATCTACTTTATTTTTCCAGTGATTTCCATTCTTCGCATGAGATTGGCCATAAATTGTGTTATTGAACCTGGTTTATCATCCTTTTATGTGATCATTGGATGAGACTACATCATACAATGATGAAATCATCTTTTTATTTTTATTTCCACCATTTTTATTTGTTTTCTTAATTATTGGACTATAGGTTCATGGTTCAACATTGACCATGCAAGTTCTAGTGCGATCAAACCCCCAAATTCATGACGATCTCATGAATGACACACAAATCAATGAATTGGGGAAAAATTTAGGATAGATATAGGATGCAGGTGATTTCTTCATGGATTTGATATCTGGAGTGGCAACAAACGCATGATGAATTCCCACACAGGAAATTAGACTTTTGATTTTCGGACAACATAGGTCGGGAATCAATGACCAACAATGTTTCCTTTGATTTCAGCAAATTAATGTGATCAAACAAGTGTGAATGGCGGTGAAAATGATGGATCTGATATCCACATGAAGAAACTAGGTTTCTAAAAATTTCTTGACTATACACCATGTATCTTGAAGAAACACATTCCATATAGTCCCCTAGATATAGTGACTAGGGTTTTGGATGGGGATAAATATTAAACGCCATGTATATCCCATACACATCACGTGACCTAATGATGGTGGATGAACAGGTAATCTGAGAGTACATGGGCACATACATGACTAGGAACATGGCCATGACCAGAGTACATGGGCATGACTATGTACTCAGACATGAACATGGTACCCTGCATGGAAAATGTACACGAGCACAGATTAAGAGGACACATGAAGGCCTTGAGCGGCCAAGACATGTCATGTATCACATGTACACACCATTTAGTATGACATGGATTCCCAAGCCATATATAGAGGCAAACACACCCAAGAGATGAGGTGAGGTCACATTCCATGTGACCCCACGTACACACCATATACTTCTCACAGGAACTTCTACCTTCTTTATCTCCTTCTTTGAAACTTAGGTGTTGGCCTGTGAGTATCCTATCCTGTTTAGTTTTCTATATAGAATGTTATGGTATCCCTTATAGTGGATTTTTGGATATGACATGAGGTTTTACGAGTGTGATTCTTCTTTAGGAGACACTTGACTGATAGTAGTGATCGAGTAGTATCACTAGGGAGATTCCAAGGTTGGAAACCCCCTATAATACTAAGGTATGGTCCCCCCATAACTTATACATAGGTTGAGTGGAACTCCCTATTATACCAGGGCATGGGTCCTCTACCTACCGAGTGGAACCCCCCTGGCGCACTAGGGTGTGAGTCCTCTATCTACCGAGTGGTACCCCCTATCACACTAGGGTTTGAGTCCTCTATCTTCTAAGTGGAACCCATCTTATCATGATAAGGATTTAGGTCATTTATTATAGATTGTTACCCCTCAATTTCATAGCACAATGGTGAGTTGTGGGTCCTCCATACGGTTTATTGTATAGACACGCGAGATGCTGGGTACTGGAGATGGTCCCTTGGAGCTGCAGGCTGACTCATTGTTCTTAGATGGGTTATGAAGATAGAGATCCAATTTCTCTCTTATTTGGGATTCTTATTGATCATATCTAGGTTGTTATGGTTTTGTCTCATGTTCTGATCGACTGGACTTTGTGGGTTGATCTAACTACTATTGTATCTTTATATTCCCCCTTTATGGTTTTGAAGGTTTCCAAATAGGTATGTATATACTTATAACTATATGTAATTTTCCAACACATTTCATGTATTATTCATATAAAAGGTAGATTTGTGATGAAATCAGTGGAGTATAGTGACTCTTGGGTGCATTGACCATGTTCGGTGGTTGGACTTGGAGATCAGGATTTGGGATCTCTACATCTTTACTTATTCTAGTTATTTTTTTGGTTGTGTGTGTATTTTTACCCTTTATGCTTTGGTTTATAATTTCCTACTTTGATGTATTCTCTAAAGGTATGTTTCATTATTTTATTATTACTCTACACTTTTTCATGGAGATAGTTTTGTACTTGTATATAGGTACATTAGAATGAGACCTCCCATTTTATTTTATGCATTTTTAGAGATTTTCACTAGCATATAACCTATTATAAGAAATATTGGGGTGTTACACTCATCTTGTTGCTATCCAAGAGGGATCCAGTGAGTCAGGCCGTGATAGGGTGATAAGGATGGATTTTTGTGTGTGTACAGAAACCACCAATGAAAATCACCCATTTCAAGGGGTGATTTAGTCCATTTATCTAGTAATGACACTTGTGTATTATTTTCATAAGAAAAATAATTACATAAGTTTCAATAAATCATTTATCTAATAATAATTTTTAATAAAGTAAAAATGATAAGTTAAAATAAAAACACCTTTTCAATAATGAATATTTTACAAAAAAAATGAAAGGTACTTATATCACTTATTATTGGATTTGGTTACCTAGAACCAACTTCCATGTACTTTTATTACTTATCTATTCATAGAGTTTGAATATTAATAAATAATCACATCACATAATGTGTGATATTTTTCATTCCATTAATGTGACAATGTCCTTAGGGGACTTTTCGCATTGAAAAGACATAATAGTTACTTGCTATAATGAGATCCTTAAATCTCCATTATAGTATTCTTAAATACTTATTATATAATTAGATGAAATAATATAACAATAAAAATATGATACAGGTCATCAAGGCTAGGAGTATTATAAGACATTGAGACTTCTTCTGATGAATTTCTTCCTTGGAAATCTCTAAGAGATGAGGTTGTGAGAGCATGTCCCGATTATTGGAATTACACATGTTTTCATGTCATTAGATATTTCTATTAATAGATGTGTGTGTAATTATCCTTATACTCTAATATTATTATTAATTCATACCAAAAGTCACATTATTTTATGTATTTATGAAAATTGTGATGCCATATGTTTATGACCAGGTAGGGTACATTGGGTGTATCATGAGTGCCATGAGATTAATGAATAATTCAAGAAATGATTTATCCCTTCTAAATTAATGGAAGTTAATATATCATCCCCTTTAATGGAAGTTTAAATATCACATTAAGTCCATGACCATGTCATTTTTTCAATGAGTTTAGTTCTATAAGGTCAAAGAAAGAGTGATTGAGGACATAGGTTAATAACATGAAGTATACGAACTGCTTGATCAGAGGTATCAAGACAAAGAGATTATATTACATGGTGAAAATTTGTATGTGTATATTGTCATTTTGAAATTTTAATTCCCTTTCTATGGTTACCTTGGTGTGTTACTAGACACTAATCTTGAAATTTAGACAAGTTTAGTCTAATTATATTGAGAGAGAAACCCACAGGGTCACACACTAAGTGTATATAAAAACCTTAGTTAAATTTTATTTGAGTTTAACAAGTTATAATAAATATAACTTCATTTTATGATTTAATAACTATTTAGGTTTATTTTATTATATAATTTATTTATTGGTGAATAATATTTATTATTCAAGGTCCAATAAATAATAAGAATGATTTATTAGACCAAGTTAATGGTCAAAATGGAAATGATATATTAAATATTAGTTAAATAAATAAATAAATAAATAAATAAATAAATAATTATTTATGAAATTATATTTACTTTATCCATGAGTTTATCACATGTCAAATAAATAAAAACATTATTTATTATTATTTTGAGATGGGGTTCACTGAGAATTAAATGGTTAGTCAAAGGGAATATGTACAATTACCAACCCCTTATTAACTAATAAATTCTCAGTTACATCATTTTACAAGACATTCTAATTATTGTGAACAAAAATATATCATGAGAATCCTCTCAAGAACATGCTCAAGAGCATCAATTTACTATACTTATCTTCCTATAAAGTTCTCAAGAGAACTCTGAATAGTTATTCTTAAAGAAGGAATCCTTCCAGTGATCAAAGCGAGCATTGCAAGTGATCTAGATCAATTGCACTAGCACCTCAATATTTGAAAAAAACATCCTAAGGTTTCAAAGAACATATGGATCTATGCTATAGGGGTTCTAATTTGGTCTCTACAATGAAATGACAGTACGATAATAATAGGTCTATTGGATCATAAAAAATGAAAGAATAATTTCTCCATATGTTAATTATTATTTTTAAATTAATTATAAATTCTATGTAAAGATAATATCTATGGGGATCCTAGATTTTATTTCATCTGGTTATGTAAAGAAATATAATGATTCTGATGAAAAATATTACTGGGCATGTGCCTGATGTCACTTCCCCTACACCTCAAAACCTTTAAGTGACATTAGAATAATCACATAATAATTTATAATTATTTATTATTTGTTGATCAGTTTTATGCATTTGTTGTTAGTATTTTATTTATAGTCTATTCATTATTTAATATGAAATTTCTATCAACATTTTTTCATTGATTTACATGACCGTTTAGTTTCATGTAATCTCAAACATAATAATAATAGGTGAATAATGATTGTAGAATCTATTAGGAGGTTCTATGGATAGGTTTATAGGGATTCACGGTGTGAATATAAGTTTCAAACCATGAAACCACATTCATAGAACCTTTCCATATATCTTACATGGCTCATGACACTTATTGAATGGAAATAAGGCACATGATATTCAAGAGATTCATGACGTGAAGTTGAAGTTCACCCTATGAATCTCACACAGTTTGTGGTGGAATTGTGTGGTTGACAACACACCATCAATTAATTCCACATTCTGACTTACTACTAATAATTATATGTTAGTGGATTCACACTATGGATCCTGTATTCACTCCATGTGTTATGAAACACATCATTCTGGGTTGTGTTTTTTTTTTCAGCACATGATTTAGGAAAATCATACAGATACTATGTGGTCTTCCCTATAAAAAAAGGGAAATAAAAATAAAATTTTACTGGGAAATTAGACTCTCATTCCCCACCCTATATCACTTCAATATCCCCATTTTATCATCACTCTTCTCTCCCCCTAACTCCCTCATTTTCATGGCCCAAATTCACCTAGGAGTAGCACTTCCTCTCCCTATCGTGTCACATGAACTGACTACACCAAGGTGGTAGTTTCCCCTCCCCCTCCCTCCCCCTCTCTCATATGGTACATGAACAAGGAGGATCAGGTCATGAATACCCTCATTCTACTTTGATTTTCAGCCCCTCTATCGATGACTTCAAGTGAGATCGGGTTGGGTAATGCCTTATTACCCATATACTCCCTTCCTCCTCATCTTTTTCTTCATTTTTGGTTGATTTGGGTTCAAAATATGGGATTTTGTGATGGAAAATTTTACTAGATCATGGAAAAATAATCCCAATTCAAGGGGTTTTCATGGATAGATCATAAAGGAGGTACTGTGAGAATGCATTCAAGTCATTATTCTTCTTTTATCACAAGGTAACTTGATGCATAATTTTATTTAGAGTTTATAACAATTTTTGGGTAAAATTAACCTTCAATTTGGGTATTAATTTAATGTATTTTGTGTGACTTAGGATCAAGGGTGTACCTAGGGTGGACTATACACCATTTTTTGGGTTTCAATATTGTAGGACTTCCTGGTGAATTTTGTATCAGTTATTCCAACTTGGGTTTTAATTTAAATTGTTTAATTAATTAATTTGTTAATGGATATGTGTGTGAGATTTGGTCATGGAATCAGTTGAGGTTGAAACAGGCCTCATACTAATTTTCTAAATTCTAATTGATCTAGGTGTCATTTTCATAATGATTCTCTGGGTATTTAGTGATTTTATTTTTATTTTGTGAACATTAAATTATCTGTCTGCATATTTCATGAGCTTTCTTGTGAGTAATATGTTATAAAATTTCATTTTGTTAGTTTTTTTGAACGGTTTTACCTAATAAATTAGGATGTGAGTTGTATTTAAAAGGAAATGGTTTCTTTTAAAATATTGTTTTAAAAGGTTATTTTTCTTGAATGATACATTAAAATGAAAAGTGTTTGTTTTCCAAGCAGTTTTTGAAATGGTATTTCAAAATGATCTTAGGAAATTGCTTATATTTTATCCAAGGGTGTTGTGTATGTAATACTATAGAAGACCCCCTTTATAAAATACAATGATAAATTATTATTTTTTGATTCTAAAGGAAAAACCTTGGGGATTAGTTTAAAATGGTTTTAGTCCATTTTCCCATCATGGTAAATGCCTGTTTTCAAAAGCTTGTGTACTAGATGTATGTATTGTTTGTGATCACCCAAAGTATGGATTAATTGTATGAAATTTCTTAAAATGTGTCCTCTCTAATAATGTACTTCCATGATACTAAAGTGTGGGATAGGTATGGGTAGATGCATCATGACCCTATAGGGTTAAAGGCAACCTAAGAGTGAGATATCATGTGTGGGTAATGAACTTATTCAACTATGAAGGAAATGGAGTAATGAATAAGGCTCATGTGTGTGACACTAAAGGGTTGGTGGGGGAGAATATGTGGGCTAACCCTAGAGAATTATGCTTAAAACGTGTCAATGGTATAGTATGGTTGATGTGATATCATAGAATAATTTGGTTGCATGTATGCTTGCGTACCATACTACAGATGTTGGTATCCATGTTCAGTGATGGATTCCTATGGGAACATTGCTTTTACATGACATGAATGTACATGTGTGTCTAGCCCCATGATAATTATATTCTTATCATGTCTTGTATTTATGTATATATGTGTGTGGCCCTATTGGAATTCTACTTCTGGTATCAAATGATATGTGGACCTATCATGGCTCAGTTAGTCCCTTGAGGGGAAAGTAGCTATGAATGTGCCTTATGATGATGATGATGGTTGTGCTGATACTGATAATGAGGCATTATGGACTTGTGTGGCCTAAACCAAGATGTTACTTAAGGGAAATGATGGTCTTACATGACCTAAACATAGATGAAATGGTGGGGACATTATGATATTTCATGACTTGACCCAATATTTGATGATGAGGGATGATGGTCTCATGTGGCCTGACCTAAGACCTGACTACAGGGTGTGATGACCTTATGTATCTTGACCGAAGATGTGATAACATTGTGGCCTTTTATTAAGAGAGTGATGATTAAACATGAGACCATAACCTGTGCCTTTGGGTGGTGGTTGGAACTTGGGTGTAACCATACTCTACAACTTTAGGTATGGTTTGGTACATTTTAAACATGATGATAGAATTGTAGAATTAAGCCGAAGCAGGTATAGTTGGGGTTTGTGGTGTCCTAGTTAGAACATGATGACCTAACATGTATATTTTTTTGTTCTCTTAGTGTTATTTTTTCAGGTGGGGGCCTTGTACAAACACAACTACATTTATTTATGCATACTTCATGCACATCCACTTGATCACAATGACACTCAATATGAATGGAAATTGAGGATTCCTACTAGGTCTTTGGACACACCCCCATGCCCTTGTACATTGTTTCGATTCTTTAAACATGGGAAATGTTATGTTTTTATGGAGATTAATCAAAAAAAATTTAATCAAGAGAAAGTTATTTAACCAAATATGAGAATCTCCATACAAGATAATATAAAAAATTTGATAAAATTGAAATGAATAACATGCTATAAATTTGGAGTACCCTACACAGAAGAAATGATACATCAAATCTTGATCTCCTTTATCTGATGAGTTTGAGAGAGATAACTAAGTGGAAAACAAAAGAATCCCACCTCTGTAGGTATCCATGAGCTACAACTAAATCTATCAATGTTTGAGTGAGATATAACAAACTCGATGGTATTCTAGTACCTCATATGAAAAGTAGGAAGATGAAATAAATCTATTGGATATAGTGAGGTTTAACCAAGGATAATCATCTATATCTACTACCATCACATGAAAATAAATTATATAGGAAATAAAAGAAGATCCTTAATTATAATTTCAATTATTCATTCATTATTATACATGAATAAATGTTTCAACCAGTATAAATTCATTATATGAATGTCTCACCTCCCATATGTTTCATCTCATGAAATTAGATAATAAATGATAGCTCATATGAGAGAATAATAAATGAAAATATTTTATCATTTAAGTTTAATGTAATTATATACCATGTGTGAAAATCATAATTTTCATGCAATATATATATATATATCATATCTATACAAGGATTTATAACATATCTCTTTCAATATCCCATTTATACTATGGTCTGATAGAATTTATGCCATTTCACCTTATATTGTATCATATAAAATGACTTGTGAAACCATAACCAAAACCCCATTTTGATATCTTCCAAAACTCTTTTGTAAAGATGCCATTAACTTCACATTATATCACATCATATGAAATACCTTGTGAACACCCATCCAAAACACTTTTTTATTAACTCTAGAATACTTCGAGAGTCACTCTATGAGTCAAACTCAATCCCCATTCATTCAAGAACAAAGTGTGACCCTTCCAACCTTTATAACATTGAAAACAAATACAAATCTCTAGATCCATAAGTGTAATCAAAGATAGGCCTCTATAAAATCATCAATGTTACTCAAGAAATAAAGGGACTTGGTATGATCTTCATCAAACACATGTATCTCCATACGTGTTCCCACCAGTTTACATCATATGCAAACATGCATTATCATATTTTCCATTTGTTTAAGAGATCGAGTGACCCAGGACACAGAGCATGTAAATCTCATATAGCCAACTGATCCATTATCATTTATCTAAGTGTAGAATGATATGATCAATGAATACATCACATGTAATTAATTATTATGGATAAACACATCACATATCCCTTATCCAGATAGATATATAATATCTACGTGTGGTTGTACCTTCCAATAGTCTACCTTAATCGAGGGACCAATTGTCATACTCATCACAAAAGAGGGAAAACCCTATCTCATTTAAGCTCCAACCAATGACATGATCATAAACATACCCAAACACCCCAATATTGGTTAAGTCAATATATAGACTTGTGAATTAAGGTATCAAAGTATAAATATTATCATGCTAGGTATATTTCCATGCCTAGGTAGTGGGGACTCAAATATGATCCATGCACCCCTAGTATACCAAATACATCTATATATGACACTCTGTGATATACTTAATACATCATCCAACTCACACAAATAATATCTTATTCTTTTTTTGTACCTCATGAGCATATTCTGTATCTCTATACAATAATCCTACTCACACTAACCTTAACATTTCATCATTACCTATATTAGTCTAGGATAAACTCAATGTCATACTTTGAGAGTTTAATAATCATTACACTTCATGAAATGTATATCTATATATAAATTTATGTATCCAACATGAATAGATGATAAAATGGAGGTTTTCTTTTAATAAGATAAATTTCAATATTATTAAACTCTTTAATAATACTAACATAAGCACAAGTTTGTCATATCATGTATGATAAAATGACAAATCATCCTTATGTTAGTGGCACTTTCTGGGTTTTCTTAACTCATTACATCATATGCAATCCATGTTACATCTCTATGTGACCACATTACATCTCTATGTGACCATATGATAAAATCCTCCCACTAAACTCTTTAGTGAGAAACATCTATTAAGTAAGTTAGTTTAAATAATTGTGATACTTAGGAATCATATACCTAATTGTTAAACTCTTTAAACACATTCAAACTTCTTAACTTCACAACATTAAATGTTATGATGTCAACTGCTATTGTCTACATAGATCTTTTTCTAAGTTCATCATCATCATCCTTATAATCCTATTCCATAAAACTTTTCCTTGAAATAATATAACTACTTACATTATTGTTTATCGATCCTCCTAAGTTCTTTTAGGATAAAGTGATAACACTTTATTATGGTAACTAATGTAACTCTTTACATTTATGACCTAATTTTTTTTATAATGTCAAGTGTAATTCAATTTTTATTTTGACTCGTAGAATCCTTCAAGAAATAGTGTCTTTAATTTTTCACAATAACTAATTAAAACTATTTAAACTTTTCTTTAGCATCACATATCCTAAACTCTTTTAGGATATTGAGTTAAAAACACTTTATTTGTTAAATCTTAACTTCTCTAAGTCCAAACATACTTCCACTAGCCTCGTATACTTTATATTCATTTTAGAATATCTTTCTAAGATGAAAAAACCCTTTTGTGTTAGGAAGTAACATTTATTTCATTTTATTAGGAATATTTAAAAAATAAAATATTATTTCAATATCATACATGGTATTATATATTTTTGGAACCTTTCCCTTTTAAAAATAATATTTTATTAAAATATACCACCAATGGGTGGTGAGAACATATTCCCACATATTTTAACAAATACTTGGATAAACATTTTATCCTGGATAAAATAATTTTATCTATATATTATTCCTAAAACATGTTATAGAAATTGATGAATCATAAACCATGTGTATAAACTTAATCATATCATACTTATTCACAACAAATATTTGCAATCAAACAACTTCTCTCATCACATAAGGGAAATGAGATGAAGATACACATATTTTAATTCAATACATTTGAGATTAATAAAAACCTTTACATTCAAATCCTTTATATAGTAACTATTTACTATATCTCAGGAATATAAAATAAAATCTCGATCAATTCTTCCTTTGATTTTCAACTCATATATATTTACAATACTTTGTAAAATATACATTCAGTATCATATACAATTCAAAATTGAAGAATTAAATTTTATAACATCCACACCTAATTTGGTAATTCCATGGTGTTTCACAAAATCCTTTAGGAATATCATGGATAATCCAATAATATTTAATTATAACTTTTATTTCCTGATAAGCCTAGGTTTCAATGTCCTTGATTGGCTTCTTAAAGAAACATTATTGAACTTATTCAACCAAATTTTCTTCTTCCGGTTTAAACTTTTACCCACTTTTAATGTCTATACAGTACTTTAGAACCTAGTAATCATATACCTAGTTGATATTTATATTCCCAAAAATTTGAGAATATTGTGAAAAAACTATTTGATTTTAATCATATTGTCAAAACATTTCCATAGATGACAATAGGATAAATTACCTAACCAGAAAAATCTATTTAAAGTCTCCCCTTAAAGCATGTTATAGAATTAAACAAATCATAACTATGTATATAAAAATAACTCGTATCATTTTATTAAACAAAAATTGTTTCCATGATCTTCATAAGAGAAAATTGAGATAATAAACCTCTTATAACAAGTTCATCCAAGATTTAATCATCTAAGTTATCAATTAAGAAACTCCTTTTCTCCATTACTTGTAATAAATATTTTATCTCCAAACTTTAATTCCTTTTATATTTCTCACCTTTTGTATATTTACAACACATTTAAACCATATATTTGATATTATATATCTGTCAAAATAATAGAATTTATTTCTATAACCATTAAAGTTTTAAGGAACTTTTAGTTTCACCAAGTCATTTGAAATATTAAATCATATTGAATATCATTTGACACACCCAATCATATAGAGTATATGAGACTAAAATCAGTATACCAAATCATATTGACTGCATGAGTGGAGACTAATATTCATTTTGTTATTTTGCATCTAATTCCTTTGAAACCTTAAATGAATCACTCTATACTTCTATAAGCAGCTGGATTCACTTTTTGAATAATTTCAAGACTTGGTTACTGAGGAAGGAATAGTTCAAAAACATATAATTATACTTAATAACTTTTATTAAGCTAATAGTTTTAGGAGTACCTTACATTATGATTATCCTTATAAGGATTACTTATGAAGTTTATCTTTATGATGATTATTATGATATTATCTACAATAGAAGATTTTATTAGATGAGTATAAATTATTATAAAATATTTAATTATATATTATTATTCATTTAATATGGAATTTTATTAAATGGGATCCCACTAAAATGATTCCCATTTATGAAATTCATCATATCCATTAGTGGGATAAGATTCATATTTCACTAAGTAATGAGCCCGTTTTGAATTTTCTCTCACCACTTAGTTATTTAGGCAGGGCATCATCCCAATGATATCATATATGAATCTTGGATAGTCAAGACGAAAACCCTTCATCTAATCCATCATATGGATAAACTCAACTCTATTCCTTTGGTAACTAAATCCTATTAGGGTCTCCTGGATAGTGTAACCTAAAATAAGCACACAAAAAAAGATAATAAAGGAAAATCCATGGGAACCCAACTTTGGCATGACCTACCCAAGGATGTCCCATTATCACCTATCCTTACTTTCCAAACACAAGATAATCTAGGGGCACCCAAATTTGACATGACCTACCCAGTTGTATTATCGATGTCTTGATAAGTGCCGATTTAGAAGGAATATTACACTTAGTATTTGAAGGAGATTTTAATCTCACCATATTTTATATTTTTATTCAATTTTATGTATGCATTATTCAAGAGATTTTAGTTTGTAATCCTATTCCCTGTAGAAAATCAATATGTTCAAACCATATTGATGTGCAACTCTTTACACAACCCATAAGTTTGTGTTACAAAAAATAGAATTCATATATATTCATACATATTCAAATGAATCATATGCATAAGGTACACGAACACTTTATGTAAAGGCATGGAGTAATCCTTATGAGTAAGCTGAGTGTGATAGATATATAACCTCATTCACCATTCTAAAAAGGTATAAAAAGGTGCCGCGACCCCAACTTTTAAAAAAAAAGCAAAATATAGACCCTTTTACAATTTTAACTTTAACATTATGGACACTCTATAATTTTGAGTAAAAAAATTTTATAATCATTTCAATATGAACTCTTTTATATTAATCATTATATGACATTTACATTTTAAACATATGATATTATATGAATTATAAATTATTTATAATCAAATTTATATTATCTAAAAATTTTACATAATCTAAATATCTTATACATAATTATTATTTAAACATTAATCATATCAATCATCAAAAAACTTTTTGATGTGGTTTAAATAATATCCAAATAAGGCCCCTTTTATTTTTAAGAACTCAAAATAATTAATTATAAACAATTCATAATTTAAATATTTTTTTATATTTTGGTCTTATTCCATAATTTATAACTCTATAAAAATTATCATTCATGATTTATAAATAAGTACTTTTATTTCTATATCATAAGTCATTTCATATATTTTTAAAAGGTATTTAAATATTTACAATTAATATTTGGGAATAAAATGTTTCATAAAAAATTTATAATTAATTCATTTATTAACCTTTTATAAATTAAAATATATCAAAATATCTTTTATAATGATTTATAAACATTTTATAAATCATTAAAACCATTTAATATGTTAAAAAAGTTTTTATAAAATTTTTAGTTTACCCTTATACAAGAACCCATTCCTACATAAAGGTAAGATCACCTAACCTTACATAGACACTCTGCGTAATGGTAAACCATTTCTAGAGATATTGTATAAAGGTAAGTCAACTCTTAAATTTATATAATCGGAACTGTGTAAGGGTACACTGAGTTTTAACTTTATATGGAATTTTGGCACCACTATGTAAGGGTACTATATTGGTCACCTTTATGAAGTCACAACTCATATAAGGGTAAGTGACCAGTTACCTTTACATAAACCTTTAAAACCCACCATTAACTTTACATAGCAAAAACTATGTCAGGGAACATCATGTTTTTTCTTTATACAAATTTAGGAAAAACCGGATTACCCTCATGTACCACCTTTATGAAAACTATTTGTGTAAGGGTAACTATACTAACCACATTTATGTGAATACTTCACGTTAAGGTAAGCCTTGGGTTTCATTACTTGAATAAGGGTAATGACAGGTGAACCTTATGTAGACCAATATACGTAAGGGTATGACACAAATATCCTTACACAAACCACTCCATATAAGGGTAAATACATGGTTACCTTTACACATCTCAGCTGTGTAAGGGTAAGGTCTTGGTTACCTTTATGTAGCCCAACTATGTAAGGGTAAACCCTTTACATGAAATCGAATTTCCAAAAAACATCGAACGTCTCTATTTTTTTATTATATTCTTCATTTCATCCCAATATTCATAAAAAATAAACATGGATCAATTCAATACAGTTATTATGTTTTGATAGAGATTAAACAACATTTTTTTAATCAAGCAGAAGCAATTAAACCAAATCCAAAGATCTCCATGAAAATTTAATATGAAACACATGATAAAATTGAAATGAAGAACATGTTGTAAATCTATCACACCTTACACTGAATATCCACTACATTAAATCTTGACCTCCTTCACCTGATTAGTTTTAGAGATATTACTAAGTGGAAAACAAAAGTATCCCACCTATGTAGGTATCCACGAGATGCACCTAAATCTCTCAAAATTCATGTGATATCCACCAACCTTCACAGTATACTAGTACCTCGTACAAAAAGTAGGAAGATTAAATAAATCTATTGGGTATAGGGATTTTTGACCAAGGATAATCATCTTTATCTACCTCTATCTCATAGAAGTCAATTATATAGGTAATCGAGGATAATCCTTAATTGAAATTGAATTTATTCATGTGTTATTATAGATGAATAGATTCTCTGGCTAGTATACATTCATCATATGAATATTTCACCTCCCATACATTTCACCTCATAAAACGATATAATAAATGATAACTAATATGGTAGAATAATAAATTATAACAACTTATCATTTAAGTTGCATGAAATGATATACCATGCATGAAAATCATAATTTTAATTATATATATATATATATCTTATATATACAAGGCTTTAGGGAATATCTATTTTAGGCAGACCTTCTTTTTTTTTTTATGATAGGGAAAAAGTTTTTTAGATCTAAAAATGTGATGCATTTTGATAGGTTATGGAGGCTGAGGTCTTGGCATGAGTATGTGAGTTTGGCATAAGGTCATTACTGCTTTCTAGTTGGTAGCATTACTAACATGTGGTTCTCTTTATTAGTTTTTATGTGGTTTCCTTTGATTTATTAGAATGTCTAGCCAAATGTTACCTTTAAATGAGTCCCTTTAATTCTTTAAATTATGGTTCTTGGTGGAAACACTATACATGTGAAGACCATGTTATACTGGTGGTGGATATCATTGTTTGGAGAGTTGGGATGAGCTGATGGTTTGTTTTTTATATTGTTCTTTTAAATTTTTTAACTGTTATACCTACCGCTATTTCTTGTTATATTTTTTCTGCATTATAAAGTATATATATTTTTATAATTTCTATTCTATAATATAGGGGACCACTTGGATCCCTATTTATGTTTATAGAATTTTAGGAAGTCCATCATATTAATGGGTAATGCTTAAATTTTAGTAGAATTCGGGAATAAACCTCAGGCTTACTTGAGGAAATAGTCTCCCCATAATTATGTTAGCCCCTCAACACTACTTGTTAGCCTCTGGAATATAGGAAGGCATGACTAAGGTCATGTAGCATCCTCAACTCAGGTTTTTTATGGTGATTTGGGTCAAGATATTAAAAAGTGGCATCAAAGAGTGTGTTTAGGATGGATAGTGTCAGCTAGTGATGGAGATAGGATATCAGGAATTGGGAGGTAGATTGAGTATATGAATGGCTAGTGTACGATTAGTGGAAACCCAAGTTTTTAGGGGATGTCCAGTTTCAGGACTAGGTACTCTTATATGAGTGAGGTTTTGGGTTGGACTGAGAATCCCTATACGGGATGGATGTAACTCTAAATGAGTCATAGGGTTTGGTTGAGATCTAGTGATTTGTTCATGCATCATGATAGTGGAATGATATGATCATGATACACATATCTATTAGTGGTATTGTTAACAATATTTCCTTTTTTAAATCCATTATTAATTAAAGTAACTTATGATATGATCAATGATCTGTTGCTTGTATTGCAAGTGGTGGCTAGAATAATAATAGATGTTAGGGGATTGATTGATTGATTATTTTTGATGTTGTTATTTGGCCACCATAGGGAAATGGTTTTTGGAAAGGGTGGTTTTTGATAAAATCTTGTTTGAATAATAATTCATGCAGGAGTGCGTATGTATCTTTGCTAAATTATCTCATGGAGCCGGTGATTTTAAAATGGTTTTGTAATTTATGATGTTTGAAAAGTATAAGGAAAATGTTTTTGAAAATGTTCTATAAATTAGTTTCAAAATGGTTATTAGAAATAGAGTTTTTTTCATAAAAATAAGGCTATCAAGGATAGGGTTTTGGTGATTTTAGTTTTTGATAGAAAACCCATGGATTCTAAGGGGTGGTTTTAAAACTAGTGAGTTTTTGTATGTGTAAAATGTTTTGGAAATAGGTTTTGAAAGAAACAACCAGTACCTGTGTAAGAAAATATATTTGGATTTTAGATGTTTGGATAGGGTGACTCAAAATATATGTTTTTGAGTGACTGAATTGTGTGGTGTGTTTGCTTTAGGATTACCAAAGAGATTGGGAAGTGTGATGTGGATTGGTTTACATGATTTTTTCTATAAAGCAACTGATTCCTATATAGATTTTTTTCTTTTAGCATATGGATGTAAATGTCTGAGTAACTAATCAGATGTTTGGAATATATTCCATATATGTTATGACAGCTGATTGTGATGGGATCAATGTTGGATGTTTATGTTTGATGTTCCATGTCTTGTAAATCTTGAGGTGTATTTTCTTAGGAAAACCATATAGTGGGGAGAACTATTGGGTGGATTTGGTTTCATTAGTAGATCCTTATTGTGGGGAGAACCATAAACATGTGGGTGAATTGAGTATTGATGATTCACGATTTTTAGGAAAAATTGAGCATTGATGATTCGATATTTTGGAAATAAATGGGTAAGAGTGAGTGTTATCTTTTTATTTGGTAATAGTGGTATGTTGAATACACAAGGGAATCAATATCAAAATTCAAGAGAATTTTTGGTTAATGATGATGTTTCTCATTGGATAGAAATGAGTATATATTGGTGTTTCATGTTTAAATTGAGAATAAGTGAGAATTCCACATTTAGTTTTTACATTCAGTGATGTACATGACACATGCCTAAAAAAAGTATTGGATTCTTCAGTGGGTGGTAACAACGATACTCCTATGGTTGAGAGCATCACATTATTCATGAAGTTATTACCCTTAAACTAGAGGGGTAGTAGGTGCGATATAATTTTTTGAAGATAGGTTGAGATGGTGTAAGTATCCCTATGAGCAGATGAACCCAATTTTCAAAATGGGGGAAATTTCATTTGAAATTGAGTTAGATTGATGGTGTATTTCCATCGTGGGTGAAGTAAGGTTGTGAATGCAGTAGATTAATGAACCAATTGAGGAATTACACCAAGTTTAGGGACTAGTCTTTGGTGTAGGTGTTTTGATGATGTGATGATTTCACTATAAGTTAGGTCAACATGTGAGGTGATGTGGTGACACGCTGATGAGTGAGGTTGAGAATTTATGAGGAAGTCATCCTAGGAGCACTGACTGGAGTGTTGGGTATGATTAGATGTGGTGAAGTGGTGACCATATAATTATCATCATTTATGACATAGTTTATGTCTTTTGAAGATAAAACTGGAGTTTTGGGGGAGGATAGTGTATTTAGGTTAGATGTATAGAGTTGTACAATTGAAGCATTTTTGATACATCTGGATGAGATATGGATAGCTAGCATAACTTGATGGATAATATAAGTAGGAAGTTGTAACTGGATGACTAACATGGATTTTTGAGGATGAGAAACATTATGATGGAGATTTTTTAATGACTGGAATCATTATGGGTTGTGATTTTTTTTCAGCACATGATTTAAGAAACTCATACAGAGACCATGTTAACTACCCTATTAAAAAAGATAAGTAAAAAAATAATAAATTTTTTAGTGGGGAAATTAGACCCCCTGTTCTCTACCTCTCTCATTCTAATATCCTCCTTTCTACCCCTATTCTCCCCACCTCACACTCTCCTTTTCATGACCTAGATTCACCCGAGAGGAGTGATTCCTCCCCCCATCACATCACATGACCCAACTACATCAAGGAGGTAGGCCCTACTCTCCTCCCCCATCAAGTCACACGACCCAACTACATCAAGGAGGTAGGCCCTACTCTCCTCCCCCTCACCATATATCACCAAAACTCCCCTCATTATCCTCTAATTTTAGCCCCACTATTGATTATTTCAAGTGTTATCAGTTTGGGTAAGGCCTTCCTCCTCTTCTCCTCCCTTATCCCTCATTCTTATCTTCAATTTTGGTTGATTTGGGTTTGGCTCGTAGGGTTTTGTGATGGGAGATTTCATCAGATCATGGGTAAATCATCCCTCTTCAAGGGGATTTCTTATGTAACTCATAGAGGAGACCCTGTAAGGATGAATTCAATACATTATTCACCATTCATCATAAGGTAACTCATTTTGTAAATTTATATAGGGTTTTAAATTTTTTTGGGTAAAAGTGTCCTTTAATTCAGGTATTAATTTTAGGGATTTTTCAAGGTTGGGTCTCAAAGGTATGTTGAGAGTGGATTTCACTCCATTTATTTTGGTTTCGGTATTATAGGAATACCTAGTGAGTTTGACCTCATTTATTCCAATTTTGGTCTTTAATTTAATCAATCAATTAGTTAATTTGTTGATGTTTATGTGTGTGATAGTTTGTCATAGACCCAGTGGAGGTTGACACAAACCTTAGACTAATTATCAAAATTCCAATTGAGGTAGGTGGCATTTTCATATTGAGTATCTTAGTGTTTGGTGATTTTATGTTTATTTGTGAAAATTAAATTATCTATTTTCATGTTTCATGACCTTGCTTGTGAGTAATATGTTATCCTCTTACATGTTGTTTAATTTTCATTTTTGGTTTTACCTAATAGATTGGGATGCGATTTGGATTTAAAAGGAAATGGTTTCTCTTAAAATATGGTTTTAAAAAGTGGTTTGACCTAAATGTGACTTTAAAATAAAAAGTTTTTATTTTTTAAATAGGTTTTGAAATGGTATTTCTGAACAGTCTTAGGAAATTTCTTGGATTTTGGACAAGGGGCTTGTGCATGTAATATTCTAGGAGTTTCCCTTTATAAAATAAATAGTAAATTGATTTTTTTATCCTAAAGAAAAATCAATGGGGCTTGGTTGGAAATGGATTTGGTCTATTTGATTGGTGTGGGAAATGCCTATTTTCAAAAAATTGTATACTAGATGTATGTATTATTTGTAACCAACTAGTATTTTCTTAATTTTATGATGTTGGTTGTAATTTTTTATATCTTATGATGTACTTACTTGGTAATAAAGTGCAGGATAGGTATGGTTATTTGCATTGTGACTCTCTGGGGTTAAAGGTGACCCAAAAATGAGATATAATGTGTGAGTAATGAACTAATTCAATTGTGAAGGCAATGGACTAATGAACAAGGTTCATGTGTGCGACCCTAAGGGGTTTGTGGGGGGAGAAGCCATGGGATTACACTAGAGAATTGTGATTATGATGTGTCTTTAGACTAGTATGGTTGATGTAATTTTTATAAAATAATTTAGTTACATGTATTCTTTCATACCCTACTGCATATGTTGGTATCCTTTTTTGACGATGGTTTATTGCAGGAACTCTATTTTAACATGGCATGTTTGTGAAAGTGTGCCTATCCCCATGATAATTCCATTCATTTTTATGGATTGTATTTTTGTATATATGTGTGTGTCCCTATTATAATTATTCTTCTAATATCAAATGAAAGGTGGACACAAATTTTGTGGCTTAGTTATTCCCCTAAGGGGAAAGTAGGTTAGTTGGTGGCTTGGTATGATGATGATGGTTGGGTGACAAGGCATGATGGACTCGTGTGACCTAACTAGAGATGTGACATGGGTTACATGATAGTATTTCATGACCTAAACTGAGATTCAATTGTGGGGAGATGATGTTCGTGCATGTACTAACCTAAGATGTGATAATGGGGAATGATGTACTTGTGTGGCCAAACCCGAAACATGACTATAAGGTGCGATGACCTTATGTGGATTGACCTGGGATGCGACAACATTGTGTCAGGTTCCAAAACATTTGATGATTGTATCTGAGACTATACCCTATACCTTTGGGTGGTGTTTATAACTTGGGTGATTCCCTACCTTGTAGCTTTAGGTATGGGTTGGTATGTGCAACACATGATAATAGAATTTTGGTATTAAGCTGAAGCAGGTATGGTCTGAGTTCATGGTGGCCTGGTTAGGACCTGATAACCCAACATGTATGTTTGTTTGTTCTTTTTATGTCATGTTTCTGGGTTTGTGTGTTTCACAAATTTGATTTCACTTATTTAAATATACCACATGCATATCCACTTTATCATAATAGTATTCAATATATATGGGTATTGAGGATTATTACTAGGTTATTGGACTCACCCCCTAACCATGTACCTAGTATTGATTCATTTTATATGGGAAGACCTTCCTATTTTATCACAAGGAATAAGTTTCTTGGAGCTGGATAAGTGATGCGTTCTAAGAAGTTATGGAGGTCTAGGTCCTGGAATGAGGTATGTGAGTTTTTACTCAGGCCATTACTTCTTTTTAGCTGATATAATTAATGGTCTATGGTTTCCATTACTAGTTTTTATAGGCCTACCTTTGATTTCATAGAATGCCTAGACAAATATGCCCTTGAAATGAATTCTTTTACTAATTTTAGTTAGGGTTCTTAAACTATCATGTAAAGAAAAGGTGATATTGGTGGTAGATTTCATTTTTTAGGTAGTTAGGGTTATATGAGAGTTTTTTTTGTATAGAATATTCTTTTAAATTGTTTAACCATTATACCTACCACTGCTTTCTATTATGTTTTTCTTGCATCATATAATTATGTAGATTTTTTTACATTCTATTCTAGACCACTAGAGGCATCTTGGATCCCTGTTTATGTTTACAAGGTTTTGGGATGTCTGTTGTATGAATGACTCATGCCTAAATTTCTATAGAATTCAAGCATAACCCTCGAGCTTACTTGAGGGAATAGTCTCCCCATATTTTGGTTTTCCCCTCATTGCTAGTTGGTAGACTTTGGTATATGTGTAGGTGCACCCAAGGTCATGTAGCATCCCACACTTGGGGTTGTTCAGGCAATCCAGGTTTGGGCATGACACTATGAAATCTATTAAGAATAATTCACAAGTTATGCATGTCAAGTCCCTAGGCCTACATCGTAGATAGCTGTTACACATTTATATAGAATAAAATTAATCACAACATTAAACTAAATTACATATCTAGTTTACGTTCTATGTGGAAGTGTTTACAAAATATTAAATTCTCAATTAATTTATATATTAATTATTAAATACACATCATGAATATTTTTCATAATAATTGTGATTAATACATGGGAATTAAAATAGTATGCGTCGTGGTATTTAACACATTTCTATGTGTTATATGCCAAATTAACTACTCAACCTAACATATGGAATTAAATGCT
The DNA here is from genome assembly GCA_963277665.1 of Viscum album. Lineage (NCBI taxonomy): Eukaryota > Viridiplantae > Streptophyta > Magnoliopsida > Santalales > Viscaceae > Viscum > Viscum album. The sequence goes on from OY728163.1 coordinate 1,825,306,194, forward strand.
ATATAAATATATTCCATGATTTATATGTTAAATCCCATGTATCTATACAATAAATGATAATAAATATTCAAGATGATGTGTACTTTAGATGAGTACATGCAATATTGTCTCCAAGTACATGTTATGCACTTAATTAAATTTAAATGAATTTATTTGTTTAAAATTAACAAAGATGGATTCTCTAGGAATGTTTAGGTGGACTATGAATATAATAATGAATTAATTGGATAATAACATAATTATTTAATTTCGGTATTTATCTTAATAATTAATAACAAATTGAAACGAATACCAACTAGTTTACATTTTCATATTCATTGCATATGTGGATGATCATGATCTTGACCGACCTATGCATTCATTTCTTTTAATTTAATTTATTTTAACAGGTTTTCATAATTATTTTTATTAAATTAAAATGATGACTCGTGAGTCATCCCTACCTTATTATTTAAGGGCTTGCATTCCCATAGTTTCTTTTATGTACCCCTTATCTAATATTTTGGATCCCCTCACCTGTGTGTGAGTAAAAAAATATGCAAGGATGGAGCTCCCAAGTGAAAGGATATGGTTTGATTTTAAGAGCCAAGGTAAAACCACCCAAGGAGATACATAAAAGAATAGGTGAAATCCTACGGATCTAACCATATGAGTTTAAGGAGTTTTCCCCTAAGGCTAGAGTTAGTTTATGATCCCCTTGATAAACCAACCTATAGTTAAATCTCATGATCATGCCACATTATTTTTTTTCAATTTCTTTGTTAATTATTTATATTTTTGGACACTACACAATCACTTAATAAATGAATTAACAAGCATGAAATATGATATAAAATAAAACCGTATTATGTATAAATATTTTATTGGACATGGTTAATCACTTAAGTAAAATCAAATTGATATTAACAAACATGTTATAAGACAAAATAAATAAATTTATTAATAAGGATAAAAATACCTCAACTAAAATATTAAATCACTACAACCTTCAATTATTATAATTAAAATAAAACTAATAGATCAAAATGATTGACCAACCTTCGTTGGGGTGATTTATATTAACATAGAGTTTTAATTTTAGTTTTAGTTGGATTTAATTATTGATAATCTCTATGAGACTTAGTGAAACTAAGAGGAAAGTGTTGAGGAAATCCAAGCTTAGAGTTTTAGGATCGGGAATTCCACTCAATGGATCAAGGAGCTGTGAGTTAATGAAGTTAACATGAAAAACCTACCTAAATACATTTTAATATCTTGTTAGGCCTCTTTCTATGTTATTAGAAGGTAAATATGGATCCTTACCACTAAAATATCTAAGTGATAAGATATTATAAATCCAATGATGAGGGTTTTTGGGGTTTGATAAAATAGTGGAAGACTAATAAATAAATTTATTATGTCACACATTTGGTAATCAAGGAAGTACTAATAATATAGTATTATTTTTTATAGAAAATGGTAATAAAGATATTATCATTATGATCTATTCTTGATAAAGATGACATTATCACCTATAATAACTTCCAAGAGCAGTACATGCATTTACACATTGTACTACACCAAGAGTGGAAGGTTTATGTGTAGGAGTCCCCTCTTACTAGGTTCCTAGTGAAGAGACAAGTGAGAAATCTATATCTCTCTATTTGAAACACTTGGATGATGAAATAGATGTCTAAGGGTTGATGTTATCATCTATGAGTAGTGATCTCCATAAGCTTCATGAATAAATAGATACATAAACCATGATTTCCCATATCCATGATTTATATCAAGAGAAGGAAAGGAAATAGAGGCATGATATATCCAAGGAACTATTTATGTACAATCTTGGAGAATGATCACCAGTTGGGTCTCATGTGGTCTAGATGATTGGCTACATAGAGTACATGGTAATCTTGGGCTTTAAGCTCTCAAATGAGTTGTTCATTAATCTAGTGCTTTCCTAACTTCCTCCCAAATTATCTAGTTTTATTATGAATTATAATATGAGCTATAGTGAGTGGTATTTGTCATAATTCCTCACCTTAATTCATTAAGAAGATAAGGAAATGAGGAATGAAAAACTTACAGTCCTTATTCTGAATAAGAATAAGGGAAAGGAAAATCACTCTAAGACCCACTCTAAGTATAAGGCTCCTGAGAACTACCCTTCTAAGAAGATGAAAATCTAAAGGAAGGCATGGGAATAAGGTGTAGTGTGTTTTAAATGTGTAAATAAGGGACACTGGAAGAGAAACTATACCAAGAGGCATGGGGAAGATACATGTGAGTTTATTATCTAGTGTAACCTTTCCATATCTATAATTTGGGTATTATATATTGAATTTGGTGATCACATTTGTATCAAAATACTGGAACCAAGTAGATTCTAGAAGGTTTACATAGGTAAGGTGGATATATGGAATGACAATGAGGTTAGGATGGATGCTCTACACATTGGATAATACCTCCTCACATTTCCAATATGGATGATTTTGGTTTTAAAGAACTATTATTAGGTGATTAATGTTACTAAAAACATTATTACTATCTCATATTTAGATCTAGATGAATTTTTATATAATTTTAGAAATAAAAGATACTATTCTTACACAGATAGAATATGCTATGGTATATCACATCTTAATAATGGTATTTATTTATTAGATTATGAAAACCAAGATTTGGAAATAGATAATGAATCAAATTTTAATGAATCATATCACACCCAATTGTGGAATCATAGACTTGGTCATACAAACAAAAATCATTTGATAAAGGTGAAAGGGATACATATCTTCTAGAATTGGTTCACACTAATGTGTGTGGACCTTTTCAAGTAGAATATATAGGTGGATAATCATACTTTGTTACTTTTCTTAATGAATTGAGCAGGTATATATTCATTTACTTAATGAGGTATAATTTATAATCCTTTAATAAATTCAAGGAATTCAAGAATGAAGTTGAGAATTAGATTGATAATAAGATAAAGAAGCTTCAAATAGATCAAGGTGGAGAATATCTTAACTAAGAGGTCTTTGATTATTTATGGGAGTGTGAGATCTTATAACAAATAACTCATCCTTATAAACCATAATGGAATGGTTTTAGTGAAAGGAGGAACCACACCTTGTTGGACATGGTGAGGTTAATGATGAGGTATGGAAATCTTCCATTACCATTTTAGGGATATATATTACAAACTAAAATGTACACACTAAATCAGGTGAAAAAGGTATCAAATTTAATTATATACAAACTAATGTATGAATAAAAATACTTATTGCCACATACATGTGCATTGGGGTGTGATACGTTCATTAAAGCAAGCTCAAACAACAAACTAACACTCCAGGGAATAAAGTGTATCTTTATAGGTTACCCTAAGGAAATGAGGGGACATTACTTATATGATGCCTCAAATAAAAAGTTTATAGTTACAAGGAAATATATATTCCTTGAGAGAGAACACATCCTAAATAAGGATAGTGGGAGAAATATTGAATTTGATTAAGTTGATTCTCAATATAAACATGAGTTTTCATAAGAGTAAGTTCCACCCACCCCTTTTGAATAAGAGGTTACTATAGAGACACAAGTACTATGTAGTATCACTAGAGAGGTTAGAGAACCAATAAGATATGATTTTATAGTAATAAAATATGGTGACTCATCATTTGTTGACAATAATGATCATCTTTTCTATAAGGAGGTAGAAGAGGGATCAAAAGTTGTAAAGTGGAAAAAATCCATGAAATTAGAGATAAATTCCATATATCAAAACCTTGTGTGGGTATTTCTCATTCTTCCACTATAAATACCATTGGGTTAAAATGGGTATTCAAGATGAAATTGGAGATAGCTAGTCAAATTAGTAATTATAAAGTATAACTAGTGGAAAAAGTTTTTAAACAATGTTGAGGCATAGGATATGATGAATCCTTTTCTCTAGTTTCCATTATTAAATATATTAACATTTTATTTTATATTACATATTACCATGACTATGAGATCTGGAAAATGGATGTTAAAACTAATTTACTAAATGGAAACCTTATGAAATATGTATCTATGAAACAACCTGAGTGGTTTGTGAATCTAGGTGATTCCAAAAGGGTATGAAATTTGTAGAGATCCATTTATAGATTAAAGAAAGATTCTAGTTCATGGAACATTAAGTTTTTTGAATCTATAAAAGAATTTGGTTTCATAAGGAAAAAATGTGAGCTATGTGTCTACAAATGAATTAGTGGGAGTGTGGTCATTTTCTTAGTATTATATGTTGATGAAATATTACTCCTAAAAAATGAAATACCACCTTTATAGGAAGTTAAGGCGAGGTTTAGAAAGTGGTTCCCCATGAAGGGATTAAGTGAAGCAGTCTAAATCCAAGGTATCAAGATCATGCGTCATAGATATAAAAGGATTTTTAAACCAATTCAAGATATATATATTGACTAGATACTGAATAGATTTAGTATAAAACAATCCAAGAGGGGATTGGTTTCAATTTCCCATGGTATACATCTCTCCAAGAAAATGTGTCTCCAGACACAATAGGAGAGAGAAAGGATGGAAATAATCCCATACACATCAATAATAGGATCCATCATGCATGACATGTTCTATACCAGACATGACATTACCTAAAATTTGAACATGGTAGGTAGATATCAAGAGAATCTAGGAGAATAATATTGAACTCTTGTTAAGGACATCCTAAAATATTTTAGGCATAATAAGTATATGTTACTACTATATGGAGGAGATAAGGAACCGATTATTAGGAGATACATATAATCTAGTATCTAGATAGACTAGGATGATATGAAATCACAAGAAGGATATGTCTCTTGTCTTAATGGAGGAGTTGTAAGTTGTAATAGCTAAAAGAATACTATTGTAACCAATTATACACTAGATCCTAAGTATATTGTAGATTTCAATGTAGTTAAGGAAGCAGTTTGGATCCATAAATTTTCCTAAGATCTTGATGTGTTTCCTATTATTAAATAACCTATCATAGTTTACTATGATAACACTATAGTGGTGGCTCTTTTTAAGGATCCAATGTCTCATCAAAGGAAAAAGCACATACTTTATAAGTTTCATATCTTGAGGGATTTTTCTTAATGAGGAAAATTCATAATGGGAATAATATCCATGGAGGAAAACATGGTTTAACCATTGATTAAAACCATATCTTAGTAGAAGCATAGACATCATGTGAGAGATAGAAAACTAAAGGTCATTAACAGTTGGGTATAGTGCAGGTGGGAGTTTGTTGGAGTTTGTGACCAAGAACCAATTTCTTTGTGCTTTTATTACATTTATATTCATAGTGTTTGAATATTAATAAATAATTGTATCACATAATGTGTGTTATTTTAAATTCCATTAATGTGATAATGTTCATAGGGTACTTTTCACATTGAAAGGACATAATAGTTCCATGCTATGATATGATCCTTGAATTTACAAGATAATATTATTGAATATATGTTCTATGGATGGATGAAATAAATTTATGAGACATAGATAATACTATCCATCAGGGGTAGGAGGTTTATAAGGCATTGGAACTTCTTCTCATGAAGTTCTCTATTGGAAATCTACAAGAGAGGAGGGTGTGAGAACATGAATTAACTGTAGGAATTCCACATATTTTCATGTAATTGGATATTCATATACATAGAATTATTTTTAATGATAATTAGGATCAAATATTATTATTAATACATATCATGAGTCACATTTTTTGATGTATTGATGAAAACTGTGATGCCGTATTTTCACAGCTAGGTAGGTTACATTGGGTGCATCATGAGTGGTATGTGATTAATGAATAATGAGAGAAAGAATTTATCCCTTATAAATTAATAGAAGTTAATATCTTAGGCCCTTTAATAGAAGTTTAACAGTCATATTAATTCCATGTCCATGGCATTATTTTGATGAGTTGAGTTCCATAAAGTCAAAGAAAGATTGATCGAACCTATAGTTTGATAATATAAAGTATACAACCTACTTGATCATAGATATTGAGATAAATGGATTATATTAAATGGTGAGAATTATTATGTGGATATTTTCATCATGACATTTAACTTCTCTCTATATGGGTGCCTTAACATGTTGTTAGATGCTAAATTTAGACCTTAGACAAGTTCGATACACTTCCACTAAGAGAGAAGCCTAGAGGGTCATGTAATAAGTGTATCTGGAAATATCAATTAAATTATATTTTAGTTTAACAATATGGAATAAATATTACTTCCATTTTTGATTTAGTAATTATTCAAGTTTATTTGATTTCATCATTTATTTATCAACAGATAATATTTATTATTCAAGTCTGGTAAATATTATGAGGACAAACTTGACTAAGTTAATGGTTCAAATAGAAATGATATATTAAATATCATTTAAATAAATACTAATATATTTAGTTAAGAAATGATATTTATTTTATTGGTGAGTTTATGGAATCTCAAGTAAATAATAATATTATTTATTATTATTTAGATATGGGGTTCACTGGGAATTAAATGGTTGGTCAAAGGACCTATGTGAAATTACCATCCCTTCCTATCTTATAGATACCTGGTAATATTATTTTCCAAGGCATAATAATTGTTTTTCACATTAATGTCTTGATATAATCCTCTCAAGAATACATAAAAGAATATTGATCACCAATCTTTCTCTCCCTATCAAGTTATTGATTGACCTATGAAGAAATATTAATGGAGAAGGAATCCTTCCAGCGATCAAAGTGGAAATTCCAAGTGATCCATATTGGACATGATAGCACCCAAATATTCAATGACAAAATATCATGGTTTTAGAGCATGTTTGCATCACTAATGGAGGGGCTTTACTTTGGATCCTATGAAGTAGTGAAAATATGAAAAGAATAGGTCTAACGAATCATCGACAATGAAAGAATAATTTTTCTATAAAGTAATTATTATTTATAAATTAATTATAATTTATATGTAAAGATCCTATATATGGGGATTACGAGGTTGATTTCATCTATTTCTGTAGAGAAATCCAAATATTTTGATGAAAAATATTATTGGGAACATGCCCGATACAACTTCTATTGTTCCCCAGAACCTTAACTTATCACTTATGAAGAACATTTTCAATGAAAAAAAGAAATTTTATTTACATTTATGAAATAAAATTTATTTTAAATTTAAAAATAAAAACATGTAATAAAAACTAGAAAAATAGTTAAATAAGTGGCATAAATAAACCTTTAAATAAACTATCTAGAAATAATAAGAATCTGTTTATAATAGAAAATGTCAAATAGAGTAAGACATATAAATTGTTCCATAAATTAAATTTTTATATAAAATAAATTATATAAAATGTTTTATATTACTATTTTCAAATAGAACCTATGTGATGTAAGATATTTTATTTAAGAGTCACCTAACTTATTATTACATCCATTTCATCCATATATGGAACTTTATTTTTGTTATATTTTAAAGCATATCAATATTTTAAAAAATTTACCAAAAATGTGTACTACTTGAATGGTGATTCTCCACCACATACTTTGGAGGGATAACTTTAGGAGACATTAAAATAAGTATCTCAACATTGGAAACAACCTACTATCATATCATTGGGTATCTCTCAATATGAATTGATCATATGAAAAGACTAGATCTCATGGAATAATGATCATATTATAATTATTTGGTGAAAGTTACATAAAATAACATAAACAAATATAAAATTCGGCATCACTATTTATTTCCATCACTATAGGAAAGAAACATCAAGGTTACTCCTTTAAAATGAACAAAATGCAGGAAAACTGGAAGTATTCTCCTAATGCATTTATATTGAAATATATCTATCTCCATTGAAAACATCTTCAAATTTTAAAACTATATATAACTATAAAATTTTCACTAGTATAGAAGTCATAGATGGCAACATGTCTCCAATCCTCACAAGATAAGAGAGTGTTCCTAAATTAAGCATAAAATTATATATGGGAAAATGGTTTAATTCAGCCCAATATTGATATTTTATGAATGTCTAACTTCAATACAATTGCGATATTTGAGTCTCAAAAAATCTCTATATGAACCCATCACATAGTCCTCATAATCATACCTATCATCAAAGGCCAAACCTACATTAAAAATAATGAGTAATCTCTATCAGCTGTGATTACATATTTGTAATATATAAAAAATAATTATATTCCAATGTTTCTATGAAATTACTAACTCGGGCACCAATTTAATAAAAATGAAAGCATATCTCTGGTTATATTTACATAAATTATATGTAATGTGATAAAAAAATACAAGATATTCCACCAATGTCCTAGAAAAATTAAATCTTGAGAATATTTTTTATACTTATTAGAAATATAAACATAAAGAATACATTATGTAACCATATATTCCATTTGGTTAAATGTCAAGTTTCTACATTAGAGGTGATCTACCTATCATATTGTGTTATCTATCTAATTAATGGGGTTTGTTAAATGATTTTTATATTGTATAATAATATTGATGAGTTATCTTATAAGAGGAAAGTAATATCATTATCACAATAATAATTAGAAGAAACTAATCATCATATTAAATTCAATAGATCAAATTTCATCATGTATTAATGGGTTTTTATGATTGAAATTAGGTAGTATACAAGATCTTTTATGTATTTATATGGCATAAAATGTCACGACCCATCCTCAGGGCTTGTGCGATGACTACCCCAAACCCACCTTCCATAGGCCAGTGGCTGGCGACTAGCACCAAAAGCGTAAATCCCAAAAAAAGGGAAGGCATTGCCTTTATAAAAGTAAACAACACAACATAGTACAAGTGGAAACAAACACTAAGTATAAAAGAAAGTGCTAAAAAGTAAATGGGACAGAATACAAACCCAACTAAAAAGTACAGCTACAACTGAACAAAAGTACAATAGAAAAGACAAGCAGCTGGAAGAATAGAAGTAGCTCCTGGGTCGTCCACCTCAAATCCTAATTGAAGGGTAGGTACAGATAGCATAGCTCCTGGTTCGTCTACCACGGATCCTACCTGAAGGGTAGGTACAGATAGCCTCCTCAACGCTCTCTCCCGTCAACCTCCTCCGAGTACCGTCTCGTCGTGAATTCCACCTCTGGATACTGACTCGTCGTGAGGTCCACCTCTAGGTACCGTCCAGCTCCACGAGCTCCTACCTCGGTCAGTGTTGTCCGTCATCTGCATCCAACACAACGTAGTGCGGGCATAGCCCGTGTAGGGGTGAGTATACGCTACTAAGTAGGGACCCCGAGACCCCCGAAGGTCTCCCTGAATCCACAAAGGATAAACTATAAAGAAAAAAGATACAAACACGAAGTAACAACCAACTCTACTTAGGTATATGCCCATACATATACATAAGTCATCAAATCTAGTTCAGCTCCAACTCACGAGCTCAAGTACAACCTAGTCCACTAAGGAAATTATAACTTAATCCACACAGGAAAGTATGACCCAATCCACATAGGAAAGAATGATCCAATCCACACAGGATAGCATGATCCAATCCACACAGGATATAAAGTCAATCACATCGAAGATAATGATTGAAAGTCAAGACTCAGCTCAAACCAGGATTTTATTCATGATGTCGAAACCACAACTGCTGGAGAACTCCTCCTCTATCAAGTACAGTGGGCCTGCCGCTACAACCAAGCACTTCCCACTAACCTTGGACTGCTGTAGTACTCCACCTGTCGAGTATTGTGGGCCTGCTGCTACAACCAAGCGCTTCCCACCATGGGTCTGCCACTATAACCAAGAGATCCCCCTCATAGCCTACAGAGGTACTACTTCTATTAAGTACCGCGGGTCTGCCGCTACAACCAAGCGCTCCTCCACCGTGGGTCTGCCGCTACAACCAAGCGCTCCCCACTGGGCTATCTGAATCTCTCCGAGTTGATCGATCAACAATCGTCAAGTCTCAGCTAGCTACTAGGTCTCTCCACTCCGCTCGCTCGTCACCGGGAGGGTCCGCTCCATGAGCTACTGGTCGATAATCCTAGTATCACAAAGTCCCACGAAAAAGTATCCCAAAGGTCTGCCACATCAAAGGAATCTCAACACAACAGACGATGCGTCAATCAGACGCCCGGTCTGTGTGTTATTAGCCTTTCCGTCCCGGGGGCCCGGTTGGTTTCGTGTACGAACCAACCCGACCATATCTCAACTGTACCCCAAAATCTCATAGGGTTTACTCATAGGGATCGTTTCTCAACATGTTTAACTACACCGCTGACGGTTCTTCAAACGGACGTCCGGTCTGAAAGTTATCGGCTTTTCCGTTCCAGGGGCCCGGTTGGATTTCGGGTACAATCCAACCCAACCATAATCCAACAGCATCCAAACCTCAGGTTAAGTATACCAAAAGAACCTTTTCAACAAGAGGAATCCAACAAAGTCGACGACACATCAATCGGACGTCCGGAGTTCATGATATAAGCGTTTCCGCTCTGAGAGCCCGGTTGGTTTCGTGTTCGAACCAACCCGGCTATACCCAAAGTTATCCGAAACCTTGAGTGTAATATACCAAAATGACCGTCTTAATTCAAGGATCGCATCGCAACTGATAGTGAATCGATCGGAGGTCTGTAGCCCAAGTTATGGGCATTTTAACGATTTTGACCGAATTTAGGGGGTTTGGGACCGGTCCGACCTGGCCCAATACCCCCTGGGTCAGCCCGGCTGGCGCTGCCCAGCCCGGTTGGCGCGGCCCGACCCGGCGCGGGGGTCCGGCCCGGCGCGGGCGGCCCGGCCCGGCGCGGGCGGCCTGACCCAGCGCGGGCCGTGGCTCGGCTTGAGGCCGAGCTGAACGTGGAGGGGGGGGGGGGGGTGTTGTTCCCCCCGGTTGACCAAAACGGTGCGACTTTAATGCCGCGCCCCCCTCTAAACCCAGAACGACTTAGCCGTTCTGGTCCGCCGCAACGGTGTTCTCCAGCGGCGCGCCACCGCTCTCCGCAGACCACCGGACGTGCACCGGTGGTCCGTTTCACCCACCGTCTGCGCCTGAGGTCTTTACGGGACCCGAACTTCACTGCAGGAACTTCAAAACACTGTCGCGGTCCCATTTCATCATCTCCTTCAATCCGCGCACCAACAACAATCTGTGGAGGGTTGTTGGGCCATGTTTGTTCGGCCCGCACCCTCCGCGTTAGGTGTTATCAATTGGCAGTCATTAAACACATGATTTTAATATTGACGAGGGTATAATTTATTCAAATATAAATTATACTAACATCATAATAATAAACGCTCAATCACGTGAGATAAAATCACTCAAAATAGAATTAAACAAAATTTCCCCTACCTCGCGAAATTCGCGGAAGCTAGCGTCGTGGAAAGAGGCTCCGTATACATCGATGAAGAATGTCCATGGAGGAAGCAGCGTCTCCCTTCCTTTGATGTAGATAGAAGATAGAACGACATGTAGGCATGCGTCCAAGAAGGGGGGATGGCGTCACACACCGGCTGCGGAGAGGAGAAGACATGGCATGTCGATCTCTCCTTGCAGTGACGAAATTCTTCATGTTCTTCAACGAGGAAGTAGAATTTCTTCAGACTAAGAGTTCTCTCCTCAAATCTCCTCACACAACCTCTAAACAAAATAAAATAAGGTTTTCCCTTATTTTATTAACGCATACAAAGCTTTTCAAAAGTTCAAAAACTCAAAACAATTAAAAGAATTAATGTGTTGGCATAATTAAATGCAAGGAGAGGGAAAGTCACCCAATAAAAGGGAAGTTCATGAGTTATACAACTTTAGTGGGGGGTTTTGAGGAGTTAGGAATGTGAGGGGTTGGGCTCGTGTGGGCCCCACCCACCTTTATCCTCTCAAGGTTAGTTAACAACAAGTGGGTCCCACCCCCCAACTCCCTTACTTAGGATATAACTACTTAGAGAAAAAGAAATAAAACTGTAATACAATTTTATTTTATTCCTCACTAAAACAAAATTTTTAACAACTCCTACAAAGCAAACACACCTTCGGAAAAGGTGCTCTTGAGCAATTACCGGCGCTGCGGTTTCATCGTTGCCCTTAGATTTCAATTCTGAGCACCTGTTTAAAAGTTAGAAAAACCCACTCGTTCGTTCACTGAACATACCTGAGATAAACTTTAGAAATTGATTCCAGGAACACCGGGCCTTGGAATCAGGTGCTGTTAGAAACTGCGGACTCGTAAAATTCCAAAGAAATTAAGAAAAAAAAATTTCCTTGAAAATTCTGGGTCTTTACATAAAATGATTTCAAAGAAGGGATTCCCATAAAAAATGATGAATATCATTTTTAAATACAAGGAAATAATAATTTCCATATTATGTATTAATAAAATAAAATAATGGTATATTATAATGTGTAAGTAGTAAAATCATTGAAAATAAATCAGAGAAGGAAACTTAAGAGGAAATGGAATAAAATTCTATAAGATATTAATTTGATAATAAAAAGGAGGTGAATAATTACTTAAAATATTTTGGCAAGGAAAAAGGTCTCCCAACTACCATAGTATATGTGTGTTCTAAAGTATCTAGTGTATTTTTACAATGCATCCTTATACAAACCTGAAAAAAACACTTTGAATAAACACATTCTTTTATCATCTCTATTATAAAAAAATCACACACATAATGAATCTATAAAATATGTTTCATGATAATCTTGTAGTGAATTATATTTCCTTATAGTTGTTAAATATCTTGTCCCATATTCATTCAAAAAAATAAATCACAGATGAAATTCATGTTAAAAACACTCAAAAATTCATTCAAGACTCATCAATTTTTATGGTAGATAATTGGTTTCACCATTCTAGGATGAAATAAAATGAAGAAAACTAGAAAAAAATAAAAATTAAAATCAATGATTTAGAGTACCCTGGGAGGAAAGGGTTAAAATAAGGCTAGTTAAAGGGAATGGTGAATAAAAAGTGGAAGAATTTGTTGACACGAGGGGATCGACATAAAATTTTATTAACTAAAACATATAAAAATTTGTATACATATGCAATTTTACATTAATTAGTATACACTTACAATATATAGACATAAATATAAATATTGATTATAAATGAAAAATGATATGTATATTTAGTTGGAAACTAAACCATACAAACCCATTTCTATAATTGTATGTAATGAATAAATTTACATAATTGTATAAAAAAAGCAATTTTTTATTTTAAAGAAATCTATAGTGAAACTCATATTCAAAATTATAGAGAGAAAAAATTATCTATATGCATAATAATGGAATGTATAATGAGAGTTGATTTGATTACACAAACACATAATTTTTTTATATTCCTTTACAAAAATATAATGAATAAGAAATTTCAATGCACATGTATATGTAAAGAATTAATGAAACTTTATTTCATACCTATGAATTAAAATATTGGATAGTTATGTGTGACATTTTTCTATAAAATATAGGATAAAAGATCTAAAATAAATTCAAATATGTACATTTTTTTCTAGATCCTTTATTTTTATTTTTAGATTTAAATTTAGAGTAATTATTTGTGACATTTAGTTTTCTTCAAATTACACATGTAAGGGTAATATTAGTGTCTACTAAATATTATTATACATTTGAGTCTTACCATAATAAGGGAAAACAAATCTCATGTCATTAGTATATCTACTAATTGGGAATAAAAGTTACTTCAAATCATATAAGTAGCTAAAATTCATATTTCCATGAACATAGATAAAATAAAATCACCAAAATATAAATAACTAAAGAAAAAGTTTGCTGTAAGACCAATCTATATATATAATACATGCCATGGATTTAAATAAGAAAATGAACCAACTTAAAATAAATAGTGGTAAAAGAAGTGGTTGCGAACTACTACTTACCATTTGTACCATATGATGTGGCCATTAATAGGACTTGACTCAGGAACACTACTATAAAAAATAGTTTTAAAGTCAATTTTTTATATTTCATGTATATTAAAAATAGAAATTGATTAATCTAGTATTAAAATAATGTTTTAACATTGGTTTTTTATACTGATATTGAAACCTACTAAGAAAACAATATCAATTGAGGTTTTAACATCAATTAGTTAGGGAACTGACGAGGAAAACATTTTTATGCATCAGTTCCATAAATAAATGACATTAAAACTTCATAATTATATTTTAAATTTTATTTTTATTTCAATTTACAATACAAAAAACAGAAAATTACAGACATGAAAATAATGATAAAACATCAAAGAAACAATATATTTTTAACCATAATTAAATTAAGATACATGGAACATTTAAATATTTGTCAAAAATTAATTACACCTAATAAATGTTTTAAATAATCTTAGAATGTGGTTTATTTCATCATGATTATACGATATAGGATCATCAAAAACCTATAAAAACAATGAAATTTATGATACTAACAATACAAAATATTAGTTTAAAACACTAAATACTTAAAAAAACCAACCTTGTGAAATTCCATCATCATTTTTGTCATCATAATATCATAAATGAATCTTAAATCATAATAACCATATTTGAAACCTCCTTAATGATGAAAAAACTATGGTTATAAACAAAACATCAACACTAAGATTCATTATATATGTAAGATAAAATAAGTAGTAAATAATTTAAAAGTTGGTCACTTTTTCCCTCACATATTTAATTTTTCATCTTTCTTCTCGATAAATGATCATTGATAAATTTTTACCTTGTAATTTATTTTAATATATCAATTAGTGAAACATATAAAAAAAGAAAAATTTAAGTTTAAATAACTAAAAGAATATAATAAAATCTATGGTTCAATTAGACTTTTTAAAAACTTTTATGAACTTTAAGTAACAAAGAAAAAAACCAATATGTTGTGAATTATTATAGGAAGAACAAACATAACATACAATGACCTATATAATTAAAATAAAAATTTCAACATTAATAATATTATCACACCCCTACCCCAGTTCACTATGAATAGTAACCAGAATAGAGACTGAATGGACCTTAAGCGCGCCTCCCCGAACACCAGAGGTTTTCAACTAGCAGTAGGGGTCTAATGTGGAACCATGGGGAGGATATGCCCCCATATTAGAGTGTGAAATAATTGATAAAAATTAATAAGCATCATCCATAACATAACATTAGAGTATGAATAAATAAATAAAAATAGACTTATGTTATGATTATTGAAGCAATCATACATGCATACAGATCCAATCTACCACTAGGATGATTATATATATACAAAATAAAATAAAAGACTATAAATAAAATGAGTCCCTTATCACAATCAAGAGATACCTCAACCTAGACTCATGACTCATTCAAGATATCCTACTCAATCATGATATATCAAGCCTTTTCCCTGCCCTAGCCTACAACTAAGTGAGAGCTGCTCGGTTACCTAAGTGAAATGGTGTCTTGAGTAGGATGTGGGTATATATCTTAGTAGGGAACCACCAATGTAGTCCCATAAATAACCAATAAAGTTATTATATGTGAATGTGATGAGCTAAATTAGAAACAATAAATAAACTATGGAAATATAAATAAAACCACTATCAATCCTAGAGAGAATAGTGACTCTTGAGATTGACCATACCTACCTCCACTAGTGATGCAGTGTCTTTGAGCACATTAGAAAATCATTCCAACCATAGAAACCAAAACTAAAAGGGGTCGCATCCCCTACCCAGAATCATCACCATGCTTTATGAGTTTTAAAAATCAACACGCTTAATGAGTGATAAACATCACTTCATTACTTGAGTACTAAACATCACCACACTCCATGAGTGATAAATATAACCATGCTCTAGGTGTGATAACCACCACTCCACTGCATGAGCAGTAATCACCACCGCACTCCATGATTGCTAAAAATCATCACACTCCATGACCTCTTAACATCACTATGCTCAACGAGCACTAACCATCACTGTGCTCTATAAGAACTAATCCTCACCACACTTAATGAGTGGAAAATATAATCACACTTTATGAGAACTAATCATCACCATGCTCTATGAGAACTAAGCATCACTATTCTCAATGAGTTATAACCATCACCATGCTCCTTGAGTGCTAATCATCACCACGCTCCATGATCACTAATCATCACCTCACTCAATGAGTGCTAAAAATATATATTAATAAAAGTAATACTTACCTGAGGAATCCTCCATCCCAGAACCAATACCATATAACACACATATAACTGGGGGCATCCATCATCACTGATATCTTGTAAAATAATAGTGAAAACTTCCCTAGTCATAATATAAAATACCTCCCTTTAAAAAATAATTGTTCACCCAACCCTTTACACAAAATAGGGACCGATCTCTACTACATGAACTGCCATCATCTCTATAGCCTCATTATCTTACAAGTTCAACTTGGGTCCCAAGGTGACACCCACACCATCTCGACCACTAACCCACCCAAGGGTTAATATTTCACTGGGGCACCGATTATAGACCCCTAAATCAAACCAAAATGCAGGTACCCAATCCGGGTCCCAAATATTAATCTAATACTTTAGACTGATCCTGATGTTTAGAGGTTATTATATTTGTAACACCCCGAGATTTTATGAAAAATATTCTTTTTAATTTCATTAATGTCTTGTGTTGTACGCTACACCAAAATAAGCTTTCACAACATGCATCCTTGACTTTCCTTGCATTACACGCAATCGCGACCTTCCTCGATAGCGTGTGTAGTACGCAATACCGAGTTTCACTAAACAACAATATGCTATTAAAATATTATTAAAACTAGCCGTTATGAATAGTAATAACCAAATTTTGAAATTTCTAAAATTTTATTTTTCAAAATGGATTTCATTTTTGGATTCAGAATATCGAAATTAGCTTAGGGTGAAATTTTGGCACTTTTCGGATAACTTTCATTTTCTGATGAATAGTGAAAATTACTAAATTTTAATAAAAAACAACCTTTTTAATCGAAATAATTAATAGTGAAAAATTATTAATTTGAGTGGTTTTAAAGTATATTTAGAATATATTTTTACAATTTAATACAATGTTGGTCGTTGGATGTAATTTCACATTTAAACCAGACATAAACAAGTGTCAATCTTTTGATAGTTATTATCTCTTAAGAACACGCTATTTGTTTTGACGACGAGAATTAATTTTTAAATTAAGTAATGCAACTGATATGTTTTTAATTTTGTAAAATAGACATCATTTTTGAGTTCATAATATCAAATATAGCGTAGGCCTAATTTTTGGTATTTTTCTGGAAACTTTCATTTTTTTGATGAATAGTGAAACCACTAAGTGGTAGTTAAAAAACTGAATTTTTTCATAAAACTTAATTTTACCGCTTCTGTGAGTGGAATTTCAAAAATCCGAGAGACACGGTTGATGTCAGTAAGTAAAATGTGGTTCAATGAGATGAAAATAATTTTTGGTGAATAATAACTTTTTACTTTTATTTACCACGATTAAAAGTAAAAAGGGTAATTAAGGGTAAAAATGATATTATTATTACCCTAAAACATGTACGAATTCTATTGGATAAGTTTAATTCGACCAAAAACAACATTAGGAATAAAATATGACCATTTAGGCCCACTTGGATTAGATCAGGACATTTATTATTAATTTATTTAAAGAAGGGTTAAAATAGTTAAAATCAAAGTTTAATAAGTAAATAATTTTTTAATATAGGGTTATACATAAGATAAATTCGACTATAAATATTAATTATAAATCTAAAAAGATTTCCTACATAATGATATTTTATTTGTAATTTTTAGACTTTAAATAAGTTATTTTATTTATGACACAAAGATGATGCAATAATTATCTTATTAATGAAATATTGACATAATTGATGTTATAAATACCCAAATAAATGTAATTTGAGACTTTTTATGAATTACACTAATTTTATAGGTTAATATGACATGGTATTATTGATTTAATTAACTTTGTTCGAACTAATAATTCTGTTATGAGTTTCACAAAAATCAATTACTAAATAGTGTCAAAATTGACATAAAATAGTTTTTAAAACAAATATTATATTATTAATTGTTATTTTATTCCTAAAAATCTAAGGTTCGGCCAAATGACTTAGATACGGTTATATATATTAATAATAAACAACTTGGAGTTTGTTTGGCTTCTTATAGTAAGTTTATTAACCTTATAGTGTAAGAACACAAAAAGACACGGTAAAAGTAAAATTATCTAACTTAAAGTTAAAACTAAATGATAAGGTTAAAATAGTAAACTAAACTTGTCCAAATTCTATTGGATGAGAGGATTTCGACCCATACCCACCTTAGCTTCTAAATAACTCAATTTAGAGCTATTAAAAACCGAATATGAATTTATAATAAAATAATATTTTTAGTTATTCCAAAGGTGCCCCTCTCCTCCCTTATAAAAGGGAACCTCCTCCCTCTCTTCCTCACACCACTTTGAGCCTTCAAGCTCGGCCAAAACCTGAAAAATTATCTTCTCCACTTCCCTAGAAACCTCTTAGAGGTCTTGGTATTCTTCAAAGACCAATTTCAGTGCCCTAAAAGGAGGTCTCAAAGAGGCGCTTCAAAGAAGAGGTAATGTCCGTTACTGATTCTTTCAACTTTATTTCTTCTTCCACTTCTTCTTCTTTAGTTGTTTCATTATGAAGTAATAAAATAAGTATCAATAATATATTGATATGTTATTATAAGTATTAAACAACCCTATTTCACCATCTATACATCCTACGGAAAACGAAATCACCGCGCGTGCGTACGTACGGAATACCGTCTCCACGCCGTGGTGTAATCTGTTTTTCCAACACCACCTTACTTGGATGGGTATAATGGTGTAAATAATAACTATAAATAGTTATTATAAAATCATACTGATTATGATATATTGTATCATCCACTACAATTCAATTCAATGATTATGGAAATGATATCATCGCTCGTGCGTACGTACGGACTACCGTCTCCACGACGCGATGAGATTCATTCTCCATGTTAACCATACATGAATGATCATAAAGTTTATTTAATGAATAATAATGAAATATATGAAATAATAATGCTAATGGATTTATGTATATATATATATATATGTATTTCGTCTATTTAGTTTCATTCAATTCAATAAGGAAATGAAAACAGCGTTCATGCATACGTACGGCCTACCGTCTCCATGAACGGTGTATTTCATTCCTTTTATCGACCTATAATATATATATGTATATAATGAATATATGTAAATAATGTTTTACATTCTGAAATTATGTAAATCAGGATATAAGTAATAATATCAAGAACGACAAGTCGAAATACAATATGATAAATGAAATGATTTTACCCAAAACGCTGCTTTAACATGGAATTTACAAAAGAACGGGTAATATAAAGTCATAAGTGAAACATATATGATATCATAACAATGAATATGATTCTGTAATAAGTCAATGACATTATTTAAATCATTATACAGGAGGTTCGGATACGTATGAAGCATATCAGACCTAAGGTAAGGGATAAATTTTCAATCTCATTTTTATTCGACATTGCTTATACATAAGTATTTACTGGGGTTACGTTTATCATCCATGACCATGTTTTCTAAAAATGATTTCATAAAATGTTTACCATTCTTCCATGTATGTTTAAATTCATTTTTACCCTTTATTTAATTTTTACCACATTGTATGAATGGAATCTTTCCTTTGGTTACCATATAAGGTACTTTTTGAATTTTCCGACAAAAGTACGAGGAGAATGTTATTTTTAACTTATACGGCGTGAACGGATTTTTACGATTTCATAACGCCTCATTTTCAAGAATCTTACTCTACAAGATTTCATGATTATTTTCAACAAAACACTTATCTTTTAAAATTGCATGGAATTTTGTGAAAAGAAAATGATTTTAAAGAAGAAAGGATATTTTCCTCAAGAATTCATTTCAAGTGTTTTGTCAAAACTATTCATCTAAGATGACATTATTTCATATGTGTATGTTTCAAGTAAAATGTCTTTATGATTTAAATGGTTTCAATTTTCTTATGATGAAATGATATCAATTGTTTATGGAATATGTTATGATGGCATGATGTTTAAGAATCCCATTTTTATTTCATGGGTTATGCTATGATGTATGATTTATGATTTTGTGGCACACGAAAGAATGATTTTATTATGAGATGGGTGAGACCTATATCTCTGTCCAATGAATTGGGTAAAGATTTATATCTCATGAGATAGATATGGATGGAACGGCAAGTTAAACCGGTTCAGTAATACAGGACTGGAACGAGGAGTGAACTCGATTCAGAAAGGGACTTTGTCCACTAAGATGGTCTTGGCAGCAATGCCTTGGATACTATGGAAATCATATCATGTGCTTAATGGTTGCCACAATTACATGTTTTATTTCCATGCTATTTTATCATTCTTAATGTTTCTTTATGATCTATGCCTTACGTACTTCCATGTTTTATGTCATTGCTCAAGCTTTTGATGTTTAAAAATTATGTTCATGTTTTTAAGTTCAAATGTATATGGTATGTTTTATTTTATCCATTCTTACCCTTACTGAGCATTTGAGCTCACCCTTTTTATGTTTTCTTTTCCCCAGGATATAAAGAAAGGTTTTAGGTAAGAAAAAAAGGGGAAGATCTTTATGGGAGATGTTGAAGATCTTTCACCACGATTAGAAGATTACGTTCCAAGTTTCCAAAGGCACTAAACTATTACGATCCTTGTGTGTCTGTTATTTTTATGTATTAAGTATTCTGATAAAGTAATGTAATATCCATGTACGTTAAGCTTTGGGTCTCTACAGTTGGTATCAGAGGAAAAGTTTAGTCAACCTTTGGAAACTAGGATGCGAAAACGTTAGTGAGATCCCTAGAGATATTTCTAAGGTATTTCTAGGGATGTCCCTAAGGTTAAGTATAAATATAGGTTATAGTACTAGAATTACGGTAACTCACGATGTTAGATATTGAAGTTACTCCCCCTTTATTATATTGTTTTCCCTAGTGTGATTTTTTCCTCTCACACTATTATTTTTGGGTTTTAAACGATGGCTAGAACCCGAAGGAACCGTGTTGTTCAATGTAATGGACAATGCAATGATTGTCCTCCTGAACAAACAAATGTTATGGGAGATGGAGTGAAAAATCTTATTGCTATACTTTCACAAGCTATGAATCATTCTGGACTTCCAAATGAGCATAGAAGGGAACAATATTCTATTGAGTCCTTCATGAGGCAACGTCCACCTTCTTTCAGTGGGTCTTCTGATCCACTTGTTGCTGAATAATGGATCAGTACTACTGAAAATATATTTTTAGTTATTCGATGTTATGAACATGATAAAGTCATCTTAGCAGTGTATCGTTTAGAAGGTGATGCTGATCAATGGTGGAATCTTATCAAGAATACGAGGCCAAGAGATGAAATTGAGTCTATGGAATGGGACGAGTTCAAGAACTTATTTTTCAATAAGTACTTCCCTCGTATTCTTCGAACAAAGATGGAGAAGGAGTTTCTTGAACTAAAGCAAAAGGATGATGAATCTGTTGGTATATACGAAGCGAATTTTACAAGGCTTGCAAGGTATGCATCTGGATTTATCATCCAACCTGAAATTAAAGTTGATCGATTCTTCAGTGGCTTAAAACCAAATCTTCGAAAGGAATTAGCTATAAGAGACTTTAGTAGCTATGAAGAAATTGTGCATTGTGCTATCAAGGTAGAAATGGAAGTTGGTGTTACTTATCCATCTCATAGTTTTGACAAGAAACGAAAGATAGATTTCAAGGAGAAATCTCAGAATAATGGTGAAAAGAAGATGAATGTTTCCTTATGCTCAAAGTGTGGAAAGAAGCATGGTGGAGATTGTCTTAAATGGACTAGAAAATGTTTTAAGTATGGAAAAGAAGGTCATCGAGTAGTTGAGTGTCGAAGTAATGGAAAAAGGGTTTCTAATGATGTGAATAAAGAAAATACTGCAGAGAACACACCACTAACACTTCAATGCTTAAAGTGCAAGGAAATGGGGCATTATGCTAATAAATTCCCTAATCCAAGGGTTAGTGATGATCGACATGAGCAACCACTTAAGGCAAAGGAAAAAGGGAAGTCACATGCGATCACTATTGGCGATGTTGAATATGACAACAATGTGGTTGAATGATTAAGTGTTTATGTAATGGGATTCCAAAATAATGTTGTATATAGTATCGTGGAATATTGGAATATTTATGTATTGGTCTATTGTGGTTTTCAATGATACTGGTAACCATGGAATGTGATTGAGATATTTTTGAAAAAAAAAGATGATATGCACATAATGAAAGGAAAACGAGAAAATGAAATGTTTGACCGTATTCATGAGCTCATGACTGATATAAGGAGGAGGTTATATCATGGTTTGAGTATATAGAATTTTTGGATTTTGGTATGTGGAAAGAGTTAACTTTTGACTGCATTCATGTTTTCACTAAGGTTCAATGGGTATTCATTCTTCAAGAGAATACATGATTAAGGTATTCACATGTTTGTAATTTGACCAACAAGATATATCTTATGATATATGGGGGATAAATGATGGAATTCACGTGATTGTTATGTGAAATTTCAAGCTTGGAATAAAGTATTTTAGATAAGCCTAAAGATTGGAATGGATTATGTTGGACATAAGTTAGGATAGAACTTTTTTCGATATTATTGATGGGAATATAGCTTTAGAAAAAGGACAACCTGTAGGACGGGCGACAACCCATCACGTCGGACAAGGCTGTGGGAATCGAACCCACAACCAAAGTGCGACTGGCCTTTATTGCCTACCACTGGCCTACATGAAGTCCCTGTTTAGTAGAAACTAGTTTTATTATATTAAGCAGTATGATATAATAAGTATAAGTCCATTTTAGGAACCATATATGATTAATCTCACTATAGATGGACTTATGTATTTTTTGATTACTTTTCTAACCTTTTGTTTGAGACAGATGGAATGACCCATAATTCTATCACATGATCTGCTAACACATCACGAATGACAAATTCAACTTCATTTCATTAAGAGATGAAGTGGAAATTTTCCAAAGAACGACTAACGGTGAGACTATACCAAAATCACGAAAGTATTTCTTCTAATTCCAATTTCATCAACTTTAGGGAAATGATCTTGAAAAACAAAAATGTTGTCCTATTGCTCTTATATCTGATGAATCAGATGGTACCTTAGATCGTCACAAATTTATGGCTTTGTGATTGCTGGCTTTTCCATAGCCATGTTCTCTACCACTCTCCATCAGAACATGATAGTTAGATTTCTCTTCCATATCCATATTTTCACCTATGTGGAAACCCAGTGATTAGTTTATTTGGGAAACCGTTACGTTTCATACTTTTGTTTTTAAATATTGTTTTTGGTATTACTTTTTACGATGTGGGTTTCTATTGAAGAAAATTTCAAGTAGTAAACCATTTATAACCCCGACGAATTTCGAGGGCGAAATTCATTTTAAGGGGGGTAGAATGTAACACCCCGAGATTTTATGAAAAATATTCGTTTTAATTTCATTAATGTCTTGTGTTGTACGCTACACAAAAAGAATCTTGAACAACACGCATCCTTGACTTGCCTTGCATTACACGCAATCGCGACCTTCCTCGATAGCGTGTGTAGTACGCAATACCGAGTTTCACTAAACAACAATATGCTATTAAAATATTATTAAAACTAGCCGTTATGAATAGTAATAACCAATTTTTGAAATTTTGTAAATTTTATTTTTCAAAATGGACTTCATTTTTGGATTCGGAATATTGAAATTAGCTTAGGGTGAAATTTTGGTACTTTTCGGATAACTTTCATTTTCTGATGAATAGTAAAAATTACTAAATTTTAATAAAAAACAACCTTTTTAATCGAAATAATTAATAGTGACAAATTATTAATTTGAGTGGTTTTAAAGTATATTTAGAATATATTTTTACAATTTAATACAATGTTGGTCACTGGATGTAATTTCACATTTAAACTAGACATAAACAAGTGTCAATCTTTTGATAGTTATTATCTCTTAAGAACATGCTATTTGTTTTGACGACGGGAATTAATTTTTAAATTAAGTAATGAAACTGATATGTTTTGAATTTTGTAAAATAGACATCATTTTTGAGTTCATAATATCAAATATAGCTTAGGCCTAATTTTTGGTATTTTTCTGGAAACTTTCATTGTTTGATGAATAGTGAAACCACTAAGTGGTAGTTAAAAAACTGAATTTTTTCATAAAACTTAATTTTACCGCTTCTGTGAGTGGAATTTCAAAAATCTGAGAGACATGGTTGATGTCAGTAAGTAAAATGTGGTTCAATGAGATGAAAATAATTTTTGGTGAATAGTAACTTTTTACTTTTATTTACCACGGTTAAAAGTAAATAGGGTAATTAAGGGTAAAAATGAATTTATTATTACCCTAACACATGTCCTAATTCTATTGGATAAGTGTAATTCGACCAAAAACAACCTTATGAATAAAATATGACCATTTAGGCCCACTTGGATTAGATTAGGACATTTATTATTAATTTATTTAAAGAAGGGTTAAAATAGTTAAAATCAAAGTTTAATAAGTAAATTATTTTTTAATATAGGGTTATACATAAGATAAATTAGACTATAAATATTCATTAGAAAGATAAAAAGATTTCCTACATAATGATATTTTATTTTTAATTTTTAGACTTTAAATATGTTAATTTATTTATGACACAAAGATGATGCAGTAATTATCTTATTAAAGAAATATTGACATAATTGATGTTATAAATACACAAATAAATGTAATTTGAGACTTTTTATGAATTACACTAATTTTATAGGTTAATATGACATGTTATTATTGATTTAATTAACTTTTTTCGAACTAATCATTCTGTTATGAGTTTCAAAAAAATCAATTACTAAATAGTGTCAAAATTGACATAAAATAGTTTTTAAAACAAATATTATATTATTAATTGTTATTTTATTCTTAAAAATCTAAGGTTCGGCCAAATGACTTAGATAAGGTTATATATATTAATAATAAACAAATTGGGGTTCTTTTGGCTTCTTATAGTAAGTTTATTAACCTTATAGTGTAAGAACACAAAAAGACACGGTAAAAGTAAAATTATCTAACTTAAAGTTAAAACTAAATGATAAGGTTAAAATAGTAAACTAAAATTGTCCAAATTCTATTAGATGAGAGGATTTAGACCAATCCCCACCTTATATTTGAAATAACTCAATTTGAAGCTATTAAAAACCGAATATGACTTTATAATAAAATAATATTTTTAGTTATTCCAAAGGTGCCCCTCTCCTCCCTTATAAAAGGGAACCTCCTCCCTCTCTTCCTCACACCACTTTGAGCCTTCAAGCTCGGCCAAACCCTGCCAAATTCTCTTCTAAAATTCCCTAGAAACATCCTAGGGGTCCTGGTCTTCTTCAAAGACCAATTTTAGTGCCCTAAAAGGAGGTATCGAAGAAGTGATTCAAAGAAGAGGTAATGTCCGTTACCGATTATTTGAACTTTATTTCTTCTTCCACTTCTTCTTCTTTAGTTGTTTCATTATGAAGTAATAACATCAGTATCACTCATATACTGATATGTTATTATAAGTATGAAACAACCCTATTTCACCATCTATCCATCCTACGGAAAACGAAATCACCGCGTGTGCGTACGTACGGAATACCGTCTCCACGCCGTGCTGTAATCAGTTTTTCCAACACCACCTTAGTTGGATGGGTATAATGGTGTAAATAATAACTATAAATAGTTATTATAACATCATACTGATTCTGATATATTATATCATCCAATCCAATTCAATTCAATTATTATGGAAATGATATCATTGCTCGTGCGTACGTACAGACTACTGTCTCCACGACGCGATGAGATTCATTCTCCATGTTAACCATACATGAATGATCATAAAGTTTATTTAATGAATAATAATGAAATATATGAAATAATAATTCTACTGTATTTATGTATATATATATATATGTATGTCGTCTATTTAGTTTCATTCAATTCAATAAGGAAACAAAAACAACGTTCATGCGTACGTACGGCCTACTGTCTCCATGAACGGTGTATTTCATTCCTTTTATCGACCTATAATATATATATATATGTATATCATGAATATATGTAAATCATTTTTTACATTCTGAAATTATGTAAATCAGGATATAAGTAATAATATCAAGAACGACAAGTCGAAACACATACGATAAATGAAATGATTTTACCCAAAACGCTACTTTAACATGGAATTTACAAAAGAACGGGTAATATAAAGTCATAAGTGAAACATATATGATATCATAACAATGAATATGATTCTGTAATAAGTCAATGACATTATTTAAATCATTATACAGGAGGTTCAGATACGTATGAAGCATATCGGACCTAAGGTAAGGGATAAATTTTCAATCTCATTTTTATCCGAGATTGCTTATACGTAAGTATTTACTGGGGTTACGTTTATCATACATGACCATGTTTTCTAAAAATGTTTTCATAAAATGTTTAACATTCTTCCATGGATGTTTAAAGTCATTTTTACCCTTTATTTACTTTTTACCACATTGTATGAATGGAATCTTTCCTTTGGTTACCATATAAGGTACTTTTTGACTTTTCCGAAAAAAGTACGAGGAGAATGTTATTTTTAACTTATACGGCGTGAACAGATTTTTACGGTCTCATAACGCCTCATTTTCAATAATCTTCCTCTACAAGATTACATGATTATTTTCAAAAAAACCCTTATCTTTTAAAATTGCATGGAATTTTGTGAAAAGAAAATGGTTTTAAAGAAGAAAGGATATTTTCCTCAATATTTAATTTCAAGTGTTTTGTCAAAACTATTTTCCATCTAAGATGACATTATTTCATATGTGTATGTTTCAAGTAAAATGTATCTATGATTTAAATGGTTTCAATTTTCTTATGATGAAATGATATCAATTGTTTATGGAATATGTTATGATGGCATGATGTTTAAGAATCCCATTTTTATTTCATGGGTTATGCTATGATGTATGATTTCTGATTTTGTGGCACACGAAAGAATGATTTCATTATGAGATGGGTGGGACCTATATCTCCCTCCAATGCATTGGGTAAAGATTTATATATCATGAGATAGACATGGCTGGAATGACAAGTTAAACCGGTTCAGTAATACAAGACTGGAACGAGGAGTGAACTCGATTCAGAAAGGGACTTTGTCCACTAAGATGGTCTTGGCAGAAATGCCTTGGCTACTATGGAAATCATATCATGTGCTTAATGGTTTCCACAATTACATGTTTTATTTCCATGCTATTTTATCATTCTCAATGTTTCTTTATGATCTATGCCTTACTTACTTACATGTTTTATGTCATTGCTCAAGCTTTTGATGTTTAAACATTATGTTCATGTTTTTAAGTTCAAATGTATATGGTATGTTTTATTTTATCCATGCTTACCCTTACTGAGCATTTGAGCTCACCCTTTTTATGTTTTCTTTTCCCCAGGATATAAATAAAGGTTTTAGGTAAGAAAAAAAAGGGGAAGATCTTTATGGGAGATGTTGAATATCTTTCACCATGATTAGAAGATTACGTTCCAAGTTTCCAAAGACACTAAACTATTACGATCCTTGTGTGTCTGTTATTGTTATGTATTAAGTATTTCGCTAAAGTAATGTAATATCCATGTACGTCAAGCTTTGGGTCTCTACAATATTCCTTTGAAACATCATACTCATAACTCCACCTCATGGATTTACACATTCTATTTAGGTTATAAGGTGACACTCTTTATCCAACATGACCTTTCCAGGGTCCACATGTCACTGGACACCCATTGATGTCCCCTAAACCATACTCATTATGGACACCCTAATATGATTTCTCTTATTCAAAATACATAACTCGAGTCATTGATGGTCACAGAAGGGTAACACATACCTTAGTCTCATCAAATCTACATCATAATCTAACATACCTCACTTAACAAACCTCATTGGGTCTAGCCCTGCTTGTATTAATCATGAGATAACACACTACCCATCTCACATCTTTAGTCATCTCATTTTTCCCAAGGATATAGGGAATCTTGAAGTTGGCCATGGATAATATAACTAACTAGTCATCTCATTTTTACCTAGGATATAGGGAACCTTGAAGTTGGTTATGGATAATATAACTAACTATACTCAAATCACCACCTCCCTTTATAAGAGAGGTCTAAGTGTACCGAAACAAGGTTCACTAAGGATTACATGATCCTTTCCTCTCAAATCACCAAACACATATACCATAGGTGACTAAAGAATCTTATATAAATGTCCACTGAGTATTCTATAAAGAAATCAAACCCCTAAAGTGGTTCAATAATCATAGATCATCATTTATAATTAGGGTATTAGTCATCGACAAACAAGACATCAACAAGCTAGTGTACAAGGGTCCACCGGACCTTGGCACTTTGTTCATAATCATAAGAATTACATTTAGCCCTTTATTTTAATTAATTAAAACAAATAAATCATTACTATAATTAGATAACTTCATTTATTTCATTTAACCACTTATTCCATTTTAAGGTCAATCACCCGAAGGTGGAGAGACAACATATCACATGCATTATAAACAACAATACAATTACTATAGGGTGAGTACTAAGGAACACCTACCTCAATCTTGATGCTTTATTATCTTTAATTCCCATCCTGAACACTATGCCTAAACCCATCCATATCCATCTTATCACCCCAAGCCTCCATCTTGGTCATGACATCACAACTAATTAATTTCAATATTTATAACTAATTTTAACAATTAAACTAAAATTGACATAATTAGCAATATATTCACTGGATTCCCCCGTCGCACTGGAATCATGACCAAATACCCATGGTAGGTCCACAAAAAACTCTTAAAATCATCCTAGAAAAAATCCATAATAATCAAAACTGATCAATCAACAAATTATTTAATTTAAATTAAAACCATAAAAAATTTATTGTTCTCCATACCTTCAATTAATCATCAATTAATGGTGTGAAATCAACATCATGGGACATCCTCCTGGTGCACACCATGAATGAACCAAGATAAATGGATGATTTCACTATCATTTGGTGAAATATCCATCAAAAACTAAAACCAAACATCATTTAATCAAAGTGAGGAAGGGAGGAAAAGGGATGAGAAAATAAGATGAAGTCATACCTTGATATATTGAATAAATCATCATAAAACCCGACCCAAACCAAGGGAAATGAAGGGGGAAATAGAGGAGTCACACCCCTAGTTTGACATGTATAAGAGAGGAGGAGGGGGGTATGGGGTTAAATACTGATAGGGAATTTTACTCATTTCACCATTTTTAATGATCTACATGGTTTGGCTACATAGTTTTCCAAATTTTGAAATGACTATGTGCCTCACATTGGGAATACCAAGAACCTCTCATGATTTGGTCACACAGTTTTCCAAACCATGAAACAATAATGAAAATAGTTTTGGATGGTGTCTACAATATTTTATAAGGTTTTTATAAAACCGCATACCAACTGTGCACTATGCCCCATGTCATCACCATGTTTACACAATTTACCCTTGATCCTACATGGTTTTCCCTCAATCATGTTCTAAACATCCTAATCAATCATGTACTATAGAAATTAAAATGAAACCACCCTAAGACTCAAGGTCCCACATAGTTTTCCCTAACCCGTGCACACTGAACCATGCATCTAGGTAAAAACCAGCTCAAAGATTTCAAAACTTGACTTGAATATATGTATATTCACCTAAACACTTGAGGCATCCCCCGAGATTTATTCCATGTCTAAAAATAGAATTTTAAGATGTAAAACCCTTCATAATTTCAATCGGATTCCCAAATATCAAAACTACCCACTCACAAAAAAAGAAAATTTCAAAATTCATCTGAATTTTCAACCCATTTGGACATGGGGTTTTTCAAACTCTCCACCATAATACTTATCATTCTAGAGAAGTATCATTGTTCATCAAATTAGAAATCCCAACTTTCCTTGGTTTCAAATTCCTTATCAATTGGTTGTGTTTCATCTTTGAATGCTAAACAGGTTGTCATACCCCAAACTCCAATATAGGGAATCCAAATTACCAAAACATGATCCACTACTCAAAATAATTATAGAACCAGTGAGATAATGCTTAACCAATACTATCTATATCTAAACATAATGGTTTTTAAATCCATTTAATCATATGGTATGTGGTTCTACCCACCACAAGACTTAGCTTATAGAGACCAATTCCAAGTCAAGATACTCCCCACCATATAAATATCCTATCAAAAACCTAATTTTAGAAGTCTAATAACCTTCTTGGAGTGGTTACAACTTAATTCATTCAATTATACCTAAAAACAATGGTCATAACTCCTCTTGGTGATTTATCTCAAAACACTTGGCTTTAATCGTCGATACGCCACTGGCTTGCTTCACCCTAAGATATCCCCCATTCCATCCTAAGTCCAAATCCAATGCTTGTAGTCAATCCACTATCAAATAAGAATTTAAAATATGAAATTATTCCATGGAACTTGATAAAATCATATTTTTTTTCTCACCAATATAATAATTCCATCATGACTATCTACCAACCGGTCTTGTCGCACCAATGATCCTTATAACATAATGGTAATCTTACCATGATTTATTGGTCACTACCCACCATAGGAGTTCCCTTATGGTCTCCACACTAGACCAAAATCTGATTACCATGGTCCAAATTCTATCCATAATCGAACATGATGATTGGACATAGTCATCCTGCTCACACCTGAGCACCAACATGAATGTCAATTTATCTCCTATTCCTAGATCACAAGAATTAAATTAATTAAATCCATTAAAAAACCACTTATAATGAGGGTTAAAACCTCAAATATCCTATGATACACTCCCCACAATAGGGCTTCACTTATACCACTCCTCAAGAACAATCTAAAAAGGTTATATCACCAATATACACATGTTACTACTCCTAATCCATGCTCATCCAATGACAAACCCTAACAAAACATCATTCTGAATGTCATGTTCATCATAGAGAATATACTAATCATCATCATATAAGGATCTAGGTTACTATTACCATAATTATCTCATCATATACATCAATTGTTGGCTCACATATGACTACTCACCAATGTTTGATTTAACAAACCCATGTGTAACTAGTGCATATCACCTCAATATTATTTTAAAAAAACATGTTCTTGCTCCCATACCACTTATAAACATAACTCAACTAAAAAACCTATGATTTTTACATTATTGAATCTAGGATCATCTACCTAATAAAATAGCTAACCATTCCTCTCGACCTGCCAACTCCCTCCAACCAGAGTTCCCTCGACACTCCTCTACAAAATCAATCATTTTTCCAATGATGTGGTCTATCAAATGACCACATGCTAACCAAAATCATTAAAGAACCAAAAAATCTATCATTCCATCACTATCCCCTAAATAGATCATTAAAAAATAATCGGTATAGGCACTCAACTATCCCTACCCCTAAAAAACAAACCTCAAAATCTAGGAACTCCAAGTGCCTTACATATCTAAGAATAATCATTTTATGCCTATACCATGTATATGATTATACCTCATGTGAATCAAACTTAACATAAAGAATTTACCCATTCTCCCTTCCTACTAGGAACTCACAAAACTAGAGGTTATCCCCACTCATGGGTTACCCTCACATATCATTTATCATTAACTCACTATAATTCTGAGTCGTATCTAAGGGTCACTAGGTCTCCCACCTAGATCTACAAATCAGGTCTAATAAGGACACAATTAACATAATGCAGATATCATGGGTAGTATCCTACTACTTTATTAGATATTACCAGGAAATACCATGATAATAACCCATCTTGGGTCTCAAAAAGATACAAAATAATGTCATAAGCCAAAATCATATCCCACTCCTAGGGCACCCACCCTGTCCAATCATCTGTACCACAGACTGCTCCATAGAGAATTAGATATGATATAGGGACATATACACATGAAAAAGTTTCCTACCTTTGACTCTGGTAGATAGAAGGTAGCCCACTAGGTCCCCCACCATGAGCCCCAATAGGTAACACATTCTGAGTATATCATAGTCATTAGGTTTGGTTTAGTCGAATCACATTCCAAGCTATACAGGAAAATACCACATAGGTTGTTAATAACAATTTAAATAATATAACCTTTATAAATACCTATAAATGGATTTTTTATTATGGAATAAAACTCCCATGTCTTCCTACTAGGGAAATCTTCAAGGTTTCATATGCCCGTTCTGATTTACCAAGGTCATCACACCTCTTGTGCAATAGGGGGATGTGTCATTATCACCACCATAAAATGTATCACATATTAGATCCACATGACCTAACATCAAATTAAAGTCTATAATTGATAGTCAAGTTGAGTAAAATTCCACTTATAACTTATATAGGAAAACACCGCATGATTAATTGTTTACACTTTAAACAACTAAACCTCATCATTAGTAAAATCCTACATGCCAATAATGATGCATGAATGAAGGTATATCAATAATGAAAAAAGAGAAAAAAATCATAATAAACTATAAATAAAAACAATATATTCATCAACCTATAGTGAAATCAGTTAATTGTAACATTGCACACCCAGAACAACAATCCCAAGTCCTTGGTAACATAGAATTTACATTGGAAAAGCTGTTCAGGATGAACCAGTCTAGGAACATGAAAATAATTTAAACATTCTTATATAAATTTATCACCATATACACAAATAAAAAAATAAAACAATGCTCTGATACCAGTTTTTCATGCCTTCTATCATAGTTTAATATGAACAATAATTGAACCATATATTGATTGGACCTTATGTGCACCTCCCTGTATGTTAGAGGCTGCCAAATAGTAATGGGGGTCTAAGGTGGAACCGTAGAGTGACTATGATTCTATATAAGGGTGTGGAATAACTAATAAAAATAACCAAACATCTTCCTTAACATATTCACAGGGTATGCAGGAATAAATAAATATAGACACATGCTATAACAATGTAAGCAGTCATATAGGCATACCAATCCAACCGGCCAATGGTCCAATCATACATATACAAAATAAAATGAAAGAACCAAAATAAAATGAGACCCTTATACCACTCTAATCTATACCTTAACCCATCCTCCCGGCTCATATGAGATATTCTACTTGATCATGCTATACCGAGCCTCAACCCAACCAAATCCCTTAACCAAGTGCAATGGTGGTCCAAGAAAGGTGTGAGTATATAAATCAGTAAGGCACTAAAAATTCATCCCCATACATAATTCTTAATTTTGTGATATGTTAATTTGAAAAATTCAAATAGAAAAAATAAATAAACCATGTAAATATAAATAAAAGAACTCTCGATCCTCAATAAAAATGTGACTTTTGGGATTGACTATACCTGATTTAGCCAGTTCTGGGGTGTCTCTAAGCATATCAGGAAATCATTCCAACCATAGAGACCAAAAATATGGGGGGGGGGTATCATTCCCTACCAAAAATCATCACCATGCTCTATGAGTGTCAAACAACACCATTATCCATGATCACTAAACATCACCATGCTCCTTAATCACTAAACAACATTAAACTTCATGAGTACTAACCATCACTATAATCCATGAGAGTTAACCATCACTAGGATCCATGAGAACTAATCATCACCATGCTTCATGAGTGATAATCATAACTATATTAACCCTAGAATTTTACACATAACATTACATGATTTTATTCATAATTAACCATCATATTACAAGGCAAGGATCGTAAATTCTAGTGTTTTGGAGGACTAGGTACATAAAACTGAAAACATAAGACTAAAAAAAATTCTTTATTTAATATTAATAAAGAGATCCAAAATTCCATTGTGATTATAAATCTTAATAGGATAATATGGGGATAACATGAACAAAGGGATGAATTGAAAAGCCCAGTAAGGGTATAAACATAAGAATAAAGCTTTAACACATGGGTTAGAAGGCATGACATAATGATATAAAAAGGCATGAACATGATTGAACATATGTAATAATAACATATAAAACATGGGATAATATAAACATGGAATATTAGTAATGTGTAATCATAATAAAAAATGAATTTATCACGATTCAAGGCTCGTCACACATAGAGGAGCATGAATCAAGGCTCGTTGCACATAGAGTAGCAGGAGTCAAGGCTAACCACGAAGACCATTGCACATAACGTCTCATGAGACTAAACTTTACCCAATGAATTGGAGAGATATCTAGGTGCACGCATAATAATATGTTCATGAATATGTGTTTCAAATAAATAATCATACGTAAGGAATCAAACATAAACATAAATTTTACCCATGGAAAGAAGCGAGTATCTTAATCATGACATAAAGTATAATAAATGGGCATAACATAAAAGTTTCCATGAAAGAAAGGAATTAAATAATACATGTACATTCATAAATTATAATAGTAATATATCATTATAGGTGACATCAAAATTAATTTATAACATGTAAAAAGAGTTTTTAAGAAACTTTATAATTAAAAACATTTTAGTTTGGTTTAAAGAAAATATCAAAGATCATTTAAAATGGAAAAAGGAATAATATTTTATATAAAACCATAAGTGAACCAAGAATTTTTTCATAATAAAATGAGTGGTTTTATAAAAGTAATGGTATCCTAAAACTAGTTATGGATTACACTTGAAAATGGGTAAGAATTCCGGAAGTTCCCTTAAACCGAGCTTGCTTATCGAGAAGAATTGAGTAGGGAACCTTTTAAAAATATGTATATCCCCAAAAAGGAGGGAAATATCTTGATACATGAGTTTTTAACATATAAATAGTATTTATAATATTTACATAAACATTAAATATAATTTAATTTGGGTAAAAAGAGGGGAAGTGTAACCCGAAAGAATAATGGAGGTTCGGGTAGAACCCCTTACCTTAAGTCCGAATGTGTTCTTCACTAGATCTTAATGTACCAGATAATAAACTTATATTCATTAATTAATAATTATAGAACATATTTTAAATTTAATTTATTTATTATAATTTTATTAAGTTCATTCATGGCCTTTTTATGAGTTATAGTGTTTAATTTTATCGTTCGGGAGTGCTCATTTTCTTACTTTTCATGATCGGTTTACTTGTATAAGAGTATGGAAGTTCATGTAAAATGGGAATGGTTCTCCAGAAGTGTAATTATATTATATGAATAAACTTATAGAAGATAAAAGGTTATATAATGAATTTTATTATATGTGATGAGGATGAATCATTAGATAAAAGTTTAATGATAACTGTTTGGATTAATTTGGCGGTTTTCTGATCACAATGAACTCATTTTGTTTTATAAATTAATATCACGTGTACAAAGTGATTCAAGAACATTAAATAAGATATAATACATATATTATAATCTGGTTCAACTATATATTTTTTTCATGACCAACCTTGAAGATGATAATAGAAATTAAAAACCCGACGTCCTTGAATGTGATAAATTAACACATCTCAGATGGTGTTTTAATTTTTAGTATAAAAGGATGGGGAAAGAGATAATATGATGAATTATTCATTTAGAATAAAATAATTCCCATATATGTAAAGTACTGGAGTTATCATACCATTTTGATGAGACGAGGCGAGGATAGAAAAGAAAATAAATGAACTTGAAAAAAATAAAAGAAACAAAAAGAGGAATTTACCTCGGGAATTTATCTTATTTGAGAGCCACTTTAGGGAAGAGGTTTTGGTATTTTGATGAGACCAAGAGATACTATATTTGGGGGAGAGTCTTGGGAAGATATTTTATCAGAATTTAGATAAGTAACAAGGCTTGAGAGGTGTGAGGAGAAGAGGTGGTGAGGGGTGGTTTTTATAGTGGAGGAGAGGGGAGTTTTCTCAATATTTAATTCATTAGTTTATTAGTTTGATAAAGACAAGAAATAGTGATGGTTATTGAGACTAAAAATAGTAATTTGTTCATTTGAATTTGAAAAAATGGTCACTTACATCATCCATGACTCAAGCATGACTCAAAAATTCATTTATTTACTTATACAATAAATTATCATATTTTACTATTCACAAAAATTCACGTATTTTAGAAAAATACAAAAAATTAACCCTAAATTTTTTTGACATGTAGAATTAAAAAATGAACTTAATTTTATGAAAATAATTTTCTAAATATGATAAATTTAATTTTTATTTAAAACCATTATTTACTTCAAAAATAGAAATTTTAACATTAAAATGAATTTTCTAACACTTTGAAAAATTTATCAAGGTCTCATAAAATTATATAATAATAATAATAAATCAAAATAATAATTTATCAATAAATTTTATGAAAATAAATTTTCTTTTAAAATATTAAATTAGTCTTAAAATTGTAATTAAATATTTATGACTTATAAAAATACCAACACTTAATTAATATTTTTTTTTAAAATATCTAGTTACTTATACCATTATATAATTATATCATATTATCACTTATAAGATGGATAATTTTTATTTATACTTACATTGGTGATGTTACTATTCAATTGGCCAATTTACTATTCATAAGGGTCACATTACTATTCCAAAGGTCAAGTTACTATTTGATTAGTATGTGTTCCTTAAATTCCAAAGATACCTTTTATTTAACTCATTATTTATATATAAAGTTTTTATTGTGTTCTATATGTAATATTATTTGATTATACTATAAGACATAATTATAAGAAGGGAATTACATTGATAAAACATTGGGTCGTTACATTATTCCCCCTAATGAAATTTTACCTTTGAAATTTTCTTTTACAAACTAAGATGAAAAAAGGTGTGGGTACTCTTCCTTCATCGCTTCCTCCAGTTCCAATTTTTTCTCTTCATACTTATGGTTCCTCTATAATACTTTTACTAGATGAGTGGTCTTGTTTTTTTAAAAATTTACCTCTACAATCTAAGATCCTCACTGGCTGCTCGTAAGAAAGATCATTCTCCAAATATAACACCTCTGAAGACAATACATGTGAAGGATCTGGTATGTACTTCCTTAAGAGGGAAACATAGAATATATCAAGTACTTGTGAAATGGTCGGTGGAAGTGCTAGTCGATAGGCCATGACTCCAACACGATCAAGGATCTCAAAGGGGCCGATGAACATGGGAATTAACTTCCCTTTCTTCTTGAATCTCATGACCTTATTCCAAGAATATATGCAGAGGAATACCATGTCTCCAACTTTGAACTCAAGGTCTCATTAACGATTGTCTGTATAACTTTTTTGTCAAATTTGAGCTGCCTTGACGTGTCACTGAATGGTTTTCACCTTCTCCACTATTTATTTGACCATTTCAGGTCCTAGCAGCTGAGTCTCACCGATATCATCCCAATATGTTTGTGTTATACAACTTTTCCCATAAAGGACTTCAGATGGATCCATTTGGATGCTCAAGTGGAAACTATTCTTGTAAGAGAATTTGACTAGTGGTAGATGTTGGTCCCATCCTACTTTGAAGTCCATAGAATAAGATCTCAACATATATTTTAGTTTTTGAATAGTCCACTCATATTAGCCATCAGTTTGAGGATGATAGGCCGTACTAAAGTTCATCCCAGTGATTAGAGCATGTTGGAGACTTTTCAAGAACTTGGAGATGAATCTCAGATCTCAATCGGATATAATTTATAGTGGTACTCCATCCAACCTTACCAATTCTTTGATATATATATATATATATATATATATATGAAAGTTGATCTATTTATAAGTCCTTTAGAATTGCGATAAAGTGAGATATATTTGTAAGATGATACACAGTAACCCATATAGCGTTGTTTCCTCTAGATGTCCTTAGAGGTCTAGTGATAAATTCCATGAATATTTCAGGAGCATTAGTGATTCCAAAGAGAATCAATATGAACCCATAGTGTCCATACCTTATACAAAAGGAAGTATTGAGAATATCTTCCTTCATCACCTTTAACTAATGATATCCCAACTGAAGGTACTCCTTAGAGAAATAATTGGCCCAACGTAGCAGATCAAACAACTCATCTATCCGTGATAGGCAATACTTGTTCCATATAGTGATTTTATTGAGCTCATGATAATCAATGCAGAGGTGCATTGATCCATCCTTCTTCTTCATGATGAGGACTGGTGCACCCCATGGTGAAGCACTCGGGCATATAAAACAATTTTCCAGATTCTCCTATAACTGCTTCTTTAGATATTCCAGCTCAATGGTGACCATTCTATAAGGTGTCTTTGATATAGACAGAGATCCAAGAATAAGTTAAATTGAGAAATCAACTTCCTAGTCAAGGGGAAGACCACGAAACTCTTATGGGAATACATCAATGTAATCCCTCACGATGGGTATATATTTGAGAATGATCATCTTCTTTGTCTCAATCATTTGACAGAGATATGCTTGTCATAAGGCAGTAATATCCACACTTGAGATGATGATTCTGAAGGAGATTCATCCTCCTCCTTACACTTGTAAATAATTTGAGGATGCTTTGGGATGTGAAGAGTGATCTCCCTTTCCTAAAAGTTTATGTTGGCTTTGTATAAAGATAGACAATCCATTCCCAAAATAGCATCTAACTCCACCAAAGGAAGTAAAACAATATTTTATGGGAGGTTCAGTCCACAAACATTAACTGGGGAGGAGTTATTTACTTTGGATGCATTAATTTCCCCATTATTTATTCTCACAGATAAATCAATCTCTAAATTTTGAGGTAGTGTTTGAATAGTTCTACTAAACTTAAAAGATATGAAAGAATGTGTAGAACCAGAATCAAATAGTACATTCTCTATTCTTGAATGAATAACCAGCATACCTATCACCACATTGTTGTCCGGATCCATATCAGTATTAGTGATTACATAATCCCTTCCTTGTTTCTTTGGAGGTTATTTTTTATTTCCTCCAACAACCTTAGGTTTAGGGCATTGGTTTGAAAAATGCCCATGTTCCTTGAAGTTGAAACATTGCACTACTGGATGAACATCGATACAAAACTTCCTTTCTTCTTCCACATTAGTGTGATTCTTCATATCCCTTTGTCAGTTCTTATCCAGAAGCCCCATCCTTTCACATTTGAATCATTTCTTGGTTCCATTTAAACATTTCCTAGGATTTTTTTCCCATAATTTTTACACATGGGATATTCGGTCTTCTTTCCATCATGGGATTTATTTTCTGATCCACTAATATTAGAATCCATTTTACTCATTTTTTCATTGGGACCAAGAGACCATTTAGAGTCTCCAATATCCATTTCAACCTTGAGGGAACTCTGAACAATATCCTCATAACTATCAAAGCCATGAATCACCAACAATTTTCATAGAATCAGCTTTAGTTCACTAAAGAAGCGACCCACGTTGCTTTCAGTGTTCATGACAAAGCCAAAGGCGTATCTTGCAAGCCTGGTGAAGTTTTATTCATACACCCTAATAAACTAATCTTCCTTCTACTTAAGTATAAGGAACTATCTTTCCATCATAATACAGAGGGTTCAGGGAAAATATTTATTGAAAAACATTTTCTTGAATTCCTCTCAATCCATAGAATCAATTTCTTCCTTGAACTTTGTATTTTTGATAAGTTTCTACCATTGATCGGTTTCCCCATCAAAATGATATACCTCTATCACAAATTTATCTTCTTCTAAGCACTAGAGGACATATAATATATTTTCAATGGAGTTAATCCACTGTTCCATGAGAAGGGGAGTAGAAGATCCACTAAATATGGAAGGACTTTTCAGCATGAAGTATTTTATGGAAACTTGCTCTTTCCTTGGATAAAGAGGGAGTTCCACACGATTTAAGTTATTATTCATAACTTGAGCCAGTTAAGGAAGTATTTTCATTAATTTTTGATCACCCATTCCCATAATATTTTGAATTTCATTAGGTAAATCATCACATTACCTATAACATTGATTATTATCACATGTTCTTCTATTTCCCTCCATTATCTAAGAAAAATAAAGTGAAATTAAGGGGATTTAATACTTATCTAATAAGAATAAAAGGAAACTTTAAACATAAAAGGATAAAATATTAAAGGAAAAGTATATCCTAACTTTTTATTCCCTAGGTTTCAATCTAAGTTATCCATGATCTGTTTCCTAACATATTTTCTTATGAGAATTTTCTTTACTCCCTTAATAATGGTGTGTAATGAGATTATGAATTTACCAAAGGATATCCTATGGGAGTGTCAAAACAAGTGTGCTGTAAGGACCGTTGTTGTGTACCAAGTTACTCCAATTTAGGTCCAAAACAACTTTTCAGAGTTTTCACTCTTAGGTATTTCTATTCCAAAATAACTTCCACTTGTAGTATCTAGACATTGATATATTTTCTTGACAAACCACTTACTCTATACTTACCAAAATTTAGGGATGTTTTCTTAGGATTAGTATGATCCATAAGGTTCTTAATAAAGTGCTATATTCCTAATCTCCAAAAATTACTAAAATTTTACTATGATACCAACTATAGAGACCCTATCCTTTTACACATATCATTACATGATTTTATGCATAATTAAACATCATATTAAAAACCAAGGATAGTAAAGTCTAGTTTCTTGGAAGACTAGGTATATAAAATTGAAAACATGGGACTAAAAAAAAATTTATTTATTTAATATTCATAAAGAGATCATAAATTACATTATGATCATACATCTTCATAGGATAACCTGGGGATAACATGAATAAAGGGATGTGCTAAAAATCCCATTAAGGTAATAAACATAAGAACAAAGCTTTAACACATGGGTTCGAAGTCATGAAATAATGATATAAAAAGGCATGTAACATGATTGAATATATGGAATCAAAACATATAAAACATGTGATTATATAAACCTAGAATCTTAGTAATGTGAAAACACTATAAAACATGACTTTATCATGAGTCAAGACTCATCGCACATAGAAGATCACGATTCAAGGCTCATTACACATAGTGCAACACGAGTCAAGGAAAACCATGAAGACCATTACACATAAATTCTCATGAGACTAAACTTTACCCAAATGTATTGGAGTTCTATATGGGTGAACCCATAATAACATGTTCATGAATATGTGTGTCACATAAATAATCATACGTATGGAACCCAAACATAAACATAAATTTTACCCATGGAAAGAAGCAGGTATCTTAATCATGACATAAAGCATAATAAATGGGCATAACATAAAGTGTCCATGAAAGAAAGGAATTAAATAATACATGGAAATTAATAAATTATAATAGGAATATATCATGATAGGTGATTTCAAACTAAATTTATAACATTTAAAAATAGTTTTTATGAAACTTTAGAATTAAAAACATTTTAGTGCGGTTTTAGGAAAATATCAAAGATAATTTAAAACAGAAAAAGGAATAATATTTTATATAAAACCATACTTGAACCAAGAAAATTTTAATAATAAAATGATAGGTTTTATAAAAATAATGGAATCCTAAAACTGGTTATGGAGTGCACTTGAAAATGGGTAAGAATTCAGAAAGTTCCCTTAAATCGGGCTTGCTTATCGGGAAGAATCGAGTAGAAACCTTTTAAAAACATGTATATCCCAGAAAAGGAGGGAAAAATATTGATACATGAGTTTGGAAAATATAAATAGTGTTTAAAATATTTACATAAAAATAAAATATAATTTCA
Source organism: Viscum album (assembly GCA_963277665.1). Classification (NCBI taxonomy): domain Eukaryota; kingdom Viridiplantae; phylum Streptophyta; class Magnoliopsida; order Santalales; family Viscaceae; genus Viscum; species Viscum album. The sequence continues at coordinate 1,825,348,110 of OY728163.1, forward strand.
TTTGGGTAAAAAGAGAGGAAGAGTATCCCGAAATAACAATGGAGGTTCAGGTAGAATCCCTTACCTTAAGTACGAAGGTGTTCTTCCATTGATATTAATGTCCTAGATAATCAAATTAGATTCATTAATTAATAATTCCAAGACCTATTATACATGTAATTTATTTATTATAATTTTATTAAGTTCATTCATGGTCTTTTTTGATGTGTTATAGCATTCAACTTTATCATTCAGGAGTGCTCATTTTCTTAGTTTTCATGATCAGTTTACTTGTATAAGAGTACGAAAGTTCATGTGAAATGGGAATGGTTTTCCAGAAGTATAATTATATTATATTAATGAACTTTTAGAATATAAAAAGGTTATATAATTCATTTGATTATATGGGATGAGGATGAATCATTAGATAAAATTTTAATGATAACCGCTTGGATTATTTTGGTGGTTTTTTTATCACAATGAACTCATTTTGTTTTATAAATTAATATCATGTGTACAAAGTGATTATAGAACATTAAATAAGATATAATACATATATTATAATCTGTTTCAACCATAAAAATTGTTTCATTACCATCCTTGAATATGATAATTGAAATTGAAAACCCATCTTCCTTGATTGTGATAAATTAACACATCTCAGACGGTGTTTTAAGTTTTAGTATAAAAGGAGGGGGAAGAAGATAAGATGATGAATTATTCCATTATCATGAAAAAATTATATTATATGTAAATTAATGGAGTTATAATACCATTTTGATGAGGTGAGTTGAGGATATAAAAGAAAATAACGGAACTTGAAAAGAAAATAAAAGAAATGAAAAGAGGAATTTACCTCTTGAATTTATCTTCCTTGAGAGCCTATTTAGGGAAGAGTTTTTGGTATTTTTATGAGACCAAGAGATCTTGGACATGGGGGAGGGGCTTGGGAAGATATTTGAGTATAATTTGGACAAGGCACAAGGATTTAGAGGTTTGAGGAGAAGAGGTGGTCATGGGTAGTTTTTATAGTGGAGGAGAGTGAAGTTTTCTCAATATTTAATTCATTAGTTTATTATTTTGATCAAGAAAATAAATAATGATGATTATTGAGACTAAAAATAGTATTTTTTTCATTTTAATTCGAAAAAATGGTCACTTAATTGTCCATTAATCAAGAATGACTCAAAAATTCATTTATTTATTTATACCATAAATTACCGTATTTTACTATCAACCAAATATTCAAGTATTTTAGAAAAATACTAAAAATTTTCCATAACTATTTTTTGACATGTAGAATTAAAAAATGAACTCCATTTTATGAAAATAATTTTCTAAATATGATAAATTTAATTTTTATTTAAAACCATCATTTACTTGAAAAATACAAATTTTAATATTAAAACTACTTTTCTAACACTTTGAAAAATTTATTAAGGTCTCATAAAATTATATTATAATGATAATAAATCAAAACAATAATTTATGAATAAATTTTATGAATATATATTTTATTTTAAAATATTAAATTAGTCATAAAAGTTTTTTAAATATTTATGAATTATAAAAATACTAACAATTAATTAATAATTTTTTAAAATATTTATTTAATTATACTATGATAAAATTATATCATATTTTCATTTATAAGATGGATAAATTTTATTTATACTTCCATTGGTGAGGTTACTATTCAATTGTCTGATTTACTCTTCATTAGGATCACATCACTATTTTTAAGGTCAAGTTACTATTTCATCGGTATGTGTTCCTTAACTTATAGAGATACCTTTAATTTCACTCATTATTTGTTTATAAATTTTGTATTATTTTCTATATGTAATCTTATATGATTATAATATAATTCATAATTATAAGAAGGGAATTTCATTGTTAAAACATTAGGTCGTTACATTCTTCTTGCCTTATGAAATTTCACCCTCGAAATTTCCTTTTACAATCTAAGATGGTAAAAGGTGTGGGTAATCTTACTTCATCACTTCCTCTATTTCCCATGTTTCCTCTTCATACTTTTGGTTCTGCTATAATACTTTGACTAGGTGAGTATTCATGTTTCGTAGAACATTATCTCTATGATCTAAGATCTTCACCGGCCGATCCTTGTAAGAAAGATCATTCTCCAACTGTACCACCTATGAAGACAGTACATGGGAAGAATTCAATATGCACTTACTTAAGATGAATACATGGAATACATTGTGTACTTGAGAAATGGTCAGCAGAAGTGCTAGTCAATAGGCCACAACTTCATCATAATCAACTATCTCAAAGGTTCTGATGTACCTGGGACTTATATTTCATTTATTCTTAAATCTCTTGACCTTCTTCCATGAATATATGTAGAGGAATACCATGTATCCAACTTTAAATTCAAGGTCTCATCTATGATTGTCTGAATAACTATTGTTTCAACTTTGGGCTGTCTTGATGTGCTGCTAAATGGTTTTCACCTTCTCCACCATTTCTTCGACCATTTTAGGTTCTAGAAGCTTACACTCACCGAACTCATCCCAACATGCTGGAATTTTGTACCTTTTCCCAAAAAGTGATTCATATAGATCTATTCGGATGCTTGAGTTGAAACTATCATTTTTATAGAATTCAACTAGTGGAAGTTTTTGGTCCAATCCTCCTTTGAAGTCCATAGAACAAGCTCTCAACATGTATTATAGTGTCTGAATAGTCCACTCAGATTGGCCATAAATTTGAGGATGATAGGCCGTACTGAAGTTCAGTTGAGTTCTTAGAGCATGTTGGAGACTTTTCTAGAACTTGGAGGTGAATATTAGATCTCGATCAGATACAATCGATAGTGTTACTCCATGAAGCCTTACCACTTCTTTGATATATAACCGTGCAAGTTGATCCAACAAGAAGTCCTCTCAAATTACAATAAATTGAGTTGTCTTTGTAAGGAGATCCACAATAACCCATATAGCCTTGTTTTCTCTAGATGTACTTGGAAGTCCAGTGAAAAAGTACATAAATATTTCAGGAGAATTAGTGAGTATAAAGGGAATCACTATGAACTCATAGTGTCCATACCTTATTTTAAAGGAATTCTTGGGAATATCTTCCTTCCTCACCTTTAATTGGAGATATCTCGACTGAAGGTCCACCTTAGACAAATAATTGGCCCCAAATCACAGATTGAACAAGTCATATATTCATGAGAGAAGATACTTGTTCTTTATCATGATTTTATTGAGCTTACGATAATCAATTTAGAGGTGCATTGGTTCATAGTTCTTCTTAACGAAGAGGACTAGTGCACCCCATGGTGAATCACTCGGGCGTATAAAACCCTTGTCTATATTCTCCTATAACTACTTCATCATCTCTACCAGTTCAAAGATGGCCATTCTATAAGGAGTATTTGATATAAAAATAGATCTAGGAATAAGTTCAATTGAGAATTAAACTTCATGGTTAGGGGAAAGACCAGACAAATTTTTTGGGAATACATCAGTGTAATCCCTTATGATGGGAATATCTTCAAGCATGATCATCTCATTTGTCTCAATAATTTGAGTGAGATATGATTTCTCATAAGGTAGTAAAATAAAAACTTGAGATGATGATTCTGAAGGAGATTCATCTTCCTCCTTACAATTGTAAAGAATCAGATGATGCTTCAGTATGTGAAGAGTGATATCCCTTTCCCGATAGTTGATGTTGTATTTGTATAAAGATACCCAATACATTCCTAAAACAACATCGAACTCTACCAAAGTAAGTAAAACAAGATTTTATAGGAGTTTTAATCCACAAACATTAATCAAGGAGGAGTTATGTGCTTTGGATGCAATAATTTCCCCATTAGCTGTTCTCACAGATTACTCAATATCCAAATTTTGAGGTGATGTTTGAATAGTTCTACTAAACTTGAAAGATATGAAAGAATTCATAGAAAAAGAATAAAATAGTATATTCTCTATTCTTGAATGAATAACCAACGTACCTATAACCACATCATTTTCTGGATCCAAATCAGTAGTAGTGATTAAATAAGCCCTTCCTTGTTGCCTTGGAGGTTTTTGTTGATTTCCTCTAATAACTATTGGCTTATGGAATTAGTTTAAAAAATTCCCATGTTCCTTTTAGTTGAAACATTCCACTACTGGAAGAGAATTGGTATGAACCTTCCTTTATTCTTCCATGTTAGTGGGATTCTTCATATCCCTTCGACAGTTCTTAGCCAGATTCCCCATACTTCCACATTTGAAACATTTCCTAGTTCCATTTAGAAAGTTCCTAGGATGCATCTTCCCACAATTTTGGCACATGGGATATTCAGTATTCTTTCTATCACATGATTTATTTTCTGATCCACCCATATTAGACTCTATTTTCCTATTTTTTTCACTAGGCCCATGAGACCATTGAGAGTCTCCGATCTTCATTTCAACCTTGAGGTCACAAAAAACAATCTCCTCATAACTATAGAAGTCATGGATTTACAACACTTTTCATAGACTCATATTTATTCTTCTACAGAAGTGATCCACCTTTCTTTCGGTGTTCATGAAAAATCCAGAGGCTTATCTTGCAAGTCTAGTGAAGTTTTCTTTATACGCCCTGATAGACTCATCTTCCTTCTTCTTAAATCCAAGGAACTCTCTTTCCATCTTGAGATGGAGGGTTTGGGGAAAATATTTATTGAAAAACATTTTCTCAAATTCCACCCAATCCATGGAATAAATTTCTTCCCTGAACTTATATTTTTGATTATTTTCCACCACTGATCAATTTCCCCATCAAAACAATAAACCGCCAGCACAAATTTCTCTTCTTATGAGAATTGGAGGATAGAGAGTATCTTTTCAATAGAGTTAATACACTATTTCTTGAGGAGTGGATCAGAAGATCCACTAAACATGGGAGGCATTTTTTGTATAAAGGATTCAATGGAAACTTTCTCTTTCCTTGGAGAATGAGGGTGTTCTACGTGATTCAAGTTATTATTTATAACTTGAGCCAGCTGAGAAAATACTATAATAAATTTTTGAGCACCCATTCCCATCATATTTGGAATTTCCTTAGGGAAATCATCAAATTACCTATAACATTGATTGCTGTCACATGTTCTTATATTCTACTTGATCATGCTATATCGAGCCTCTGCCCAACCAGAACCTGCAACCAAGTGAGAGCTACTCAGGTACCTAAGTGCAATGGTGGTCTAAGAAAGGCGTGGGTATATAAATCAGTAGGGAACAAAAAATTCATCCCCATATATAATTGGTAATTTCGTGATATGTAAATGTGATAAAATCAACTAGAAAAAATAAATAAACCATGGAAATATAAATAAAACCACTATCGATCCTCAAGAAAAAGGTGACTTTTGGGATCGACTATACCTGCTTTAGCCAGTTCTAGGGTGTCTCTAAGCATGTCAGAAAATCATTCCAACCATAGTGACCAAAACTATGGGAGGGGGGTATCATCCCATACCAAAAATCATCACCGTGATCTATGAGTGTCAAACAACACTATGCTCCACGATTCCTAAACATCACTATACTCCTTGGGCACTAAACACCATTGCACTTCATAAGTGCTAACCATCACTATACTCCATGAGAGTTACCCATCAACATGATCCATGAGCACTAATCATTACCATGATTCATGAGTGCTAATAATCACTATAGATACCCTATCCTTTTACATATATCATTACATGATTTTATGCATAATTAATCACCATATTACAATCCAAGGATCACAAAGTCTAGTGTCTTGGATAACTTGGTACATAAAACTGAAAACATTGGACTAAAAAAACATTTATTTATTTAATATTCATAAAGATATCCTAACTTCCATTGTGCTTATATATATTTATAGGATAACCTAGGGATAAATTGAACAAATATATGAGATGATAATTTCAATAAGAGAATAAACATAAGAATAAATATTTATCACATGGGTTAAAAGACATGCCATAATGATATAAAATGACACGGAACATGATTGAACATATGGAATAATAACATATAAAACATGAGATAATATAAAAATTGAATCATAGTAATGTGGTATCACCATAAAACATGACTTTAGGATGAGTCAAGGCTCTTTTTACAAGGAGGATTATGAGTCAAGGCTCGTTTCACATAGAGTAGCAGAAGTCAAGGCTAACCACCAAGACCATTGCACATAACCTCTCATGAGACTAAAATTTACCCAATGAATTGGAGAACTATCTGGGTTAACCCTTCATAAAATGTTCATGAATATGTGTGTCACATAAGTAATCATACGTAAGGAATCAAACATAAACATAAAGTTTACCCATAGAAAGAAACATGTATCTTAATCATGATATAAAGCATAATAAATGGGCGTAACATAAAAATGTCCATAAAAGAAAGGAATTAAATAATATATGGACATTAATAAAGTATAATAGGCATATATCATGATAGGTTATGTTAAAATGACATGATAACATGTAAAAATAGTTTTTAAGAAACTTTAGAATTACAAACATTTTAGTACAGTTTAAAGAAAATATCAAAGATCATTTAAAATGAAAAAGGAATAAAATTTTATATAAAACTATAAGTGAACCAAGAATTTTTTCATAAAAAAATGAGTGTTTTTATAAAAATAATGGTATCCTAAAACTAGTTATGTAGTGCACTTGAAAATGGGTAAAATTTTGGGAAGTTTCCTTAAATCAGGTTTGCTTATTGGGAAGAATCAAGTAGGGAACATTTTAAAAACATGTATATATATAAAAATAAGGAGTGAAAGATACTGATACATGAGTTTAGAACATATAAATAGTATTTATAAAATTTAATTAATAATAAAATAGAATTTAATTTGGGTAAAAATAGGGGAAGAGTAACCCAAAAGAATAATGGGGGTTCAGGTAGAATCCCTTACCTTAAGTCCAAAGGTGTTCTTCACTTGATCTTAATGTCCTGGATAATCGTATTATATTAATTAATTAATAATTAAAAAACATATTATACATTTAATTTATTTATTATAATTTTATTAAGTTAATTCATGGATTTTTTATGAGTTATAGAGTTCAATTTTATCGTTCGGGAGTGCTCGTTTTCTTAGTTTCCGTGATCAGTTCACTTGTATAAGAGTATGAAAGTTCATGTAAAATGGGAATGGTTTTCCATAAGTGTAATTATATTATATTAATGAAATTAAAAAAGATAAAAAGTTTGTACAATTCATTTTATTATATGGGATGAGGATGAATCATTAGATAAAATTTTAATAATAATCACTTAGATTAATTTGGCGGTTTTTCGATCACAATGAACTCATTTTGTTTTATAAATTAATATCATGTGTAAAAAGTGATTATAGAACATTAAATAAGATATAATACATATATTATAATCTTTTTAAACCATAAAAATGGTTTCATGACCATCCTTGAAGATGATAATAGAAATTGAAAACCCTTCGTCCTTGAATGTGATAAATTATCATATCTCAGATGGTGTTTTCATTTTCAGTATAAAAGGAGGGGGAAGGAGATAAGACAATGAATTATTCAATAATCATAAAAAAATTACTGTATATATAAATTAATGGATTTATCTTAACATTTGGATTAGTTTAGGTGAGGAGAGAAAAGAAAATAAAGTAACTTGAAAGGAAAATAAATGAAATGAAAAGAGGAATTTACCACTTGAATTTATCTTCCTTGAGAGCCTCTTTAGGGAAGAGGTTTTGGTATTTTTATGATACAAAGAGATACTTATTGTGGGGTATGGTATTGGGAAGATATTTGAGCAGAATTTGAACAAGTCACAAGGATTGAGAGGTGTGAGGAGAAGAGGTGGTGAGGGGTGGTTTTTATAGTAGAGGAGAGGGGAGTTTTCTCAATATTTAATTCATTAGTTTATTATTTTGATCAAGACAAGAAATAGTGATGATTAATGAGACTAAAAATAGTAATTTGTAAATTTTAATTCAAAAAAATGGTCACTTAAATTATCCACGACTCAAACATGACTCAAAAATTCATTTATTTACTTATACTGTAAATTAGCACATTTTACTATTCATAAAAAATCAAGTATTTTAAAAAAATAAAACAAATTCACCCGAACCATTTTTCGACATGTAGAATTGAAAAATGAACTCCATTTTATGAAAATAATTTTCTAAATATGATAAATTTAATTTTTATTTAAATCCATTATTTATCGGAAAAATGCAAATTTTAACATTAAAACTGCTTTTCTAGCACTTTGAAAAATTTATTAAGGTATTATAATATTATCTTATAATAATAATACATAAAAAAATAATTTATGAATAAATTTTATGATTTTTTTAAAATATTAAATTTTTCATAAAATTGTAATTAAATATTTATGACTTATAAAAATTCCAACAATTAATATTTTTTTAAAATATTTATTTACTTAAACTATGATATAATTATATAAAATTTTCACTTATAAGGTAGATAAATTCTATTTATAATTACATTGTTTATGTTACTATTCAATTGGCCTATTTACTATTCATAAGGGTCACATTACTATTCCAAAGGTCATGTTACTATTTCATCAGCATGTGTTCCTTAACTTCCAGAGATACATTTTATTTCACTCATTATTCATTTATAAAGTTTGTATTGTGTTATTTATGTAATATTATGTGATTATACTATAAGACATAATTATAATAAGGGAATTCCATTGATAAATCATTGGGTCGTTACAATCACCATGCTCTATGAGTGTTAAAAATCACTATGGTCCCTGAGTGTTAATCATCACTAAGCTCTATGAGTGCTAAACATCACTATGATTCGTGATTACTAACCATCATAACACTTCATTAGTTATCATCTTCACTACACTATGGGTGCTAAATATCACCATGCTCCATGAGTACTAATCATCACCATGCTCTATGAGTGCTAAACATCACCATGCTCCTTGAGCGCTAACTATCACTGTGCTCTATGAGCGCTAATTATCACCACGATCCATGGATACTAAAAATATATATCAATTAAATTCATACTTACCCAAGGAATAATCCATCCTAAAACCAATTATATATAACATATATATAAAACCATCATCCCTATAATCCCATAAACTAATGTCATAGACTTCCCTAGCCATTACATAAAATACATCCCACTTAGGAATACCTATCCACCCAAACCATACCTCATAATAGAGTTATGCCTCTACTGCATGTCCTATAACCACCTTTATATCCTCATTAGATTATAGGTTCAACTCGGGTCGCTAGGTGACACCCGCACCATCTCAACCACTGACCCTCCCAAGGGCCGATACATCACCAAGGAATTGACCATGGTCCCCTAAATCATGAAATAATTCAGGTACCCTATTTGGGTCCCAAATATAAATCTAATACATCAGAATAAGTCTGATTTTTATAGGCTATTATGTTCCTCTACAACATCATGCTCAAAACTCGATCTCATGGCCCTACATGTTTGGTTTGGGTTATAAAGTGATACCTATAACTATCACTACCTATTATCCAACATGCCCTCCCCAGGGTCATCATGTCATCGATCATCCATTGGGGTCCCTTAATACATACTCACATTATAAAACCTACCAGGGTTTCTATTTATAGCGACCCAATAATTTTACACATATTATTATATAAACATCCATTAATTACAACCCAAAGATTATGAGGCCTAGTGTCTTTAGAAGACCAGTTTCATAATACAACATGTGAGAATAAAATATATTTTTTATTTTATTCTCCATAATGAGCTCTTAGATCCCTTTGAGCTCTTAAACTGCATTGGATAACCTGGGGAATACATAGAAAAAAGAGGTGTGATAAAAATCCCAGTAAGGTAATAAACATGATAAGGAAACATAACTTGTGAGTCAAAGGTATAACATGATATAACAAAATAGAAGGATCATGAGTAATCAAATAAAATCATAACTTAATGAACATGGTATAATAAGATCATAGAAACATAGGAAATTTGGTAGAAACATATAACATGGCATAAACACGATTCAAGACTAAATGACTAGACAATATCACATGGTAGACAAAGCCCCATAATGGATTAATTTTACTCCCTAATCCCACACATGATGTATCATGAGACTAAAACATTACCTAATGCATTGGAGAAATATCCAGGAACACCCATTATAACATGTTCATGGTTATGTGTGCCAAAAAAAGGAAATCAATCATAAGGCATAAACATAAGAATTACTCATGGATAGAAAATGGGCTACGTAATCTTATCTCATATCATAATATTAAAAAATTCATAATGAAGTCATTTGAGAGATGAAAATAAGGCATGTATTAACCCATACAAGTATGGGAGAATATTATAGGTATATATGTGAGATACATATATACATAATTTATAATAAATCCACAACATCAAAGGATATCCTCATTAATGAAAATGTCTTTAATAGATTATATGGAACATTTCTTGATAAAAATACCCTTTTCACTATGAAAACACTTCTTCAAAATCTAAAAATTTCCAAAATATTATATATTTTTTAAAAAATAAACTTGTAAACTTATAAAGGAATATTCAAATAATTGATTGTTCATGATAATGGGTAATTCTGTACATGCTATACAAGTGAAAAAACATTCCTTTCACAATTTTGTAAAAAGGTTAAAACGTCCATTGTTTGGAAAATGACAAGTAGAATCCTTTCAATTTTTTTAATAAAAAGTCAAACATGGGTAAAAAATGTATTTAATAAATAATTTGGATTATTTTAAAAATATTCCTGAAAATATTTTTATAAAACATGGATATGGAAGAAAAAGGATTTTTGACCTAAGAGAGAAATGAAGTAGGCTTTTATTAAAAGTGTTTTCTCAATAATTTTAAGTACCAAAGAGCAGAAAATGGTAATATTACTTGAAAATTTCATGAATAAATAGAGGAGAATAAAATTAAATGGTTTTATTAGATAATTATCAAATTATTTACTATAATGAAAATTAAAGCATGAATAATACCGATTAAAATGAGATTGAAACATAAACCCTTACCGCTTTGGTAAATTTTAAATCATAACTCCCACGAATGAAGTAAATGAATTGAAACTTAAAATAATATTAAGTATTAATTATTCATGATATAATATTTAATGGGGTATTATATACACCATTTAAAATAAATTATATACATAAAAGAACATGTGTCTTAAAGAAGGAAGTTTTGATATGAAACCCTTACCTTAAGTCCATACTTTTTCTTTCATGTATTTTATATCCTATATAATAAAATTATATTAATTATTTTTTTATTAATAAAATTTTATAGGTTCAATCAATTATAATTAAACAATTTACTTCATTTATTTTAATGATGCATTTAATTACTTAATTAGTTATGTCCACGTTCGATGTTTTGAGGATGCTCAGTTCATAATTTCAAAACGGCATCAGTGTATTAACCATGGTTAAAAGTGTAATTGTTCAATAATCTCCAAAATAATAATCATGAAATAATTATAATTTTTATATATAAATTATACTTTTTAAAATAACCATGAATTATGGTTATTAAAATGAACTATGTTATAATCATGTAGACGATAAGCGGTACGTACGCATGCGTAAAATTTCTATTTTTAAATGATCATAATGAAAATATGGTAAATGTTATTATATATTTGAATAATTATCATAATATTAAAAATATAATATTATGCATTTAAATACACTTACATATACCATCCATGTGATGTGGTAATCAAAATGGATCACATCGCTTCGCAAGGCTGTATTCTGTTGTATACAGAACCGATGTTATCATTTTTTCCATGGATGGTAAGGTAAAAATGTATATGATATATTAATTTTATATAATGGTTAATATTTCATTATTATAATATATAAAAATTAAATCAATCATTATTCATTTATTTAAATGCTATTATGGAAAACAAATTACATTGGTTCGCGAGGCGGTAATCTTCCGTACACATGAATGATGGTTTTGTTTCCCATTTGATGGAAGTGGAGATGGATTTAGAATATAAAATTAACATAATAACATATTATAATATGGGATATACTAATTTTATTATATAATAATGATTTATTAAGATCCTAAGGATGTGGAATAATAAATAAAACATATATTCTCGGTTAAGAACCATACCTCTTCTTTAGACCACCTCTTTAAGATTATACTTAAAAGCCTCTCTAAGTTGGATTTATGAAAAGAACAAGGATTATAAGATATGGGTATGATAGTAAGGAAGGTATTTGGGTAGGTATTTTCTGAACCAATATATTTTTTAAGTGTGTAAAGGATAGAAGAGAGGGTTCCCTTTTTTAAAGGAGGTGGAGTGACATTCTTGCAAATACCCAAAACTATTCAATAATGGGAAGTACCTCTTATGAAAATTGCCTACAAAATTGATAAAAAAAGTATTTGAGGTGATATAATGCGAATAATAACATAACAATTTCAAAATAAACATGTTTTTAACATGTTATTCTATTTACCTATTTAGTTTAACCCCCGATAAACCGATTTTAACATTAACCATGATAACTGATTCTCACTATTTTTACTATTCATTACGACAAAAAATTAAGTTAAAGTTATTATATATTATTATTATTATTATTATTATTATTATAAAAATTTAATCAATTTTATAAAATTAATTTCATAGAATTGGAATAATTTAATTTAAAATTAAACCCATAGGCGTGTTAAAAAATGATTTTTTCAAGAACTGCATTTTTCAAGCATAAGATGATAATATAATAAATATATAATAAGTAATCATAATTAAATTAATTTATATTAATATATATATATATAATATATAAATTTAATTTAAATCATTACTCATTAGGGTTTATTCTAATTAGTTAAAATGGAGAAACATTATGCACTTTAAATTGTTTTTTAGAAAAATGCGTTTTTAAGCCTAAGAATAAAATTATACTAAAATACAATATAAATATGATTAAAATGTAATTAATTGAATTCAATATAAATAAATAATACTTATGTTTCTATTAAATAAAATTAAAATAATAATGGGTCTTATAAATTAATTAATTTATTTAAATAAAATACAGTTTTATAAAAATCAATATTTTCACTATTCATAGAAAAATCAATATTTTTAGAAAAATAAAAAAATTACCCTAAGTTAATAAAAATATTATGATTTAAAAAATTATTTTAATTTTATAAAATAACATTTCTAAAATTTCAAAAAAATAATTATAATATTTTATCACAAAAAGAAGTAAAAATCATTTTTTGAAATAAATATTTTTATTAAAAAATTTGAGTGCGTATTTCCTAATAATTTATAAATCAATTAATATTAATTTGAAACTTTGTATCCATTTTATAAATTAATCAATCCTATTCATACCCTCCAATTTAATGACTAAGTTAAAATGATCATATTTATATAATATATCGTGGTTTGTTTAAACTCAGTGCTACATATTGAATATACTGTTGAATATAGTGTTATTTTAAAATATTTAGGGGTTACAATATATCCCCATTAAATAAATTGTGTCTATGAAATTTGAACTTGTTCTCAGTAATCAAGGGGTTGACATTCAGAAATTCCATTGTGGAAGATCCAATTCATAAAAAGGGTTAATAAAACTTTCTCTTAAAAATAGTGAAAGGGAAATAAAAATGTCATAAAATAACTAGGTTTCCACATAGGATAACATTGGTGGGTAATGAAAACATGGATTTGGAAAGAATATCCATTTAGGAGATAATTTTATATTTTTTTATGAGAGAAGAGACCATCAATTTATCAAGAATGAACAAAATTTTTATTTCTATATACTTTTTCTATAGTTGAGGAATCCTTTTACCATATAGATTAAGAAAATAAGAAAATATACTTACGTAATAAATATAATTTAAACCATTAATCATTTTCACCACAATTTCATCTATTACTCCAAATTATGTGCATTCAAGATGATTTTTTATGTCTAAATCACTTAGATTAAATTCTAACAGATCACATGATACCACAAAAAAATCTTGATATTCCTCTTATATTTAGATATTAACTAAAAATAGAAATAGTTAAAAAAAGTTAATATGATATCCAAAATGAATATATTAATCTCTAAAATTGAACAATAAAACCAAAGGTTTAACATAGAACATTTCTTAAATAAATAACTGCATATCCCAAATAACCGTAATAAAATCAACATGAATAGAGGTTTTAACCTCAAAGTTTATCTCATACCCTTAAAATTAAATCTATAAAAACATAATAAAAATCTTAAAAAATAATCCAATAAGTTAACCTAAAGTTTATATATATATCTTAACCAAATAAAAAATTTCCCAAAATGTCATTAATCACATTATAATCCCTTCACTTAGAACATAAAAAGGGGTGTATAAGAATTTGAAATTATGATCAACCTTAAACTCTTAAACCTATAATAGTATCCATAAATATTATGTTATTCATACATGAAGACATATATTCTTCCAAAATTAATAAAATACCCATTTCATGAATATTATAACAAAAATACCATTGGTAAAAATAATTCTACAACACAATTCTTTATTCTCAATACATAAATACTTTAACCATTTAACTTCAATGATTTGGTATTACATAGGTCTTTCCTTGGTCTAGGGGTCAACCCTTAGTTTTGGGAATTGAATCGAATAATTCTCAAGTTCAATTGATATAATATATTTAATTCCTTGGAAATTAATTTCTCTATGACCTCCATTTCAATATAGAAAACATATTACCCTCCATTTGACATATTTTTAGGTGCTTCTTCCCATATTCCTGACATACAGGAAACTAAATCTTCTTTCCTCTATGTTCATCACCACATGAACTTTCATAAAATTCCATATTACTCTTATTTGATGCATTAGGAATCTCACCAAATTTCACATTGTTAATAATATATCATGATATATGATTAATAATAATCACAATATTTTTATGTCTAGTAATCATTAAATTTAGTTTCTCATAACCACTAAATTTTCCATAAAATTCATTGTTAACAAGATTCCTTCTAGTTCCAGCCATTGATTAAAACCACAAATCATAGTACAAGAAATAATAATCATAGTAGGAAATCATATAATCATGAAAAATCTTTTATAGGATATCTAAATCATGAAAATTTATTTTTGATCTAGGAAACCTTAGTTTTATCCAAGGTAATTCATGGTCATTATATATTCAAATCATTCATGATGGTTTATAAAGAGTTTTGTGATTCTCCAAAGCATATCCCTTAGGAGTGTCAAACTAGGTGTTTGGAAAGGATCATTTTCATGCACTAGGTGATGATCAAGTCTATCTCAATGCGCCTTTTTTGGGGTTACTACCCCTAGGTTCAACTGATCTAGAGCTATATTCATTGGTAGTATCTAGTTAGGGATGTAATTTCTTAGAAACCACTTGCTCTTTACTTCACCAAAATTCCAAGATATTTTTTATACTTGAAATTATATTTTTACTTATCCCTAGGTTTCTAACTAAATCATCCTATTCTTAATCCCAAAAAATAACTATACCTTACTCTGATATGAGATATAATGACCCAAACCTTTTACACATATTATTATATAAACATACATTAATTATGAACCAATGATCACGAGGCATAGTATCTTTGGAAGAATAGGTTCATAATAAATCAAGTAAGACTAAAATATATTTTTTTACTTTATTCTCTATAATGAGATCCTAAATTATATTGAGCTCCTAAATTTTATGGGATAACCTGGGGAATACATAGAAAAAAGGGGTGATCTAAAAATCCTAGTAAGGTAATAAAAATGATAAATTATCATAACTTGTGATTCAAAGGTATAATATGATATCATAAAAGAGAAGGCTCATAAGTAATCACATGAAAGAATAACTTAAGGAACATGATATCATAAGATCATGGTGGCATAATAAATGTGGTAGAAACATATAACATGACATAAATATGAGTCAAGTTAAACTTTCCTAGACAATATCACATAGTGAACAAAGTCCCATAATGGATTAGGTTTACTCCTTAATCCCATACATGACATCTCATGAGACTAAAAAATTATCCAATTAATTTGAGAACTATCTGGGAAAACCCGTCATAACATGTTCATGATTATATGTGCTGTAAAAGGGAAATCAATCACAAGTCATAAACATAAGAATTAATAATGAAAAGAAAATGGGTTTCATAATCTTGTCTAATATCATAATAAAAAAAATTCATAATGGAGGCATTTGAGAAGTGGAGATAAAGAATAAATTACCATATAAGATTAATGGATACTAAAATAAGAATAAATGTGAGATAAATATATACATAATTTATAATAAATACATAACATCAAATTTTTTCATTGTTGAAAAAATGTCTTTAAAAGATTATATGGAAAATTTATTGAGAAAAATACTCTTTTCACTTTGAAAATGGTACCTAAAAATCTAGAATTTTCCAAAATTTATATAAAAAATTTTCTTTAAAAATAACCATGGAAACTTATAAATTGATCTTTAAACAACTGATCAGTAATTATGGTGGGTAATTCTGTACATGTCGTACAAGTTAAAAAAAATAATACTTTCACTCCGTCATAAAAAGGTCAAAAAGTCCCTTATTCAGAAAATGGAAAGAATATTACTTTCAAAAAAAATTATAAAAATTAAAACATGTGTAGACACAGGTTTAATAAATAATTTAGATAATGTTAAAAATATTATTGAAAATGTTTTTAGAAAACATGGATATAGAAGAAAAATGATTTTTTTACCGAATAGAGAAATGAATTCAAATTTTCTTAAAAAAATTTCTAAATAATTTTAAGTACCAAAGAGAATAAAATGGTACTATTAATTGAAAATTTTATAAATAATTAGAAGATGAAAAAATTAAATGGTTTTATTATAAAATTATTAAATAATTTCCTATAGTGGAAATTCAATCATGAATAATCCTAATTAAAATGAGATTGAAACAAAAAACCTTACCATTTTGCTAACTTTTGAATCAAAAATACCATGAATGGAGTAAATGAATTGTAATTTTGAATATAATTATGTATGAAGTATTCATGATATAATATATAAAGGTGGATTATATACACCATTTAAAATAAATTAGGTGCAAAAAAGAACATGTGTCTTTAAGAAGGAAGTTTTGAGACGAAACCCTTACCTCAAGTCAAGAATGTGTCATGTATGTATTTTATATCCTATATAACAAACTTAAATAAATTATATTTTTATTAATAAATTTTTCTAAATTCAATACCTTATAATTAAAACATTTACTTTATTTATTTTAATGACATATTTAATTACTTAATCAGTTATGTCCACATTGGGTGTTTTGAGAATGCTCTGTTCATAATTTCAAAACAACATCAGTATGTTGACCATGGTAAAAGTTGAAATTATTAAATAATATACATAATATTAATCATGAAATAATTATAATTTTTATACATAAATTATAATTTTAAAAATAACCATGAATTATGGTTATGAAAAATTAACCACATTATAATCATGGAGACGGTAGGTGGTATGTACACATGTGTAACCTTTCCATTTTTCAATAATCACAATGGAAAGAAAGTAAATGTTATTTTATCTTAAAATAATTATAATAATATCACAAATATAATATTATTTATTTAAATACACTTATATATACCATACATGTGATGCAGTAATCAAAATGAATCACATCGCTTCGTGAGGTGGTAGTCCATCGTACACACGAACAACATTATCATTTTTTCCATGGATGGTCAGTTAAGAAAGTATATGATATATAAATTTTAAATAATTCTTAATATGTCATTATTATTATATATAAACATTAAATACATCATAATGAATATATGTGATAGGTGATTATAGATAATAAATTACATCGGTTTGCGAGGAGGTTGTCCGCCGTACACATGAACGATGATTTGGTTTCCCATTTGATAGAAGTGGATATGGATTTAGGTTATGAAATTAAAATAATAAAATATTATTATATTGGATATAATTATATTATTATATCTTCATGATTGAGTAATATTTTAATGATGTGGAAGAAGAAATAAAATAAGAATGCCTGATTAAGAACAATACCTCTTCTTTAGACCACCTCTTTAGGATTATAACTAAAGCCTCCCTAGATTGGATTTATGATTTATGATAAAAAATATTATAGGTTTTGGGGAGTAAAGTAAGGATAGTATTTATGGAGTTAATTTCTGAAACAATGGGTTTTGGAAGTGTGTAAAATATAGGATAGGGGTGCCCTTTTATAAGGGAGGAGGAGTGACATTCTTGTAAATACCAAAAAATATTCAATAATGGAAAGTCACTCTCAAGAAAAATGATTAAAAAATTTAAAAAAGAAGTTAATGAGATATAATGTTGATCATAACCTATATAATTCAAAATAAACATGTTATTTTATTTACCTCTTTAGTTTAACCCTCCTGGTAAACCGATTTTAACATTAACCTTAGTAACATATTTTTAAATTTTTTACTATTCATTATGATAAAAAATTAAGTTTAATGTATTATATATTGTTAATTATGATGATTAAAATTATTTAATCTATTTTATCAAATTAAATTTATATAATTGGAAGAATTTAATTTAAAATTAAACCCACAAACTTGTACAAAAAATAGTTTTTCATGAAATTCATTTTTCAAGTATAAGGTGATCTTATAATAAATAAATTAAAAGTAATCATAATTAAATTAATTTAAATTAATATTTATAGATATTTAATCTATTAATTTAATTTAAACCATTCCTCATTATGGGTTATTTTAATTATTTAAATTTGGGAACCATTATGCACTTTAAAACAGTTTTCATAAATTTGTGTTTTTAAGCCTAAGAATAAACTTATACTAAAACCCAATATAAAGATGATTAAAATGTAATTAATTGGATTAAATATAACTAAATAATAGTTATTTTACTTTTAAATAAAATTAAAATACTAAATGGACTTCAAAATTACTTAATCTCTTAAAATAAAATACAGTTTTACAAAAATTGGTATTTTTTACTATTCACTGAAAAATCAACATTTTCCAAAAAATTTCAAAATTTTACCCTAATTTAATATTGGTATTATGATTCAAAAATTTATATTCATTTTATAAATAAAACTTCTAAAATTTCCAAAAATTAATTATAATATTTTCTCAGAAAAAAGCAATAAAAATCATTATTGAAATAAATGTTTTTATTAAAAAAATTAAGTGCTTATTTCCAAAGGATTTATAAATAAGTTTATATTGATTAGAGAATTTATATCCATTTAATGAAGTATTTAATACTATTCATACCCACAAATTTAACATATAATTTAAAATGATCATATTTAAATAATAATATTTTAGTAACATATTGCGGTTTATTTAAACTAAGTGTTGCATGTTGAGCATGCTATCAGACACAACATTATTTTAAAATATCAGGGTGTTATAAACTTATTAAAAACGCATAAATTAGGTTTAAACACATAAATCATGGGTATAACCTCCCTTAGTCTCATCACATCTATATTATGGCCTAACTGGGCTTGCTCAACAAGCCTCACCGGGTCTAGCCCTGCTAGTATTAATCCCAAGATAACACACTACTCATATAACATATTTAGTCATCTCACTTTGCCCAAGGGTATAGGGTATATCAAAGTTGATCATGGCTAATACGACCAACCATACTCAAATAACCACCTCCCTTTACAAGTGAGGTCTAAGGACACCCACACTAGGTTCACTAAGTCTTACGCAACCTATTTATCTCAAATCACCAAACACCTCTATTAGAGGTGACTAGAGGCTCTTATGTAAAGGGACACTAGTATTACATAAAGTAGCCAAACCCCTCAAGGGGTTCAAACATAACATAATTTATAATCAAGGTCTCAGACATTGGTAGCCGAGACATTAACAAGCGAGTGAACAAGGGTTTGTTGGCCCCCTGACACTTTGTGCATCACTATAAGTGTTAAACTTCTGTCATAATTTAAATTAATTAAAACAATTAAATTATTAATCTAGTTAACCAAATCCATTTATTTAATTTAAAAAATTATTTCATTTTAAGTTAAATCACTCAAAGGTGGAAATATCACATATCACATGCATCATAAACAACAACATAATTATCATTCGGTGAGTACCAAGGACCACCTACCTCAATCTTGACGATTTGTTATCTTTAATTGTCAGCCCAAATACTATTACAAAACCCATACATTAATATATCAACATACTAAGACTCTATCTCAGTCAGGGCATTGCTACCAATTAATTTCAACATTTATAACTAATTTAAAAAATTAAACTAAAATTGAGATATTTGGAGATATACTCACCAGGTGCTCCAATCACACTAGAATCACATACAAGCACCCTTGGGAAGTTCACAAAAAACTCTCAACACCATCCAAAGAAAAATACATAATAATCTAAACCCAATTAATCAACTAATTAATTTAATTTAAAATAAAACTATAAAATAATTCACTGTGATCCATACCTTCACCAAATCACTGAGAAACAAAGCGGAGTAAACATCATGAGATTTCCTCCAGGCATGCCACATGCTAACCCCAATAAAAATGGATGATTTCAAAACTCTCTGGTAATACCATCATCAAAAACTAAAACCAAACATTATTTAATAAAAGCGAGTAAGGGTAGAAGAAGGATAGGGAAAGAAGATGAATCCATACCTTCATCTACTAGAAAATCACCATAAACTCCACCCAAACCAAGGGAAACGAAGGGGGGATGAGAGAGGTTGTAACCCCCGGTCCAACACACATAAGAGAGAAGGAGGATTAGGGTTTGAGGATAAGTCCCAAGAGGTAATTTTAGTAATTTAACTATTTTTAATAATATATATGATTTAAACTCACAATATTATAAACCGTGAACCTCAAATTGGGCATACTAAAAACCTCCCATAGTTTGGCTGTATGGTTTACCAAACCATGTACCAACTACACAAATGGTTTTGGATGGTGTCTATAATATTTTATAAAGTTTTTATGAAACTGAATGCAGACCGCGCACCATGCCCTAGGTCACCACTAAGTCTACATAGTTTCTCATTGATCCTGTATAGTTTTCCCTCAACCATGTTCCAATAATTCCACTCAACTGTGCAATGTAAAACTTGAATTGAAATCACCTCAAGCCTCAGACAACCCTCTCACTAAAACAAAATAAAAAATAAAATTTACTAATAATTTTCAAACCATTCAGACATTGGGTAGTATAAAGACTATAGTAAATTATAAATGGAACTTATATCAGTTTGATTTTTTATAAATAAAGGAAAGAAACCAATGCCCAATATTTTTATATTTTTTAATCTAGCACATATATATTGAACTCTAACATGAAGAAAATCTATTGAATTATATTATATATCCATAAAACCATAAATGGGATTAGTATAATTTTGGTGGAATATACTATACAAAAACCCAATTAAATAAGTAATAAAATATGTCATTATAAGTTATATTTATTTAAATAAATAAAAAATGTAATTTAAATTTATTTTCATGGAAAATAACTACAACATAGGTATGGTGAAATGTTCAAACTTAATAACATTAATTATATACTTTTTAAATATTATTAATTTATAGTCATAAACACATATATCACTAGTCACAAAAAACTCATAATAAGACTCTAATAAAGAAAAATTATTGGATACTTTTCCTAGCTCATTATAAATGTTTGAAATATTTAAAGGTGTTATTTCTTGAAATTTTTTCTTATTTTGTAAATATTTGTTTGATTTTAGATACTTATATATAATTTAAATGAAATAAAACATTAAAAGTTAAATTAAATCATAATTAAATAAAAATTAAATACCAACATGTACCTCTTATGTCGATTGATGAAGAAGGATAGTTGGCCAGAGTAAAAGATGACCTGAACTATCTCAAACTTTGGGAACTGTAATGTAAGGAATGAGATTAGTAGTATCATAAAATGATACTCATACTTAACCCAGCTACATTAAATGATGATTTACATAATCCCATAAATTATGCACAATTTCATACGCTATAATATGTAAATGGGGATTTGTAACATGCAACTCATAGTAGATGATCAAGATTGAATGAGGAGGTGGGGGATCAATATAAGTAAGTCATATTGGTTGTGTTTATTTCTCTATTTATATAAAAATTAATTATACATATGATTTAATTCAATAATTTATCAATTAATTCATTCCTCAGAACTCAAACTTTAAGGAAAATATTTCTCCCTTATATTATTTTTCCCTAAATGTTATTTTAGGATGACCAAAAACTTTTCTAATTCTAAAAAACCACCTCTTATCCTCTCACTTGGATTAGGTTCTATGAATTCCCTAAAGAAATGGCAATAATTTCTATCCTACCATCTAGGATAAAATTCCGCAATGATGATTTCTCCTAAAGGGAATCCTGAACTGAAATATTAAAATGTTAAACAAATGCAATGAATTTTAAAATAATAATAATAATAAATAAAATTTTAATTAATTTCTTATAATTTTTTAGCCACATGACTTGATTTATATGTAAGAAATTTCCTTTTTTTCATTCTCACCCTTTTCTATTTTTCATGGTGAGTGGGGGGAGATAGAATATTAAACTAACCTATTCAGAATCACTAATAAATTTAGCTCTTAATTCATCAAAATTTTATATAATCCTTTACTCCTCAGGTAAATTGTAAGCTCCATGTTATAAAGTGTGAGGATATACATTATTCAACAGGATCTATGAAATGTTATTGTCATGGGGTGTGAAAAAAACTTATATTTGATAAGCTAAAATGTAGTATAGTGGTTAACCTAGGTTGTATCTAGAGAGGATTGCACAATAATCAAGCTGTCACCTTAAATTAGAGAAATAAGTGGAGGTTCTTTTTGAAATTGTTTTATTTAGTAAAGAAACTAAAGTAACAAAACAAAAGATATCAATTAAGAAAAATATTTAAATAAAATTGATAAATAAAGTGATTGAAAATAGTGATATGAATTTAGTGATCAGATCGGGACCGGTTTTCCAATTACAATGCTATCAGAGTTCCAACTTATCCAATTCTCTTCTACTAAGACGATTAAAGTGATATTCTATGATCGATTCCTCTCACTCCCTTATTCAAATAGTAACGGTGATAGTAAACCTTTCCAATATCTCAGATAGATCTAATTTCCTTCCTATGTTCAAAAGAGTTGCTGTGAATACCCTCAATTAACTTAGGCAATTCCCGATTAGATCTTATTTATCCCAAATAATCAAGAATATCCACTACCCCTCCCACACTTACTGACGATCTCAAAGTAATTCACCACTAAGACCTAATCTATTCATTCGTATATATATATATATATATTAAAACCTAGTGGAAGGAGAAAATGACCATTTACCCAAGAAATTAAAAAAACAGAATATAAAACCAAATAAGATCTTACTTGATAATAAAAACCACTATTAGATATTGAAACCAACATTGAAAAAGAGATAAAGGATTTTATATGATTAAGTGCATGAACTCAAAAATTACATAAGGGAAAAACTATCCTTACTCAATCATTGAAAGTATTATCCCTACATTTAAAGGGTATCCATGAAGAAGGGGGGAGAATAAGACATTACAAAACAAAAAATAAAGAAAAGAGGGGGAATGAAGAACATTAAATTTCTCCTCTAGAATTCTTTCATCAAAAGTTTTCTTCAGTTATGCCCAACAGAACCCAGAACATTTCTAGGGTCTCTTATTAAATGTTTTTGAAAATGAAGTTGGATATCTAACCATAAAATTTTAAATTGACTGGACACATTTAGTGGTATTTATGACCGAATTACTGAATAATCCTTTTTTTTGTTTGAGTAGACTCTTCAACTTCTTCCATTTTGATGCATTCAAATGAAACCTTAATGAGGGGATTTTTCCATGAAATTTAATTTACATATGAGTATTTGAGTTATATTTCTTCTCAAACTAGAATAACTTCATTTTAACATATCTATTCCAATATAAGCCTCATTAACTAAGGTATGGTCCATTCTGTCAGCCAACAAAATTTCTCCTATTGATTTATTTATCTAGTCCAGTGTATTTTGAATTGGATCTGGCCCCATAAGACAAACTTAAAGCCCATGAACAAATAAATATTAAAAAAAATAATCACTCAATTTGTATCAAAATTTTAAAATCTATTCCCAAAATACATAAGATCCATAAAATTGATAAATTTACATAATTAACCAATTTTAATAATTAATCCAAAAATTCACCAAAAATAATAAAATGACTCAAATCATCTCAAATTGATTAGGGGTTAAATCATTTAAAAAATATGAAAAATAATGAAAATATTATCTCTATCAATTCCCTCACACTTAGAAATTGGACTCCTAGACAAGTAAACATCAAAATAAAATCAAAACATATTCAAAACACATGCCAATGAGATCCACCAATTCTATACTAAGAAAAAAAATATCATGCCTCATAAAAAACCATTATTCTAAGTTCTTAATTTAGACCACTGAATATTTTTTCTCTTCATTTCTCCTCCCATGCACATAAGACACCTACCTCACATGAATTTTATCTCATATTACAAATGTTAATTTTCAACAAGGCTTTTCTCATCCAAACTCACAAAAGGATTACCATTGGATTGATAAATTATTACTTCTACACCCAATTTTAGTAAAGGAAATGTATTTATCATGAGGACTTTACATGGTTATTCTGTGGAATCTAGTTGGTAGGATTTTGATGTGAAAAATTCTAAGGCTAAATGAGGAGGGCTTGGCTCTTTTTGAAGAAAAATTGTAAGATTCTAATTTTAACTCAAGTATAGAATCCCACTCACTCCCCTTAGTATCAAATCAGCTCCATCATCATGAAAACTCAAGGAAAGTGAACTTCATTCAATATTTCAGCAGAACATTTTTCAAAATTCTCAAATATGATTTTTCTTGAAAGGTCTAGATAGTCACAACTTTCTTTCTCCACTGGAAGCTCAAGAAATTCCCAAATTCTCTTATCATAAAAGTTCCAGAAAAGGCATAGATTTTAACAGAATGATTTTTTTTCAATATAAAACACACATGTTCAACATTTTATTTTCCACCCAATGTATCACCAAATGAGGTTTCACAATACAAGACATCTCACCCCATACTTAAGTTTAACTAGGCCATGCAATTTTACTTCAAGAGTAGGCTAGATAGGGAAAATTGGCTTGTAATGTGGATACCCTAATAGGTTATTCATGTTTTCTAATGCCTAAAAGGATTAAATGTATAAGGAAGTCTAGAATGAAAAATACTATCCTAAAAAGGGAGCTTTAAAACTAATGAAATGTCTCAATCATTTAAAACACAAGTACCTCAAACCCTCAAGTTTTGAAAGGAATAAATAAAATTCTAGTTAAATAAAGAATAGTTTGGTTCTCTAAAGAAGTGATTTGAATGAATAGAATATGGAAAAAATTGTTCATAAGACTAACATGAAAGTGATTTCAAAGATAAAGATAGTGATATGTGGCATGGGATTCAAAAATCTGTGCACTTTTCATAAAATTACCAAAGATTTGAACTTGAAGCATAGCCATTTAAGAATTCATTTAAGATCAATTTCAAAGAATAAAATGTTTCACTCATTTATATGTGTTTACAAAATGTAAAAGATAATCATTTCATCTCAAATTTTTTTAAAACACACAAAAAATGAAAAAGAAACACAAAAATCTATGAAAAACATACATGTTTTTTTTGAAAATAGAAAAAATAGAAAATGAAAATACTAAACTACAAAGGTTACCTCCCCCACACTTAAATGATGCGGTGTATACAATTAATTAAAATTGATTTAACATTTAATTAGATTCTTTATTGAATCATAAAAAACAATTAAGTGTAAAGGAGAGGTACAACCTGATTTATTGTCATTACATCGTTAAGTTAAGATTCTATGTTCTACAAACTAAAAACCTACAACCAAAAAAGAAAATAAATCATAAGAAATTTATTATAAGAAAATAAAATATAAATATGGTGAAAAAATATATATATATCTTGGTTTAATCCCCTAAGTGGGCCCTGGGTTTTCAATTCCTCTATATGGGTAGTTCCAGTTGGTTATCCCTAATCTGATGGGGGGTTGAGTTTCTTTGTGATGAACCACAAAAAATTATTCATTCCATCATACACTTCTTCCTTTTTGTTGAGGACTACATGGATATAGTAATCCAAATCCACCCCATGTGAATGAGATACAAATTGAATGGTGGGGGTAGGATAATTAATGAGTTCTCCTATTTCTTGGTTTTCACTTTCACTACTTATTCTTCATTCTCTAGTGATTTATCAAGGTATGCTGCATCAATGTAATAATCAAAGGGAATGTCAGAGTGTAATTCTATTTGAATAAAATTAATGCATGAAGAATAAATATCAAATTACTCCCTTTTAAAGTAAAATCTTGAGACTCTTTTTTCCTCAGGTAAATCCACTTAGATATCCTCTTGAACTCCCTCTAATAAAATCTCAACATGTTTGGGGAGCTCTAAGTATTCCTCTTTAGGTGCATCATCCCATTCATCATATTCTTCCAAGGCTAAATAAGAGTTAGAATATTATAAAAATTTAAAATAAGGTGAGGTAATACTCAATTCATATTCAATAAAATAAGAAGACAACGAGTTCAATAAAATATCATTTCCCTTAATTGGATCAAATTCAATTTCTTCTTCAGTGGGAAGTGCCTCTTAGAGTAGAGTGATAATAGATGGAGGTGAGTAGTTAGACTACTCTATTTGAAAGATGAGTGGGGAAATCACTTCTACTACTATTTTGGATTTTGGTTCAGGTTAGGTCCCTCATACAATGTAAATCCATCCTTAACTTCACTATTTGATAGTAATTTTTTACTTTATTAACCATGTCCATCAGTTCTTGAAGTGATATACATGTGACATGGCCATTCAATATTTTCTTGGAAAAAACAGTGATTTCATCAAACTTTTGTAATAGGGAAATATCATCATGATCTAACATTTCTCCTTGAACTTGTGAGTTATCAATCCAAGTATAATAATTGAAGTTGATATACATCCTGGATTTTTTTAGTTTTTTTAAATGAAAGCAAAGAAAATACTTACAAAATGTCAGAATTAGATCATTAGAACAACCTCCTTGGCATCAGTGACAAGTTTTGGAATGTTACTATAATAGGGTGTGACAAAAAATTATATTTACTAAGTTAAAATGAATTATAGTGGTTAAAATAGGTTGTATCTAGAGAGGAGTGCACAACAATTAAGCTATCACCTTAAATTAGAGAAAGAAGTAGATACTATTTTTAAAATTGTTTGATTTAGAAAACAAACTAAAGTAATAAAACAAAAGATATAAATTAAGAAAATTATTGAAAGAAAATTGATAAATAAAGTGATTGAAAAAAATGATATGAATTGGGTGATTAGGCTAGGATCAATTTTCCAATTGTAATGATATCATAGTTATAATTTATGTAATTCTCTTCTACTAAACCAATTAAAGTGAGATTTCACAATCACTTCCTCTTACTCCCTTGGTCAAAGGTAATGGTGAGAGTAAACCTTTACAAGATCTTAGATATATCTACTTTCTTTTATATATGCAAAATAGTTGCAGTGAATACCCTCAATTAACTTAGTCAATTCCCGATCAGGTCTTGTTTATCCCAAATAATCAAGAATATCCACTACCCCACCCACATGTACTAACGATCGAGAAGTACTTCACCACTAAGACCTGATCTATTCCATCGTATATAGACCAAAACCTAGTGTATGGTGAAAATTATCATTTAAAAAAGCAATAACAAAAACATAATCTAAAACCAAATATGACCGTACCTGATAATAAAATCCATTATTAGAAATTGTAACCAACTTTTCAAAAGAGATAAAGGATTTATACAATTAAGTGCATGAACTGAAACATTACAAAAGGGAAAAACTATCCTTACCCAATAACTCATAGTATTAACCCTCCATGTTAAGGTTATAAATGAATAAATGGGGATAATAAGATATTACAAAACTAAAAAGAAATAAAAGAGGGTAAAGGAAAAATAGGAAGTTTCTCCTCTAGAATCCTTCCATCAAAATTTTACTTTGGTTATGTCCACTATAACATAGAAAATCACTATGTTCACTTTTTAGAGGTTGGTAAAAATGAAGTTGGACATCTAAACAAGAAATTTCAAAGATATTAGACACATGTAGTGGGAGTTATGACTGGATTTCTAAATAACATTTTCTAGTCAAGTAGACTCTTCAAATTACTTCATTTGGGTGCATTAAAAGGAAATCTTAATGAGATATTTTTTCCTAAAATTTAATGAGAGAATGTGGATTTGAGTTCTATTTCTTATCCATCTAGAATCACCTAATTTAGACATATCGAGGCTGAGATATGCCTCATTAACTAAGGTGGTTGGCTAGAAAAATTTCTCCTATTGATTTATTTATCTGGTATAGTACATTTTGAATTGGTTTTGGACCCAGAAGACAAACTTGAAGCCCCTAAATAAATAAATCTTTAAAAATTAATAAATAAATTTGAATCAAAATTTTAAAATATATTCTTTAAATATATAAGATCGATAAAAGTGATAAATTTCTAGAATTAACCAATTTTCATAATTAATTCCAAAATTCACCAAAAATATTAAAATGATTAGAATTTGATAAAATGTATTAATTTTAAGAGATTAAATCATTGAAAAACATATGTAAAATAATTAAATTATTATCTATATCAATTCCCCCACACTTGGCACTTGGACTCTTGGACAAGTAAACATAAAAAACAAATCAAAGCATATTCAAAACACATGCCTATGTGATCCACCAATTCCATACCAAGAAAAAAAAGATATCATGCATAATAAAAAACCATTATTATATGTTATTCATTTATATCACTCAATATTTTTATTATTCATTTAACCTCCCATGCACATAAGACACCTACCTCACATGAATTTTATCTCATCTCACAATTGTTAATTTTCAATAAGGATTTTCTCATCCAAACTCATGCAAGGGTCACTATAGGATTGATAAATTCCTAATTTTCACCCAATGTTAGTAAAAGAAATATGTTTATTATGAGTAATTTGAAGGGTTTTTATATGGATTCTGGTTTTTATGATTTTTATGTGAAAAATTTTGAGGCTGAATGAGGAGGGCTTGACTCTTTTTGAATCAAATTGCAAGATTATAATTTTAACTCTAGTATGGAATCATCCTCACTCCCCTTAGTAAAAAATAATCTCCATCATTATGAAAACTCAAGTAAAGTGAAAAACATTCAGTATTTTAGTATAAAAAATTCAGTCTCCTCAAACATGATTTTTATTGTAATCTCCAGATAAGAATATATTTCTTTCTTTATTGGAAGCTCCAGAAAGGCACAACTTCTCTTATTATAAAAGCTCTAGGAAGGGAACAACTTTCAATAGAATGATTTTTTTTCAGTAGAAAATACATCTATTCAACATTTTATTTTCTACCCAAATTATCACAAAATGAGGTTTCACAATACAAGACATATCCCCCCACACTTATGTTAAACTAGGTTATGAAATTTCACTTCAGAGCTGGTTGGATAGGGAAACTTAGCTTGTAATGTGGCTATCCTAATAGGTTGTTCATGAATTATAAGGGATAAAAGGATTAAATGTACAAGTAAGTACATAATTAAAAGTATTATCATGAAATTGTGTCTTTAAAAACAAATAAATTACTCAATCATTTAAATCAAAAGTACCTAAAAACCTTAAGTTTTGAAAGGAATAAATCAAATTTTGGTTAAAGAAAGAATGGGTTGGTTCTCTCAATAAGTGAGGTGAATAAAAATAATATTACAAAAATGGTTCATAAGGCTCATAAGAAAGTCATTTCAAAGATAAATACAGTGAGATGTGAAATGGGATTAAAAAATCAGTGTACTTTTCATGAAATTCCCAAAGATTTGAACTTGAAAAAAAAATCCATTTTAAGAATTCATTTAAGCTCATTTTCCTGGAATAAAATGTTTCACTCATTTATATGGGTTTAAAAAATGGGAATGATAATCATTTCATATCAAAAGTTTCAAAAACATAAAAAAATTAAAAAGAAACACAATTTTTTTTGAAAAACACCCACATTTTTTTGAAAACAGAAAACAAAACAATAATTGAAAATAATAAACTATAAAGGTTCCCTACCCCATACTTAAATGATGTAGTGTATGAAATGAATTAAAATAGATTTAATAATTAATTATATTTTTTATTGAATCACAATAAAAAATTAAGTGTAAAGGAGAGGTACAATTTGATTTATTGGCAGTGCGACGTTGAGTTAAGATCCTATGTGGTGCACACTAAAAAAATAAAACTAAAAGAAGAAAATAAATCATAAGAAATTTATTGGAATAAAATAAAATCAAAATCAAATGAGAAAATATGGATAGATCTTGGTTTAATCCCCCAAGTGGGATATGGGTTTTGACTACCTCTATATGGGCAGTTACAGTTGGTTTTCCCCAATCTAATGGTGGGTTGAGTTTCTTTATGATGAAACACAAAAAATTATTCTTTCTTGCATATAATAAATCCTTTTTGTTGAGGACTATATACATATAGTAAACAAAATACACCCCCATGGGAATTAGATACAACTTGAATGGTGGGGGTAGGATAATGAACGTGTCCTCCTATTTCTTGGTTTCCACTTTCACAACTTATTCTTCATTATCTAGTGATTTCTCAAGGTATGTTTCATCAATGGAATAATTAAAGGGAATGTCATAGTGCAATTCTATTTGAAAAAAACTAAATCATGAAAAATAAATATCAAATCCTTCCATTTAAAAGTATGAATCTTGAGACTCTTTTTCCTCAATCAAAGACACCTGGATCTCCTCTTGAACACCCTTTAATAAATGATAAACATGTTAAAGGAGCTCCAGTTGTTCCTATTTAGGTGCATCATCCCATTCATCAAATTCTTACAAGTCAAAATAAGAGTTATAAGACTCTAAAAATTTAAAACAAGGGGAGGTAATACTCAATTAAAATTCAATAAAATCAAAAGATAATGAGTTCAAGAAAATATCATCTCCCTTAATTGAATCAACTTCAATTACTTCTTCCTTAGGAAGTGCCTCTTAGAGTAGAGTGGTATTAGATAGAGGCAGGTAGTCAGGATACTCTATTTGAAAGATGAGTAGGGAAATCACTTCTACCACTAGTTTAGATTTTGGTTTAGGTTGAGGTACCTCATCCAGTGTAACTTCCTCTTTGGAATTAAATCTTTGACAGTCAGTTTTGACTTGATTAACCACGTCCATCAGTTCTTGAATAGAGATACATGTGACATGGACAATCAGTATTTTATTGGCCAAAATAGCGAGTTCATAAAACTTTTATAATTGAGACATATCATCATGATCAATCATTTATCCTTACACATGTGAGTAATCAATCTAAGTAGAATAATTTTAGTTGACATACATCATAGATTTTTTTTAATTTTTTTAAATTAAATCAAAGAAAATATTTACAAAATATCATAATTAGATTGTTGGAAAAAAATTTCCAGAAACAGTGCCAAGTTTTGGAATGTGCCTATAGTTGGGTGTGACAAAAACTTATATTTCCTAAGTTAAAATGTAGTATAGTGGTTAAACTAGGTTGTCTACAGAGAGGAGTGCACAACAATCAAGCTATCACCTTAAATTAGAGAAAGAATTGGTGGTTGTTTTTGAAATTATTTTATTTAGAAAAAAAAACAAAATTAGAAAAATAAAAGATATCAATTAAGAAAAATATTGAAAGAAAATTGAAAAATAAAGTGATTGAAAAGCTATCACCCATTTTACTTCAAGATTCTGGAAGAGTCTTCAGAAGGCCTTGGATACTGAACTTCATTTGAGTACTGCCTACCACCCTCAAACAGATAGACAATCAGAACACACTATTCAAACCTTAGAAGATGTTGAGATCCTTCTCGCTTGACTTTCAGGGTATGTGGGATCAATATTTACCTCTGTTATATTTTTCCTACAACAATAGCTTCCATTCGAGTATTCAGATGGCACCATATGAAGCGTTATACGGAAAGAGATGTCGCACACCAACCTGTTGGGATGACGTTGGTGAACGAAAACTTGTAGGCCTAGAACTGGTGGAGGAAACAATGGAAAAGGTAAAGGTAATCCAAAACCACATCAAAGCAACTCAAAGTAGGAAGAAGAGCTATGCCGATAACCGAAGGAAGGATTTGGAATTTCAGGTAGGAGATTATGTATTCTTGAAGGTATCTACATGGAAGGGAGTTATACGTTTTGGTAAGAAAGGTAAATTGAGTCCTAGGTACATCAGACCTTTCGAAATTATAGAACGAATTGGAGCTTTAGCTTACCATTTGGCAATGCCACCAAGTCTCTCCAAAGTTCACGTTGTGTTCCATGTATCACTGTTGAAGAAATACATGCCTGACCCAATGCATGTACTCACCAATGAGGAATTAGAACTGGAACCCAATCTGTCTTTTTTTGAAGAGCCCGTCAGGATTCTTGATACAAGAGAACAAGTACTGAGAAAATATATGACTCATCTGGTAAAAGTTTTGTGGAGAAACCATAAGATGGAAGAGGCAACGTGGGAAACTGAGGAACTTATGATGAAGAACCACCCGAGTCTTTTCATGCGGTAGTATTCTAGAAATTTCAAGGACAAAAATATTTAAAATATGGGAGAATGTAACACCCCAAGCTTCCATAGCACGCTTTCCTTTGAATAATACAGTAGCGTGTGTTGTATGCAACTTCGAGTTCTAACACACACACCACAACCAATCAAACTAGCCATTATGAATAGTAATACCCACTTTTTGAAATTTTATAAATTTTATCTTTCAAAATGAACTTCATTTTTGGATTTGGAATATCGAAATTAGCCTAGGGTGAAATTTTGGTATTTTTCTGAAAACTTTCAATTTTTGATGAATAGTGAAAAAACACTGAGTTATAGTTTAAAACTGAATTTTTATTTAAATAATTATTTATTTGATTTAAATTTAATTAAGGTCAAAATAGATAGATAATTCCTATATAAGTTCAATTTAATTCATTGGAGTTAGTTTATAATAATTTTATATATATAAAAATTTTATTGAACTTTTCAGCGTCTTTTACCCACCTCCTAGGAGAATTTGGAAATTCATATAAAACTTAATTTTACTACTTCTATGAGTGGAATTTAGAAAATACGAGAGAAACGGTTAATATCAAGGAGTAAAATGTGGTTTGTTGAGATGAAAATAATTTTTGGTGAATAGTAACTTTTTACCTTTATTTACCATGGTTAAAAGTAAATAGGGTAATTAAGGGTAAAAATGATATTAATATTACCCTAACACATGTCCTAATTCTATTGGAAAAGTGTATCTTGACCAAAAACAACCTTAGGAATAAAATATTATCATTTAGGTCCACTTGGATTAGATTAGGACATTTATTATTATTTAATTCAAAGAATAGTTAAAAGAGTTAAAATCACAGTTTATTTACTAAAACATTTTTAATATAGGGTTATACATAAGATCAATTCGATTGTAAATATTCATTAGAAATATAAAATTATTTCCTAAATAATGGTATTTTATTTATAATTTTTAGACATAAAATAATTTAATTTATTTATGACACAATGGTGATGCAGTAATTACCTAATTAATGAAATATTAAAATAACTGATATTATAAATATCAAAATAAATGTAAATTGAGACTTTTTATGAATTAAAATAATTTTCTAGGTTAATATGACATATTAGGATTTATTATATAATTTTTTTCGAAGTAAAAATGCTGTTATGAATTTATCAAAACCAAAATACCCAATAGTGTCAAAATTGACATAAAAGAGTTTTAAAAACAAATATTATATTATTAATTTATATTCAATTCCTAAAAATCTAAGGTTCGACCAAGAGACTTATATCATGATAGGTGTATCATTAATGGACCACTTGGGGGTCGATTTAAGGTATATAGTAAGTTTATTTACTATATAATATAAAATTACAAAGTGACATGGTAAGTGTCAAAATAATTAACTAAGAGTTAAAACTAAAAGATAAGGTTAATATAATGACCAAAACCTGTCTAAATTCTATTGGTTGAGTGTTTTTAGACCCATACTCACCTTAAAATTTAAATAATACACTTTGGATCCATTAGAAATTGAATTTTAATTTATTATAAAATAATATTTCTAGATTTTCCAAAGGTACCCCTCACCCCTCTTATAAAAGGGAACTCCACCTTCTCACTAATTCACACATTCAATGACTTTTGGCTCGGCCAAACCCTGACCAAATACTCTCTCAACTTCCCTCAATTCAACCTAGAGGCCTTAGTTTGATCAGAAATCCAACCTAAGGATCCCTTTTTATCAAATCAAAAGGAAGAACCTGAAGAAGAGGTAATGTTTTCACCACCCTTTTTCAAGTTCCTTTCTTCTTCAACTTCGTCTTTCTTTGTTATTACCATTCTAAAATAATAACTCAAGTATCTTATATATACTGTGATGTTATTATAAATATGGTACAAACATATTCAGTATTCTATACATCCTTTGAATGAAATTTCACCATACGTGCGTACGTACGGCTTACCGTCTCCACGTCGTGGTGTAATTGTTATTCAATAAATCATTATTTGGATGGGTATAATAATGATGTGTAATTCATATAAATAATAAATATAACATGATAATGATTCTATATATATGATATATCATCCAATTATATATTATTTTAATATCAAAAGAATGATATTGTCGCTCGTGTGTACGTACGGACTACCGTCTCCACGAACGTGATGAGATTCATTCTCCATCGTATCCATTCAAGTATAGTTATCATTTGATGATTTAAAAATAATATTTAAGGACTTTACATAATTCTATATATGAATAAGATACAACCTATCCATGAAAAACACGGCTTACGTAACAAAACATATAAAAGAAAACGAGTAAGTTAACACCCGAAACAACGATAATACTAAGATATTATTAACAAATAAATGTTAAAAGATCATATATGATATCATATTAATGTATATTATTCTTGTATAATTTAATAACAATTATTTCACCATTATACAGGAGGTTAACCTACCCTCAACCAAGGAAAAGTACAAGGTAAGGGTTATTTCACAATCTCTTCATTATCCGAGGTTGTTTATACGTAATTATCTACTAGGATCTCTTTATCATCCACATCCATGTTTCTTAAAAATGTGTTTCAAAACATTCTTACTATTTTACAGAATATGGGTTAAAGTCATTTATACCCTTGTTTGACTTTTTATAATAAGTTTTTAAAGGAATCTTTCCGTCGTTTTCCAAAAAAGGTCCTTTTTAACCTTTTCGACAGAATTAAGGTAAGAATGTATTTTTTTAACTTATACGGTGGGTGCGGCTATTTTCCACCATTATAAAATCTTCGAAGATTACCTTACAAGATTCTAAGAATATTTTCAAAGTATAAGTTTTATTTTATAATTATGTAACTTTTAAATGATTTCAAAAAAGAGATATTTCTCTCAAATAGTTTTGATTTCATCTATGTCAACATCCTTTGATGGATTTTAAGCTTATTTGAAGTTTATTTATTATGATAAAAATATTCCATATTTTATTGAAGGTTTTGTGATATGTTTGACTGTGGGTGTGTTATTTTTATACCATTCATGGTTTATGGAGAAATTATTGACATTTCGTATGCTAGTTTTAATACGAATGTTTATGTTATGTTTAAACCTGTTCATATAAGGAATTCATTGGACTTAATAAGTGATGGGTGGAGCCCGCTATAGCTCCTCGATGTATCGGTAGGTTTCATGAGAAAAACTAGTGTCTTGGCACAAGGACTTGCCAAAATCTTATTTGTAGTCTCGGCACGAGGCCTTGGCTATGTGGTTATGATAGTCTGGCATTATGCATTCCATCATTATGAAAGTGGTTATTGATATTTCATGTGATTATTCGACTAGTAGAAGATCCATGTGAATAAGTATATGGAATTATTTATTTTTATTTCTTCCATATTATAATGAAGTTCAAGTTTTAAAAGGCTTTTGTTTTAGTTATAAATTTCCTTAAATTTTTATGCTTATTTATGAAAGTTTCTGCTATATTGTTATCCTTACTGGGCATTTGAGCTCACCCTTTCTATGTTTTATTTTTCCTAGGATGCGAAGAAGTACTTTATGAATGACCTGCAGGGATAGTATGAGGGTATATGAGTGTGGAGACAAGATGTTGTTGTAGTTTTCAATTTATGATGTAATGTAAACTTTATGAATTTATCTAGTGTTTCCAAGACTACTAAACTAATCGGTCTTTCGAGACTTGATCTTTCTTGTAATCATACCGACGTTATGTAATAATGCACCGACTCTGAGTAACTGGGGTCAGGGCGTTATAGTTGGTATCAGAGGAAGTTTAGTACAAACCTTAGAAGCTAGATTTAGATAAACTCTGATTAGAGCACATAGATTTAAGATGTACTTTGAGGATTAATATAGAAGAACTTCCTAGAATTTTGGTATTGTAGAGATTTTGTGAGTTTTCCGAGAAATACATCCCTGTCTGGATACGAGCAAGTAGAGGTGGCTCTGGCACAGATGTACCTAGTGGTAAAACCCAAAAACACCGCTTTGAGCTAGACTCGAACGGGAACTGGTGCACGACAACAGGCCTTGCTGCACTCTTGGTTACGACACTCCCGGGGGATATGCTTAGGATAACTCTCATT
This sequence comes from Viscum album, assembly GCA_963277665.1. Taxonomy (NCBI): domain Eukaryota; kingdom Viridiplantae; phylum Streptophyta; class Magnoliopsida; order Santalales; family Viscaceae; genus Viscum; species Viscum album. Next base: position 1,825,385,059 of record OY728163.1, read on the forward strand.
TTATTTACAAATCATTATGAAGGGTTTATGAGTATATACGTCCTCAAAGAAAACATTTTTATGATTATGTATTATATCCATAAATAGTTCAATTTATGTTAAGTGTTTTATAAGTATGGAATTATGTATTTTGATTAATAAACTGATCTAGTTTATGCCATTTTTTAGAAATGGAGCCTAGTGGAAGAAATGGAATCTATATCAATGCACACACTCCATTTAGGGATTTCCAACCTACTCAAGATAATTATAGTGGAGCTGGTGTTGCAACTGGTGCTGAACAACTAATCACCATACTGAGACAACTCACTCAGGTTATGAATAATAAACATACCCGTATAGAGCACCCTGATCCACAGCGTGGAGGGTCAATGTTAGATCGCTTCATGAGGAAACAACCACCAATGTTCAATGGGAGTACAAATCCATTAATAGCTGAGCAATGGATAAGTTCCCTAGAGAAAATATTTCAGGCTTTGGGGAGTAGTGAAAGGGAAAAAGTTGTCATGGCAGTTTATCGCCTCACTGGAGATGCCGATCAATGGTGGTCATTGATTCAAAAAACAAAGGAAGATGATGAAGTATCAAATATGAAATGGAGGGAGTTCAAAGATCTGTTTTTAGAAAAATACTTTCCTCATGACCATCGAGTAGATATGGAAAGGCAATTTCTGAGTCTGAGACAAAAGGAGGATGAGAATGTTGCAAAGTATGAGGCTAACTTTATGAGGTTAGAAAGGAATGCTGGAGATTATATTTGTGACCCAAGAAGTAAGATTGATCATTTATTTTATGGGTTAAAACCATTTCTCCATAGAGAATTAGTCTCACAATCCTTCTCATCGTACGGAGACATTGTCTCATGTGCTATCAAGACAGAAAAGGAATTCTCTAAGTCTTATGACTTTAAAGCAAATCAAGAGAAGAATAGATCTGCTGATCAACTTGGGAATGGAAATAAGGGAAAGAAGGGAAAAGTTGAATATCCATCCTGTAGTAAATGTGGGAAGAAACACCCCGGTACTTGCTTAAAAGGAATGAGAGTCTGTTACAAGTGTGGTGAAAAAGGCCACCAAGCTCATGATTGCAAGGGGAAGAAGGAAGCTACCGATGTCTAATGCTACAATTGTAGGGATATGGGACATTATGCAAATGAATTTCCTAAGAATCAGGGGAACTTACCTCAGAAAAGGCCAAGGGATCAAGGCCAAGCTTATGCTATCACTACTACTGAGGTAGAAGCTCTGAAAGACGTGGTGGCAGGTAATTTAATGGTTTCCTCAAGTTTAGAAAATGAATTATTTGATTCTGGATCATCGCATTGTTTCATATCTTCCCCGTTTTCTAAGAAAATTAGATATTTCCAATTCTATTTAACAAGGGAGTTGTCAGTTAAAACTTCTAAGGGAAGTATCATTGCAACAAAGTTTTGTGAATTAGTCCCCATTAGAGCACATAAATGTTCTTTATCCGCTGATCTCATCGTCATACCTATGATTGGGTTTGAAATAATCCTTGGTATGGATTGGATTTCGGACCATGATGCGAAGATTTATTGTAAGAAGAAGAAGGTTACGATTTTTGATGATGATGATAAGGAACACCTTATCTTTAGAGCAGAATCGTCACCACCTAATTCTTATCTAGATCCACCCCCATTAGCTCAACTAAATTCAATTATTGGGGAGGAAGAGAATGAAATGACCGTGGGTGAGGAAATGAATGTTCAAATAGAGGATGTACTTATTGTGAAAGAATATATAGATGTGTTTCCGGAAGATTTACCTAGACATCCTCCAGAATGAGAAGTTGAGTTTTCCATTGATTTAATTCCTGGATCAAGGCCTATATCGAATACCCCTTATATAATGGCCACTGTAGAATTAGTGGATCTAAAGAAACAACTAGAGGAATTGAGTAATAAGGGATTTATTCTCCCTAGTGTTTCTCCATGGAGATCCCATATTCTTTTTGTTAAAAAGAAATATGGATCTATGAGATTATGTATCGACTATAGGGAGATCAATTCTATAACAATAAAGAACAAGTATCCCCTACCTCGCATTGATGATTTATTTGACCAACTACATGGATCTCAATACTTTTCAAAGATTGACCTTCGATCTGGATACCATCAGTTGTGTGTGAAGAAGGAAGACATTCCAAAGACAACATTTCGAACAAGGTACGGGCATTACGAGTTTACAGTAATGCCTTTTGGACTGACTAATGCACCCTCTGTATTCAGGGATCCAATGAATAGAGTTTTCAAGGAATATCTTGATGATTTTGTGGTGGTATTTATTGATGATATCTTGATATACTCCAAAAACAACGAATATCATGAAAATCACTTGCACATTATCCTGAAGACTCTAAGAAGACATGAATTATATGGGAAGTTTAGCAAGTGTGAATTCTGGCTTCAAAAGATTTCTTTTATTGGACATATTGTCTCTAAAGATGGAATCTCTATTGATCCTTCTAAGACCAAGGAAATCCAAGAATGGCCAGCACCTACGAGTATAACTGAGGTACACATTTTTCTTGGTTTAGCATGTTATTATCGATGTTTTGTCCATAATTTTGCCCGATTGGCTAACCCATTAACAAAGCTCACACGTAAGGGGGTTAAATTTGTGTGGACAAAAGAGTGTGAAGAATGTTTCGAAAAATTGAAGAGAAGATTAGTCAATTCTCCTATATTGACTCTACCATCGGGGAATTATGGGTTCGTTATTTATAGTGATGCATCGAAGGAAGGACTTGGTTGTGTCCTTATGCAGAATGATAGGGTTATTTACTATGCATCACAACAGTTGAAAATTAATGAGCAAAATTATCCTACTCATGATCTTGAGTTAGCATCTGTGATCTTTGCTTTGAAGATATGGAGGCACTACCTCTATGGTGAAAAATGTGATATTTATACTGATCAAAAGAGTTTGAAGTATATTTTCTCACAAAAATAACTCAACATGAGGCAAAGGAGATGGCTTTAATTATTCAAGGATTATGATTGTACGATACACTACCACCCGGGGAAGGCAAATAAGGTGGAAGATGCTTCGGGCAGAAAAGATCATGAAGTTTTGAACAATATGAGAATTGAAAGGGATCCAATTTTCATGGATCTAGTGAAGATGGATATAGGAATAACCATGGAATGTGAAACATCAATTGTTTTTCAATGGTTGCCAAACCATATTTACTAGAAAGGATTAAGAGTTCTCAGACCGATGATGAAGAATTCAAAAAGAAGATTAAAGCTGTGAATGATGGGAGATTGAGAGACTTTGTGTATGAAGATGGAATTTTGAAATTTTGGAAGAGACTTTGTGTTCCCGATATACCTGATCTAAAAAGGGAATTGTTGGATGATGCTCATAGTTCCAATTTCTCTATACACCCTTGGAGCACCAAAATGTATAGAGGCTTGAAGGAACATTTTTGGTGGGACAACATGAAGAGGGAGATTGCTGATTTTATGTCAAGATGTATGGTTTGTCAACAAGTGAAAGCTGGAAGGCAACAACCTGGAGGAGTCATGCAACCTCTTCCCATACCGGAGTGGAAATGGGACAATATTACGATGGAATTTGTCATGGGGATACCAAAGACTCCTAGAAGGAACGATGCAATATGGGTTATTGTTGATCGTCTTACCATGTCAACACATTTTCTTGATATAAGATAAGATATACCACTGAAACAAATAGCATGACTATATATTAATGAAGTGGTGAGACTTCATGGAGTACCCCCATCGATTGATTCTGATTGTGATCCCCGTTTTACTTCAAGATTCTGGAAGAGTCTTCAGAAGGCCTTGGATACTGAACTTCAATTGAGCACTGCCTACCACCCTCAAATAGATGGACAATCAGAACGGACTATTCAAACCTTAGAATACATGTTGAGATCCTTCTCGCTATACTTTCAGGGTATGTGGGATCAATATTTACCTCTGGTAGAATTTTCCTATAACAATAGCTTCCATTCGAGTATTCAGATGGCACCATATGAAGCGTTATACGGAAAGAGATGTCGCACACCAACCTGATGGGCTGACGTTGGTGAACGAAAACTTATAGGCCCATAACTGGTGGAGGAAACAATGGAAAAGGTAAAGGTAATACAAAACCACATCAAAGCAGCTCAAATTAGGCAGAAGATCTATGCTGATAACCGAAGGAAGGATTTGGAATTTTAGGTTGGAGATCATGTTTTCTTGAAGGTATCTCCATGAAAGGGAGTTATACGTTTCGGTAAGAAGGCTAAATTGATTCCTAGGTAATCAGACCTTTCGAAATTCTAGAACGAATTGGGGATGTAGATTACTGTTTGGCAATGCTGCCAAGTCTCTCCAAAGTTCACGTTGTGTTCCACGTATCACTGTTGAGGAAATACATACCTGAACCAACGCATGTACTCACCTATGAGGAATTATAACTAGAACCAGATATGTCTTTTTGTGAATAGCCCGTTAGGATTCTTGATACGAGAGAACAAGTACTGAGAAACTGGACGACTCGTCTGGTAAAAGTTTTGTGGAGAAACCATAAGATGGAAGAGGAAACATGGGAACCCAAGGAACTTATGATGAAGAACCACCCGAGTCTTTTCATGCAGTAGTATTTTAGAAATTTCAAGGACGAAATTATTTGAAATATGGGAGAATGTTACACCCCAAGCTTCCACGGTACGCTTTCCTTTGAATAATACAGTAGCGTGTGTTGTACGCAACATCGAGTTCTAACACACACACCACAACCAATCAAACTAGCCATTATGAATAGTAATACCCACTTTTTGAAATTTTATAAATTTTATCTTTCAAAATGGACTTCATTTTTGGATTTGGAATATCGAAATTATCCTAGGATGAAATTTTGGTATTTTCTGAAAACTTTCAATTTTTGATGAATAGTGAAAAAACACTGAGTTATAGTTTAAAACCGAATTTTTATTTAAATAATTATTTATTTTATTTAAATTCAATTAAGTTAAAAATAGATAGATAATACCTATATAAGTTAAATTTAATTCATTTGATTTATTTTAGAATAATTTTAGATATATAAAAATTTTATTGAACTTTTCACCGTCTTTTACCCACCTCCTAGGAGAATTTGGAAATTCACATAAAACTTAATTTTACTGCTTCTGTGAGTGGAATTTCGAAAATACGAGAGACACGGTTAATATCAAGGAGTAAAATGTGGTTCATTGAGATGAAAATAATTTTTGTTGAATAGTAACTTTTTACCTTTATTTACCACGGTTAAAAGTAAATAGGGTAATTAAGGGTAAAAATGATATTAATATTACCCTAAAAAATGTCCTAATTCTATTAGACAGGTGTATCTCGACCAAAAAAAACCTTAGGAATAAAATATTATCATTTAGGTCCACTTGGATTAGATTAGGACATTTATTATTATTTAATTCAAAGAAGAGTTAAAAGAGTTAAAATCAAAGTTAATTACTAAAACATTTTTAATATAGGGTTATAAATAAGATCAATTCGATTGTAAATATTCATTAGAAATCTAAATATATTTCCTACATAATGGTATTTTATTTATAATTTTTAGACATTAAATAATTTAATTTATTTATGACACAATGGTGATGAAGTAATTACCTAATTAATGAAATATTAAAATAATTGATATTATAAATATCAAAATAAATTTAAATTGAGACTTTTTATGAATTTCACTAATTTTATAGGTTAATATGACATATTGGTATTGATTATGTAAATTGTTTTCGAAGTAATAATGCAGTTATGAATTTATCAAAAACAAAATACCCAATAGTGTCAAAATTGACATAAATGAGTTTTTAAAACAATTATTATATTATTAATTTATATTCAATTCTTAAAAATCTAAGGTTCGTCCAAGAGACATATATAATGATAGTTGTATCATTAATGGACCACTTGGGGGTCTCTTGGAGGTATATAGTAAGTTTATTAACTATATAATATAAAAATACAAAGTGACATGGTAAGTGTCAAACTAATTAACTAAGAGTTAAAAATAAAAGATAAGGTTAATATAACGACCCAAACCTGTCTAAATTCTATTTGTTGAGTGGTTTTAGACCCATACCCACCTTAAACTTTAAATAATCCACTTTGGAGCCATTAGAAACTAAATTTGAATTTATTATAAAATAATATTTCTATCTTTTCCAAAGGTACCCCTCACCCCTCTTATAAAAGGGAACTCCCCCTTATCACTAATTAACACATTCAAAGCCTTTTAGATCAGAAAAAACCTGCCCAAATACTCTCTAAACTTCCCTCAATTCAACATAGAGGCCTTAGTTTGATCAGAAATCCAACCTAAGGAGCCATTTTGATCATATCAAAAGGAAGAACCCGAAGAAGAGGTAATGTTTTCACCACCCTTTTTCAAGTTCCTTTCTTCTTCAACTTCTTCTTTCTTTGTTATTACCATTATAAAATAATAACTCTAGTATCTTATATATACTACGATGTTATTATAAATATGGTACAACCATATTTAGTATTCTATCCATTCTTTGGATGACATGTCACCATACGTGCGTACGTACGACTTACCATCTCCACGTCGTGGTGTAATTGTTATTCAATAAATTATTATTTGGATGGGTATAATAATGATGTGTAATTCATGTAAATAATAAATAAAACATGAAAATGATTCTTTATATATGATATACCATCCAATTATATATTATTTTAATATCAAAAGAATGATATTGTCGCTCGTGCGTACGTACGGACTACCGTCTCCACGAACGCGATGAGATTCATTCTTCATCGTATCCATTCAAGTATAATTATCATATGATGATTTAAAAATAATGTTTAAGGACTTGATATCATTCTGGATATGAATAAGATATAACCTATCCATGAAAAACATGACTTATGTAACAAAACATATAAAATAAAATGAGTAAGTTAACACCCGAAACAACGATAATACTAAGATATTATTAACAAATCAATGTTAAAAGATCATATATGATATCATATTAATGTATATGATTATTGTATAATTTAATAACAATTATTTCACCATTATACAGGAGGTTAACCTACCCTCAACCAAGGAAAAGTACAAGGTAAGGGTTATTTCACAATCTCTTCATTATCCGAGGTTGTTTATACATAATTATCTACTGGGACCTCTTTATCATCCACATCCATGTTTCTTAAAAATGTGTTTCAAAACATTCTTACTATTTTACAGAATATGGGTTAAAGTCATTTATACCCTTGTTTTACTTTTTATAAGAAGTTTATAAAGGAATCTTTCTGTCATTTTCCAAACAAGATCCTTTTTAACTTTTTTGACAAAATTAAGGTAAGAATGTCTTTTTTTAAAATAGTTTTGATTTCATCTATGTCAACATCCTTTGATGGATTTTAAGATTATTTAAAGTTTATTTATTATGATACAAATATTCCATATTGTATTGAAGGTTTTGTGATATGTTTGAATGTGGATGTGTTATTGTTATACCATTCATGGTTTATGGAGAAAGTATTGACATTATTTTATGTTTAAACCTGTTCATATGAGGAATGCATTGTACTTAATAAGTGATGGGTGGAGCCCGCTATAGCTCCTCGATGCATCGATAGGTCTCATGAGACAAACTAGTGTCTTGGCACAAGGCCTTGACAATATCTTATTTGTAGTCTTGGCATGAGGCCTTGGCTATGTGGTTATGATAGTTTGGTATTATGCATTCCATCATTATGAAAGTGGTTATTGATATTTCATGTGATTATTCGACTATTAGAAGATCCATGTGAATAATTATATGGGATTATTTCTTTTTTATTTCTGCCATATTATGCTGAAGTTAAAGTTTTAAAAGACTTTTGTTTTAGTTATATATTGACTTAAATGTTTATGCTTATTTATGAAAGTTTCCGCTATATTGTTATTCTTACTTAGTATTTGAGCTCACCCTTTATATGTTTTATTTTTCCCAGGATGTGAAGAAGTATTTTATGAATGACCTGCAGGGATAGTATGAGGGGATATGAGTGTGGAGACATGATGTTGTTATAGTTTTCAATTTGTGATGTAATGTAAACTTTATGAATTTATCTAGTGTTTCCAAGACTACTAAACTAATCGGTCTTTTGAGACTTGATCTTTCTTGTGATCATGCCAATGTTATGTAATAATGCACCGAATCTGGGTAACTGGGGTCGGGGATTTACAAGTTGACACAATATACATCCATTTTCTCTTAATTATTATATATTTTGAGATTATAGTTTCATCTGTAATTGAATATATTATTTAGTATCCATTTAAAATATATAATATTTGAAAAAATATAAAAATAATAATTTAATTGAGATATTTTACCATCAAGGACCCCCATAACCATTATTTAATAATATTTTCTATGCTCTTCTAATTAGGATATAAAATACTAATCCCATAATTAGTCAATATGTCCTATATTCCCCCTGAATCCTAAATATTTTTTCATATGAACAAACTGGTTTATTATCATTATAAAAATCTATGTGCATCCTTTCCTCCCTATGAGAAATTGTATGTTTTGGTAAAAATTTAATCTCACATCTACCAACTTTTCATATCGTGTTTTTGGGAGAATATGATGAATCCACTATAGGAGGATAACAAGTAACATAGTAAATAAATTTGACATATAATAGTTCATTTTTATTAAATATTTGAATTATTAATGATATATAAATATGAAAACAATGTAAAGATACTTGGATAAATGTTCCTCTACATCTTTTTCCATCACTTTAAAATATAAATTTAATGAAAATTTGTGTACTTATATGTAATTAGAAATAAATAATTATTAGAAGTAAGAAATTTTATTTCTAATAACAAATAAAAAATTAGAATTATTATTTTAAAAAATTTATTTAAATAAAATTTGATATCTAAGACAAAAAAATATAAAAATTTCCAAGAAAACAATTGTTACTAGTTGTGTAAAATTCATTAAAAAAGCAATGAAATATAAATTATTAACCAAAAAATGTGTAAATTAAACTGATGAATGAAATTTTTAACACAAATAGAAAATAGACACATACCTTAATAATTAAGAGAGTAACATGGTGTTTTCCCTTATCCTTTCAACATTATCATTATGTAAAATATGAACCATGCCGATATCACTTTCATTACTATCATCAGGTAACCATGTAATAGATGAATAAACCACACATAGGCCCATAGTGTCATCATCATCATCACCCAAATAATTTTTTTCCTTACAATATGATAGACCATTGATTATTTGATGGGTTTGTAACTAAATATTTTTAAATTTATGAGTGTAAATATATAATTATAAAATTTCAATGAACTATTACTAACACCCCAATTACACTTAAACAAACATACTCAAAATTCCATACAATCAATTTCCCATAGCTCATCAATAACTCTAATATATGATATTGATCCAATAATTAAGTCTTTATCCTTTTTACTAGAAAAATTAAATTCTTTAACAATGAACATTACTCTACTATTTTGAACGACACTCTTACTATATTAATTTTTATGTAAAATGTGTAACCATTAATATCAAAACTAGACCATATTATTACATTGACACATGTACCCATAACAAAAAACTTCAAGATTTCTGATGCACATGGATCATTTTTCACTTTATCCTTAAACTATGAAACAAATGTCTTTTATGCTTATTTATTAACCAATTTTTATTTCTTTTTGGATATCATACCTTCAATTATGCAATATGTGATGATATATGTGGTTAGTACTTGCTTGTATTGTTTAATATGTATATATGTTCCTTCATGATTTCATCATATGGAATCAACTTTACCTTTAAGTAATAGATCCATTTACCTTCACTATCAATTATCAAATGTTGAGATATAGAAATACCAATATTATACACTACATACAAATAATCAATATAGAACTCAATAAATTCTTTTGATATATATTTTTTAACAATAAATACCTCTAGTTGATGTGAATTTTTAACACATAATTTCAAATTTTTATATATTTTTTAGAAGGATACATCCAATGTAAATAATTAGGTCTACACGTTATTATCTCTCAGACCAAATGAATCACCAAATTAACCATTATATCAAAAAATAATGGTGGAAAATATATATCTAATTGAAAAATTATGATGAAAACATCATTCTACAAAAAATATAATATATTTGGTTCCATAACTTTGCTGCAAATGGAATTGAAAAACTAACACAATCTGACGATATATTTTTTGAAAGGTATTGACAATATTCTACACAGTGCAACCAGTAATAGTTGTTGGACCAATACTTGACAGTCATAAGATCTCCTACATATTAATTTCAAATCCTTCATTGGAACCAAATTTTATACATTTTAAGAATACCCACTGGGTACTTTAATACAATGTAAACATTGAAAAGAATTATATTCTCTTTATTTCTTAATGTGTGATAAACTAAGGTAAATATGCTTTATTGCCTTTCATAATGGGACTTAAGTCAAAACACATTCCCATGGATATTAAATCAAATATTATATCTGATATACCTTTTGTCTTTATTTCTATGTTTAATAAAGTTACAATAAATTTATCATATATGTTTTCTTTAACATACATAATGTAAATGTTATGTTTTACCTCAGAAAATATCCAATAAGAAAACTTGAAAAATATAGATAATTTCTTCCATGTATTTTTTTTGACGACCAAAACTACCTTTTATTCCAAATATGTCATCAATGTGTTTCACATTATTGTAATATTGTTAAGATGAAAATGGTTGAGGGTAAAAATAATATTATTGTCAACCATTAAATGTATTTTTTACTTTTGATAAGGCTGATCCATTTATAAAAATTTCTGATGTCCCATGTACACTATCTTTATTCCATTCTATAATTGATGATATGAAGTATATTCTTTAAAAATTATATAATATTTATATACCTTAACATTGTATCTTGATAAGTTTCTATATTTAGGAAAGTCATTTATAGTGAACATTATCATAACATGAAAAATAAAATACTATTTCTTTTATGCATCAAAAAATATAACATCCATCTCTATTTTTTTCAAATCATTAATCAATGGTGATAGATAAACATAATATAATTTATAGATTGTTTTAGTATAGAAATAATCATACCCATAATTACATATTTTTTATTCATACATAATTATGGATACAATTTATAAACATTTAACATAAAAGGACATGAACTGTGTTGGATATTGTGGCTCTGATATAGATTCATTTCACCTGTGTAAAGTCCCATTCTGAGATTTCTAATTTTATTTCAAAAATCAAGATTTTTTATCAAATATATTTCTCTTTGGTGAATTAGCATATTGACATAAGTTTCCATCGAGATTAACTCCTTTTAATGCCATATTATTCTATTTATATTATTTAAATTAGAAAAAAGATGCTTTAAACGAGGAATTATTAGAAGATACTAGACTTCTTTAGTGAAGTATTGATTCATGTTTGTGATAATGAGACACAATTAAAATTTTCATCCATTTTATACCATGATTACCTACATTTAAGACATTTTGATAAAGTTTCATATTCTTTCCTATAAAACACTTATTCATTAGGAAGAGAATATGTATTTTTATATCCCAATCCCATTGGGTATAATATATTTTTTCCTCATAATTGGAATTTGGAAGCTCGTTTCCTTTTAGTAGAAAATATTTTAAAAGTTTAAGCAATTCAGTGAAACTTTTATCACTCCAACAATTTATTACTTTCAAGTGAACTAATATCATCACCATTGACAACACTAAAAATTTAGTATGACCTACAAATAGTTGTTTCTCAGTATCTCCATGTAGTTGGTTAATTTTTATATTTTTAATATTTTCAATGATAACATCGTGAATTAATTCATCAAGACGATCCTTTATCTCATGCTAAATATCTTCATCAATACTAGATTTTATCTTGTTTGTTATTTCACCATGATATATCCAATGTGTATAATTTTGAGTAAAACCATATAAAATTGGATGATATTTGATTTCTCTATATCCAAATTTTCTCATATTCAAAAATTCATACATGGATAGGAAAATAGATTTTTGTTTTAATGATTTTATCCTATAAATTCTAAAAAACTGTTAACTCCTTTCTCATATTCATTATTAGTTTTCATCCATTTATCCAATTGTGATCCATTAATTTCTTAAAATCACAAAATAAGATACGAATATATGAAAACAAAATAACATTTTGATATATATATATATATATATATATAAGATAATAATTTTAAAATATATAAAAAACAACTAATTGAAAAGGAATAAATTATAACAAACAATTTAAAATTGAAAACCATTTGATAACTAGAAAAAAATGATAACCATAAAAAATTATAATGGAAAATATAATTTAAAGACAAATAATTAATTGTTAAAAAATTACAATTATAAATGAAAATAAATTATGGTTGAAAAGTTGTGGTAAATTGCATCAAAATTTAGGTTGGAAACAACAAAAGTGATTCCATAACTGTAGTGGAATTGAAATAATATAACTGGAACATAGAAAAATTATAATAGTAAATAAATTTTAGGTATACCAATTTCTAAATAAAATAAACTGATAAATAAAATCAAATTTAAACACACACACATTATAATCACAGAGAATTGATAAATACAAAAAATTCCAATTACAATAAAAAATAAATTATACTTATAATATAAAATCATAAATAATTTAAAATTCTAAATAAATTATAATATAAAACTGAAACTAATCACAAAATTAATTTATAAATTTATAAATTCAAACATTAACAACTAATTAATAATGATAATAAATAATTAATATTTTTTTAAATATAAAATAATTCATTAAAATTAAAAAATGTGAAATATTATAGATAAATATTTATAGAAACTTTCATTAAAATTTTTTATAATAAACTAAAAATTGTAACGGAAGAAAAATTTTCAGTGAAAATGAAAATAATAGAATAGGAGGAAGGAAACATACCATTGGTTGGATGAATTAAGTAAAGGATGATGGAATAAAGTAGATATATTTAAGATTGGAAAGAATCATTGTTAAAATATGATTCAAATCAACCCAAAAATTGATTTTAATCTCGAGTGAAATCTATCACAAGTTTCCAGTAGGGTTCCAGGGAAGAAAAAACACAAAAAATAAACACAGGTCCACATTTTAATTTTTAAAGAGTTATAACATCAATTATTTAAGAACTGACATTAAAAGTATACTTTTATGATTGAATCTTAAATAAATTATGTTAAAATTACTGTATGAGGACTTTTAACTTTGGTTATTAAAGAACCAAGGTTAAAAGTAATTTTCCTTAAGAACTGGTGTTAAAATAGAAACATCAAGTGTGTATTTTCTACTAGTTGAACATCATTAGTTGAGGAAGAGTTATTGTGGTGGCACAAGAGGTCAAAATGGATGAGGTTTCAACTTATAATTGTAATTTCATATAGAAGGTATATCAAATTCACACTCATCATGCCCTCTAATTTTCTTATGAAACTGATAAATTTGCATCTATAAAGTCAAAGTAAAGAAATAAGTGAAGCCTAAATATAATGGTTAAATGGAAATTTTATACTACAACTCTAGATAAAAACTAACTATGATAATGATAACATGAATATGTATATCACTCACATCATATTGAATTTTAAAAATAAGAATCAGGTTCACCTACTACTTATTCAGTTTATAAATTTTAATAATCAGAATTACATTACTAATTGTTTTCAGAAAAAATAAATATCAATTTTTTAACCTATTGGTAAAGTAGAAGATTCAATATTTAACTTTTTTCTAGTCTGAAGAATATTATTGTACGTAGATCATAACTTAGTAGTTTCATTAAGGGTCACTTCTTTGGCACTGTTGATAATTTCTAAAATATTCAACCACTCAAGAATAATCAGAGTTTAAGAAATCAGTTTTATTAGTATAATCAAGATCCCCATAGTCCATGATCTGTCATTTAACTTTGGAAGATCTTGTAATATCTATAGTATTATATTTAATCCAACATTGGTCATGATACATCCAGGTTTCGTTTCCTATGCCAATCAATCTTGATATGTTATTTTTTAGTGTGTAATTTCTTTATTATTATTTTTTTATAGTTTCAATTCAATTTATATCTATCATAAATTAAAATATTGAAATTTTTTACTTCTAAAAGTGGTATAATTATGTCCTAGTATCATGCGTTCAAGACAACATGGTGGAAACAATTCATATTAAATGGCTTGTTTCATTACTTGAACATATCCACTTATATAAAGAAATGTTTAATATGGATAGCTTGATACAATCTCAGTATCAACCGAACCAGTCCAAACCCACCTGATAATGAGAGAGTAATTAAGTGAACCAATATTGAATCATTTTATCGATTATTATATCCTCAATTGAATGAAAATTTTCATTTTAAGTTAGAAAATTATCAAAGAAAGTTCTAGAGATGATAATTTTCTGCTTTTAGAGTAACTAAACATACTCGATATGATAAAAAATATCAAATATAGATATCTTTATGTAATTAAAATATCAAACACATCAATCCAAAACCCCTTGAAATTGAGAGAGTCAGTAAATGAGATGAAAATTAATCATTTGATCAATTAGTATACCCTCAATTGAATAAAAATCAACATTTTAAATACGAAAACTATCAAGGAAAGTACCGAAGTAGATAATTTTCAATTAATCTTGAAATACCAATAGTGAACTACCAAATATATAGAATAAATGTAAAATTTTATGAATAAAGAAAGAATAAACACAATAATTTTAGATAAGATAGAAAATAAACAAAACATATGAAAGGGAAAAATATTTCAAATAAATGTAAATCTTAAATGGTTGTAATGAAATAAAATTAGGGTTACAAATTTTTATTCCTTTAATATAGAAAATATAATGGAAACTCAATAAATTTGAAACTAAAATCTTTGTTAAATATCACTCATAAGAAAAATATGAAAAAATAGGGTTAGAAATTTATAAGGTTGTTGTGTCATATGTAATGGAATTTTACACAAGTTGGAATTATATTCATTATTATATATATTATAAAGAATAATAAAATTATAGAGAGAAATATTATATTATATATATATTATAATTTAATATTAATTATTACATATATTATTAATATTTTCATGAGATTTATTTTAATGGGTATTAATTTTACACGAGATTTAATTTAATGGGTATGAATTTTTCATGTGATATATTATATCATTGAATTGAATAAAACAAATGAAAAATATTATACATAATAAATATTATACAAAATATTTAAAGTAGAGTAAAACACAATAGACACAATACATATATAATGAATATTATAGAATATACTAAAAATATAGTTGAAGTGAATTGTTATTGTGAGAGATAACATTGAAGATTTTTATGCCTATAACGAGTGCTTAAATCACACTAACAGTGAGATACCATAGAGTATGATGATAGAGATGTTTGAAAATGATTATTTAAAAACATTTATATCATTAACATTATAGCTATTTTTGATAACAGGGTTTGGAATTACCCCCCTAAAGAAGGTCATACAATTGATACAGTTAGAAAAGGAAACTATTTTCATCATGTTTTTTATTTTTTTTAAAGGAATACTTAGATTTTAATTTTTGATGTGCTTCCAATATGATAAGTAGTATCAGTTGTGTTCCAAACATATATATATAATGGAATAATTTTTTTAAAAAATAATTTTTTTGATAAATAGTAATATGAAAACATATAGAAAAAAATAAAAAGTATATGATATCAAAATGAAATAATTTTAAGCACAATATGAATTAAATAAATTACATTTTTTTGATGAAATGTTACTAAATATTGAATGCATTAACTGAATTATTATTTGGAATAACCATCAACATTCAACGTTCAAGCTTATAGTAACAAAAAACCTATAATATTGGTAATAATAGATAATGTAGGATTTTTTAGTTTTGAAGCAATACTAAAAAAATAAAGTTAATGGATGTGAGTAACCATTATGTAATTTCACCTACACATACAAATAATTATATATACACAATTTCATACATCTTTATAATTGTATCCATGACTGAATATTATAAAAATAAAAGTATAAAAATGAAATACGGTGCAAGAAATAGAATAAATTAGTACATACATGTTTTGTTTATATACATAACCTATAAATTTATTTATTTCTTGTTTATTTATAGAACATATAAATGTATATAATCATTACACACACACACATTCAAAACACACACACACACATGCACACACACACACATATATATATATACAAAAGATGTGTGTGTGTGTGTGTGTATGTTTATATATTGGACAAATATAGATACATTGAAAACATTTATAGATATAGAATATATAAATGATATACATATGTAGGTAGAACATATATATATATATATATATACACACAAATATAATATATATATATATATATATAAATATATAATATTTATATATAAAATATGTATAAGTTATGTATATGTTCTTTATATATTTATACAAAACATAAATATGTTCTGTATATATTTATAGAGAAATTATATATGTTACATATATATTATGAATTCATACATACATATAAAAATACACACACACACACACAAAATATAGATATGTTTTTGTTAATATATAGACCATATGTTTTTTACACACACACACACAACACATATATGCGTTTTATTTATATACAGAACATATATGCATTTTTGTTTATACATAGAACATATATATTTTTAGTATATAAAAAAATAATACCCACTAAAATAACATGGTAATTATCATAAAATATAACCTCATGAAAAAATTATATCCTTTTAGTATTCCATAATATATAATGTGTTGCAGTTCTAGGAATAGACACCACCACACATAAAAAAATAAAATAGTTATTTCATTTTAGTATTACATAGTATATAATATATTATAGTTCTAGAAGAAAAAACAATCACATAAAAATAAAATTGGTATATAAAATAAATTACACACACACAATAGTAAGAATAATTTATACAATATTCTTCAATATCATTTTTTAAATTTAATTTTTGGGATATTTTTAAAAGGGAAAATACTTCATGAAACTTATATGAATCCATTTCCCACAAAAAAATTGAAATAAATTATCTAAATATGATACTTTAATTAGTAATACAAATGTAAAACATAGTCCTTGATTTACCAAGAACAAAGAAAATAATCTAATTAAGTATAATAAATTATTCATATTAATCTAGAATGAAAGCTGGGAAACCCTTAGATAAAGGTTTATTATGAGAATATAGATATCCAGGAAACTCCATACATATTTAAATAAATTATTTAATATAAAAATTAAAATTTTATTTGGTGTAATGATGAAATCCAAGAATTGTGAGACGAGAATTGAAATATTGGAATCACAGAACCATGTATGTGAGGATCCCATATCCCAAGTATAAGGTCCCACCAGCTAACATAAATGAGAATAGTAACTTCCCCACCAATACTAAGTTTATTGAATTATTTTTTATCCAATAATGAAAAATAAATAGTTTTAAAATTTACAGTGTTTTCATATAAAATATTTGCATATTTTTCTCCATGAATATTATATATTGTATATCACAATGTGTGCATATTATAGTGTAATATTGAAGAGTATAACATATTGTAGTGTAATGGACATTATTACATATTCAGTTTATATACAGTTCCTGTGTAATATGATCATACTATATATTGTTGGTTATACATACATTTAGTATAAATTTTAATGACTAATTAAAATTAAAAAAATGTATAATGTAGTAAAATATTTTACCTTAAATGATCAATATAAAATACCATAATAATAATTTATGAAAAAATTACGGTAGACATATATTAATGGAGTGTATGAAATTTATTTAAAAATCTATTCAAAAGTGATAATCATGGTCAATGAATATATAAAATTATTTATATTATAATAAACTACCCATGATTCATGACCAAAATGGAATTTGTATAGTGTAAAATTCAATAAAGAAAATGAATAAAAATACAATTTTTATTTATTAATATAGGAAATTGAATATACAGTTTGTTTCATTAGGAAATATAATGTGGAATGGGTTTTTCTCATCATGTTTCCATTTTCATTTTCCCCTAAAACTCCCAATGGTTCCCCCATCAATACCTGGGTATAGAATAGCTTTCCAAAGGCCAGCGATCGTCTGGGTTTTCAGGCCTGATAACTCTTAGGGACTCACATTGGTCGAGAGGATGGGAGGTCGGGATCATCATACCCTTTTGGGGAGAAATTGTTGCTCACTTTGAGAATATATTATATATTTAAGATATTTTCTTGAATCTCTTCCTAATACCGATACGGAACCAGTTACCCCAACGAAATGACTTTAGGACAATTCTCTTTTATATGAAAAAGACCGAGATCTCTTGGGTGAGTCCATATGTATGTGTCCAAGGTTCTCCGTCATTCCCCAGTAATATGTGATTGCTTATATGATAAAACCATATAACCAAGTGATTCAGAACATGCTCCCATATAAAGATGTGATTAATATTCTGAGGATGGGATTGAGCCATTATGAGGCATTCTGCGTATCTTGGTTATTGCAGGAATAAAAACCCATATAGTTCATTTAACCCATGCAGTTTTATGTCATGAAGAAGAACTTATATGGATGCTCTAGGGAACCTTCAAGATCGAGTCTTAGAAGTACATCTTATGTATCCTGAATATAGTGAGATTTAAATTTTTAGAAGTTTATTCTTTCATGACTTATATATTGGAGTTTCTGGTGTCATTATATAGACTTGTGGTACATATGACATGATTAACGCAACTTCCTAAGCTCACATGAGCCATGATCGGTGTGAGAAACAAGATATAGTAAATAACCAACGTTATTTCTTTGAGTAAGGGACTTATATGATGGTATCACACCGAATGATCAATATGGAGATCTAACCTCAGAGATAGGTATCCTATGTATCATGATTATAGCGAGAATCAGAGTCGTCGTAGTTCCCTTGATGTCGTGACTTACACACTGAAGTTTCCTTGGATGATGGATATTTATGATGCCAGTGAGGTGTTAGTTGTATCCCCCTAATCCCACGTGATCCATGCTCAGGGTGAGAAACAAGGGAGAGCAAATGATTAGCCTCATGGTGTATGGGTATGAGACTTGTATATTGGAACAGTCCTTGGGGTGTTTGGTATAGAGCTTGAGCCTTAAGGAGGCATCATACATATCCTAGTTATGGTAGGAATCTGAGTTCTTGTAGTTCATTTGATTTTGAGGCTTACACATTGAGGTTTCCCTATACCATTATAGGGGTTCTATAGGGCAGATGATATGGCCATTATAACTCTCTAAGCCCATGTGATATATGATTTTTTGTGATAAACAAGGGATAAAAAGTAATCAATGTCATTGATTTGGACAAAGGAATCATATGATGGTCCCTCCATGGATGAAAAATATAGAGCTTAGACCTCAGGGGGAGGTGGCCTACGTATCCTGAATATGATAGGAATCAGAGTCATCATAGTTACCTTTATTTCTAGAATTACACAATGAGGTTTCCCTATACCATTGTAGGGTTTTATAAGGCAGATGATATGACCATTTCAACTCCCTAAGCCCACATGATCTATTATTGTTTGTGAGAAACAAGGGATAACAAGTAATCAATGTCATTTCTTTTGAAAAAGGAATCATATTATGGTCTGTACATGGATGATCAATATAGAGCTCAGATCTTAGGGGGAGGTTTTCTACGCATAATAAATATTATAGGAATCAAATTTTTCATAGTTCCCTTGATGTCAGAGCTAACACACTGAGGTTTCCCTATTGATCAGGGCATACACGTTGAGTATTGACAATATTTTCCAATACTGGGATGTGCTTGTGATCTTTCCTTCTTATATAAAATACATTGGAAGTCTCAGTTGGAACATCCTGGGGGTTATCACATGACCTGTCTTGACACATATGGATGGTTTCACGTGAGCTAGTGTGGCATAGTCCAAGAGGCATTACACATCTTGGCTGACACCTCTAAGAGACATCGTGAGACCCGATCGACTTGTCTGGAGGACATCACGAGTTTCAAATGACATGAACAGAGGGTGTCACAGGGGCTTAGTTTTCATACCTAGACACCTTCAAGATACTCGAATAGCATGAATAGATGCCATTATATAAGTCAATAGATGTGTCTGAAGGATGTCATAGGCCCTTGGTGAGATACCCAAAGGGTTCGTGAGAGCAAATAGGCATCCATAGGGGGACCATGTGACTTGTTCTGACATGTCTGGAGTATTTCACGTGTCCCAAATGGCATGTCGAATAAGTGTCGCAAGATCCAAGCGACATGTCCTACTACTATCACACATCTTTGGGTGACATATTCAAAGCGTCTGAGGGTCATCAAACATGTATTTTTATCAGGGCTTTCACCTTTGATCTTATTCCTAACCCTTGTATTACAAATGACTTAAATCTATTCAGTGTCAGTTTCTTTGAGTCTCACGCGATTTAGAGGACATGAAATATATTCTTTGTATTTCCTATCGTAATTCCTTCACATTATCTATGACCAATCACGCGAATCACTTTATGTCTAGTGCATGACTACTCTAGCTACCCGCCAGTATATTACCTGACAAAAAGTTGGCTGGTCATGTGATTAGTTGCCCCAAGAATTCCGTAGAATTTGATAGTTGAATCCTATAGATCCTAGGTGTCCAGTCGATCGAAAATCCAACCCACATAGTGGTCCTAAAAAAAATCCAACCCTTTATTCATGTTAGGGTGTAGATTTTATAGGAATCTATACCCCTGATACTCTCCAGTTTTTACAGTGTATCTAGAAAAAGTCTAGGTTGGAGTCGGAAAAGGGGCATGGTGCCACACAGTTTCACGAATCTCTACCGTGGACTACTTCAAGGGCATCACCTTATTTTCTGTGATCGTGAGTCTCCTTCATTAATGCGACCTTTATCAGATTATTTTTGATTATCAAAGACTTTATCGATCATGTGATTATGTCGAAGGACCTCTATATTGTTATGATGACATGTCTGAGGGACTTCACAAGGTTCAAATGCCTATGGGAAGACACTCATGGGACATTGGGTGAATTTTCCTGGGGTATCATGGGACAATCCTGTGGGTGAACTAGGTGTGTTGCATGGCTTTCAGTGACCAAGAGTACCTATTGCCTCCACCCTTTTAATCATGTTTCTCTAATGTTACAAAAGTTGGGATTCATGCGAGATTGCATGTATATTTCCCATGGTATTTCTTATATTTTTTGGATATTCATCGCATGACCAATTTGGGCCGCACGATGGGTGTGTGATCATTCCATGGATGAATCCTACCATTTATCCTTAAGCACCGAGGAGTTGTCTGGGGTGCTTTGTATAACGAGGATGAAAAGCTAAAGGGATTTCATGAGGTAAGGAGGGAATGTCATTGAGGACTCACAGTGCTTTGCAGGTCATTAGGGGTGCACATTTCTTGTACTTCAACGATTGTGAACCCATCTAACCTCCTCCCTTTTTATCCCCTTTGTTTTATTTTACAAAGTTCAGGGATCATGTGAGTTGGTACAAGTAGTGCCCAATATTTTTCACTTGATTTTTCAAAGGCATATCGCCTGACCAATATGGGTCATATGGAGAGCATGCAAGTATTTAGTGGATAGGTACATCCTTCTATCTTTAGTGAACTATGAGTTTATCTAGTCACTCCCAAGGACTTCTGTGCAGTGAGGCTCAAAATATTGAGGGCTCTTGTGCACTGAGGCAGACATAATGTTGAGGTCCCACAGTGCTTTGTGGGTCTCCAGGGGCACACGTCACATGTCTTTTAGTGATTTTTAACCCCTCTCACATCCTCTTTTTTATCTACTTCATTTTATGTGGTGAAGGCTAGGAGGTTATAATAGATTGCTTAGATATCACCAAGGGATTTTATTATTCCTAATGATGATTTGAGACATGATCTTTATGACCACCAGAGTTCTCTCTCTTTGGATATCATTCCTCCTATTTTCTGAGGATTTCAGATGGTTTGTTAGGAAATTTCCATATGGTTCATTTGGAGAGCATGCAAGAATGTAGTGGATAGGTAAATACTTCTATATTTAGAGTACTATGAGGTTATCTGATCACTCCCAAGGACTTCTATGTAGTGAGTCTCACAATATGGAGGGCTCCTGCGCGCTGAGGCAGACATGACGTTGAGGTCCCACAGTGCTTTGTGGGTCGCTAGGGGGAACACGTCACATGTCTTTTAGTGATTTTGAACCCCTCTCACATCCTCTCTTTTATCTACTTCATTTTATGTGGTGAAGGCTCATAGTTTATAATATATTTCTTAGATATCACCAAGAGATTTTATTATTCCTAATGATGATTTGACACATGATCTTTATGACCATCGAAGGTCTCTATCTTTGGATATCATTCCTACCATTTTATGAGGATTTCAGATGGTTTGTTAGGTACTTTCCAATGACAAACCATGTGGCCTGGGGGTGCATGTTCGGTTTTTTGGGGGGGCCTTCACAATAGAAGGTAATTTTGTTGAAGAGGGTTCTGTGACACTAGCCGCGGGCGATGCGCCATGCGTGGGGACTTCACATGACCTTGAAATGGTCACATGATTTCTAGTCTCTCAGAGGCTTCATGAGTCTTCAACCACCCCCTTATTCCTTGATTTCATGGGAAAAACAATAATAATATTCAGGTATTTATTCCCCTACTATTTTATTGATTCTTATTTTATGGGCTTCAACAAATGAATCCCCTAAGGAGCGATGTACAAGGGGATAAGGACTTGGTTCTAAGGAAAAATAATGCCTTCTAGAACCTTTGATGATGTCATGAACCGGTGCTTTAGGTGACATTTGGTCTACTGGGTCAACTTTGGTATTCTACAAACTGCCTATATATAAGGGGGAGGGGGTGGAATAAAATTCATTCCACCAGACACCTATCTTCAGAGCGCTCCTGCTATTGCTCATGTCATGAGACCCTACTGCAAAAACTGATCGTGAACCCTATCCGCAAGTCCACGCAGCAAACCTGCCCCAAAAAGATCTTGTGAAAGGCTGTTTTTTTCTTAGGCTCTGTTCTACCTTGACTGTGAAGTATATTTTTTTGGTAAATCCTCATACTTCAGCTGTGAGGGCTATGGTTTCCTCGAGTGGTTTCATGAGACTCACTGACCCGACCATTCGATCATTTGTGAGTCGCGTGACCATGTTTAGGTCATGAAATCATGAATCTTAAGGGGTTTTATGTGATTCATGTGATTCCATAAAGGGGTTATATACCCTAAAAGTCCTCTGGAGGTCAGTTAGTTCACTAACCCTCTTTGTGGTTCACAGGTCCCTTACTAAGTCTTGCGATGCACACGATTCCATTAGATCTTTCAACGTACTTTATTTTTTTCAAGACTTTTCATTTTGTTTGTCTGACCTATGCTAGTTACTTATTTTTATATGGAATCTAGTTCTCAACAATGTTCCTCAGTTGTGGCCAACCATAGGGCCATTATTATCGGGAATCACAATGTGGATCCCCGCTATCGCATGCGTACTGATAATGAGGTCTTGTAGAGTTTTTTTTCATTCGAAATTCATAATTATCCCTTATCCGACTGGATTATACTATATGATTTTGGATTTATAGATTATTCTACTATATCTCCCCTAGATTTTAACCTACCATTTCATCAAGTATTTAGCTCTTTTTACTGTTTTCAGGAAATGATTACCGATGAAGTTCGACTTATTACAATGCAATATCAGGGCTTGTCTTATCTGTTGGCTAGTTCTCCGCTGAGTCTAGATGGTCAGGACCTTGCTCAGAAACATATTTACCAGAGTTACTAAACCATATTCACCTCTTCTCTAGACACCTTGGGTGGTATATGGTACTCAAAATGGAATCTTCATCCCAGTGGCAATTTCTACAACGAATGGGCATAGCCATTCTAGGTGAGTCAGAACTGTTTGGAATTTGATGATGATCTATATGGGGTTAATCTTCCTGAATCCATGTGAATATCTCAATTCATCATTTACCACCAACCTGACATCCTTTAGGAAACGATTAGCCACTGGTGTCCTGGCACGAACACATTCTGTATTCCTCATGGTGAGGTGGGTATCAGTTTATGGGATATCCATCAACTGGGTGGCATACCTCCTCTCAGAGAGATGTATGATGAATTTATTCCTCTCCATTGTAAATAAAAGGCTAGGGAGAGACCGTACTGTGTGCTCATTTATTTCCTTCACTAACTGGATCAATATTTTTCTATGTGGTAGTGTGGTGAGACCCAACGTTTTCCTCCACCATCGATTCCATTCCTAGAAAGTCCATGACAGTAATAATTTGTATTGGGAAATTCTAGAAGCTAGGGACTACACCTCATGGGGATATTGGGTGAACCCGGAGGTTTCTTCAGACCTTAGGTTGGTAGGTTTTTGTGTTATGTTTCAAAATGGGTGGCTCTTCCCAGCTGGGGATATGTGTAAGGAACTGACCCTAGTTTTTTGAAGCTAGTTCCTTATTTTATTACATTGGATTATAAACAAGGAATATTAATCCCAAAGGACTGAGTAATTTATTAGCTTTGGAAACAAGATACATACATAATTTCAACATTAAAAATTAAAATGATAAAAAATTTAGAATCTCCTTTTACAATACTTATAACTATTAGGTTATTTCTGCATGTCAATCATAATATACCTCTTCATGTCCTAGGAAAATGAAATATAAGAAATAGGTGAGCTCAAATGCTCAGTAAGGGTAAGAAATATAGTGGAATATATCATAAACATAAACATCAGGCATAGAAAATAACTAAAAAAACACATGCCTTTAAAAATGAACTTGAACACACTATGGAAGGAATACGAGTTGAATAAAAAATTACATAATAAAGAATAATCATGTGTATTCTACTTTTCAAATAACCTCATGAAATTTCAATTACTAGTTTCATAATGTGGGAATGCATAATGTCAGACATCATAACCATACTATCAAGGCCTTGTGCCAAGATCGTAGTTTGTCTCATGAGACCTACCAATGCATCAAGGGGCTATAGTGGGATCCACATATCACTTACTAAGTCCAATGCATTCCTCATATGAACATGTACAAACATAAATAACATATACATTCATATTGAGACTAACATATGAAATGTCAATAATGTTCCCCAAACATTAAGCATAAACACTAACTATTCAGAGTAAATTGGTGAATTGTTTTAAGATAGCACATCCATAGTCAAAATAATCATAAACCATTAAATTAAATATGGTATATTATATTGTAAAATATTAATCCCAATAATTTATAATAATCAACAAGAGTGTTGAAACATATGAAGATACTCTTATAAAATCATTGAGTAATTCTTGAGATAAATACTCTTTTACTTTGAAAAGAAGAGTTATTTTGGAAAAGATTTTATATAAAAATAGAAGTGAAGTAAGATAGTATTTTCATAATAAAATTAGTTTTTTATAAATATAATGGTCATTAAAAACAGATTATAGAGTGCCCCTAAAAATAGGTAAGAATTTGAAAAATTCCCTTGAGCCGGGTTTGTATTTCAGGAAGAATTTTTGAAAGATCATTTTAAAAAATATAAATCCCCATAAATAAAAGTAGGATTCTAGTTGGTACACATATATAGAATATTTTCACTGAATATATGAGGATTAAATATTTATAAATAATAATTTAATTGAGGTAATTATAGAATAAGAGTAACCCGAATGAAAATGGAGGTTCGGGTAGAAACCCTTACCTTAAGTCTGAAGGTTCTCCTCACTTGATCTTAATAACCTGAATAATAAAATTTATGTTCATAAATTAATGATTCTAGAACCTCCTATACATTTAATTGATTTATTATAACCTTATTTAGGGTCGTTCGTCACCTTTTTATGGGTTAAGATAATTAATTTTATTGTTTGGGAGTGTCTTTTTCCTTGATTTTAATGATTAGTTTACTTATATTCATGTATGGATAAACATGTATAATGATAATGGTTGTACAAAATAGAATTCATATGTTATTAGTGAAAAAAATAATATTACATGGTTATAAAATTCGTTTGGTTATTGGGAGTGAAGATGAAGCATTATATAAAACTTTGATGACAATTGTTTGGGTTAATTGGCGATTCTTGATCACAACAAACTCATTTTGATTTATAAATTAATATCATGTGTAGAAAAGGATTGTAGAACCTTAAATAAGTTATAATACATATATTATAGTCTGTTTCAACCATAAAAATGGTTTCATGAGCATAATTTAAGATGGTAATAGAAATTGAAAACACGTCGTCCTTGAATGTGATAAATTAACACATCTCAGATGGTGTTTTCATTTATAGTATAAAAGAAGGGGAAAGGAGAGATGATGAAAAATTATTAATTTATCAAAACAAAATTCTAGTACATTTAAGTTACTGGAGTAATCACAATATTTTTATGAAATTAGGTGAGGAAATAAAAATAAAAGAAAGGAACTTGAAATAAAAAAATGAAAAGAGAAATTTACCTCTTGAAGTTATCTTCCTTGAGAGCCTCTTTAGGGGAGAGGTTTTGGTCTTTTTATGAGACCAAGGGCTGATGGATGTGGGGGAGGATCTTGGTATGATATTTGAGTATAATTTATAAAAGGCACAAGACTTTATATGAGTGAATAAAAGAGGGAGTGAGGGGGGTTGGGTTATAATGGAGGAGAGAGGCGTTTTTTGAATATCTTATTCATTATTTTATTATTTACCTCAAGACAACCAATAATGTTGATTCATGTGGATAAAAATAGTAATAAGTGAATTTTAGTTCTAACCAAGAGTTCTTACATCATCCAAGATTCTAGTAATAGTGAATTTAACTAATAATGTATATATACGGTAAATTACCGCATTTTACTATTCATAAAAAATTTGAGTATTTCCGAAAAATCCAAAAAATTCACCCTAAATTTTTTTAAATGTATAGAATTCAAAAATTAACTCCATTTTTTGAAAATAATTATCTAGATATTATTAATTTAATTTTTAAATAAAATCATAATTTATTCAAAAAATAACAATTGTAAAACAATAATTCCTTTTATATCACCTTGAAAAATTAATCAAGATCTCATTATCTTATAACCTTAAGACAATAAAATAATAATATGATTTACTATTCATAAGGGTCATATTACTATTCATAAGGGTATTTTAGTATTCACCAATTTTTTTTGTCTTATTAGACTCTAAATATCTTACTGAACGAAACCGTGTATGTCGATTTTTTGAAATTCAAATTACAGAGGTAGAAAAATTATGTTTACTAGATAGGTTATATCAAAGTGGAATTTTTTTGAGACTTAGTGTTTCATTCATTTATTTATAAATCCTTGGGGTGTTACATTCTCCCCAACTAATAGAATTTCATCCTTGAAATTACAAGAATGTTACCTCATAAAAATATTTGGGTAGTTCTTCATCATAAGATCCTTAGGATCCCATGTTGCCTCTTTGATTTTATGATTTTTCTGAAGTATCTTTACTAGTTGAGTCATACAATTCCTCAACACCTATTCTTTAGTGTCTAGAATCTGGATAGGCTCTTCATAGTAAGACAGGTCAGGTTACAATTCTATACCTTCAGAAGTGAGTACATGCGTGGGGTCTGGAATGTACTTTATCAAAAATGAAACATGGAACACATTGTGTACTTTAGATAGGCTAGGAGGAATAGCCAAATGATACGCAATAGCTCCAATTATATCCAAAATTTCAAAAGGGCCTATGTACCTAGGGCTCAGTTTCCCTTTCATCCCAAATCTTATAACACCCTTCCATGGAGATACTTTTAAAAAAACATGATCTCCCACTTGAAATTCCAAATTGTTCCTTCGATTATTAACATAGATTTTTGTCTTCTTTGAGATGCTTTGATATGGCCTTGAATAGTATTTACTTTTATTATTTTTTCCTCCACAATATCTAGACCCACAAGCTTTCTTTCACTGACTCCATCCCAACATATTGGTATACAAAATCTCTTTCCATACAATGCTTCATATGGTGCCATTTGAATGCTTGAATGGAAACTCTTATTGTAGTAAAACTCCACCAAAGGTAAATAATGATCCCACATACCTTGAAAATAAAGTGAGCATGATCTCAACATGTCTTCTAAAGTTTGGATCGTCCTTTCTGATTGCTTGTCAGTTTGTGGGTAATAAACAGTACTCAATCAAAGCTCAGTATCCAGGGATTTCCAAAGACTTTTCTAGAATTCCAATGTAAATCATGGATCATGGTCATACAAAATTGAGAGAGGTGCTCCATAAAGTATCACAAATTCATTGATATAGAGTTTTGTTGGGCGCTCTAGTGGAAAATCCTCCCTTATAGCGAGGAAATGTGTAGATTTCCTAAGTTAATCCACAATTACCCATATTGCATCATTATTTCTTGGAGTTTTGGGTAATCAAGTGAAAAAATCCATGGTTATTTCATCCCATTTCCATGTAGAAATAGGTATAGGTTGTATAAATCCTCTAGTATGTTGTCATTCGACCTTCACTTTTTGATATACTAAACATCTTGATACATAATCAACAATTTCCCGCTTTATGGTGTCTCACTAGAAATGTTCCTTCAAATATCTATACGTTTTAGTGCTACTAGGATGTATAGGGAAATTTTAGCCATGTGAATCATCCAATAACCCCCTTTTTAGCTTGAGTATAGAGGGAACACATAACTTCTTCCCAAATTTCAGAATTCCATCTTCTCATATGAATTCAACCAACTTCCCATCTTTCATAGAATTAATTTTCTTTTGAAGGTTCTCATCATCAAGTTGAGATATTTTAATCCTTTATAATAAATATTGTTGGGAAACCAATTGAAAAAGTAATGATAATCACCTTCTTTTATAATTCCCACATCCATCCTTATTAGATCCATGAATAGAGGATCCCTTTTAATCCTCATTTTGTTTAAAAATACATGATCCTTCTTGTTCAATACATCAACTACTTTATTTTCCTTTCCTGGATGGTAATGTATGAAAAAATTACCATACTTGATTAGTTCAAGCCATTACCTTTTCCTCATGTTGAGTTATTTCTGTGAGAAAATATACTTTATAATCTTGTGATCTATATATATATATATCACATCTTTCACCATAGAGATAGTGTCTCCATATTTTTAGAGAAAAGATAACAGCAGGTAACTCAAGATCATGAGTAGGATATTTTTGTTCATGAATTTTTAACTACTTTGATGCATATACAATAACTATATCATTCTTCCTAAGGACACAACCAAGTCCTTTCTTTGATGTATCACTATAGATCACAAACCCATCATTCACCTATGGTTGAG
The DNA here is from genome assembly GCA_963277665.1 of Viscum album. Classification (NCBI taxonomy): domain Eukaryota; kingdom Viridiplantae; phylum Streptophyta; class Magnoliopsida; order Santalales; family Viscaceae; genus Viscum; species Viscum album. The sequence continues at coordinate 1,825,414,610 of OY728163.1, forward strand.
TCAGGATCATAGAATTCACTAATCTCTTATTCAATTCTTTAAAACAGTCCTCAAATTCTTTTTTCCATACGAACATAACCCCTTTACATGTAAGATTGGTTATTGGCTTGGATACTCGGGTGAATTTCTGAAGCAAACACCGATAATAACCTGCTAAACCAATAAAACTACGTACCTCAGTTATGTTCATTAGAGTATGCCATTATTTAACATTCTTTGTCTTCACAAGATTAATAGATATTCCATACTTAGAGAAAATTTGGCCAATAAAGGAAACTGATTAAATCCAAAATTCACACCTGATAAAATTTCCATATAATTCATTTCTTCTAAGAGTCTTCATAATAGTGTGTAAGTGATTTTCATGATCTTCATAGATTTTAGAGTATACCAAGATATCATTAATAAATACCACCAAAAAGTCATCAAGATATTCTTTGAAAACCCTATTCATTAGATCCATGAAGACAGAGGGTGGATTAGTCAGTCCAAAAGGAATTACTGTAAACTAGTAATGCCCATACCTAGTTTGAAATGTTATCTTTGGAATATCTTCCTTCTTTACTAGAAACTGATGATACCCATATTGAAGGTCAATCTTTGAGAAATATTGGGCTCTATTATGTTGATAAAATAAATCATCAATGCGATGTACAAGATACTTGTTCTTTATTGTTATAGCATTGATCTCCCAGTAGTCAATGCACAACCTTATAAATCCATATTTCTTCTTAATTAAAAGGACAAGGGATCACCATGGAGATACAATAGGGTGAATAAATCCTTTACCACTCAATTCCTCTAGTTGTTTCTTAAATTATAATAATTCCAATGTGTCCATTCTATAAGGGGTATTTGATATGGGCCTTGAATCAGGAATTAAGTCAATATAAAACTGAATTTTCTGCTATGGTGGATGTCCAAGTAAATCCTTTGGAAACACATCAACAAATTATTGCACAATAGTTACATGCTCTATTTGAACATTCCTTTCCTCACCCATAGATATTGCATTCCCTTCCTCCCCAATAATTGAATTCAGTAGAGCTATTGGGGGTGGATCTAGATTATAATCATATGGTGATGTTTTTTCACTAAAGATAAGTGATTCCACATCGCCCTCAAAATTTTCAACCTCCTTCTTCTTGCAATAAATTTTAGCATCATGGTTAGAAATCCAATCCATACCATGGATTATATCAAAGTTAATCATGGGTATGATAATAAAATCAGCAAATAAAGCACGTTTATGTTCCATAATGGGGACTACCAAACAAAAATTTGTTGCAATGATACTTACCTTAGGAGTTTTTACTGACAATTACCTTATTAAATAAAATTAGAAATATCTAATTTTATTGGAAAACGAGGAAGATATGAAAGAATGTGATAATCTATAATCAAATATAGCATTTTCCAAGTTCGAGGAAACGATTAAAGTACCTTCCACCACATCATTAGAAACTTTAACCTATGTAGTTGTGACTGTATAAGATTGGACTTTCTCCCTTGACCTTCTTCGGGGAATGTTTCCTTGATGCTTAGGAGAATAATTTTTATAATTTCCCCTCTCCCTACAATTGTATAATTTAACATTGGTATCTTATTTCTTCCCCTTACAATCTCAGGATAGGTGACCTTTTTCTCCACACTTGTAACAAACACCCATACCCTTAAGGAAAGTACCAGGGTGTCTCTTCCCACAATTATCATAGGGTGTAAGGTAAAATATTTCCTTCTTCCTTATTTCCTCATTTACTTTTCTAGAGTTTTCAGCTGCCCTCTTCTTCTCTTGATTTCCCTTAATATCATAAGACTTAGAGAATTCCTTTTTCGTCTTGATAACACTTGATACTATATCTTCATATAATGAGAAAATTTTGGATACTAGAGTCCTTCAACATAATTTTTTTAAACCATTAAATAATTGATCAATATTTCTCCTTGGATTACATATGTAGTCCAAACCATGTATTGTTAACCTTATGAAGTTAGCTTCATACTTTGAAACATTCTCATCCTCTTTTCCCCCCAGATTCAGAAACTTCCTTTCTATATTTGCTCACTGTTCATAAGGGAAGTATTTTTCTAAGAATATTTCCTTAAAATTCCTCCATTCCGTTTATTATATTTCTTCCCCATCCTTTGTGTTTTTAATTAAATACCACCACTGATCTGCATCTCTCGATAGTTGATAAACTTCCATGACAAACTTCTCTCTTTTGTTACATCCCAAAGTGAGAAATATATTCTCTAATGAACTTATCAACTGCTTTTCTATGAATGGGTTTCTAGTATTATTAAATGATGGAGGTTTTTTTCAAATAAAGCGGTCTAACATAGCCCCCCACATTGTGGATCCAGATGCTCCATACGAGTAAGGTTATTATTCATATCCTGACTCAACTGTCCCAGTATAGTTATAAGTTTCTCAGTACCAGTCACAACACCAAATCCAACATCATTATCTTGAATCAAAGGGAAATACCTACATGGGATATGTGTGTTCATGCAGTTTCCATTCCTTACACTAGGCACCATTTATAAATAATGTCATACACAAGATTAAGTTATAAATCATAATGTATAATCTCAACATAGAAAAATGTTGAGCTTAAATTGAAATTCTATACATAGCTAATCTCATAATCATAAACATGGTTTATTTGAGGAAAAATTTATATTTAAATCCTTCATAATGTCTTGTAAATAAAATGTGAATTATCCTAAGAATATCTCCTGAGAGTGTCAAACCAGGTGCACAGTAAGTCCCGTTGTCATGTACTAGGATATCTCGGGTCAGGCCCGAAACTCCATGTTGGAGTTTTCACTCCTAGGTATATCTATGATAGAACCACATCCACTAGTAGTATCTAGATAGAGATGTATTTTCTAGAAATATCCACATAATATATTCCTTACCAAAAATTCCAGGACGTTCTTGTATGTTTATCCTTAAAGAATATCTTAGGGTTTTGTTCCCCAATCTATGTTTTCTAAATCTAGTTTTTAAGTTTTCTACTAAACTTTATTTGATACCAAATATAAGGATTTGACCCCAGTTTCCTAGAACCAATGCATTATTTTATTACATTGGCATATAAATCTAAAGTATCGCACAATACCCGCCACTACTACAGTACCCTGCCGCTGCTAGAGTGACCTACCACCACTACAGTGCCCACCGTTTCTACAGTGCCTTCACTACTATATCACGCTACAGTACTACTAAAAAATTGGGACTGCAGGCCATGTAATGGGATAAATTCCCACTGGGCCTTCGGGATATGTAATGGGTCTCCCTCTACCAAATTAAAGAGGTATTTTCTTTTCTTTAATAATAAATGAAGATTTGACCCCAACCTTTAAACAAACAAGTAATATGTATCCTGAAGGACCGATCATTTTAGTATATTTAGAAACAAGATACATACATAAGTTCAACATTATAACTTGAAACGAAAAATAATTTAAAAAATCCTTTGAAAACATCCATAACTCCTAGGTTATTTTTGCATGTCAATCATAATACACCTCTTCATGTTTTGGAAAAATGAAACATAAGAAAGGGGTGAGCTCAAATGCTCATTAAGGGTAAGGAATACAATTGAATATATCATAAACATAAACATTAGGCATGGTGAATAACTAAAAAACACACACCTTTAAAAATGAATTTGAACACACTATGGAAGGAATAAGAGCTGAATAAAAAATGTCATAATAAAGCATAATCATAGGTATTCTATTAGTCGAATAACCCCATGAACATTAAATTACTAGTTTCATAATTAGAGAATGCATAATGCCAGACATCATAACCATACTATCAAGGCCTCATGCCAAGACTATAAATAATCATTTTTTCAAGGCCTTGTGCCAAGACTACAGTTTGTCTCATGAGACCTAATAATGCATCAAGGTTCTATATAAGGCCCCACCCATCACTTAAAAAGTTCAATGAATTCCTCATATGAATGGGGATAAACATAAACAACATATACGTTCATATTGAGGCTAACATATGGAATGTCAATAACGTTCCCCAAACATTAAGCATAAACATTAACCATTCAAAGTAAATTGGTGAATGGTTTTAATATAGAACATCTACATTCAAAATAATCATAAAAAATTAAATTAAATATGGTAGATGATATCATAAATTATTAATCCCAATAATATATAATAATGAAAATGGAGGTTCGGGTAGAAAAACCTTACCTTAAGTTTGAAGGTGTTCCGTACTTGATCTTAATGAACTTAATAATAAAATTTAGGTTCATAAATTAATGATTCCATAAACTCTTATAAATTTAATTGATTTATTATAAACATATTTAGGTTCATTCATGGCCTTTTGATGGGTTAATAAATTCAATTTTATTGTTTGGGAGTGTTTTCTTCCCTGATTTTCATTATCGATTTACTTATATTAATGTACGAATAAACATGTAGAATAAGAATGGTTGTACATAATAGAAGTTGTATGTTATTAGTGAAAAACCAGAAGATTACATGGTTATAAAATTCGTTTGGTTATTGGGAGTGAAGATGAAGCATTATATAAAACATTAATGACAATTGTTTGGGTTAATTAGCGGTTCTTGATCACAACGAACTCATTTTGATTTATAAATTAAAATCATTTGTACAAAAGGATTATAGAACCGTAAATAAGTTATAATACATATTTTATATTCTAGTTCAACCATAAAAATGGTTTCATGACCAGAATTGAATATGGTAATAAAAATTGAAAACCCATCATCCTTGAATGTGATAAATTAACACATCTTAGATGGTGTTTTCATTTCTAGTATAAAAGAAGGGGAAAAGAGATATTATGAAGAATTATTCCTTTATCATAAAAAAATTATCGTACATGTAAGGTAATGAATTCATCACAACATTTGGATGAAATGAGGTGAGTAATGAAAAAGAAAAGAGAGGAACTTGAAATAAAAGAAATGAAAAGAGGAATTTACCTCTTGTAGTTATCTTCCTTGAGAGGCTCTTTAGGGGAGAGTTTTTGGTCTTTTTATGAGACCAAGGGATGATTGACGTGGGGGAGGATCTTGGGAGGATATTTGAGTAGAATTTAAACATGGAATAAGGCTTTAGAAGATTGAAGATAAGAGGTAGTTGGGGGGTGTTATAGTGGAGGAGAGGGGTGATTTTTGAATATCTTATTCATTATTTTATTATTTTCCTCAAGAAAACCAATAATGTTGATTCATATGACCCATAATATTAATAAGTGCATGTGAGTTCGAACCAAGTGTGCTTATATCATCCATGATGCTAGGAATAGTTAATTTAACTGATAATGTATATATATAGTAAATTACGGTATTTTACTATTCATAAAAAATTGAGTGTTTCAGAAAAATCCAAAAAAACCACCCTAACCATTTTTTGATGTGTAGAATTCAAAAATGAACTCTATTTTTTGAAAATAATTTTATAAATACTGTTAATTTAATTTTTAAATAAAATCATAATTTATTCAAAAAATAACAATTTTAAAACTATAATTAATTTTATATTACATTGAAAAATTAATCAAGATCTATTTATCTTATAACCTTTAGACAATAAAATAATAATAAGATTTACTATTCATATGGTTCATATAACTATTCATATTTCTATTCATAAAGGTATGTTACTATTCACCAAAAATTAGGGTTGTCTTATTAGACTCTAAATATCTTACTGAACACAATCATGTATGTCATTTTTTCAAAATTCAAATCACAAAGGTGGAAGAATTATGTTTAATGGCTAGGTTATAACAAAGTGGTGTTTTGTGGAGACTCAATGTTTCATGTGTTTATTTATAAATCCTTGGGGTGTTACAATACACGCTTGGGGATTCATGTTAGCACGTTGGTAATGGCAGCACATCGTACACAAGAGTAGAGCCTTAACATGGTAGTTCCAGTCCTTGCACACCTCTACTAGATATTGAGTCATATCCAACAAGGCATCACTCCCTATAGAATTGGTGTTCTTCTCTAGTTCATGTTTGGATTGATAGGGGAGTACTTACATTGTTACGAGTACTACAATATCTCTAGGATCTCAGATCCCATATCTATACCTAGATTTCTGAATAGTTATGGGGTTGGACCTATATCTCTATCCCCTATATAAGTCAAAGGTGCACTATTCTGATCTAATAGCTTTGAATTTTCTACCTTCCATGCACCAGGAAGTCTAATTATTGATGAAGCCAGTAGTTCTCTTAATGAGAGGTCTTTTATGATCTCTCTATTTAGGATGGTATTCTTGCAGTTAGGGTGGATGATCTGATTTTTTGTGAGTTATACATGCTATATTGTTTTTCTTGACATTTGTTTGTGTTCAGGGAGTTTCCCCGATTCCTTTGGCCAATGTATGAGGGGAGAGACATCCTGGTGTCATCTGAAAATTTTGGAAGATACTATCCCATGAAGATACCAGAGCTGTGATCATATTTTTGCCTACTGATGCTCCTGCTTTCCTCACCTGGGATTATACTCTAGTTTGGGTGACAACTTATCCCAATGGGGTGATTGGCCAACTAGTCTGCCATGTGTATAGGCCCCTTTAAGTCACTAACGCCCCTATTTGTGGCACTAATAGAATTGATTGAGGATTTAGGAGAGGCTTCAAGGAAGTGACCTCGCTTTGATGATGGTTATTCAGATGGTAAGTCAAGTTTTGCTGAGGATACTAGTCCTCCAATACAAGCTACAGAAGATGTTCTTGTTGAGAGAGATGTGTATGGGTCTTCTTCTCTAATTTCAACATTGATTCTGATGGTTGTTCATCCTTCTACTATAACCTATTTTTCATTTGTCAATGCTCAATAATGTCATAATATGATTTGGGATCATATCTATGTATTGATTATGAATACCCCCTTGATACATTCTTCTATCAAGGGGAGCGGCTTCGCTAGTTATTTCATGATTTAGGGGCTGATGGTTTTGATCAAAAGCCTCTGTACATAATTATGCAGCCGATCATCCAGAACCAAAGAGACTTGGGAACACAAGAAAAGGTCTTTCATGACCTCATGGATGATGCCTCCCTCACCAAACAAATTAGGGAGGCAACGAAGGTGCTAGAGCAGGGTCACCGGTTGTTGTCTGAGCTTAAAGCCTAGATGGATGCTTAGATAGTGCAGATATGGAGGCATGAAGAGATGATCACTCATATGAAGTCCAATATTTTGACATCATTAACCTAATTATCCACTACTCAGATGAGGGTTGAATAATTTACTTCTCTGGTCAAAGTTATCTGCCCTGAGGCAAAGGCAGAAGAAGTGGGGAAGGCGACACTCAAATGCTCAATTGACACCTCCTACCAGACTCTTGCCGACCTAGCTAGAACTACTAAACATCTTTCTTTGTGACTAATTTTTTTTGTATTTCATCCCATAATTTTTCACTAAACTCTATTTTTTTGTTGATGTTTCAGAGAGACTCCAAAATGTGGAAATTCCTCCCCCTCTTTTTTTTTACTGTGAATGGATGTTTTTTTATAATATTACTATCCAATTTTATGCCTTATATGATACCTCAATATTCTACCACCTTACTTTCAACACCCAACCCTTACTTTCCATCAGATGATCATGAATGCCTGATATATATAGGGATCACCTATTTAGGAATTGTGTCCAGTAAAATGAGTGCTTTTCATATCCATAGAAAGAAGCTTGACTGTAATAAGGTAATGTAGTGGGAATCATGGTAATTGCCTTGTGCTTTATTTTAATTTCTTTTATATTAGACCATTTTTTTCTTTTGTTTAAGGTATTTTATCTTGGAACATTTTTTTCTTTAGATTAAGGTATTTTGGCTCAGAACATTTGTTTCTTTAGTTTAAGGGATTTTAGCTCGGACCATTTGTTTCTTTAGTTTAAGGTCTTTTAGCTCAGACCATTTATTTCTTTATTTAATAATATTTTAGCTAATACCATTTGTTTCTTTAGTTTAAGTTCTTTTAGCTCGTACCATTTATTGCTTTAGTTTAAGGTCTTTTACCTTAGACCATCTATTGTTTTAGTTTAAGGTATTTTAGATCGGACTATCAATTGCTTTAGTTTGAGGTCTTTTAGCTTTGACAATCTATTGCTTTAGTTTAATATCTTTTACCTTAGACCATCTGTTTATTTAGTTTAAGTTAATTTAGCTTAGATCATATATTGCTTTAGTTTAAGGTATTTTATCTCATACCATCTGTTTCTTTAGTTTAAGGCCGTTTAGCTCAGACCATTTGTTGATTTAGTTTAAGGTATTTATCACGAACCATTTTTTGCTCTAGTTTAAGGTATTTTATCTCAAAACATTTGTTTCTTTAGTTTAAGGCCATTTATCTTGGACCATCTATTTCTTTAGTTTAAGGTATTTTAGCTCAGACCATCTATTTCTTTAGTTTAAGGTCTTTTAGCTCGAACTATCTGTTGATTTAGTTTAATGTATTTTAGATCAAACCATATGTTTCTTTAGTTTAAGGTATTTTAGCTTGGACCATTTTTTGCTTTAGTTTAAGGTATTTTAGCTCAGAACATTTATTAATTTAGTTTAAGGTCTTTTAGCTCAGACCATACGATCATGGGATATGGTGCATATGTGCCAGGAGTGACCAGAAACACTCTGAGGTTTTGGATCATACCATGGTGTTTCTAAGGCTCACAAGGATCATAATTCCCATTTTTTAGAGTGACATGTTTGGTTGATGTCCATAGGTTCATATTCATGAGCCATATGCGTGTATGTATATTCAAGAAAATGGTCCTCGAATCTGGGTATCTTTTCCAAGGGCTATGGAATATTTATGGTGGAAATATTGATGTGGTTAGAATAATAGGGATACAAAACCTTCCTGGGTAGTTGGGGAATGGATGACTTAAATCATAACCTGGGAGTTTGAATCCAGGAATATGAGATGGTGCAAACATGCCGGGTATGTCCCTTTACATTTTAAAATACTAGGTTCCATCACGGTGTTGCAAAGGCTCACAAGGATCGAATCTCCTTTATGAAAAGGAGAAGATTAATTTAGTTGGTGGGTTAAGGCCCTTATGCATCGGTAGAATTACAAGAAAAAGATGATCCCCAATCCTTTTCAAGGGATATGAAATATTTATGAAGAATAAAACATCTAAATGATGAAGTTGGATATGGAAATAAAGCTGTCTAGGAAGGGTTCTGGCACCCTATGGTAGAAAGCTCTTAAAATGAAGCTCTAGATCTATTCCATGCAGTTTCAAATCATGATACGTGGGCCATTAAAGGCTAGGAAATGAAGTGTCACAGTCTATATTTGAGAAAAGGTATGAAACACAGTATTGTAACTTTGAAGATATTGAATCCACTTGGATAGTTTGGTACATGGATTGCAAATCCTTATATAGAGCACTCAAATCTAGATAATGGTATGGGACAATCATATAGAGAGTGGTTCAGAAACACTAGGGTGTTGAGTGCTGCTGTGATGACATCAAGGCTCATGAGAATTGGAATTTCATTTTTCAGAGTGAAACATTTGGTTGAAGGCCATAGGTTTATATATAGGATCCATGGGCATGCATGCATATTCAAGAAAAGGTTATTTGAATCCAAATATCATTTCCAAGGGAAATGTAAGTCTATGATGATTTGAAGCACCCAAACTCACAAATTTTGGTTTTTTTAAGACATAAAATCCAAGGAGGGTTTTAATTATCTAAAGGTTGTGTCACTGCCTAGCGAATATATTCTCATAGTGAAGAGGTGTGAAAATTATTGCCCTAACTTTTTCCTGGACTAGTGGATCCAGTGAGAATATATTGAATTTTACTAGGGTTATGGCCCCTAAGATATTTTATCCTTTTTATTTTTACACCCTAATTTTTGCCTAAACCCTGATAACGAAGAGTTTAGCGGGTGGGGACTCAACTTTTTCTCAGGTCTCCCTTTGTAGATTTTTGGCCTGACAAGTTTTGTGTCTCTTCTATTGGTAGTTTAAGGTCTTGTGATTTATACCATTATGTGATAGAGTTTAGGTTTTTACATTTTTTACCAAATCATAGACAGTTTAGGGTCATGACTTTCATGGAACTGACATAGAGGATGTGACATGAGAGGTTAATTAGGATACCCAGGGTTAAGAGAATTCCAATCCCTTCTCAAGCACAAAAGATAAATGTTGTAAATCATAGATCAAGTTTCTCAGGTCATAAGTAATGATGTGGTACAATCATACAAGGAGTGGTTTAGACACACTGGGGTGTTGAGTGTTGTCGTGCCAATGTTAGGGCTCACGAGAATTGGAATGTCTTTTTTCAGAGTATAGAATTTGGTTGACGGCCATATGCGCACATGTTGAATCCATAAGCATGTATTCATAGTCCATAAAAGGGTCCTTGAAGCTTGGTATCCTTTACATGGGCCATGGAAGGTTGATGGTAGTTCGATTTGATCAAGACATGAAGTGTGGTATATGTATTTGAGGTGATCTTAAGGACTGCTTGAAGCACTCCATACTTTGGTTGATTGAGGTAAGTCTCTTGCGGTCCTTTAACAAGGAGTGAAAACAATGGGAGATGGTCTACACAGTTTATTATCATGTCGTGGGGATGCGTTTGTGTCCATGCAGTTTAACATCATGCAGTAAGGACATACTTCTGTTTAGTTTGATGTCATGTGGTAAGGATGTAGGAACCACAGTGAAAGGTGGAAATGTTAAGGCTGGGCCTAAAGAAGGGAACTTGGGCATCACTGTGTATCCCATGAAAATGAGAATCAGTCCATACATAGTTATGGATGGCCTTGCAGTTCAACGTCTTGCAGTAAGGACAAACACCATATAGTTTAACATTATGTGCTCAGGATGAAATGTTCCATGTAGTTTAACATCATGCGGTGAGGACGATGCGACACAATTTAATGTCATGTTGTAGGGACATGTGTGGAAAATTTAGGGTTATGTGGACTAAACTATAAGGTGGAGTTCCTAATGTGGGGGTGAACAACATGGTTCCATAAAGAAATCCGATGTGAATGAGGACCAAAGAGGTCTCAACCACACCATTCACCTTTCTAGGAAGACTCAAGTAAAAGGGATAAAAAGGGTTATGGTTGTGGCTGGTCCTGGAGATGAAATGTATGGGAATCACGACGTATCTCATGAAGATGAGAATCAAGCCACATGCAGTTTTAAAAAAGGAAATAATTTACATAGGTCTGACCCATACATAGAGGTGGGCATTATTTCTGCTGATAGTCACTGTTGGGCATATGATTGGATATCCAGGCATCACTACATATCCTTTATGGGTAGGAATCAAGATACACATAGTTCTTGAAGTTCCATGCAGTTTAACATCATGCAGCAAGGACAAAGGTTGATTGACTTGAATTGGTGTGGACATTGTGGTTGGGCCCAAGGATAGAATACTAGGAGTCACTACATATATCATGGGGATGAGAATCAAACCACACATAGTTTTTAGAGGTATGTGTAGTTTAACGTCATGTGAAAAGGATATCAAACATGAAATTTAACATCATGTGGAGAGGACTCAAAGTATGACTTTTATGGTCTTACACTCAAGACCATAATGGACTCATTGTGTACCTCTACGCCTTGCTTGTGAGGATAAGTCCCTACTGCGATTCTGAATCTTATGTGAGCTATGCTCGGTGTGAAAAACAAGGAGAATCATGTGTTCCCCTATAGTGTAGAGATAAGAGAGGGGTCTAACAATGGAATTTTATATGATGTAGTGGATGAAACAATATGTAGAATCAAGTCATCCCTACATATCTCATGAAGATGAGGATCAAGACATAAATAGTTCTTAGGGAACCATGCAATTTAATGTTGTGCAGTAAGGACGATGGATTACCCAACGTGAAGGGGAAGGGGAGTTGTTGATCCATGCAGTTTTATGTCATGTGGAAAGGACATTGGCTATACAGCTTAATATCTTACATTAAGGTTGAATTCCATATAGTTTAACATCATGTGGTTAGTAAAAACTCCATATAGTTTAACATCATGTGGTCAGGAAAAATAACGGGTCTTACTTTGATGTGGAATCCCTTTTGATTAACCACTTATGGAAAGTATTTCTTAAAAAATATCACATTGTTTGGTGGTGTGACATGATCCCCATCCATGGTGGCTAGTGAATATCCTCCATTATGATATACCTTATGTATGATATAAGGTCCTTCCCACTTGGGCTCCAATTTTAGGGGATTCTTCCCCAGTATCATTTGGGTTTTAAGAGCCAACACCAGTTCTCCTAGAAGGAATGAGAGGAGGCATACCTTTTTATTAAAATCTCATGAAATCCGATTCTAGTGGACTTTGAGGCTATGAAACGTGTGAAACCTTTTCTCATATAACAATTCCAATTCATCCAACCTTTTTTGTGACCGTTCATTATCTGAGATCTATCTGAAAATGGATATTTGGAGTGAGGGAAGCTGAACTTCTATGGGTAATACTGCCCTGGTCCCGTACACCAGTAAGTATGGCAATGCTTGTGTAGTAGTATGAGTTGTGGTATGGAAGACCCATAAAGGATGGAGGAGTTTATCTAGCCAAGAAATATTATCCTTTTTCACTATCTTCTGGAGTATGTTTGATAAGGTCTTATTGAAGGCCTCTATCTATCCATTTTCCACTTCATGATAGATGTATGAGTTATTGGACTCAATGTTATACTATTGGTAAAGCTTATTCAACTCCATGGAATGAAAGTTGGTGCCATTGTCTGTCAATATTATGTGAGGGTCTCTGAACCTAGTGATGATATGTGACTTCATGAAGTTAATGATACTATTCTTCCCGAATTACTTGTGGGGTATTTCCTCATACCATTCGGAAAAGAAGTCGATGTAAGTAAGGATATAATTGAAATTCTTAGCTATGGTCAGGGGATATGAACCCACGACATCCATCCCACAAATGGAAAACAACAAAAAAATATTTAGTAGTATGCAAAAATTATAGGGGCTGATGAATGAAGTTTACACAAATCTAGAATGCATGGCATTCTTTAATGAATTACACATAGTCCAGTATCACGGGTTTCTAGTAATATCCCAACCTACGGATTTGGTGGGATATCCTGGTTCTAGATTGATGGGAACCATAAGATCCTATGTGGACTTCCTCTATGATAATGAGAAATTCCTATTATACTATGCACCTGAGGAGAATTCAATAAAATCCATTCTTGTAAAGTATTTTTTTCTCATTTGGGGAATCATGTAGAGTGAAGTTCGTTGCATGATGCCAAATTTGTTCCCTTCCAACATGATCTGCTGGGAGAGTCCCATCTCAATGATACGTGATTATGGGCTCCATACATCTAGGGGTGGTAATTGGTTCATCATGCTCTGGGGAGGTGCTGACCTAGTTAATTTCTTCCATATTGTATATGGTGACTGATGACACCATTTTTTGATGTGTAATATGGAAGGATTCTTCTTCTTGATTCAGATCCTTCAGGATGACATATGTATTGGATAATGCATCAGTACAGGCATTCTGTGATCAGGGAACATAATACAAGGTGAGATCGAAGGGGAATTATTCCATTAATCCCTTAACATAGACAGTGAGGGGGGACAATTCCTCTTTTTTTTTATAGAATATCCTCCATTGAACTACTTTATCACTAGCTATGAATCCCATTTTATGTTCAGGTAGGCTACATGAAGTTGTAGGTCTAGTTCTAATCCATAGACGAGGGCTTGGTATTCCGCCTCATTATTTGTGCAACCTTAGATTAATGAGAAAGTGTAGGGAAAAAATATTTTATCAAGAGAGACAAATACAATCCCCAGGTCAACCTGATTGAGATTTGGGTTCTCCATTCTAGTGTCAATAGGACTTTGGGAGGCACCATCAAAGTAAATCTCCCATGTTCAGGGAGTATCATGGGCATAAAAGACCTCTTTGTTGGAGATCTCGGTGTCTTCCAGTATACTTTCTGGGGTAGGGTGTGCTGTGAGGAAATCATCCAGGGCTTTCCCTTTCACTGATTTCTGAGATATGAACTGGATGTAATATTTCTATAGAATGACCTCCCACCAATCCAAGTGCCTAGTCAACATGGGGAATCCAAGGATATACTTGAGTGGATCAATACGAGATACCGGGTGGACCTCGTGGTACTGCAATTAGTGCCTCAACTTTTGAACTATGAAGATGAGTTCAAGAAAATTCTTCTTGACATCGAAGTATAGAGTCTCGGTACCTATAATGGTCTGACTGAGGTAGTAGAAACTACTCTCTCTCCCCACATCATTATTCTGTTTGAGAAGGGTGCCCAATGAGTGTTCCATAGCAGCCACATATAAGATGAGTGACCTCCCTTCCACTCTAGGCATCAAAACTGGTGAGTGAAAAAAGTACTGCTTGATAATTTCGAAGGATTTATGACAATCATCATCCCATTAGTATGCGACCCCATTTTTCATTAAACTAGCAAAGGGGGGATCCTTTCCATCTAGTTTGGATATGAATCAAAAAATGTAGGTGAGTTTCCCTTGGAGTCCCCTTAGTTCTTTCAGGTTCTTGGGGGGTGAAATTTCCAAAATAGCACTAGTATTCTCTACATCAACCTCTATATTGTGGTGGTATACCAAAAAATTGAGAAACTTTCCTGACGTTACCTTGAAGGCACATTTCATAGTATTCATCTTTAGAATATGCTTTCACATCTTGTAAAAGATTTACCAGAGATCCATGAAGTGATCACATCACTGTCGGGATTTAATGACCATGCCGTCGACATAACACTCAACTATCCTTTCCAAGAATGTATTAAAGATGTGATGCATGACACACTGATATGTGGAGCACACATTATTTAATCCAAAGGATATGACTTGATAGCAGAATATCCCTTGAGGTGCTTTGAAGGTAGTGAATTCTTCATCTTTGGGGGCCAACTTGATTTGATTGTACCCTGAGTACCCATCCATGAAGGAAGAATATTAGAAGCCAACAATTGCATCGATCAAGAGTTATGTGATCGGTAATAGAAAATCATCCTTTTGGAATTGATAATTAAGGTCTCTAAAGTCAATGCAGACCCTAATATTCCCATTCTTATTCTTGATGAGGATAATGTTGGTGAGTCATCTCAGGTATTTTACTTCTTATAAAAAGTTGGCCTTAATCAGATCGTCAACTTACACCTCTACATTGGTGTCATGGGAGGGGTGCATACTCTTGGATACTTGGTTAAATCCCTGATGCTCATCGGGCAGACTGAGATGGTGTGTAGCCACATCTGAATTCAATCTAGGCATTTCTGTGTAGTTCCAGGAAAACACATATCAGTGATGCTTTAGAAATGCAATGTACATGTATTTCTATTCGAGAGACATGGAGACACTAATCAAGGTAGGCCACAAGTATTCTTTTTTCCCCAGATTTATCTTCTGGTGCTCATATATGGTAGTAGAGATTCTTTCCTCTAATGTTGGAGGGGCGTTTTTTGAGATCATTTTCATCCATTTTTGAGTCTATGGAGATGAATTCAGGTAAAGATGGTCATCCAAGGGAATCTATATTGATATTAGGGTGAGGGAGTCCATGATAAGAGATATCACTATCCCCTACTATCTGGGTTGTTGCAAAGAGATACTGGAGATGACTGTCATTGAGGATAGGAGAGGTTTGGACCGCTAGGGTCAGATCTGCTACTTCAACCATGTTTATGAGGAGCACATAGTCATCATCGATCATATTCGATGGATTAAAATGGGTGGTACTAAAGACATTTGGGGATGAAACCTATATATCATCATCCTCCATTGGTTTCTTACCTTCCTTCTTATAGAAATTTTCTTCATCATATGTGGGTTTGCAAGTCTCTAAGGGAAACTTCCACCATGTAGTATGCTAACCTTTCCATTGATGGGGAACTTCAGACATTTATGGAATGTTGAAGGTACTGTGAGGTGGATATGGATCCAGGGCCTTCCAATCGTGACATTATATGAGATATCTTGCTGGATAACCATGAAATTGACATCAAATGTGAGCTCCCCAAATTGGGATTCGAGTTTGATTTTCCCTAGGGGTATCTGCTCATGCTTTCTATATCCCTGGATGCCATCTTTGTAGGGGATAAGACCCCTTCACCATACCCTATTAGTTGGAGGGTCCACATTGGGATAAGATTGATTCTTTATCCATTATCAATCAGTACACTTTAGACATTGATATTATTGAGTTTTCCCAAAATTTATAAGGGTTTGATGTGACCTTGGATGGCCTCCTCTGGATCTTGATCAGGGAATGAGATGGTGACATGACATGAACTAGTCTCCACTAGATGTACCTTAGCGGTGGTGAATTCTATCTTGAATTATCATGGGCTCCATAGGGCTTCAGGGAGTGCCTCCCTAAGTTCTTTTGACAGACAAAGTGCATCCAAGATCAAGAGATTTGATGGGACCGCAACTAGCTATTTCATAACATCATATTTTTGTGCCAGAGGTCAGAACTTCCTAGTATGGGGATGTTCCTAGGAATGTGGTTCAAAAGATGGATCATCTGAGGTAGATGGACCTGGTTATTGTGTCAAGGTTGAGGTAATATCTGCTACTTGCAGTGCAGGTTGCACTGACCTTCCCCATTGCCTGGGTTGATCAGATTGGACCCCTTATAGGTGATCATGCAAGAGAATCAGTTGTGGGTGACTGTTGGAGAGCTCTGAGGCACCTAATCACTTATTTTGATCCTACTAGAGTGCTTTCCCACAAGTATCGACTTCATATGTGTCCTCTATGGGGGCATGACCGGAGTATTGAGTCCGACCGCATCTACACTGCCCCTATATCCTCAACTCCAGCACATGAATCCTCCCGATCCTAGATTATATTTGGGAAGACTATATTCAGGGGAATAATCATCATTGAAGAAGGGTTTTTTCAAGTGTATTGTGTTGATATAACCAATGATGAGCTCCTCTTATGAAGAGGGTTCCATTTGGTGGGGCAGTGCCTGTGCTACCGATGTCACAGGGAAGAGATCAGTAAGGGATAATGCCTACTTTGGAGGAGAATATAAATCTTCCTATTCTTCTTCATTCCATCACTAGTGGTCATGACCACCTTTGGGAGGCACATACGAGGCCTCTTTCTTGGGTGGTGGAGCTGTTGTTGTCTTGAAAAACTATGCTCTCAAAGTGGTGTGGGCTCGATAAACTATCTTCCGAACCGTCTAGTTGTTTAATTTTCACGCACATATGGCCAGGACCTCTTTCCAATCCTCCTATTCTTCTGGTTGGACCATGGTTATGCAAGTCACTTAATCTAGGGAATTATCCAACACTACTTGTCTAGAATTGATCATGCCTTGAAGGATGTCTTTTAATACAAAACAATTCTGGATATTATGACCCAGCCTTCTTTAGGAAGGGAAATAATTAGGCTGGTCGGTGAGGATGACCTCATCAAACATCCTAGGTTGTGGAAGTGTGAGAAGATTATTATCCATGGCTTCCAAGAAATAACTAGGGACCTGTTCATTCTAGAATGAGTTCACCTTATTCATCCGTTCATCAAATATCATACAACCTTGATTTCTCTATGCTTCTGGATGAGGGAGATTCTATGGTTGTCGCTGCTCCATAGGAGGTGTTTGGTGGTTTTGGGATTACCTAGGCATCTAGACAAGTGGCTCTACCAGCTTGAGAGTGATAACTGCAACTTCCGTTATAGCTATCCATTTTCCCTATTCCATAGGAATGAGTTGACCTTTGGATCGAGTCTGTCGAATAGAATCTTCAAGGTGTTGTGCTATTTTAGAAAATTCACAAAATCTTCTCAAATATTTCATTAGAATCATGGGTGTCTACAACTTATCCATAATTTTTTCAGTATAGAGTTCCAATAGCTACTCTTGCAAGAGAGGGATGCTGAGTGAATAGGTCAAACCCTTCCAACTTGCTATGAAATTATACACCCTCTCATTTTTGTGTTGTTTGCAGTTTATCAAGTTGACTATCATTTTCTTCCTCAGTATAGAACTAAATTGGTAAAGGAATTTACAATGGAGGTCTTCCCATCCTAACACAGTTCCTGTTGGAAGACTACTATACTAAATGAAGGATATCCCTATTTGAGTCTGTATAGAACACCTCAACTTGGTTTCCTCCTGTTGATCTCAAGGGACCATAACTAGCCAACATCGGGGCACAAAGTGTGTGAGATGATATTCAAAATTGCATACAACATAAAAGTTAGAAAAGGTGGGATTACCAAAGTTGGGTGGAGGTGGAGTATCGTTAACCCATTCCGGATATGGGTTCCTTTCAAGATGCACAGGCACACACCACCCTTCCATAGCTTCTATTTGAGTAGCCAGAGACTCTATGATGTTAAGGAGCTATGTGGACACTACTTCTTGGGATGTATCCCACCCATGGGGATCTGGTATGGGTTGATGAGGTGGACCTATTTTTATCTCTTTCTAGTTTTCAATTTTTTCCAGGACTGAATAGTTATCCTGATGGGGGGGGGAGGCTATTTCCACAACAGAGGGAATTCATGATTATTTTTGAATTCCTCATGCATGTGGATAGTTTCCTAGACTCAGATACAATCTGATATTCAAAATCTTCCCTTGATGATGGCTCATCTGTGGGAGGGAGAACATTTGTCTCTACTTGGATATGACACCCTATAGGAATATTTCCCCTTAGTAACTCCTCATTAAGTTGCTGAAGATATTGTATTTCACTTTCATATTTTTGAAAACAGTCCTCTAGGGAAAGAACCTTGCTCCTCCTAGGAGGTGATCAGGATGTGGTTGTACCCTTCCCCTTGGATGCATTCGGTCAGGGAGGTGGAAACTCGATATTCATAATTTCCACGTTTTGGAGATGTCACTGGTTCCTGGTCTGCACAGCTTGATTCAGTTCATTAAATTCACCCTCATCCCAAGGCATGTTTTTCATATTTTGACCCTCTATATTTTTGTCACGATCAACATTTTTCATGTTGATAGTGATGACATTCATGGAGGCATAATAGGAAATGGTGGTCGTGCCATTGCTTTCAATGCAACAAGATGATTATGTATAGATTCTATTAGGGTTTTTTTTCAAACCCTTGGTATTATTGGGCCATTTTGGATTGCAACCCTAGAAATGTTTTACTTTCCTCATTGTTCTTTCCTCCTGTTTCGGTCTATAAACAGTGACCTTGATGGAGTTTCCAGTTGGGATTGATGAATGGGCCCCAACCAGTAGAAGTGTGTCTCACGGTAGGTGGGATACTGGCCTTTGACTCATTTATACAAATCTTGAGAAGAATAAATCCCTCTATGGCGATGATAATGATGAAAATTTCCCTATAACGGTGGGGTGGGGGTCATTCAGGGCTGCAGTTGGCACTGATTGGTCCAATTATTTAGGACCCAATGGCTCCGGTAAGGGATTTGATGACTCTCGGGACAAACATGAAGATATAAATGCCCCAAGACCAGTAGGGTGGGGATGTTCTAGGGTCACCAATGATGTTTCCAAGGTACTATTAGTGGATGATGAACCTGGGGATGGTGATCGAGATATAAATTCCCCCAGACCAGCGAGCTGGTGTTTTCTTGCAACTGATGATGATGTATCCCAAATCCTCTCAGAAATTGACGATCTGAGAGGTGGATGCGTTTGTAGATGTTCTCCTTGCCTACTAGGCTAGGTATTCTCCAAGATGGATTATAATGTATCTTAAATAGTGGCCTGCTTGATGTGGTTCAATTGTACTTTCATAGGAGATGGGTGTGATAGCGACTCGTGATGAGAATCACTTCTCATGGGAAGTTGTATGGGTGATTGAAACTTCGGTATCAATGTTTTAAATGTCTTATTATTGTTTCTAGGGTCCCATTTTGAAGACCTATTTTCTATCATCCCTCTATGTCTGTAATGTTTGGGCACTATTGAAGCAGAGGCATTCTATTACAGTGATCAACTAGCATGAGCATTTCCTGGTCCCTTGATCTCTCCAGAGGCTATAACATTACAAGATGTCGTATCTAGAGGGATATGCTGTTCAAAGGAAGTGGTGAAGTGTAACGCTCTATACTGTCCCCATACTCGAATGCAGATACCTAATGTAGCTTCAGAGATCAGCTATCGAAGCATCACAATGCAATGGCGGCAAGCGTGATGCAGGTTTGCACTGTGCTTTTATGGTTTTAGATCTTGGCCCATGGAGATAACAGCTAAAATAAGCTAGAAATAGAGTATCCTGATTTTCTAAAGGTGACACTCATATCCAGGGTAAGGTATATATTGATCCTTTAGTCACTGATGAGTAGTCGACATATTCTAGTGTAGATAAGGAATTCACTCTTTTTCTAGCTCATCTGGGATCTCAAAGCTGGAAGTAGTGAAGGGCCATAACATGAAGGGGAGGTAGTTTCCAGTTTACTCTCTCTATATGTAAATGTTGGAATCCACTTCATTATAATTACATGAATCCACCCAGTCATCCCATAGAAGGTGGCTCTAATGGCTACCTGCTGACGGGAATGAAGTGTTACTTGAAGTTGATGGGGGAACTATATACTGATAAACCTAGTGTTTTGACCACCTCTTTTTACGAAGGTGTCGAGGTTTGGTTCACCTCTCTATACAGAGGTGTCTGGGAAAAGGGAGGATTTCCTTGACCATGTGAGATATTTTAGTGGAGAGGTTGACCACGGTGGATGTCGGGACTATATTCCCTATGATTCATCTTCACACTACCATGAGGAGGAGTATCATAGTAATGAAAATCTCCTACTTCATCTTTGATAGAAGAGTTGATGAACCCTTGTAGCTTTTAGAATGTGTCTTGAATAACACAAAGGATACTATCGTTGAGAAAATCAGGGGTATGGTTTATGTTATGCTTTGTGGTTGGAATATGCTAACTTACCTTTTGTAGTTTTGTAGGAGTGTGAGCCTGCTGTATGGCGGTTACCAGAACTTATATATAACTGCCAGGTACAGTGGGAGTATGAGACCACTATTGAGAAGCTACTGGAATATTATGATAAGCTGTCTCATTATTGATAGGGATATGATCCCTTCTTGAGTCATGTTCCATTCTCACTTGGCGATCCTCAGTCAAGATAGAAGTATGAACCTAATCTTGAGCCTTTGGGATATGCCACTGGTCTTTCTTGAAAAGAGTATGAGCCTACCCTGAGGCATGTGGCTCTCTCACCTGTTTGTCCCTGGTTGGATTAGGAATATGATTCTGAACTGAATATTCATTCCCTATCAGAATATGGTGACAGACCTCTAGAATGGGAGAAGAAATATGAGCCTTACCTTATGTTGTATTGGAATGATGCTGGCACAGTCATTTGTCAGTGGAAGTAGGAATATGTTACTAACTTTTATGGTCTTCTAGAATATGATAGATAGATCCATTAATAGTAATATTATCCTACCCGAAGGCTTTTTCCATTCCCACTTGTTTAGACTCAACCAGTATAGGGATATGCGCCCGATTTTGGGCCTTTGGACTGTGCTGTTAGACTTATCTGACATGCATGTTCTCCTATCCTGAGGTGTGTGCTGACCTCACTTGGTTGGTCCTTATTGGAATGGGGATATGAGCCTGATCCGATGCCTCTCCCTTTATTAGAATATATTGATAATCCTCCCAGGTGGGAGCAAGAGTGTGCAATTGCTCTGATACAACCAGTTGTTCATGATGATCAGAGTTTTGTACTATCCTGGATATAGGGATAGGAATATGCACCTATCCCTTCATCTTCAATAATGTCAGAATATGCTGATAGATTTCTTCAGCTGTTTCTAAAATGTATTGGCATTTTATCAAAGTGTATGCAGGGATATGATCCTGCACATTTTCTATCTTCATGATGAACTAGAAGATGCATTCCATTGAAGTAGGGATATACGCCCAATTCTGTCCTCCTTGTGCCATTAGGGTATGATGATGGTATTTTTATATGGGGGTAGGAATATGAGCCTCCCCTATGCTTTCTGCAAAAATATTCCCACAAACTTGTTCAAAGTGAGTAGTGATATGGGCCTACTGGATGGTCCCTGGATGAGTATGCATGCATTCATCATCATTAGGAGTGGGGATATGCACCCTCTCTTGGATTTCTGACACCTTTATCCTTCGATGGGTTTTACTTACATCCCGTACATGGGTTTCATGGGGCACTGTATATCAGATGGTACCCTCAACAAGCAATTGAGGGGTGTTGGTGAGACCTTATTGGTGATGGTGATTTGCAGGAGCCATCCAAGGTGGCTCTTTAACCTGAAGGGAGCCAAATCTAGCTTCCTGATCCACCTTCCTCAGATATGGAAGGCAATAGTTATCACAATCTAGGGATAAGCTCCCAAATCTATTTTTTATGGTGATGAGAGCCACATGTTTACCAAAATACTTACCTAGATAATGCAGGCTTGTCAACTATCACGTCTAAAGGACTTCACGAGCATCCCCTATGGTCAAGATAATACCTTATCGATGGGAATACCAAACCATCATATTATCTATCTACCTTTGAAGTCTCTGTGTAGGCCAGACTGTTTTATGAGTTGCAGAAGTTGCAGTTGCAGACGATTTACTGGAATGAATTCTAGATGATGATGACGTCATCTCAAATCAAGCTGTTGAAGAAGTATCTACAATTATGAAGATGATAAAGAAAAATGTTACCAATTAGTGCAGTATTGTAGACATAATATTTTCAATCAGATATGGATGGTTAACTCATTTTTTATTTTATTCCCGATTCGACCATTCCACTCACTTAGACTTATCAATATGAGGATGGACTTATAAGAACTCTATCTATAAAGAATCATTTTCAATATTATTCTGTTATTATTAATTTGTTTATATTGGGTTTTCAAAACAAAGTGGCCTGATGCATTATAACCCAATCATTTTTTCATTGGATAGATTCACATTGGGTTAACCATTTTTGTTTTGTCAGGAAATGTGTCGTGGAATGGGTTTCACTCATCATGTTTCCATTTTAATTTTTCCTTGAAACTCCCAATGGTTCCCCCATCCATATCTGGGTACAAACCATCTTTTCAAAGGTTGGTAGTCATCTGGGTTTTCAGGCCCGATGACTCTTAGGGACTTGCATTGGTTGAGTGGATGGGATTCCAGGCTCATTGCACCCTTTGGGGGGAAAATTATTGCATACTATGAGATTCTCTTATAGATTTAAGATATGTTCTTGAATCTATTCCTAATCCTGATAATAGACTAGTTACCCTAAAAAAATGACTTTAGGACAATTCTCTTTTATATGAAAAAGAGAGAGATCTCTTGGGTGAGTCCATCTGTATGTATCTGAGGTTCTTCATCATTCCCTGATAATAGGAGACTACTTATATACTGAAACCATATAACCAAGTACTTCATAAAATTCTCCCATACAAGGAGATGATTAATATTTCGAGGATGGTATTAATCCATCAAGATGCATCCTACATATCATAGTAATTGCAAGAATCAAAACCCATGTAGTTCGTTTAACCCATGCAGTTTTTACTTCATGTGGAAGAAATTATATGGGTGCTCTAGGGAACCTTCAAGCTCGAGTCCTAGAGGGATGTCCTATATATCTCCAATATAGTGAGAATCAGAGTTTTCATAGTTTATTCTTTTAGGAACTATATATTGGAGTTTCTCATGTCATTATAGAGGATCATGGTGTAGATTACATGAAAACTACAAGTCCCTAAGCTCATGAGATCCATTCTCAGTGTGAGAAACAAGGGATTGTAAATAACCAATGTTATTTCTTTGAGTAAGGGACTTATATGCTGAGATTGCCCCAAATGATCAATATGGAGCTCAAACCTCAAAGAGAGGTAGCCTGTATATCCTGAGTATGGTAGGAATCAGATTCATCGTAGTTCCCTTGATGTTGGGGCTTACACAATAAGGTTTACCTAGATGATGGAGATTTATGATTCCATTGAGGTGTTTTTTGTATCCCCCTAAGCCAACATGATCCATGCTCGGGGTGAGAAACAAGGGGGAGTAGATGATCAACCTCATGGAGTATGGGTATGGGACTTGTATATTGAAATAATCCTTGGGGTGTTTGGTATAGAGCTTGGGCCTTAGAGAGGCATCCTACATAACCTGGTTATAGAAGGAATAAGAGTTATCATAGTTCATTTGATGTCAGGGCTTACACACTAAGGTTTCCCCTATACAATTTTAGGGGTTCTATAGGGAATATGATATGACCATTACAACTACCTAAGCCCGTGTGATCCATGATTGTTTATGAAAAACAAGGGAAAATAAGTAATTAATGTCATTGCTTTGAAAAAAGGAATCATATGATGGTCCCTCCATGGATGATCAATATAGAGCTCAAAACCTCAGGGGGAGATGGCCTACTTATCCTTAATATTATAGGAATCATATTCTTCATAGTTCCCTTTATGTTGGGTCTTACACACTGAGGTTTCCCTATACCATTGTAGGGGTTTATAAGGTAGATGATATGACCATTGAAACTACCTAATCCCATGAAATACATGACCTTTTGTGATAAAAAAGGGATAAAAATTAATCAATATCATTAATTTGGATAAAAAACTCCTATGATGGTCCCTCTACGGATTATCAATATAGATCTCGGACCTCAGGGGGAGGTGGCCTATCTATCCTGAATATGATAGGAATCAGATTCATCATAGTTCCCTTGATATTGGGGTTTGCACACTGAGGTTCCCCTATTGATCGGGGATTACACGTCAAGGATAGACAATATTGTCTAGTCTTGGTATGCCCTAGTGATCTTGGATCCTATCTAGAATAAATCTCAAGTCTCAATTGGCATGTCCTAGGGGTTATCACATGAATTGGATTGATACATATGGACAATGTCATGTGAGCCAGTGTGGCATAGTCCAAGAGGCATCGCATGTCTTGGATGACACCTTTAGGAGACACCAAGAGACCTAGAAGACATGTCTGAAGGGAACAGTGAGTCTCTACTAACATTAACATAGGATATCGTAGGGGCCTGGTAGTCACACCCATATTCCTTCACAGGACTCATCTAGCATGAACAAGCGCCGTTATATGAGTTAGGAAATGTGTTCGAAGAACATCACAAGCCATTGGAGAGAGACCCAAAGGGTTTGAAATATCAAATAGGCATCCACAGGGGGACCATGTGACTTGTTCTGACATGTATGAAGTATTTTGCATGCCCCAGATGACATGTTGATGGAGTGTCATAATATCCGACTGAAGTGTCCTGGTGATTTCGTGTGTCTTTGAGTGACATACACGAAGCATCTGAGGTTCATCGAGTAAGTATTTTTATTAGGCCTTTGACCTTTTATCTTGGTGCTAAACCTTGTATTGAAAAGGCCTTATATATTTTCAATGTCGGTTTCTTTGAGTCTTCTGTGATTTGGAGGACATGCGGTATATTCTTCGCATGTCCTATTGGAATTTCTTTGCATGATATATGAGTGTTCATGTTAAGTACTTTATGTATAGATCATGAATAATCCATCTTCCCACTGGTATATTACCTAACATAAAGATATCCAGTCACATGATTGGTTTCCCCAAGAATACTGCAGAAGTTTAGATCCAAATCGTGTAGATCCCAGATGTCTATTCAATCGAAAATCCAACTCGCGTAGTGGTCATCAAAAAAAAAATCCAACCGTTTTTTTTTGTGTTGGGTTGGGGAATTTATAGACATCTCCACCCTTGATATTCACCAGTTTGTGAGGCGTATCTTGAGCAAGTCTAGGCTAGATTCAGTGAAGGGGCATGACACCATGAGGTTTCTCCAATCTCTTCCATGGACTGCATCAAGCACAACTCCCAATTTTTAGTGATCTCAAGGCTCCTTCATCAACATGTCCTTTATTGGATAATTTCTAATCATTGAATACTTTTTTGATCATGAGGTTGTGTTGAAGGACCTCTATGTTTTTATGATGATATGTATGAGGGACTTAGCAAGATTCAAATGCCTATGGGAAGACACTGGTGGGACCTTGGGTGACTTGTTCTAGGGTCTCACAGGATAGTGTTGTGGGTGAACTGGGTACGTTGAATACCTTTTAGTGACTACAAGTACCTATCAAATCCTACCTTTTAATCTCATTTCTCTAATGTAACAAAGTTTGGGAGTCATGTGAGATTTCATGTATGTTTCCCAGGTCATTTATTCTATTTTTTGGAGATGTGTTTCCTAACCAATATGGGTCGCATGGGGGGTTTGCGATAATTAAATGGAAGAAATATCCTATTTGTCATTAAGTGTTGAGGTGTTGTCTGGGTTGATTCACATAGCGAGGATGAAAATCCAAAGGGATTTCGTGAGGAAAGGTGGACATGTCATCGAGGACACACGATACCTTACGAGTTTTCAAGGGTTCATGTCGCATGTACTTCCGTAACCACAAACCCCTCTTGCCTCCTCCATTTTACCCCCCTTTGTTTTATTTTAAAAAGGATAGGGATCATGAGAGTTGGAATGAGTAGTGCCCATTATTGTTTACTTTATTTTTTGATGTCATCTCTCCCGACCAATATGGGTCATATGAAGAGAATACAATCTTGTTGTGGACATGTCTATCCACCTATCTTTAGAGTGTTGTTGGGTTGCCTGGTAACTCTCGAGGAATTCCATGCAGCGAGGCTAACAAGATAGAGGGTTACCATGCATTGAGTCAGACATGTGAGGTCCCGTGGTCCTTTATGGATTTACAGGGGTGCGCGTCGTATGTCTTTCCATGACCAAAAACCCCTATCGCCTCCTCCCTTTTATCTTTTTAATTTTATGTGGAGAAGTCTTGGAGTTCATGTAAGATTTATTAGATATTACCAAGGGATTTTATTATTCCTAATAATGATTTAGAACATGAGATTCATGACCACTAGGGGTCTCTCTCTTTGGATATCATTCCTCATATTTTCTGAGGATTTTTGATGGTTTGTTAGGCACTTGGAAATGAAAAACCATGTGGCATGGGGGTGCACATTCAGTTGTCTGGGGGGCATTTTACAAGATAAGGAAAGTTTGTTGTAGAGGTATCCATGACACTAGTCACAAATAATGTGCCATTCATGGGGCCTTTGCGTGACCTTGAAATGGTCACACGATCATGAGTCTCTTAGAGGCTCTCGATTCTTCAACCACCCCATTCTTCCTTGATTTCACAGGGAAAATAATACCCATATTTAGATATTTATTCCCTTATTATTTTTCTAATGCTTATTTTGTGATCATACACATAGTTATATAATTATTATATTTTAAAAGTGAATTATATGTGAATAAAAACATAATATTGTGAATAAAGGGTTTATAATGTTATCAAACATAGTAATAAAATTCAAGACATTAAATTTTATCTAACATGAAAGTGAATGAACATGTATAGAAACTAAAAGTGATTTAAACTATAAGAAAATTAAATTAAAATTCCATAAATAATATTCATAAATGAAATGTATTCAGGAAATATACATTGAATAACATTGTGCATTTCTTATGAACACACATATCGTAATAAGCATGGGAAGATTACTGTTTGAATGGATGTAGTTGATGAATCTGGAATAAGAATGGGTGGAATTGAAACACATATGTAAAAAAATATTGAATTGACTTGTTTTAAATAATATATAAAGTAAAAATATATTTTAATAGTATTATTTCAGGAAGGAAGTATATATACAGTGTATAGAGAGAATATAAAATCATAATGGAAATATACATCATCCATTTAGTTTAATTAATAAATTATATATATTGTAACATGTAAAGACCTGGAAATCCAGTGGAATTTTTTTTCTTAAATACATGGGAATTTTACGAGTCCGCAGTTTTTGACGGCGCTTGATTCCGTGGCCCGGTGTGCCCGGAATCAATTTCTGAAGTTTTGTTCGAGTACGTTCAGTAAACGTACGTGCAGGTTTTTTCTGTATTTTGAACCGTTGCTCGGAATTGAAATCCGAGGGCACCGTTGAACTCGCAGTGCCGATATTCTCTTAAGGATACTTTTACCACAGTTGCGTTTCAATGTGAATGGAAGTTTTTAATTGGGGTTTCTAAAAAAAATTAATAAAAATATGAGTGACATATTTTTATTTAGAAGGTGGTTTAATCCTACAAAGAGAAGTTGGAGGTGGGGCCCACCCCCACATAACCTCACATGGGAGGATATTATGTGGTGGGTCCCACACGAGCTCAACCCCCTTAAACCCCCTTTGAACCCCTTGAGCTCCCCATTAATAGGAAAAACTCTTGGACTTCCCATTTATGTGCCAACACACCCTTGTCATTAATTAATTGAATCCCTTGGAATTCTTACCAACTCTATGCATTTAATTAAGTGAACCAACTTAATTAATTAATTTGATTGTTTGAATTATTTTGAATTCATGATGCCAACATTAAAATAAGGATGATATTCTTTTATTTTGGGTTGGAAAAATCATTGGGATATTTGGAAGAACTCTTGGGAAGAACACTTTTTCTCTCGATGAAGAACGTTGTTTCCTCCAAAGAATGACGACATGTCTCCTTCCCTTCCAACCAGGGCAAGAAAGGGAAGAAATCTCCCATGAAGAATGTCGCCAATGACAACGAATTTTCCTCCAATGTTGACAGAATGACATCTGTCTTCCGCGACGTCCATCTTCCACGACTCGTCAACGTTCAACAACAAAATATGAGGTAGGGGGTTTATTTATTTTTAAATGAATAAAATTATATCCTCTTTCTTCGACGTTGGCCAATTGATATCACCTAACGTGGAGGGCTCAAGCTGAAAAAACACGGTCCGACGTCCCTCCGTTGAGTCCCGTTTGGTTGACGTCGGAGGCAGAGCTAAAAGGGCGCGGTATCATCGCACCACGCCGGAGAAGAACCACGGTGGATGAAGAAGCATGATGCCGTCGCACCACGCAGAGGGCAGAAGGACCGCTGCGCCGTCGCGCCGCGGTGGAGGTACGGAGGCAGCCGCCATGGATCCGGACAGTGGGATGACCGGCCGACCGACTGGCCGGCCTGCTGGAAGACCGCGGCGCCCGCGGGTGCCGTGTGGAGTAGGAACTCGGACCACATCCATGGGCCACTCGGATGAAAGAACTGGTCGGCCGCTTGCCGGTCGAGCTGGAGGACCGCGGTGCCTGGAGGTGCCACGCAGAGGAGACCACGACCCGCATCTGCGGGCCGATTGGCTAGGAAAACTAGCCGGCCACCTGACGGATGGGCTGGAAAACCACGGCGCCCGCTGGCGCCTCGTGGGATGAACCACAACCCGCTGTGTGGGCCACTTGCGCCGGGAAGAACCGACCGTCTACAGCCGGCCGGGCAGGGGAGAGGCGCCGCCGCTTGGCGTCGCCGGGCAAACAGGATCAGCCCACAGCGCATGATGGGTCTGCAGGTGGGCCGCACCCCACTGGGCCAGGCCGACCCCCCAACCGGGTCAGACCTGCCGAGCCAGGTCGGGCCGACCCGCCAAGCCACTGGGCTTGATGGGCCGGACCCCTCCTCGCTTAGATGCGAATAAATCCTAGACCGCGCGTCCGATCGACTCGCTGTCTGCGGAACTGGGACCCTCACGATGAGGCGGTCATTTTGAAATACTCTAAGTGAGATTTGGTCCAATTTGGAAAATGGCCGGGTTTGGATCGAGCGTAAATCCAACCGGGCCCCTGGAACGAAAATCCCAATAACTCTCAGACCGGGCGTCTGATTGACGCGCCGTCTGTCACATTGGGTTCCTTTTGATGAGATGGAACTACGGGATAAATCAACTCAGGAATTCATAATAGTTGATGTATCGACACTTTGCTTGAGTAACGGACCCTCTCAGAATCGAGCGTGCTGTGTGAAGGAACCCTAGAGCTAGCTGGGACGACTACTGTACCGGAATCCTACGTGGGTTCGACATCGATGATTATTGAACCAGAATCCTCTGTGGGTTCGACATCGATGACTACTGTATTGGGATCCTCTATGGGTTCGACAGTTCTGACTTCTGTTCCTGTATCCTGTGTTGGTCCGACATAGTAGCTGGTCCTGTATCCTGTGTGGGTCGGACAACTTAGCTGGTCGTGTATCCTGTGTGGGTCCAACAGCCTAGATGAATCAGTGACTACATCTGATCATCTCTATCACTCTACGAAGGATGTATACCTATGTGAGATGAGTTTTACCTTTTAATCATTATCATCGATGTGATTGACTTTTCTTCCTTTGTGGAATAGGTTGTGTATGGGCTCAAGAGTTGGAGCCAGACTGTGACTGGTTACTTAGGTATATGTATGGGCATATAACTAAGTAGGGTTGGTTGATAATTCATGATTGTATCTTTCTACTGTGGTTTATCCTTTGTGGATTCTGGGAGACCTTTGGGGGTCTCGGGGTCCCCTACTGAGTATTGTTATTCTAACCCCTGCACGGGCTTCACCCGCACCTTGTTGTGTTCTGTGCAGACGACGGACAACAGTGATCGAGGCTGAGGGTGATGGACGAAGGCTGCTAGGATCTGGACTAAACGGGACATACCGCAGGGACGAGTTGTTCAAGTTCTGTACCTACCTGTAACACCCCGAGATTTTATGATTTTTTTTTTAATTTCATTAATGTCTTGTGTTGTATGCTACACCAAGATTACCTTGCGCTATACGCAACATCGTATTAGCTTGCAGTATACGCAACACTATTCTTGGATCGTGTTACACACAATTTTGATAATAGTTATTCTACGCAACATTGAGTATATATATATATATTCAATGTATAAATGAAATATGGTTGGATTATGTTATATGAAACAACGAAGGATTCTTGCACAGCACGCAACCCTGACTTGGCTTGCATTACACGCAATCATGACCTTCCTCGATAGCGTGTGTTATACGCAATACCAGGTTTTACTAAACAACGATATATTATTATAATATTATTATGAACTAGCTGTTATAAATAGTATTAACTAAAATTTTAATCTTATAACATTATTATTCGTCTTTCACATTTTCTAAAACATGGTATAAGAACAAAATAAATTTTTTGGGTAAAATAAGTATTTTTCAAAAAATGCAGTTTTTCCGCCTTTTGATGGCGCACCCACTTTAAATATAGTTTTTGACATGTTTATAAGTTCAATTTGACAAAATAAAATTATTCTTTGGAATCATGAAATAAAAATTTACTTTGGATAAATTATTCATATTATTCTGGTAACTTTCATATTTTGATGAATAGTAAAAACACACAATATTTTAATTAAAAACAACTTTTTTCATCGCAATAATTTATATGGTTAAATTATAATATTGAATGGTTTTAAAGTATAAATATAATATATTTTTACCATTTAATATAATTTATGTCATTAGCATTGATTCTACCTTGAATTCGTAGGATAAATCAATTCAATCTTTTGCAATGTTTTAAAGAAAAACCCATTTTCTTTCGACAACGGGATTAATTTTAATTTAATTTCTGCAACTTTTGTGTATTGAATTTCGAAAAATGGATTCCATATTTGGAATCAGTGGATCCAAATTATGTTAATAAGCTACTTTTTGTTTTTGGGAATTATGAATAGTAACTACGGTAAATTTTATTTACCATAATTAAAGGTAAATCGGGTAATTAAGGGTAAATATAATATTATAAAATCACCCTAGCACATGTCAAAATCCTATTGGATGACTAAAAGTAGACCCATATCACCTAAGGGTCAGATTAGATTCATTTAATGGACTTTTTTCCATGAAAATAATTTAATTATTATTAAAACCAAAGAATGTGGCAACATGTCACTTTCTTAAATATTATAAGTATAATAATTTTAATTTAGTGATAAACTTCATGAAACTTCGAAAATGAATAGTCTCCAGAAAGCTAATATAATTATATACATCATAGGAATTTATTTAGAATTTTTAGGGATTAAATAAATATCATTTATTATGACACAAAGATGATGCAGTAATAGTCTTATTAATGAAATATTGACATAATTGATGTTATAAATACCCAAATAAATGTAATTTAAGACTTTTTATGAATTAAACTAATTTTATAGGTTAATATGACATGTTAGTATTTATTTAATAAACTTTTTGCGAACTAATAATTCTGTTATGAGTTTCACAAAAATCAATTACTAAATAGTGTCAAAATTGACATAAAATAGTTTTTAAAACAAATATTATATTATTAATTTTTATTTTATTCCTAAAAATCTAAGATTCGGCCAAATGACTTATATAAGGTTATATAAATTAATAATAAACAACTTGGGGTTCGTTTGGATTCTTATAGTAAGTTTATTAACATTATAGTATAAGAACACAAGAAGACATGGTAAAAGTAAAATTATTTAACTTAATGTTAAATCTAAATGATAAGGTTAAAATAGGAACCTAAACTTGCCTAAATTATATTGGATGAGATAATTTAGACCCATACCCACTTTAGCTTCAAAATAAATCAATTTGGAGCTATTTAAAACCAAATTTTACTTTATAATAAAATAATATTTTTTGTTATTCCAAAGGTGCCCCTCTCCTCCCTTATAAAAGGGCATCTCCTCCCCCTCTTCCTCACACCACTTTGAGACTTCAAGCTCGGCCAACCCATGCCAATTTATCCTCTCCACTTCCCTAGAAACATCCTAGAGGTTCTGGTCTTCTTCAAAGACCTATTTTAGTTCCCTAAAAGGAGGTCTCAAAGAAGCACTTCAAAGAAGAGGTAATGTCCGTTACCGATTCTTTCATCTTTATTTCTTCTTACACTTATTCTTCTTTAGTTGTTTCATTATGAATTAATAAAATAAGTATCAATCATATACTGATATGTTATTATAAGTATTAAACAACCCTATTTCACCATCTATCCATCCTACGGAAAAAGAAATCACCATGCATGCGTACGTACGGAATACCGTCTCCACGCCGTGGTGTAATCTATTTTCCACCACCACCTTACATGGATGGGTATAATGGTGTAAATAATGACTATATATGACTATTATAAAGTGATATTTATTCTGAAATATTATACATACACTCCAATACAATTCCACGATCATAGGAACAATATCATCACTCGTGCGTACGTACGGAATACCGTCTCCACGATGTGATGCGACTCGTTCTACGTGATCTTCATTTCATAATGATTATATAAATGAATTGAATGAATGAATATGATATATATTACACTAATAAAATTCTGGAAATGAGGTATCTATAACCTAAAGAGAAGAATAAGAATTTATTCGACAAAACACGCATAAGAACAAAAAGTAATAAACACCCGAATAACAAGTAGTAATGAAATATTATTAATAAGAAGCTAAGAATATGACCATATATGATATCATAACAATAAGTATGATTCTGGAATAAGTCAATAACAATATTTAAATCATTATACAGGAGGTTAGGACACTTACGAAGCAAAACGGACCTAAGGTAAGGGAAAATCTCGCAATCTCAATTTTTATCCGAGATTGTTTGTACTTCAGAATTTACTGGGGAATATTTATCATCCACATCCATTTTTCCTAAATATGTAATATTTATATCCTTATACAATAGTTTATATCCAATTTTACCCTTCAGTGAGTTTTTAGTAAAAGATATGAACAGAATCTTTTGTCATTTTTCGTACGAGGTACTTTTTGACTGTTCCGACAAAAGTAAGAGAAGAATATTTTCTTTTAACTTATATGGCATGAATGGATTTTTAAAACATTATTTCCAAGAATCTTCCCTTAAAAGTCTTCATGTTTATTTTTAATCAACTTCTTTTAGTTAGAATTTTATGACATGTTAAGAAAGGAAAAGTGTTTTTGAAGTTGAAAGGATATTTTCCTCAAGAATGGAGTTCAAGTGTTTTATCAAAATTATTTTCCATCTAAGATAAAATAGGGTTCTGTTTCTATCCCTATTATTACATTGATTTGATTATGTTGTGATGGAATTATTTTTATGAATTCCTTTATCTTATATGAGTTGTTTTATGATGTCGTGATGTTTAAGATTCCCATTTTATTACATGGGTTATGCAATGATGTATGATTTATGATTTTGTGGCACACCTAAGAATGGTATCATTATGAGATGGGTGGGACCTATATCTCCCTCCAATTCATTGGGTAAAAATTTTATATCTCATGAGATAGACATGGCTAGAACGATAGGTTAAACCAGTTCAGTAAAATAGGACTGAAATGAGGAATGAACTCGGTTCAGAATTGGACTTTGTCCACTAAGATAGTCTTGGCAAAGTGTCTTGACTAATAAGAAATGATTCTCCTATGATTATGTGTGTATTCCACAAAGTTTCATTTTTTAAGTTATGATTATTGGGATTACATTTCACTACTATGATTTATCCCATGTTATGAAATTATGATCTCTTTTGCAGGTTAATATTTCCAAAAGATATGTTCTTATGAATATGACGTGATTGATATTTCTTTTGTTTACCCTTACTGAGCATTTGAGCTCACCCTTTTATGTTTTCTTTTCCCCAGGACATAAATAAAGGATTTAGGTTTAAAAAATAAGAAGATCTTTATGGGAGATGTTGAAGATCTTTCACCACGATTAGAATATTATATTCCGAGTTTCCAAAGACACTAAACTATTACGGTCCTTGTGTGTGTGTTTTTGTTATGTACTAAGTATTCCGCAAAAGTAATGTAATGTCTATGTACGTTAAGCTTCGGGTCTCTACAGTTGGTATCAGAGGGAGGTTTAGTTAAACTTTGGAAACTAGGATGCGAGAACTTTAGTGAGATCCCTAGAGATATTTCTAAGGTATGTCTAGGGATGTCCCCAAGGTTAAGTATACGTATAGGTTATAGTACTAGAATTACGCTAACGATCATAGAATTAAACCTAAGATTTTAGATATTGAAGGTACTCCCCCTTTATTATGTTGTTTTCCCTAGCATGATTTTTGCCTCTCACACTATTCTTTTTGGGTTTTAGACGATGGCTGGAACCCGAAAGAACCGTGTTGATCAATGTAATGGACAATGCAATGATTGTCCTCCTGAACAAACAAATGTTATGGGAGATGGAGTGAAAAATCTTATTGCTATACTTACACAAGCTATGAATCATTCTGGACTTACAAATGAGCAGAGAAGGGAACAACATTCTATTGAGTCCTTCATGAGGAAACGTCCACCTTCTTTTAGTGGGTCTTCTGATCCACTTGTTGCTGAACAATGGATCAGTACCACTGAAAAGATATTTTCAGTTCTTCAATGTTCTGAACATGATAAATTCATCTTAGCAGTATATATTTTGGAAGGTGAAGCTGATAAATGGTGGAATCTTATCAAGAATACGAGGCAAAGAGATGAAATTGAGTCCATGGAATGGGACGAGTTCAAGAACTTATTTTTCAATAAGTACTTCCTTCGTATTCTTCGAACAAAGATGGAGAAGGAGTTTCTTGAACTAAAGCAAAAGGATGATGAATCTGTTGGTATATACGAAGTGAATTTTACAAGGCTTGCAAGGTATGCATCTGGATTTATCATCCAACCTGAAAGTAAAGTTGATTGATTCTTCAGTGGCTTAAAACCAAGTATTTGAAGGGAATTAGCTATAAGAGACTTCAGTAGCTATGAAGAAATTGTGCGTTGTGCTATCAAGGTAGAAATGGAAGTTGGTGTTACTCACCCATCTCATAGTTTTGACAAGAAACGAAAGATGGAGTTCAAGGAGAAATCTCAGAATAATGGTGAAAAGAAGATGAATGTTTCCTTATGCTCAAAGTGTGGAAAGAAGAATGGTGGAGATTGTCTTAAAGGGACAAGTAAATGTTTCAAATGTGGAAAGGAAGGTCATAGGGCATTTGAATGCCGCAATGATGGGAAGAAGATGCCTAATGATGCAAACAAAGGAAGGGATACACAGAATGAACCTACTACACTTCAATGCTTCAAGTGCAAGGAAATGGGGCATTATACTAATAAATGCCCTAATCCAAGGGTTAGTGATGATCGACATGAGCAACCACTTAAGGAAAAGAACAAAGGGAAGTCACATGCGATCACCATTGGAGATGTTGAATATGATAACGATGTGGTGGAATGATTAAGTAATGGGATTCCAAAATAATGTTGTATATAGTATTGTGGAATATTGGAATATTTATGTATTGGTCTATTGTGGATTTCAATAATTTTATGGCATCAGTAACCATGAAAAGTGATTGAAATATTTTTGGAAAGCAGATGATATGCACATAATGAAGGGATAAAGAGAATCTAATATGTTTGATAGTATTCATGAGCTCATGATTGATATAAGTACTAAGTGATATCATGGTTTGAGTATATAGAATTTTGAGGATTTTGGTATGTGGAAAGTGTTAACTTTTAACTGCATTCATGCTTTCAATAAGGTTCAATGGGTA
The DNA here is from genome assembly GCA_963277665.1 of Viscum album. Taxonomy (NCBI): domain Eukaryota; kingdom Viridiplantae; phylum Streptophyta; class Magnoliopsida; order Santalales; family Viscaceae; genus Viscum; species Viscum album. The sequence continues at coordinate 1,825,451,087 of OY728163.1, forward strand.
TTCATTCTTCAAAAGAATACATGATTAAGGTATTAACATGTTTGTAATTTGACCAACAAGACATATATTATGATATATGGGGGATAAACGATGGCATTCACGTGATCATTTTATTTATACTATGAGCTTGGACTGAAGTATTTTAGACAAGACTAAAGATTGGAATGGATTATGTTGGACATAAGTTAGTATTGGTTAAGGATAAAACTTTTTTTTGATATTGTTGATGAGATGTTATAGCAGTATAGCTTTAGAAAAAGTACAACCTGCAGGACGGGCGACAGCCCATCATGTCGGACAAGGCTATGGGAATCGAACCCACAACCGAAGTGCGACTGGCCTTTATTGCCTACCACTGGCCTACAGTAAGTCCCTGTTTATTAGAAACTAGTTTTATTATATTAAGCAGTATGATATATGATGTATAAGTCCATTTTAGGAACCATATATGATTAATCTGACTATAGATGGACTTATGTATTTTTTTGATAACTTTTCTAACCTTTTGTTTGAGATAGATGGAATGACCCATCATTCTATCACATGATCTGCTAACACATCACGAATGATAAATTCAACTTCATTTCTTTAAGAGATGAAGTGGAAATTTTCCAAAGAACGACAAACTGTGAGACTATACCAAAATCACAAAAGTATTTCTTCTAATTCCAATTTAATCAACTTTAGGGAAATGATCTTGAAAACCAAAAATGTTGTCCTAGTGCTCTTATATCTGATGAATCGGATGGTACCTTAGATCGTCACAAATTTATGGCTTTGTAATTGCTGTCTTTTCCATAGCCATGTTCTCTACCACTCTCCATCAGAACATGATGGTTATATTTCTCTTCTATATCCTTATTTACACCTATGTGGGAACCCAGTGATTAGTTTATTTGGGTAACCGTTACGTTTCATACTTTTTTTTAAAGATTTTTTTTGGTATTCCTTTTTACGATGTGGGTTTCTATTAAAGAAACTTTCGAATAGTAAACCATTTATAACCCCGACGAATTTCGAGGGCGAAATTCATTTTAAGGGGGGTAGAATGTAACACCCCGAGATTTTATGAAAAATATTTTTTTTTAATTTCATTAATGTCTTGTGTTGTATGCTACACCAAGATTACCTTGCGCTATACGCAACACCGTATTAGCTTGCAGTATACGCAACACTATTCTTGGATCGTGTTACACACAATTTTGATAATAGTTATTCTACGCAACATTGAGTATATATATATATATATATTCAATGTATAAATGAAATATGGTTGGATTATGTTATATGAAACAATGAAGGATTCTTGCACAGCATGCAACCCTGACTTGGCTTGCATTACACGCAATCACGACCTTCCTCGATAGCGTGTGTTGTACGAAATACCGGGTTTTACTAAACAACGATATATTATTATAATATTATTATGAACTATCCGTTATAAATAGTATTAACTAAATTTTGAATCTTATAACATTATTATTCGTCTTTCACATTTTCTAAAACATGGTATAAGAACAAAATAAATTTTTCGGGTAAAATAAGTATTTTTCAAAAAATGCAGTTTTGCCGCCTTTTGATGGCGCACCCAATTTAAATCTAGTTTTTGACATGTTTATAAGTTCAATTTGACAAAATAAAATTATTTTTTGGAATCATGAAATAAAAATTTACTTTGGATAAATTATTCATATTATTCTGGTAACTTTCATATTTTGATGAATAGTAAAAACACGCTATATTTTAATTAAAAAAAACTTTTTCATCGCAATAATTTATATGGTTAAATTATAATATTGAATGGTTTTAAAGTATAAATAGAATATATTTTTACCAATTAATATAATGTATGTCATTAACATTTATTCTACCTTGAATTCGTAGGATAAATCAATTCAATATTTTGCAATGTTTTAAAGAAAAACCCGTTTTCTTTCGACAACATGATTAATTTTAATTTAATTTCTGCAACTTTTGTGTATTGAATTTGTAAAAATGGATTCCATATTTGGAATCATTGGATCAAAATTATGTGAATAAGCTACTTTTTATTTTTGGGAATTATGAATAGTAACTACGGTAAATTTTATTTACCATAATTAAAGGTAAATCGGGTAATTAAGGGTAAATATAATATTATAAAATTACCCTAGCACATGTAAAAATCCTATTGGATGACTAAAAGTCGACCCATATCACCTAAGGGTCGGATTAGATTCATTTAATGGACTTTTTTCTATGAAAATAATTTAATTATTATTAAAACCAAAGAATTTGACAACATGTCACTTTCTTAAATCTTATAAGTATAATAATTTTAATTTAGTGATACAATTCATGAAACTTAGAAAATAAATAGTCTCCAGAAATCTAATACAATTATCTACATCATAGGAATTTATTTAGAATTTTTAGGGATTAAATAATTATCATTTATTATGACACAAAGATGATGCAGTAATTGTCTTATTAATGAAATATTGACATAATTGATGTTATAAATACCCAAATAAATTTAATTTAAGACTTTTATCAATTAAAATAATTTTATAGGTTAATATGACATGTTAGTATTTATTTAAATAACTTTTTTCGAACTAATCATTCTGTTATTATTTTCACAAAAATCAATTACTAAATAGTTTCAAAATTGACATAAAATAGTTTTTAAAACAAATATGATATTATTAATTGTTATTTTATTCCTAAAAATCTAATGTTCGGCCAAATGACTTAGATAAGGTTATATATATTAATAATAAACAACTTGTGATTCTTTTGGCTTCTTATAGTAAGTTTATTAACCTTATAGTATAAGAACACAAGAAGACACAGTAAAAGTAAAATTATTTAACTTAATGTTAAATCTAAATGATAAGGTTAACATAGGAACCTAAACTTGTCTAAATTCTATTGTATGAGATACTTTCGACCCATAACCAACTTATATTCAAAATAAATCAATTTGGAGCTATTTAAAACCGAATTTGACTTTATAATAAAATAATGTTTTTAGTTATTCCAAAGGTGCCCCTCTCCTCCCTTATAAAAGGGCATCTCCTCCCCCTCTTCCTAACACCACTTTGAGCCTTCAAGCTCGGCCAAAAACTGCCAATTTATCCTCTCCACTTCCCTAGAAACATCCTAGAGGTTTTGGTCTTCTTCAAAGACCTATTTTAGTGCCCTAAAAGGATGTCTCAAAGAAGCACTTCAAAGAAGAGGTAATGTCCGTTATCGATTCTTTCATCTTTATTTCTTCTTCCACTTCTTCTTATTTAGTTGTTTCATTATGAAGTAATAACATCAGTATCACTCATATACTGATATGTTATTATAAGTATGAAACAACCCTATTTCACCATCTATCCATCCTACGGAAAAAGAAATCACCGCGCGTGCGTACGTACGGAATACCGTCTCCACGCCGTGGTGTAATCTATTTTCCACAACCACCTTACTTGGATGGGTATAATGGTGTAAATAATGACTATATATGACTATTATAAAGTGATATTGATTCTGAAATAGTATACATACACTCCAATACAATTCCACGATCATAGGAATGATATCATCACTCGTGCGTACGTACGGAATACCGTCTCCACGTTGTGATGCAACTCGTTCTACGTGATCTTCATTTCATAATGATTATATAAATGAATTGAATAAATTAATATGATATATATTACACTAATAAAAGTATGGAAATGAGGTATCTATAACCTAAAGAGAAGAATAAGAATTTATTCGACAAAACACGCATAAGAACAAAAAGTAATAAACACCCGAATAACAAGTAGTAATGAAATATTACTAATAAGAATATAAGAATATGACCATATATGATATCATAACAATAATTATGATTCTGGAATAAGTCAATAACATTATTTAAATCATTATACAGGAGTTTTGGACACTTACGAAGCAAAACGGACCTCAGGTAAGGGAAAATATCGCAATCTCAATTTTTATCCGAGATTGTTTATACTTCAGAATTTACTGGGGAATATTTATCATACACATCCATGATTCCTCAATATGTAATATTTATATCCTTCTACAATATTTTATATCCAATTTTACCCTTCGGTGAGTTTTTAGTAAAAGATATGAAAGGAATATTTTGTCGTTTTTCGTACGAGGTACTTTTTGACTTTACCGAAAAAAGTACGAGAAGAATGTTTTCTTTTAACTTATACGACATGAATGGATTTTTAAAACATTATTTCCAAGAATCTTCCCTTTCAAGTTTTCAAGTTTATTTTTAATCAACTTATTTTAGTTATAATTTTATGACATGTTAAGAAAGGAAAAGTGTGTTTGAAGTTGAAAGGATATTTTCCTCAAGAATGGAGTTCAAGTGTTTTATCAAAATTATTTTCCATCTAAGATAAAATAGGGTTATGTTTCTGTCCCTATTATTACATTAATTTGATTATGTTGTGATGGAATTATTTTTATGAATTCCTTTATCTTATATGAGTTGTTTTATGATGTCACGATGTTTAAGATTCCCATTTTTATTACATGGGTTATGCAATGATGTATGATTTATGATTTTGTGGCACACATAAGAATGATATCATTATGAGATGGGTAGGACCTATATCTCCCTCCAATGCATTGGGTAAAGATTTTATATCTCATGAGATAGACATGGCTAGAATGGAAGGTTAAACCGGTTCAGTAAAACAGGACTGAAACGAGGAATGAACTCGGTTTAGAATTGGACTTTGTCTACTAAGATAGTCTTGGCAATGAGTCTTGACTAATAAGAAATGATTCTCTATGATTATGTGTGTATTCCACAAAGTTTCATGTTTTAAGTTATGATTATTTGGATTACATTTCACTACTATGATTTATCCCATGTTATGAAATTATGATCTCTTTTGCAGGTTAAGATTTCCAAAAGATATGTACTTATGAATATGACGTGATTGATATTTCTTTTGTTTACCCTTACTGAGCATTTGAGCTCACCCTTTTATGTTTTCTTTTCCCCAATACATAAATAAAGGATTTAGGTTTAAAAAAAATAAGATCTTTATGGGAGATGTTGAAGATCTTTCACCACGATTAGAAGATTATATTCTGAGTTTCCAAAGACACTAAACTATTACGGTCCTTGTGTGTGTGTTTTTGTTATGTACTAAGTATTCCGAAAAAGTAATGTAATGTCTATGTATGTTAAGCTTCGGGTCTCTACACTACCCTTGAGGTTGGATTCCCCGGTGGACGATCCATGAGTTGTTTTACCTTTTTACTTGTACTAGTTGTTTAGTTGGGTTTGTATACTGGCCCACTTAATTTCAGCACACCTTAATTTTCTATTTTAGTACTTGTTGCCTCTTCGGCATGTGTTCAGACTGTGTGTGTGTTACAGGTTAAAAGGCAATGCCTTCCCTTTTTATCGGGATTATGCCTTTGGTGCTAGTCGCCAGCCCCTGGCCTAAGGAGGGTGGGTTTGGGGTAGTCACAGAACAGGCCCCGAGGACGGGTCGTAACAAATTGGTATCATAGGAGTTGGTTCTACCGTAGAACTTGGACTCTGATTCTTTTAAAAACAATAGTGATAAGTGTTTTGAGTGTAGTTATCAGTTTAGGGAAACCGGTGTTGGTGCGGTGGCTGACATATCCATACACTAGGACTCTGACTTCTGATCTCCAACTCAGTGCACAAAAACATTGATTGCGTGTGTGTTTCCTTTGAAAAAGTTTTCTTTTTGGTTACTTTGTGTCAGATCACCAGGTATACTGTTTTAACCGTGGTTCACCTGTCTCTTTTCAGGACGGCCCCACAAAGGCAGCCAACTAGGGTTCTGAGTTTCGTATGAGATGGTAGCTCACCGAGCGACGAGGCCTCAGTGCAGGACCCCATCACAGCGAAGGTACCACGGTACCACTACCCATTGGGCCACCGATACCACCAGCTCCAGTAGCAGAGAGTGCATGTCTCCTGAGTGCATTACACGAGTTCCAGCGTCAAAGGCCACCCATGTTCTGGGGAGAGATGGACCCATCGGCTACTGAGGATTGGATGGAGGCTATTGTGAGAGTTTTCAGATTGGTAGGGACACCAGCTGACCTCATGGTGATCCTTTCCGTGAGTCTCCTACATGCAGCAACAGGAAAATGGTGGAGCCTGATGCTCCAGGTGCACGATGAAGCATCATTACTCTGGATATAATTCGAGATTCTCTTCCGCTCGGAGTTTGTTCCAACCACCCTTCGTGAGGTGCGGATTCAGGAGTTACTTCATCTGCAGTAGGGAAACATGACAGTAGCTCAGTACTCAGTGAGGTTCACCGAACTCTCACGCTACTCCACAGATATGGTATGAGACCGGTTCTTCAGGGCCCATACCTTCGAGCAGGGACTCAGGCATGAGATCAGGGCTTTGATGATTCCCCTTAGCATTCCGATGCAGGTGGGGGTGTTGGAGCGAGCCCTTCTAGTGGAGAGTTTTCTCGCTAAGTAGTCACCAACGGTGAAACCCACCATAGGGTGACACGTAGCGGAGTCTTCTATAGATGGCAGTAGACAGATGAAGTAGAGGTCCAAGAGGACTAGACCATCAGGTGGGTGACCCTAGGATACAGGTTTGGTTGTGCGGGGTACACGAGACAAAGCCAACTATACGAGGAGCAGGAAGTGCTATGCATGCGGCAGGTAGGGCCACATGGCTCGTGACTGCCTGAACCTCCATGAAGATGAGCAGCAGACAGTAGAGGGACCTCCCAGGAAGAGGTAGAGGTTCGACTATGGTGGTCCGCTGGGAGCAGGAGGACGTGGTAGAGGAGCTGGCTAAGCAGCGGGTGGTGGATGACGTTTCGAGGCTCTACCACCACCACCACCAGGAGGTCCACCCTAACCATAGGGAGCTGGCGGACAGAGGTGAGATCAGCTCCAGGTAGTCTAGGGATATGACCACGATGCACCTGAGATGATTCAAGGTACTATCTGTGTCTACTCAACCCTTTCTGTAGTACTTATAAACACAAGTGTGAGTCATTATTTTATTTCCAATGCTCTTGGTCAGAGCTCAGAGATTCTGACAAAGCTATTGACTTGATCCTTACAGTTAGAGACTCCTACGGGAGAAGACTCGACGATTACGCACTAGTGCTGGCAGTGTGAGCTTACTCTAGGAGGCGAGAGCTTCGACTGGGATCTTCTTGTACTGGCGTCGAGGCCTTATGATGTCATCTTGGGTATGGACTGGTTATCCACAGTTCATTCTCAGATTGACTGTATTATGCACAAAGTGTGGTGTATCCACACGGATGGGACCAGGTTCACCTTCACCGGCGAGAAGGGAGCCTTTGCAGCACAGGATGGATTTACACAGAGGAGTGGGAAGACGATCACACATCAGTTGGATAGTCTCATCCTTAGAGCAGTTGATCACACTAGGTCGGATAAATCCCTTCCCTTGCAAGTCCTCTAGCATTACCCGAAGGGGTGCCTTGTAGCAGATTCTCTCAGTAGGAGATCAGGCATTTAGCTGCTAGGAGAGGCAACATAGCAGCTGGCTGCATTGCAGATATCCTTTATGGATAGAGATGGATCAGCCTTTATACAGTCACTCCTACACTTCTTCAGTGAGTCATAGAGGCACAACGTGGGGACGTTGACTGTGAGACATGATAAGCTTAGATATCCTCATGGCAGGCACCTAATGGGTTTTCTGAAGGTGGGGAGAAAATCATCCTCTTCAGAGGACATAACATGGTACCAATTTCACTATAGGAGGAGGTGTTGAGGGAGTTCCACACTTCCCCTCTAGCGGTACATCCAGGAATGGCGAAGATGTATCAAGACCTCATATTATAGCACTGGTGGCTGGGTATGAAGAAGGCCGTAGTAGAGTTTGTCTCGTGATGCCTCACTTTCCAGCAAGTGAAGGCAGAGCAATAGGTTCCAGCAGGCTTGGTTCATCCCTTAGAGGTCCCAAAGTGGAAGTGGGACAAGATATCCATGGATTTCATGACAGGACTTCCACGTACATCCAGAGGACACGACTCTATCTGGGTGATTGTCGACTGACTCACCAAGTCGGCCCACTTCCTACCGATCAGAGAGCAGGTCTTGGTAGAGAGCTTGGGACGCCTCTACATATAGGAGATTTTATGGCTTCATGGTGTGCCATCAATGTTCTTCTCCGATCGGGTTGCTCATTTCACTTTCTGGCTATGGAAGGGGTTGTAGGGGGCTTTTGGGACGCAGCTTCGCTTGAGCATCGCCTTTCATCCTTAGATGGATGGTCAGACGGAGAGGACTATTCAGACTCTCGAGTACATGATCCATCCATGTGTCCTCAACTTCGGTCGTAGCTGGGAGGATCACTTACCCTTCGTAGAGTTTTCTATAACAACATCTACCACTCCACCATCGGGATATCACCTTACGAGGCACTTTACGACCGACCTTGTAGATCACCACTGTGCTGGACTGACTCAGGGGAGTCAACACTTGTAGGACCATAGATGATACAGGCTATGATGGAGAAGGTGCAGATCATCCAGGAGTGGATGAAGACTACAAAGAGCAGACAGAAGTCCTATACTGATAGGAGATGGAGACCACTGGAGTTCAAGGATGGTGACCTCATCTTCCTACGGGTCTCACCTCAATGAGGTCTATGGAGATTTGGATGAGGTGGAAAGTTATCTCTGTGATTCATCATACCTTTTCAGGTCCTTAGTAGAGTAGGCAAGGTGACTTACCACATGGCCCTTCCACCTCAGTTGCACAGGGTTCACGACGTCTTCCACTTATCTCACCTGAGGAGATACGTGCACGAACCGTCCCACATCATCGACCATGGGGAGCTGGACATCGATGATGGGGAGACATTCACGTAGGTTCCAGTGGAGATTAAGGATCAACATGAGTGGGTCCTACGTGGATGGTCGATTCCTCTGGTGCGCATTTGCTAGCAGCACGAGAACCTCCAAGAGAGCACACGAGAGCGAGAGGCTCAGATACATGCTCATTACCCCCATTTGTTCCCTTAGTGTGTGATGTAGCTTACAGGGATGTAAATCCGTGAGGTGAAGAGAATGTAAAGAGAAGGAAATCTGGTGGAGTTTTTTTTTCTGAAATACATGGGAATTTTACGAGTCCGCAGTTTCTGACAGCGCTTGATTCTGAGGCCCGGTGTGCCTGGAATCAATTTCTAAAGTTTTGTTTGGGTACATTAAGTAAACATACGTGCGGGTTTTTCTATATTTTAAACAGGTGCTCGGAATTGAAATCTGAGGGCACCATTGAACTTGCAGTGCCGATATTCTCTTAAGGAGACTTTTACTGTAGTTGTGTTTCAACGTGAATGGATGTTTTAAATTGGGGTTTCTAAAATAAATCAATAAAAATATGTGTGACATATTTTTATTTAGAAGGTGGTTTAATCCTCCAAAGGGTAGTTGGAGGTGGGACCACCCCCACATAACCTCCCATGGGAGGATATTATGTGGTGGGGCCCACACGAGCTCAACCCCCTTAAACCCCCCTTTGAACCCCTTGAGCTCCCCATTAACAGGGAAAACTCTTGGACTTCCCATTTATGTGCCAACACACCCTTGTCATTAATTAATTGAATCCCTTGGAATTCTTGCCAACTCCATGCATTTAATTAAGTGAACCAACTTAATTAATTAATTTGAGTGTTTGAATTCTTTTGAATTCATGATACCAACATTAAAATAAGGATGATATTCTTTTATTTTGGGTTGTCAAAATCGTTGGGAGCTTGGGAATAACTCTTGGGAAGAACACTTTTTCTCTCGATGAAGAATGTCGTTTCCTCTAAAGAACGACGATGCGTCTCCTTACCTTCCAACCGGGGCAAGAAAGGGAAGACATCGCCCACGAAGAATGTCACCAATGACAATGACTTTTACTCCAACGTTGACGGAACGACATCCGTCTTCCGAGACTTCCATCATCCGCGACTCGTCAACGTTAAATGATGAAATGTGAGGTAGGAGGATTTGTTTATTTTTAAATGAATAAAATTATATCCTCATTCTTTGACGGTGGACAACTGATATCACCTAATGCGGAGGGCACATACCGAACAAACATAGTCTGACGTCCTTCCATTGAGTCCCGTTTGGTTAACGTCGGAGGTTGAGCTGAAAGGGCGCGGTGTCATCGCACCGCACCGGAGAAGAACCACGGTGGATGAAGAAGCGCGGCGCTGTCGCGCTGCGTGGAGGGCAGAAGGACCGCGACGCCGTAGTGCCGCGGTGGAGGTGCAGAGGCGGACGACCGAGCCAACAGCCGTGGAGCCGGACATCGAGATGACTGGCCAGCCGACTGGACAGCCTACTGGAAGACCGCGGCGCCTGTAGGCGCCGCGTGGAGGATGACCGCAGCTCGCATCTGTGGGCTGCTCGGATAAAAGAACCGGCCGGCCGCCTGCCGGCCGGGCTGGAGGACCGCGGCGCCCGCAGGCACCGTGCAGAGGAGACCACGACCCGTATCCATGGGCCAATTGGCTAGGTGAACCAGCCTACTGCCTTCCGGCTAGGCTGAAAAACCGTGGTGCCCCCTAGCGCCGCGTGGGAAGAACCGCGACCCGCTGTGTGGGCGGCATGCGACGGGCTGAATCGATCGACTACGGCCAGCCGGGCAGGGGAGAGGCGGCGCCGCTTGGTGCCGCCGGGCGAACCGGACCAGCTTGCAGTGCAGGCTGGGTCTGCAGGTGGGCCACACCCAACCGGGCTGGGCCGACCCCCCAGCCGGGTCGGACCCACCGAGTAGGGTCGGGCCGACCCGCTAGGCCACTGGGCTTGATGGGCCAGACCCATCCTCGCTTCGATGCGAATAACTCCTAGACCGCGCATCTGATCGATGCGTTGTCTATGGAATTGGGACCCTCGTGACGAGGCGGTTCTTTTTTGATAAACTAAGTGAGATTTGGTCAAATTTAGAAAATGGCAAGGTTTGGATCGAGCGTAAATCCTCCCGGGCCCCTGGAACGAAAATGCCAACAACTCTCAGACCGAGCATCCGATTGATGTGCCGTCTGTCGCGTTGGGTTCCTTTTGATGAGACAGAACTAAGGGATACATCAACTCAGGAATTCATGATAGTTGATGAATTGACACTTTTCTTGAGGAGCAGACCCTCCTGGAATTGAGCGTGCTGTGTGCGGGAACCCTAGAGCTGGCTGCGACAACTACTGTACCGAAATCCTACGTGGGTTCGACAGTGATGATTACTAAACCAGAATACTCCGTGGGTTCGACAGTGATGAATATTGTACCGGGATCATCCGTGGGTTCGACAGTTCTGACTTCTGTTCCTGTATCCTGTGTGGGTCTGATAGAGTAGCTGGTCCTATATCCTGTGTGGGTCCAACAAATTAGATGAATCAGTGACTACATCTGATCATCTCTATCACTCTATGAAAGATGTATACCTATGTGAACTGAGTCTTTTCTTTCAATCATTATCATCGATGTGATTGACTTTACTTCCTTTGTGGACTGGGTTGTGTATGGGCTCGAGAGTTGGAGCCGGACTGTGATTGGTAACTTAGGTATATATATGAGAATATATCTAAGTAGGGTTGGTTTATAATTCGTGACTATATCTTTCTAATGTGGTTTATCCTTTGTGGATTCTGGGAGACCTTCGGGGGTCTCAGGGTCCCCTATTGAGTATTGTTATACTCACCCCTACACAGGCTTTTCCTGCACCTTGTTGTGTTCTGTGAAGATGACGGATAGCAGTGATCGAGGCTGAGGGTGACAAACGGAGGCTGTTAGGAGCTGGACTATACGGGACGTACCGTAGGGATGAGTTGTTTGAGTTCTGTACTTACCCTTCAGGTAGGATTCCCCGGTGGACGATCCAGGAGCTGTTTTACCTTTTTTACTTGTACTAGTTGTTCAGTTGGGTTTGTATACTGTCCCACTTACTTTCATCACACCTTACTGCTCTATTTTAGTACTTGTTGCCTCTTCTACTTGTGTTCATACTGTGTGTGTGTTACAGGTTAAAAGGAAATGCCTTCCCTTTTTATCAGGATTACGCCTTTGGTGCTAGTCGCTAGCCCCTGGTCTAAGGAGAGCGGGCTTGGGGTAGTCACGACACGGGCCCCGAGGACAGGTCGTGACATAACTTGTATGTACTTAGTTTTTAAAGAGTATGTAGAATCAGGAATGGAATATATTTTAAATAGAATGGAGACTATATATAACTAGAAAGGTAATAAATTATATTCAGAATCAGGAAATAATCTATTGTACAAAATTTAGAAAGTTAATAAACTATATCCATTCAATTTAATCAATAAAATATATATATTGTAAACTGTATGCATTCAGTGTATAAAGAGAAAGAAAAATTAGGAAGTAAATATATTTTAAACTATATGCATTTAGTTTAATCAATAATTTATATGCCTAAAGTTAGTTCATAAACTACATGAACTATTTTATATATTAGTGAAATGGATATACTATAATAAGTTGTATGAAGAGTATGTGGAATCAATAAAAAATAGAGACTATTGTTCAAATATAGTATACTTCATACATATTTTATTAACTACATACTATATAAGTATAAAATTGTTTTATAATTTTATATTAGGTCTATAATAATGATTATAAGAGAGGTAATAATTCTGATTCATCTATTTAGAAACTCAACTAAGAGTTTATGAAAGTCTTTTTTATATAAAGAACATACATATGTATATATACTTAATGGACATACTTTCTATTAAATATATATATATATATATATTTAGGATATATATATATATATTTATGATATATATATATATACATATTATATATACAAAACATCTATATTTAGAATATGTGTGTGTGTGTTTCCCCTTTATATAAAAAACATGCATATGTATATATAGTTAACATAAATATGTTTTGATTATATACAAAACATATATATGTTCAAAATACACACACACACACATTCATAACACATGCACACACACATATCCAAAGTATATATATAGGTCAAATATAATCCGAAAATTTATACATATAAAACATATAAAAGATATACATATATGTATTCAAAAAATTTATATATATACAGACCACACACACAAATATATACATATAATATATATATATGTTCCATTTATATACAAAACTTATATATGATCTGTATAAGTTCTGCATGCACACGCGTGTGTGTGTATGGAACATACATTTTTTCTGTATATATTTATTTATATAATATATATATATATATTTATATAGATCAGATATATGTTCTATTTATATAAAATTCATACCCACTAAAATAACATGGGAAGGAATATCAAAACTATTCACATAAAAGGAAATTATAGTGTTTTGTAATTCTATAACATATATTCTATCCCACATAAAAAAATAATAGTTATATTTGAAACATCCAATATATTGAAAATTATAATTATATTTATAGTATGTATAAATATATTTACCAAAATACTATTAAAAAAATATTATCCAAGATCAAACCAATCTATGTTTTGGATAAAATTGATCTATATCCATTTTTTATTTTAGATCAAATTGATCATTAACACTATTAATTAGTTTATAATAAAAAATCATAAGAGAAACAATTAGGTCAACTAAAGGATATTAAAAGACTAAAGGTTCAATTATTTATATTATAAAAATTAAAGAAATATCAATTCATAAACATTATCTAATAAATTTACTATTTATTGAATTTAGTCATATAATTGTTCCTATATAACATACTCTACCATAATATACTGAATCTCATTGTTGTATCAATTACCAATTATAGTTGGTTAAAAAAAATTACATAATTATTTAAAAAGTAAAAGGTCACATGAATTATAAAAATAAATAAAAATTTATTAAATAAATAAATAATAATAACTACTTGGTTTATGGAGATCATTCATATGCTTGTTTGTTCACACATTCAATTGGTGCTATCATTTTTTATCACAGACTCCTCTTTAAGACTCATGATTTCATTTTCCATTTTTTCTGAAAAAATATAAGTTAATTGATAAAGTTAAAAAAAATGAAAATATATATCTAAAAAAAAATACTTTTCCATAAGTAAACTGAGAAACATATCAAAACATTAAGAACTGTGAAAATTTCATTGGAAAAATATTGTGTAGACTATAAAATAAAATAAGTTTTAATAAAAATGGAATTAAATAGAAATATGTATAGGTATAACATAATGTAAAATAAAAAAAATTATGTGATAAATTTATTAAATGTAGGAAGGAAAAGTAATCACACAAGGTACATAAAATGACATAAATAGAATCATAACTTCTATAAAGAAATAAATTAAGAGAAATAAAGAAAAGGAAAATAGATTAGAAAAAAATGAGATGAAGTATATGCAAGCCCATAATTTATACCTCATTTATATTTTTCAATACCCACTTTAATTTCATGATTCAAGGTGAATATTTTTAAAATTGATTTCTATTTATTAAATCAATAAAATATGTTAGGTTTTTGTGCCATAATTTTTTTCTATTTAAGTGGTGTGAGCTTCACAAATCAAGTCTTCGGTAGTTATATTTGGAAATCTGGATAGTGACAAAACATAAGAACCATGGGATGTTCAGATTCAAATTTAGTTGAAGATGTTCAACTAAAGTTATAGTTGGTAGTTGAATAATAGGATCAAAATGGTTGTAGTTAAGCATTATAAACTCATTGGATTCTACTTAGTGAAATATACTTAGTGGAAGTAGTTGGATGATTGTTCAGTAGAAATAGTAAAAGTGTTTGATGAGTGTGTAAATACAGAAAATGATCATTCAAATCATGAACTTGAGGCTAGTTAAATTCCATTAGAATAAGTGGTATAGATGGGAAGAGCATATTTTAAAAGTAAAATTAAGTTCTAGAGGTGGTGATTTGAAGCATAAAAACTTATACTATTCACTATGAGGCCTAATTATGGTGATGGATGTCATTAGTAGTGTGAATGGTTACCCATGATGATCAGATTGGAGTTTCATTATACCAATAAATATTAAAGGTGGTGGAAACATGATGATCTAATGAAATTTATTATATTAAGTAAAGAGAGACCAAAACTATGGGAATGAGAGACCTGATAGACACTATGCATCGAATGACAGGGTGTTGAATCAATACTCGATGTGATAGATGATTTAGTGTCCAAAATGAAATTTAGAGTTTTAAAGGGTGGAGGCCAAAAATATTATAAGTGGATGATATGGATCACATTCTCTTAGTTGTGTGGATTTATAGTTGGATCACTAGTAGTGTATGTTCATTGTGGGATGGCGTTGGTGGTCATTTTTCATTAGTTTGGCTAGGGTACTAGAATATGGGTTTTTCATATAGCTCAATTGTATTTTATTTTCTTGGATGAAATGAAAGATGATGTTGTTCTCACATGGATGTAATAAATACTATATGAAACACATAATCCATTGTGTGTCATAATTTCATGTTTCATTTGTTTTTTCATTCACTTTTTTACTTGTTCATTATTTGAAAGGAATATATTAGCAAACCAAAAGAAAAATCTAAAACTAGATGTTGATGACTTGGTGTAGTAGTTGGGGTGCCTGGAGTTCCCAGTTCCAGAAGTAGTGGTCATGGGGGGTATTCTGGATATATGTTATGTATTTATAGATTTTAGTGAAGGTTAAACATCTAATGGATTATTTTAAGCTCACATGAATTCCAAACAAGTGGTATTATATCTTGGTTCTATAGATTCTAGCCATATTTTAATAAAGGATTCGAAAAATAAAATATTTAAAAAAAATAGTGGAGGTACCAATGATAATTCTACGATGTTTAAAATCTTTCTAATCAGTTCATGTCTTGAGATATATTCCATTATTAGATATATTTTGATCTTGGTTGGAAGACTATTGGGGTCCCTTATTAGATCTATTGATGAGTTCTTGAATGATTTTTACTAGTGTATACAGTCATGGAACTAGGGAGTCTAGGTTTATTAAAAGATTTTTCATGCCCATTTTGAGTTTGGTGGAAAGTTTTGTTCATTGAGGTGGCTTTAAGAGCTCAGTGAAGAGATTATTAAAGACTTCCAAGTACAATCTCAATCCATACACTATTCTTATTCAATAAAAACTATATTTTTGGAAGAAAACATTGATTGAGAAAGGTATAGTTTGATGATTCAATAGTGGATGATGCAAATATTAAATAATTCTAGTGTTACTACTCCTATAGGGGTTTTAAGTTCAATTAGATAGATGAGTCATCAAAAAGGTTTTTAGCAGACTGGAAGGCCATGAAAATAAGTAGAGTGATGTTCTAGAAAGTTGCATTCAAATATGGATATTGTTTTCAAAATGAGACTTTAGTGGTAAAGTCAAAGGTAGGTTTCAAGATGATGTAATTTAGATGGTCACCCTATCTTTGTGACTGTAATTATGGAAAAAATATATAAATATTACATTAGTACTATTGGGGCTATAATATTTTTTCTAGGAAGGTGAAAATTTTAGAAAGCTCCATAATTTATTTAGCTAAGTGGGGATAACTGATATACTACCAAGTGTTTTCCAGCCCACTTTAAGTCAAGATAAGTGACTTCGGAGTCCCTATTAATCAAAATATGAGAGGTTGAAAGTGTTTTTTCTAGATAACTTAAACATGTGGTGGTTTCATCTTGAAAAGGATTGTAAGATGCATGACATGGTCCTAGTTCATTAGTGGATAATCAACTAGTAAAATAGAATAATATCCATTGGAAGGGAATTGGTTTCATGATATGGGATTCATGGTTATAGCTGAGCGTGGTCAAGGTTTTCAGATCTATAACTATAAATTCATAATAAGAGTAACATGTAGAATTAGTATATTATTAAAAGTTAGAGTCTATGGGATGGGTTTCATGA
Organism: Viscum album; assembly: GCA_963277665.1. Taxonomy (NCBI): domain Eukaryota; kingdom Viridiplantae; phylum Streptophyta; class Magnoliopsida; order Santalales; family Viscaceae; genus Viscum; species Viscum album. Next base: position 1,825,467,987 of record OY728163.1, read on the forward strand.
GCACATAGGAATGAGATAAGGGAGGATGAAAATCCTTAGTCAATAAAATATTTACTCAAAACTCAATAGATGACAGAGAAGTCTTTGAAATTTATAGTGGATATTAAAGATCTAGAAGGAGTACATGAGGTAATTAGAATATGGAAACTTCTATATTTTTTCCCTCATAGAAGACATTGTACATTATATCTTAATCAACAGGGTAAAATAAAAGTGCGGGTGTTTTTCTTCAAGTGAAAAAATTCAATTATTTTTAGATCCTTCATTTAGATAAACCATTTTTATGTCATATTTATCAGAAGATAGCTATAGGGATGAGAGATCAAATAAAAAGTGGGAGTTTTAAAAGGATCGTTGATTATGTTTTCTTATGTTTTTTAGTTGTTAACTTGGAACACCATAAGGTGTCAAAAAATGAAATTTCTATTAGTAAAAAACATGTGTTGAATCCATGTTTGTCTCTCAGATTGAAAGTCTACCTGATGGTGTAGTCAGGTGGCGAGTTTTGGAAATAGTGGTACATGAAGTTTTGGTTCTGGCATGAATATAAGATAGAGGTGTTTCATTTCTATTTGGGGTAATATCTTCCATAGAATATCCAAAATTCTAGAATATGGGGTAATATTGTTCTATAATCTGAAAATTCCTTTAGAGAAGTTGATCATTTCCATGATAAAGTTGGAATATGTAAAATCCTAGTCCGGGGTGTGTGTTTTTTTCCAAAGAAACTGATAAATATTTTAGTGCTTATAAATCTATGATAATGGTCATTGTAAGATCAAAAAAGTATCAGAATGATCTATAGAGTGAAGGTTGGATCATGAAAGAGTTATAAGATGGATAAATTAGTGGGAGATATTGACCGATCATTCCTTGGTTGCGTTGAGTCTAGGTTCAGTGGGAGTTTATCATGTTGATAGAATTAGACTTTCCAGAATTTATGATTTCTTAATATTGTTTAGTTTTTAAGGTTTCATTAGAGATTGGTGGACTAGATAGATCTCAAATGGTGTATAATATTGGTGTCATAGTATTTAGAAGCACATGGATGTCTTGAAGGGGCAAGACCATGAACATGGTACTCAAAATATCTTGTTGATGAGATATCAACAAAGTCAAAAGATGAAAACTTAGGACTGAATACTTTAGAGAAATTATATGGAGGCATTAAAATGAGATCACAGTTATAGAGAACTAAGGAGGAGATTCATCATTGGGGGATTGGATAATCATAAGTAGAATATTGGAGAATTGTGTGGTAAATGTAAAGGGATGAACAAAATTAATGTAACACCTCGGTCCAATGACCACTCGACAATGTACTAATCGAAGTGATACATGACCTCAGGTGCTCCTCCCCATGTGACAAAGGATACTGACTAATAGTGAGGGTCTAAGGTATTACCTTGGAGAGAATATACCCTCATATTAAAGTAAAACAACCAATAATAATGAATATATAACATCTATAATAATACACCAGAGTATGTAGTATCCGAAAAATATAAATTATGCTACAACAAATGAAATGTAAGCATACAAACACACAAAAACTGACCCCCACTAGACCAATCAGATATACAAAATAAATAAAAGAAACAAAATAAAAAAGTATAATTACTATCATCCTAGAGCCTCACCTCAATCCCAATTTCCAAAACCCCATTGAGCCAACTCTTCTCGATCCACTACACATTTGGTGTTGATCCTGAAAGAAAACACAATGATCTATACATAGACTAGGGTGCCTATATATGGGGGGGGGGGGTTAGAAAATAATTCTCAGTAGGCCACCCCCAATAGTGATCCTAATAGATGTTTCCATATAAATGTGTATGTATATATAATATTCCAAACTTATTAAAGTAATTATTGGAACAAAATAAATAAATAAAACATTATCGATCCCCATGTTATAAAGTGCCACCTGAGGTCAACCTACCTAGTTCAGCTAGTGCTGGAGTGTTTTTAAAAATGTACTTAACAACCTAGGGGGATCCATGCCAATCCCAAAAACCAACACATCCATTTAAGGATATATTACCTAAATCCGTATATGTATTGATATATATAAGATTCATTTTCATGAAAATTATAATTTTCATACATTTTTGGGTATATCATTTCACACTACCTATCACTTTGAACAATTATTCACATAATCCATCATTTAATAAAAAAATTTATATGATGAAACATCCGAGAGTATTTTTATCCAGAAAAGTGTTACATGGTTTGGTAGAAGCATTTAATCATGTATTATAACACATGAGTAAATGCGATAACCTAAGGAGTGTCTGTATGGTTTATAGAAATGATTTCATGAGATTCCATTGTGTATCTTGGTTAAAAAGATTTTTTGAACCTCCCTACAACCCATAAATCTCTACTTATTCTTCCTTTGTATACCATGGTGCTATCATACTATGGTTGAAAGTATAATCCTGGATGTATGATGTGTGATTTAGTTAGCTTGTGGATACTTGAAAGGTGGGAAGATTATATTTTCCACCTTTTGATCTTCATCAAACTCATATCCAAAGAAGATCAAGAGGTTTCAATAGCTTCTTTGGTATATGGTATGATTATTTATAGTATGATTTTCATTTTAGTTTATATATATAGTTTCCATGTTTCTAACATGGGAGATCTGAAACAAGGGAGTTAATTACTTATGATTTATCTAATAAGTGTTATTAGACTTGTTTAAATCCCAATAGTGGTATCAAATATGAAAAAACATATCTTTTATAAACCTTAATTAATGATTTATTACATAAATACACACTTAATAAAATCAAAAAAGATATAAATTCCTAGTGTATTTGTATAATTATATATATAAAATAATAACATGAAAAAGGGATACAAAAACCTTATTTAAAACTCCTTAACATGATATTAAAATTCCATCACTTTTTTAAAACTGCACAGGATGACCTAAGGATGTACATAAGAAATGGGTGAGATATAAAGTCCAGTAAGGGAATAATCAAAGAATACCATGATGAAAGTAATACATTTCAGTGAATATTCATATCAAAGTGATATAAAAGTTGCGAGAATCATAAACATGGACAATTAAGTATGATATAATATTATAACATCAAGGTAATGTAGGAATGTGGAAATAACATAAAACATGATATTATAAGTATAAGTCAAGGATAACTACAAAAATAATAATAACATAGTGTAATTAGGATAACCTCATGTTCACCATAAATGGTATATCATGATATAAAAACATCACATAATTAATTGAAGGGCTATATAATTTTGATCCCACCCATCACATTCATATCATGTACATGCATTTGCATGCCACATAGATCATACAACATAAGAACATATTTCACCACTTTTAATCCAATTATTAAGAAGTGAAAGTTATATAAATTGAATTACCAAATCAATTAAGGATAGGTACATCTATATGAATACCCTTTAATGAAAACGGGGATGGTTATTCACTACACAAATGTTTGACATGTAAAATCACAAGATAATTTTAACAGCATAACGAGTATACATAAAGATTCGTGGAAGGGTTTGATGAGAGTGGAATGTGGTCAATAATTACTTAGAAATAATAAATAAAGTAATTTTTTTAAAAAAACATTACAATATTAACAATTGGAAATAAAATGGCATAATATAAATAAAATGCTTGAATAAATAGGATGAGGTGAGAATCTCTCACTTTGAGAGGGCACTTCAAAAAGGTTTTGAGGAGATTATTAAGATCTTGGGGATAAATTTATAGGGATTTAGAGAGGTATAGGGAGAGGAAATTAATTCTAAATTGATTTTTAGTGAAGAGGAGTGGGAGTTGGGTGGGTATTTATAGCAAAAGAGTGTAGAATTTTGTATTAATTTCTAAACATAGGTTTTGGAATCTATATGATAAAATAATAAAAACCACAAAACATACCATGATTTTCCCATGGTTTTTGAAAAATAGGATTGGTTTTAAATATTTTATAAGGTAAATAACCAAAAATATAAAAAAACTCCATTGATGATGTGGAAGTGAGTCATGTTTATAAAGAATTGATTTTAAATCCTTAAAATATAATATAGGTTTTGGATAATTCATTACAGGATTATAAATTAAATAAAATAACTTAAAAAATACTTATTTTAAAGGGTAAATATATATTTGTTCATGGATTCCTTTTATAAAATCTATTGCATCACTTTTGGGATATTATAATGTCATAATACAGACTATTTTTGCTGTATTTAATTTTTAGAAAAAAATTCAATTGTCTCATAAAATAATGAAAAATTCACCATTAGATAGTTTAAATGTGACGATTTCAAAAATAAAATTTATTTTATAAAAATAATCTTCTAAATATGATAATTTTCACTTTTAAATAAAAATCCCTATTTGCTGGAAAATACTATTTTTTATGATATTAACCACTTTCTGACCCTTATAAAAATTACATTGGAATTTATTAAATTATATTATCATTTATATTTAAATAATTATTTTATAATAATAATATTTTATTAAAATATAATTTATTTAAAAAATCATCAAATTGATCAATAGTGTGTCTTAATTAAAACTATATATTTCCCAAAAATACAAGTTTGATTTCTTCATGTAAAAATCTAATTTTTATCAAACTCATTATATAATCACTGATAAAGAAATAACAAAAAGGGATAAATATAATAATTATTTAATTACAAATAAAATTTAAAAATTCATATCCCTAGGGCTAATATACATAACCCCTTATTACCCTAGTGTATTCCCGTAGGGTAATGTGTGCGATGGTGGTGCTTTATTTTGGTGGTTAGGTGAACATGGGTTGGGAAATTATCTTGATAAATATTAAATTATCCAGTAAATGGTTTCTTTTAAGATTTAATTTTTGAATCTCAACATGGGATTGGTCAAGAGAAATTCCCTATGATTCCATCTTCCTTGAAAGCTATGATAAACGAGCTTTATGTTGTACAATCGTATTGGTTAAGGTCATCACTTCTTCCAATTATGTCATTTAGAATTTATCATAACTCTTAATATATTAAAATATTAATGGTCACTGTAGAATGACTATATTATCAATTTTTATGATTCTTAATGTTATTTTAAATCTGATAGGCTATATTTTATAATGTTACAGAGTAACCAAAGTAGTGTACTTGTTTTATATAACTATATTAATTAATAAATAATTTATTCATTCAAAAGGAAATTTCATTTATAAAATTTAGGGTCATTACATACTTCCTCACTTCATAAATTTAAATTTTGAAATTTAATTTTATATAACTGAATAGATGAGGGTACTTATATTTAATCACCTCTTCCATATCCCATGTCGCCTCCTTAAACTTGTGATTCTACCACAATACTTTGACTAGGTGAGTTGAATTGTTTCATAGAACTTTGTCTCTATGATCTAATATCTTCACCAACTGATCCTCATATGAATTATTGTTCTCTAAGGATACCACCTTTAGATTCATTACATGTGAGGGGCCTGGTATATACTTCCTTAAGAGGTATGAATGGAACACATCATGTACTTAAGATATATTAGGTGGGGGTTCTAGTCAATAAGCCACAACTCTGACGTGATCAATAACTTCAAAGGGTACAATATATCTTATAGATTTTTTTTTATTTTTTAAAACCCAATTACTTTTCTCCATGGTGATATATTAAGGAACACCTTATCTATGACCTTAAAATCTAGGTCTCTTTGATAATTAATTTCATATATTTTCTATAATCTTTTTGAGGACTTTATATGAAGTTTAATGCTTAGAAAATTCCCTATAATCTCTTAGATAATATTAAGTCTCATCAGTTTACACTCTACAAATTTATCCTAACATGTTGGAGTCTGACACCTCTTCCCATACAAATCCTCATAAGGTGCTATTTGGATGCTAAAATGGAAACTATTTTTATTTGAGAAATCTACTAGGGGAAGGTGATGATCACAACATACTTAGAAATCCACCGAACATGATATCAACATATAATCTAGAGTTTGAGTGGTTCTTTCATATTGAACATCCATCTGAGAGGGGTAAGGAGTACTAAAACTCATCTCTATATCTAGTTCTTGCTGAAGGCTTCTCCTGAAGCTCAAGATAAACCCACAATATTAATCAAATAATGTGGATAATGGTACTCTATGCAGTCTTACCACTTATCTTATATATATCTTGGAGATTTTGTGTAATTTTACCCCCAAGAACCTAATATAATATAATATATCTTGGAGAGTTGGTCAAGAGAAAAATATTATTTAAAAATAATGAAATGTTCTAACATTTTAAGGAGATAAACTATCACCCATATGGTGTTATTTCCTATAGATGAACCATAGAGTCCTATGAATAAATCCATGGTTATCTTTTCCAATTTTCATACTGGCATAAGAATTGGTTGCATCATACCATTAGAATTCGGTCATTCAACCTTAACTTATTGGATTACCCAGAATCAAGATAAAAATTCTAAAATCTCTCTCTTCATGTTATTCCCCCAGAAGTTTTTCTTTATATATTTATAAATCTTAGTAGATAATGGATTAATAGAGAAGGACGAGCTATACATATCTTCCAGAAGTTCCCACTTTAGTTATGGTTTTGATGGGACATATATCTAGGTTCCAAAACATATAACTTAATCTTCAACAAATTTTATCTTTATAATATTCACTACCTTTTTTTATAGCTCCACATCCTTTTTTGGGAGTCCTTGATACTCTCAAGAATGGATGGTTGAGAATTAATTTTGAAATTTAGGATGAATAGCCTTTTTTTATTCCCATTTATATCCTATAAATGTCCAATAAGATTGGATCTCTTTCAATCCTCATCATGGATAGGGTTGCATGACCCTTTCTACTTAGAGAATCTGTCACTTTTTTCACTTTCCCATGATGGTAATGGATTTGACATTCATAATAATTGATCGACTCTAACTACGTTCCTTATTTCATATTGATCTCCTTTTGTATAAATATATACTCAAGGATTTTATGATCTATATATATTTCACACTTAATCCTCACAGAGATAATGTCTCCAAATCATCAATGAAAATATCAATATAGACAATTATAGATCATGCATTGGGTAGTTATACTCATGGATATTTAATTATAGGGAGACATAGTTAATAAATTTTTCATCTTAAATGAGTACACAACCCAATAATTTTTTGGATGCATCAGTATCGATCATAAATACTTCCATACTGATGGCTAATGTGAGTATAGGTGTAGTGATTAACCTTTTATTTGTCACTTTAAACCTATCATTACATTCATTAGTATAGAAAAAATTCACTCCCTTCTAAGTTATCTTGTTTAGTGGGATTAAAAATTATGAGAATTTTATAAAAAATCATTGATAGTAACCAGATAGTCTAAAGAAACTACATATCCTTGTCATAGATATTAATCTAGTCCATCCTTCAATTGCCTCTATTTTTTTAAGGATACACAATATTCCTTTTCTGGTGATAACATGTCATAGGGATGTTACTTTATCTATCTAAAACTATCTTTTACTACACTTTTCATATAAATTTTCCTTTCAAAATGGCTTTAATATAACATTCAAATGCTCCTCCTTTATTTTGGAGTAGATAAGAATATCATCTATAAATACTATGACAACTTTATTAAGGTAATCCATAAAAAATATATTCATTAAATCCATGAAGATATCTATATAATTAGTGAGTCTAAATGTCCTCACTTTGAACTCATAGTGCCTGTATATTATAATAAAACAAGTCTTAAGGATATCATCGTCCTTCAAATTTACTTGATAATATCCTGACCAAAGATCCACCTTAGATAAGTACCGGGATCCATGTAGCTAATTGAACAATTAATCAGTATATGGGTATAAGGCCCCTGCCTTAAACCTTAATTAATATTGAATTAAATGAATAATTCACATTGAGGATCTTTTCAGGTTTAGAGTTTTAGATAATTAGATCATAAAACATGTATTACATTCCACATTTAAGAAAAGTGGTTACATAAAAGATAGTATTCATTTTTCCCATCAACGGAAACATATTTGAAATAAAACATGGATTCTTTCTTGACACTTCCTTGACACTATCATCATATCATGTACCTTTCCCTTGACCTGTGAAAAACATTTCAAAAACTTGGGATGAGCATAAAAAGCTCAATAAGGGTTATAAAAATATGGAAAGGAAACATGAGTTCATATATACATAAGAATGAAATCATACTTTACCCATAAAACAGAGGCACTTTAACATAGCTCATAAAATCATGAATAAATCATAGAAATCATAAGACATAAAGTTAACTTGAGGCATTCATAACATTCTTACGTAGGGAGTAACACTCTTGGTTACGTTTGGAATACCCATCACAGTATATTCCCTAAATCTATTCGGATAAACCTTAACGTTTAACTCCTTCACGTTACCCAATGCATTGGAGAGCTATATCGGGCTCACCCGCCCTTAGTTTATCACAGAACCACCCGTCTTCATAATAATTCCCAAGAACCACAACATAATCGTATCACATAAAACATGCATAAAGGAAACATAACATTTCCACCTTTCAATCACAAGATATCAATACAACACATTGATATAAAAACATTATGAAAACCATTTTCAATACCAAAATAAAAGAAAAGTAAAACATGGTATTTATTTTTCTTTTAAAAAAAGTATGGCTTGTAGAGGAAGCCGAAACTCAAATAATGGTAACGGCGGCGGAGAAGTCGTTGTCGCCGCATACGTATGACAAAAAAAAACATTCCCTTTTGTCGTTTAGTAAACGCTTCATATAAAAAATATTCCTTTTGAATAAACGTAAAATTCAAAGGGGTTTATACACTGTATAAAAGAAGGTTGTGTATAAAATAAAATATGCCTCAATGAAAGGAGATTGAGACGAAGTCCCATACCTCGTATCCGACTTGACTTGATCGTTCTTTAATCTCCTGAATAATAAAATTGAGTTAATTTATACTTTCTTAAGAACCTTTTTCAAGTTCATTATTCCTTTTATATCACTTATTACCATGTCATGAACACTATGTAATTATTTTAGTTAATAACGGTCGTTTTAACGATTATTGGTACTCGAGTCAAAATATGCTCTTTATAATTACAAGTTGTTCATGTATCCATTATATCCAGAGTTATACTCATGATTTATATATCATATATATCATATATATCCAGTATATACATGCATTTATAATATTACACAACGTTTAGAGGTAAGAAATGAAATGCACCGCTCATGGAGACGGTAAGCCGTACGTACGCATGAACGCTACTTTCATTTCTATTTCGTATTTTATGGAATTAAAACATAATGATACATAATAGTATTTTAATTCCAGTATGGTATCATATATAATATCATTAAATATATCCTTTATACGTACCACATATGGTATTAATGAATCAAATCACTTTGAGGGGGCGGTAGTCCGTACTTCCTAAAATGAAGATATCGCGTTTACTCATAATGGTAACCATAAAAATATGCCATAAATGAAAAATACAGAATCTTAAGTAAAAAAATAAACATATTATATATAATATATAAATATAGTGACATCTTAATGCCCACCTTTTAAGGTGATATATGAGTGTTGAATAATCATCGTTTCGTGAAGCAGAAATTCGCCATCCACGGAAACAGTATGTTCTTTAACCATTAGATGTAGGTGTGTGTAAGTGTAGCTCGAATACATCTTATAAAAACATCCTAGTATATGGAAGATACTGGTGTTGTTACAAAATAAATGAATAAAAAGTTTTTAGGGGGTTGGAGAAGCAAAATAAAACATAAGAACACAAGGGAAGACATTACTTTTAAATCGGGTAACTCTTTTTGATTTGAGCTCAAAGGCTTCCTTGGAAAGACTTATGCCCAAATTGAGGCTTCTAGGAGTTATAGAGGGATGTGGACAGACAAAATGGGCAGGGTTTGGCTGATCCAAAGGCTTTGGAAGTGTGGGTAAGGGGGTAGAGGTGGGGGCCTTTTATAAGAGGAGAGGAGGGGCACTCTTGGAAAGTAAAGAAATGTTACTTTATTTTAAAATGAGTTTCGGATTTAAAAGGTCCCAAATTGATATAATTAGAGGATAAGGTAATAAGGGTTCCAAATACACCCATACAATAGGTTTTGTACATGTGTGGGTCATAGATTTTACATTACCTTTTCATTTTATTTAAATCGTTAAATAATGAGGTAATCGCTGCATCATCATGGTGTCATAAATAATTTTATTTATTTTATGTCTAAAAATTATAAAAAAAATACTATGATGTAGGAAATATTTTTATATTTCCAATGATTATTTATAGTCAAAAATATGACTTGTATAACCCCATGTAAAAGTTTTTCAAGTAAAACAACTCATGTTTGTGTCATTTTTATTTTAACATTAAATAAAAAGATATTAATTTCATTTTCCTACCAAAGTGGCTCCATGGGGTCCCCAAGTTGACCCATGGATTGTCTTGGTCGGCCACAACACATCCAATAAGGTTAGGACACATGTCAAGGTCATCTCATATTATTAAAACATTATTCTTACCTTAAATTACACTAACTACCTCTAATCGCGATTAAAAACTTAAAAGTTACTATTCACCAAAAAATTATTTTAATCCCATTGAACCACATTTTACTTCTTAATGACAACCATGTATGTCGGATTTTTGAAATTCAAACCACAAAGGTGGTAAAATTTCATTTAAATGAAAAATCAGTTTTTATAAGTACCACTTAGTGGTTTCACTATTCATAAAAAATTGAAGTTTTTCAAAAAAAAACCAAAACTTCACCCTAAGATATATTTGATATTATGAATTCAAAAATGATGTCTATTTTACAGAATTCAAAACATATAAGTTGCATTAATTAATTTAATAATTAATTCTTGCTGTCAGAGCAAATAGCGTGTTTTTATGAAAGAATAAGTATCAAAAGATTGACACTAGTTTAAGTCCAATTTCAAAGTGAAATTAATTCCAACGACCACTATTGGATTAAATGGTAAAAATATATTCTAATTGAACTTTAAAACCAATTCAAAATATAATCTAATCATATAAATAAATTATATTAAAAAGTTATTTTGAATTAAAATACAACCTATTTCACTATTCATTAAAAAATGAACTTTATCGGAAAAATACCAAAAATTCACACAAAGTAAATTTTTATGTCCCAATAATAAAGAATAAGTTTATTTTGAAAAATAGAGCTTATAAAATTGTCAAAAGATAGATTTAAAAGATGGTTTTTCCATCAAAAGGCAGTAAAACAATCTTTTAAAAATATTAGTGTATTCCATGCTTAAGATTGGATTTATTCTCATTTTAAGCCTCTAACACACTATCTAATTCATTAATAGACATAGATAAAAATATCTATTATTCATTACTTACTTGGGATGTTACATCCTTCCCCCCTTTAGAAAATTGCGACCCCGCAATTCATTTACTTATCGAATAAGTGGGGGTATTTATCCCTCATTGCATTTTCAGATTCCCATGTTGCCTCTTCAATCATGTGGTTTTTCCACAAAACCTTTACCTGATGAATCACCTTATTCCGTAACACTTGCTCCCTATGGTCAAGAATCTGGACTGGTTGTTCCTCATAAGATAGGTTCTCTTTCAGCTGAACTACCTCTGGACTCAAAACATGATATGGATCTGGCATATAATTTCTCAACATCGAAACATGAAAAACATTATGTACCTGAGATAAACTCATAGGTAAAGCCACTCGGTAAGAAACTGATCTAACTCTCTCCAGAATTTCATATGGTTCAATGAACCTTGGACTCAGCTTTCCTTTCTTACCAAATCACATCACACTTTTCCATGGTGATACTTTGAGAAAAACATGATCACCTACCTCAAAAGAGAGATCCTTCCTCCTATGGTCCGCATAACTCTTCTGCCTGCTCTGAGCTGTTCTCATGTGTTTCTGTATCAGCTGAAATTTTTCTGCCAACTCTTCTACCAATTCTGTTCCCATCAACTTCCTTTCACCCACTTCATCCCAGAAAGCTGGAGTTCGACACCGCTTCCCATATAATGCCTGAAATGGTGCCATCTGTATACTGGAATGAAAACTATTATTATAAGAAAATTCAACCAAAGAAAGATGTTGGTCCCAACTTCCCTGATAATCCATCGAACAAGCACGTAGCATATCCTCCAAAGTCTGAATCGTTTATTCTGACTTCCCATCTGATTGAGGATGAAAAGCTGTACTAAAATTTAATTCAGTACCCAACGACTTCTGAAGGCCTTTCCAAAAGTTAGAAGTGAACCTGGGATCACGGTTAGATACAATGGAAAGAGGAACTCCATGTAACCTGACTGTCTCTTTAAGATACAAACGGGAAAGTTGATCTAGGGAAAAAGTATCTCGTATAGCAAGGAAATGAGCATATTTGGTCAAGCGATCAACAATAACCCATATTGCATTATTACCTCGAGATGTATTCGGTAATCCCACAATAAAGTCCATGGATATATTCTCCCATTTCCACTCTGGCACTGGTAAAGGCTGAAGCATCCCTTTCGGTAACTGCCACTCTTCTTTAACCTGTTGACAAGTCAAACACTTCATAGTAAAATCAGCAATATCTCTTTACATTCCGTCCCACCAGTAATACTCCCGAAGATCTCTATACATCTTAGTACTTCTAGGATGAACTGAAAACGGAGAACTATGAGCTTCACATAACAACTCTCTCTTCAACTGTGAATCACAAGGCGCACACAATCTCTTCACAAATCTCAAAACACAATCATTATCAATGTTGAATTCAGGAAACTTACCCTTCTGAACCAGCTCTACCTTTTTCTGCAACTCACTGTCTTGCTTCTGTGCTTGCTTGATTCTGTCTGATAGAGATGATCTCACTGATACCTGAAACAAAATAGAAGAACTTCCTGCACCAAAAAAATCTATTCCAAAGTTCATCAAATCAAAAACCAAAGGATCTCGTTCCAAACATAGCATGGTTAATGAAACATTACTTTTTTGACTCAAAGCATCAACCACTTTATTTGATTTTCCCGGATGGTAATGAATTGTACAATCATAATCCTTGATTAATTCCATCCATCTCCTCTGTCTCATGTTCAACTCTTTCTGAGTGAATATATACTTTAAAATTTTGTGATCAGTATATATTTCACACTTTACTCCATAAAAATGATGCCTCCAAATTTTTAAAGCAAAAACAACAGCAGCTAATTCCAAATCATGTGTAGGGTAATTTACCTCATGAGTTTTCAACTTTCGTGAAGCATAAGCAATTACCTAATCATTCTGCATTAGGACGCAACCAAGTCCTTTCAATGAAGCATCACTGTATATAACAAACTCACCATTCCTGGAAGGTAGTGCCAAAACTGGAGCATTCACCAATCTTCTTTTTGGTTCCTGAAAACAATCATCACATTCTTTTGTCCAGATAAACTTAACACCCTACCGAGTTAGCTTCATCATTGGACTAGATAACCGTGAAAAATTTCTAACAAACCTTCGGTAATAGCCTGCCAAACCAAGGAAGCTACGAATCTCAGTTACATTTGTGGGTCTTGGACATTCTTCAACAACCTTTGTTTTTGCAGGATCAACAGTTATCCCATCTTTAGAAACAATATGACCAAGGAAAGAAATTTGTTGCAACCAAAACTCACACTTGCTGAATTCCCCATACAATTTCTTTTCTTTCAAGGTTTTCAAAATAACCCTTAAATGTCTTTCATGCTCTTATTTAATTTTAGAAAACACCAAAATATCATCAATGAAAACAACCACAAACTTATCCAAGAACCCATGGAAAATTCTATTCATTAAGTCCATGAATATAGCAGGTTCATTGGTTAGCCCAAAAGGAATTACTAAAAATTCATAATGGCCATATCTTGTACAAAACGTAGTCTTCAGAACATCTGATTCCTTTACCTTCAGCTGATGGTACCCCGATCTCAGGTCAATCTTTGAAAAATACTGAGCTCCCTGGAGCTGATCAAACAAATCATTGATATGAGGCAAAGGATATTTGTTCTTAATAGTGATGTTATTCAAGGCTCTATAATCAATGCAAAGTCTCATAGAACCATTTTTCTTTTTTAAAAATAAAACAGGAGCACCCCATGGTGATGTGCTAGGTCGAATGAAACCTTTCTCTAATAAATCTTGAAATTTCTCCTTAAACTCAAAAAGTTCAATTTGAGCCATTCGATAAGGGGGTTTTGAAATTGGCTTAGCATTAGGAACTAAGTCAACAGTAAACTCAACTTCCTGATCTGGTATTATTTCAGGAAACTCATCAGGAAAAACATCAGGATACTCATTTACCACTGGCACATCATTAATCTGAACAGTTCCCTTATTTTCAACAATATGTGCAAGGTAAAATTCATTTCCATCTTTTACTAGTTTCTCAGCCTCTTGATATGTTATCAACAGTAAGGGTTCATTCTTGTACACAAACTGAAAGTCTTTCTGAAAAGAAACTTCTTTAGCTCTACAATCAATCTTAGCATGGTAAATAGAGAGCCAATCCATACCCATGATAACATCAAACTCTACTAGAGGTAAAACAATAAGGTTCGCAAGTAGGTTCTTTCCACGGATAAGGATAGGAAGATTATTATAAATTCTTTTTGCCTCAACATTTCCCCCATGTGTTTTTACCACAAGTTCAGGAGTCATTTCTTGAGATGTTATTCCCATTTTACTAGAAAAGGTTCCAGAGATGAAAGAATGTGTAGACCCCAAATCAAACAACACACTAGCATAATCTGAAAAAACAAACAAATTACCTGATACAACTTCATTTGATAGCCCGACATCTGCTGAAGTAGTTGCAAAGGATTTCACCACCCCTTTCTGCTTGTAGTCTAACTGCTTCCCATCACTCAAGATCTTTGTCGGACACTCGTTTTCATAGTGACCCATCTCATTTCACTTAAAAAATTCCACTAACTGTAAATCAAATTTGGTCTTACCATCACCCTGATCTTTTTCAGTGCAATCACGAGCCTTATGTCCCATCTGACTACATCGGTAGCACTTTCCAGAATTCAGAAGACATTCCCCAGCATGCCTTTTCCCACATTAATCACAAACTGGAAACTTAGTTTTCTTACCATCAGACCTTTTTGAAGAATTCTTCCCTTTCTCCTTCCACCTCGGTCTCTTCTTCTGCTGGTTGTTATAGAAGACTTGATCATCGGAAAACTCCATTTCCACCTTGTCATCACATCGAACAAGATTTTCATAACTTTTGAACTCAAGAGAAGATAAATCCCTTCGATATTTTGGCTTTAATCCTGAGTAAAAATGATTGATTTTACTATCAAGGTCTCGGATAAAATTTGGAGCATACCTTGCCAATCGAGTGAACCTTTCTTCATAGGCAACCACTGAGTCCTCCTATTGCCTCAATTACAAGAATTGTTTTTCCATCCTAATTCGAACGACCTTAGGAAAATATTTCTCAAGAAACATACCTTTAAATTCATCCAAGTCGAGAGTATCAATCTCATCAGCGTCCCTGATATTTCTAACCATCGACCAACACTGATCCACTTCACCCTACAAATGGTAAATAGCAAGACTAACCTTTTGATTGTCTGAAAACCCCATGACATCGAAAATCTTCTCTAGTGACTTAATCCACCCTTTAGCTAGCATAGGGTCAGATGATCCTCTGAATAATGGGGGATGTTGCCTCATGAAATGTTCCACCACTGACATATTCCTCTGCAGTTGATCTGGCTGATCTCGTGCATGAATACCGCCACCATTTATCGCTTCAGTCAACTGCTCCATTACTGCAACAAACTGTTCAGTTCCAATTCTGACCATCTCAGGATGCTGATTTGGAAGGTTATTTCCTTCTGTATGCCTTCCCAACACTGCTTCCCTATTTCCTCTGTGGAAAACCATTCTGAACAAACATGTCTTAGATGAAGAAACATGGTAATCTTCAAATGATATATCATTTCAATTTACCATAAAAAATATTTTTGGATAATCATTTAATAAAATTCTAACTCCTAAAGTCATCTAAACTGACCTATGATACCAACTATAAGGCCCCGACCTTAAAACTTACTTAATATTGAATTAAATGAATAATTCACATTGAGGATCTTTTCAGGTTTAGAGTTTTAGAGAATTAGATCATAAAACATGTATTACATTCCACATTTAAGCAAAGTGGTTACATAAAAGATAGTATTCATTTTTCCCGTCAATGGAAACATATTTAAAATAAAACATGGATTCTTTCTTGACACTTCCTTAACACTATCATCATATCATGTACCTTTCCCTTGACCTGTGAAAAACATTTCAAAAACTTGGTATGAGCATAAAAAGCTCAGTAAGGGTTATAAAAATATGGAAAGGAAACATGGGTTAATATATACATAAGAATGAAATCAAACTTTACCCATAAAACATAGGCACTTTAACATACCTCATCAAATCATGAATAAATCATAGAAATCATAAGACATAAAGGTAAATTGAGGCATTCATAACATTCTTACGTAGGGAGTAACCCTCTTGGTTACGTTTGGAATACCCATCACAGTATATTCCCTAAATCTCTTCGGAGAAACCTTAAAGTTTCACTCCTTTACGTTACCCAATGCATTGGAGAGCTATATCGGGCTCACCTGCCCTTAGTTTATCACGGAACCACCTATCTTCATAATAATTCCCAAGAACCACAACATAATCGTATCACATAAAACATGAATAAAGGAAACATAACATTTCCACCTTTGAATCACAAGATATCAATACAACACATTGATATAAAAATATTATGAAAACCATTTTCAATACCAAAATAAAAGAAAAGTAAAACATAGTATTTATTTTTCTTTTAAAAAAAAGTATGGCTTGTAGAGGAAGCCGAAACTCAAATAATGGTCACGGCGGCAGAGAAGTCGTTGTTGCCGCATACGTACGACAAAAAAAAAACATGCCCTTTTGTCATTTAGTAAACGCTTCGTATAAAAAATGATTTCTTTTGAATAAACATAAAAGTAAAAGGGGTTTATACACCATATAAAAGAAGGTTGTGTATAAAAAAAAATATGCCTCAATGAAAGGAGATTGAGACGAAGTCCCATACCTCATATCCGACTTGACTTGATCGTTCTTTAATCTCCTGAATAATAAACTTGAGTTAATTTCTACTTGCTTAAGAAACTTTTTCAAGTTCATTATTCCTTTTATATCACTTATTACCATGTCATGAACACTATGTAATTATTTTAGTTAATAACGGTCGTTTGAATGATCATTGGTACTTGAGTCAAAATATGCTCTTTATAATTACAAGTTGTTCATGTATCCATTATATCCAGAGTTATAATCATGATGTATATATCATATATATAATATATATCCAGTATATACATGCATTTATAATATTACACAATGTTTATAGGTAAGAAATGAAATGCACCGCTCATGGAGACGGTAAGCCGTACGTACGCATGAACGCTACTTTCATTTCTATTTTGTATTTTATGGAATTAAAACATAATGATACATAATAGAATTTTAATTCCAGTATGGTATGATATATAATATCATTAAATATATCCTTTATATGTACCACATATGGTATTAATGAATCAAATCACTTTGAGGGGGCGGTAGTCCGCACTTCTTAAAATGAAGATATCGCGTTTACTAATAATGGTAACCATAAAAATATGCCATAAATGAAAAATACAGAAGCTTAAGTAAAAAATAAACATATTATATATAATATATAAATATAGTGACATCTTAATGGCCACCTTTTAAGGTGATATATGAGTGTTGAACAATCATCGTTTCGTGAGGCAGAAATTCGCCATCCACGGAAACAATATGTTCTTTAACCATTAGATGTAGGTGTGTGTAAGTGTATATAGAATCCTTATTATAACAACATCCTAGTTTATGTAAGATACTGGTTTTGTTACAAAATAAATGAATAAAAAGATTTTAGGGGGTTGGAGAAGCAAAATAAAACATAAGAACACAAGAGAAGACACTACCTTTAAATCGGGTAACTCTTTTTGATTTGAGCTAAAAGGCTTCCTTGGGAAGACTTCTTCCCAAAGTGAAGCTTCTAGGAGTTAGAGAGGGATTTGGAGAGACACAATGGTCAGGGTTTGGCCGAGCCAAAGGCTTTGGAAGTGTGGGTAAGGGGGTAGAGGTGGGGGCCTTTTATAAGAGGAGAGGAGGGGCACTCTTGGAAAGTAAAGAAATGTTAGTTTATTTTAAAATGAGTTTCGGATTTAAAAGGTAACACATTGATATAATTCGAGGATAAGGTGATAAGGGTTAGAAATCCTCCCATCCAATAGGTTTTGGACATGTTTAGGTCATATATTTTACATTATCTTTTCATTTTTTTTAAATCGTTAAATAATGAGGTAATCGCTGCATCATCATGGTGTCATAAATAATTTAATTTATTTAATGTCTAAAAATTATAAAAAAATAATATGATGTAGGAAATCTTTTTATATTTCCAATTACTATTTATAGTCAAAAATATGACTTGTATAACCCCATGTAAAAATTGCTTTAGTAAAACAACTCATGTTTGTTTCATTTTTATTTTAACATTAAATAAAAAGATATTAATGTCATTTTCCTACCAAAGTGGCTCCATGGGGTCCCCAAGTTGACCCATGGATTGTCTTGGTCGGCCATGACACATCCAATAAGGTTAGGACATGTTTCAAGCTCATCTCATATTATTAAAACATTATTCTTACCTTAAATTACACTAATTACCTCTAATCGCGATTAAAAACTTAAAAGTTACTATTCACCAAAAAATTATTTTAATCCCATTGAACCACAGTTTACTTCTTAATGACAACCATGTATGTCGGATTTTTGAAATTCAAACCACAGAGGTGGTAAAATTTCATTTAAACGAAAAATCAGTTTTTATAAGTACCACTTAGTGGTTTCACTATTCATCAAAAATTGGAGTTTTCCAGAAAAACTAAAACTTCACCCTAAGATATATTTGATATTCCAAATTCAAAAATGATGTCTATTTTACAAAATTAAAAACATATAAGTTTCATTAATTAATTTAATAATTAATTCCCGCTGTTAGAGAAAATGGCGTGTTTTTATGAAACAATAAGTATCAAAAGATTGACATTAGTTTAAGTCCAATTTCAAAGTGAAATTAATTCCAATGACCACTATTGGATTAAATGGTAAAAATATATTCTAATTGAACTTTAAAACCAATTAAAAATATAATCTAATCATATAAATAAATTAGATTAAAAAGAGGTTTTGAATTAAAATACAACATTTTCACTATTCATTAAAAAATGAACTTTATCGGAAAAATACCAAAAATTCACAAAAAGTAAATTTTTATGTCCCAATCATAAATAATAAGTTTATTCTGAAAAATAGAGCTTATAAAATTGTCAAAAGATAGATTTAAAAGATGGTCTGCCATCAAAAGGCAGTAAAACAATCTTTTAAAAATATAAGTGTATTCCATGCTTAAGATTGGATTTATTATCATTTTAAGCCTCTAACACACTATCTAATTCATTAATAGACATAGATAAAAATATCTATTATTCAT
This sequence comes from Viscum album, assembly GCA_963277665.1. Taxonomy (NCBI): domain Eukaryota; kingdom Viridiplantae; phylum Streptophyta; class Magnoliopsida; order Santalales; family Viscaceae; genus Viscum; species Viscum album. The sequence continues at coordinate 1,825,487,679 of OY728163.1, forward strand.
TACTTACATGGGATGTTACAATGAGAGAGTATAATTATTCTTTATCGTGTTATTGTTGAGTTCATTATAATCAATATAAAGGTGCATTGACCCATCCTTCTTCTTAATGAAGAGGACCAACACAACCTATGGTGAGGAACTTGGATGCATAAAACCCTCATGTAGTTGATTATTTAGCTCTTCAATTTCAATAGTGGCTATTATATATGTAGTCTTGGATATTGTAAAATATTCAAGTATAAGTTCAATTGAGAACTCAAACTTATTGATTTAAGGAAAACTAGGAAATTTATTGGATGCCTCCTGTTAATGGTCTCAAGTTGAATATTGAATGGTCTTATCTCCAAGGCATCATGCGTTGAGGAGGATCTGTTCATGACTACCATGGTTCCATCATTTTTTAGTTATTAGTTTATTTTTGTGAGGGATTTTATGTTAAAGATGAAGCTTTGGAATTACTGAATGGTCTCTAATTATGTGAGGAATGTTCCATTACTCTTACTGAAGTTGAACTTGATTCTACAGTTGTGGTCAATTCTTTGAAAGGTCAATAGGTATGTCCTTGGAATATTATTTATCCCATCAGGAAATGCATTTCCTTCCTTCATTTGAGTGTGGGGGTTTCTCATACATGGCGGGAGGGTAATAAGATGGAAGATTTGATCACTTCTAAAAGAAACTATGATAACATGCTTATGGTTTTTTCCAATTGTGGTTCTCTCCCTATTGATTGTTATTTGGTTGTCCGAGGGGATGCCCTCAGTCTTAATCACTTTCACCCCTTGACTTTTTCCTTCTTTTGTTGGTGCGTTTTTATTCCTTTATTCCTTATTAATAAAAGATTTCAATTGTCAGTTAGATTCCCTTACAACAGGCATGTCATCAAGGATGATTTTTCCTTAGTATTAATAATTTGGGCTAGATACACTTTCTCATAAGGAAATAATATACATGCTTCATATGATTATTCCAAAATAGATTCATCCCCTTCCTTGAAATTATATTAGATCAGAGGGTGATTCTTGATATGGAGAGTAATTTCATTATCATAGAAATTTATGTTTATCCTATATAAGGAAAGCTAATCTATACCTAGAATTGTATCTAATTTCACTAAAGGAGTAATTCAAGGTTTACTGAGAAACTCAACCCAAAAATATGGATAGGGAAAAAGTTATATACTTAGGATGCAATAATATCTGAATTTTTCACTTTCACTAATATCCCCACTTAAACATTTTGAGGTGGTTCATGAATAGTTCTAATAAACTTTCATGATATGAAAGAATGTTTATAACCATAATCACATAGGAAATTTGAAGTTCATGAATGGATAATCAGCCTACCTTTTACTATTTGATTCTGGTTATCATCATTTACTTCATCCAAAATAGACTTATGGATAAGAATTTTCAAAAAAATTAACATATAAATGTGAAACTATGAACATTTAAGGGATAACTCATAAATGAAATACATTCCTTAACTTATGAATGTATAGGTTTCAATATATGTTATCCATGGTCTATTTCCTAATACACTAGGGGTGCATGGATCATATTTAAGTCCCCAATGCCCAAGGTTGGAGAGATACCTAGTATGAGAACCTTTATACTTTGATACCCTAATTGCATAATTTTGAAAATAACTTATCTAATACAGGTTTGGTAAAGTATATTATTGGTAATTTCATCAGTTAGAGCTTAAAAAATGTAATATTTTCCCTCTTGTATGTTGAGTATGACATATGTTCCCTCAATTGAGATAGACTATAGAGGGTACGACCTCACCTTGATAGTACATAAAATGTTCTTATCTATTAAGATGAGGGGCATGCTATGTGATCATCCATAAGGATAAATGGAATGTAATTTATTCATTAACTAATTTAGTCTATACTTTAAGAACTGAGAATTCATGGATAAGATATATAGGATTTACATGGTCTATTTACCATGGTCACTCGATGTATTGGATAAAGGTAAAATATGAGAATGCACATTTTCACATGATAAAATATTTTGGACATAGGTATAAAGATACATGTGTTTGATAGAGATCATTTTATATCCCTTTATAGATTCAGTAACACCATTTCTTTATCATAGGCTACAATTTTCTTTCACTTATAGATCCAAAAATTCATATTTGATGTCAATTCTATAAATTCCTATGGGGTAACAATTTTTGGTTGAGAAAATGAGGATTGAGTTTGACTTTGGGAGATACTATAAAAGTGTTTTATACTAAATCTAAAAGTTTTTTATTGGTATTCATAAGATATTTTATATAATGTGATACATAGTAATGTAAATGATAGATTTCCAAAAATAATTTTAGTAGATATCAAAAAGGAGTTTTGGATATGATTTCATAAGTTATTATATATGATATAATATAAGGTGAAATGGAAAAAAATCTATGATTCTTTAGTAAAATAGGTATATTGAAAGAGATATGCCTGAAAGCCTAATATGTATATGATATATATAAGATATATTTAAAATTAAATTACGATTTTCATACATTTTGTGTATATCATTTCATGTTACCTATGAATTTGAACAATCATCCACATAAGATATAATTTAATAAAATATTTCATAAGAATAAATGTTTGAGAGGATTTGTATACATGTAAGGGCTGAATGGGTTGGATGAAGTACTTACTCATGAATTATAATGCATGAGTAAATTCAAAAACAAAAGGAGCAACCTTATGGATTATAAAAACACTATCATATGATGGAAATTTGTATTTTAGTTAAAAAGAATAGCCAAAACTCCATGGAAACCATAACTATCTTATTCTTATTCCTCTACATACTGAGGTGCTATCTCACCATGGGTGAAAGGAGAATCCTACATGTATGACGTGTAATTTAGTCATTCCATGGATACTTGTGGTGGTGGGAAGATTTTTTTCACCACTTTTTGATCTTCAAAAAATTAATATCAAAGGAATATTAATAAGTTGCTATTTTTTTCATTTTACTATATGTGTATTTAAAATATGATATTAATTTCATTTTATATATGTAGGTTTCATATTTCATGCCTAGGAGATCCTTGTCAAGGGATTTTATCACTTATGATTCATCTAATAAGTGTTGTTAGAATCATTTAAATCCAAAAATATATTTACCCAGGGGAACATCCCCTACCTAGAACCAACATATCCATCCACCCAAGGGGTTGCACCCCTACCCAAAACTGACACACATCACTTGTCATTTGGGACCTGGGAGAATCCATTTCTCTACCTGGAATAATATCATCCATCATTAAGAACTTGAGGGAATCCCACTCCTCACCTGGAATCATATCACATGTCATTAGGAAATTAGAGGTATAATCTATCTACCCTAGAATCACATTACACATCATAAATTACCAAGGGGAAGACCCTCACCCCACCTAGAATCACATCTCATCATCAAGTTCTTGGGGGCTGACTCTCCCCACCTTGGAAGTATACATCATCTCATCAATTACTCAGGGGAATACCTTCTCTCCACTTGGAAGAATATTCCACATTATACACCTAAGGAATCCTCTTCCTGGAATGTCTCATTTCATACACCTAGGGTGACCCACCCCAAAACCATCATAAAATATACACATGGGGGGAAAACATGCCTTGGGACCTTATATCCAGGCAATCGGGGCTGCAAATCACATGAAACCTTGAGTGTACCATGAATCACACACATGTGTACATATTTGTTCCACAAGATTTGTGGTATATCCCTCCATGAAGTAATAATGTCTTATATAATTTAAGTATACCCTCCATAAAACCCCATATGTCATACAAATTCATTACCTAATGATTAAATCAGTACGCATCCCTTAGGATGTATGCTCAAGTGCAGAACCTTGAATTTCCACTACATCCATACTAGGATTTCTATATCAATCCTTAGTTTCTAAGGTAACTCTATGAATTGACCATATCCACGATGTTCTCTCAGCTTGTAATCCATTTCCAAAACCTATTCTCAATTGGTTAGTCCATATCCTCATAAAAAAATCAATCACACCCACTGATAAACATCCAAAGCCATCTCACTCTAAGCCCCATGGTATCCTTATACCAATTCATCCAAAAAATACCCATAACCCATAATTAGGTCTCATCTTATACCTCCCTTAGAAGAGATCTCAATCTAATAACCTAGAGGATATCCTCTTACCAAATCTCATTTAGAATTTAATCATATCATAAAATGCCTTTAATAGTAATGAGGTATTAACCATCGTGTTCTATGTGAAAAAATATTTAAAATAGAATACTCACTTGTTCAATTCCAATTCTAGGGTACATGGTGTGTACATCCAAAAACTCACTCCGAGCATGCATGTCTACCCATATCAATGTGTATTTACTAAATATAATATGTGTCTCAAGCCTACATGTCATGTAATTCATACAAGATACCAATCCATATACTATATCTCAACCTGTGTCATGTAACCTGGTAGGGTGTGTAATATTACACACTATTCACCTCACATGGTATATGAATATGTACCACTAAATGCCATGTTACTCACATAGGGTCTCTAGACATGAAATTGGACACAACCTGAGTCAGTATTTCTATATGGGAAACCCTCCATGTATTTATCATCTTTTACCTCCATTGCACTAACAAACTAAAAACATGTTTTCATGAACTACACATCATTTGATCAAGTTTTAAAGATGAAAATCCCATACAAATCACTCAAAACCCCATATTTAATGTCAAATAACATCATTATGGCCTTCAAACATACCAAAAAAACTACAATCCCATAAAATATAATGAAAAATAAAATTTAAACCCTACCTTGCGGTAAATAAATGATGCTTTGAGGTCAGATCCATGCACCATGGTCACTGTATCCGGGACCAGCTCTGCTCAATTCCTTAGATTAATCCCAAAACCCCTCCTTCTCCTCTATTAGATAAATTCCATATGAAGGAATCCTCCCATACCCCTAATAAAAATTAAGAAGAAAATGTGGGGGGAGGGATAAAAAAAAATTAAACTAAAATAAAATATCATTCAAAGGTCAGATCTAGTACCCAAAATATGGAAAATGTTTATACCTTACCTATGTAAAACTTCTTGTTCTAAACTCAAATATGAATTTTGAATTAGCATATAGTGATACAATTAGATGATATCATCATTAATGAACATGCAAATAATTAATATTTATTTAATAAATATTAAAAATATTTAAAAAATACATATATCATGAAATATAACCAAATTATAGTTTAAGGGTTATTATCCCATCTCAAGGTCAACAAAATCCTCAGATAATTTTTTCAAGATAATTTTTTGGGGGAGGGGAAAATATCATTTTACTATTATAAGGAATTTAGACTCTAAAATCCACCCAAGACCCTAAAATTCCCTCTAATCCTTCAACCATGAAAAAAAATCAATTCATCATGAGTAACCCATGTTCTATATAGAAATGAAAAATGTGATTCTGTTTTTTAACTCCAACCACTATGCCTATATACAATATATTTTTTCAAAATAATCCCAATATGATCCTCAAACTACCTTAATAACAATTTAAACAATGCCCCCAATGTGGTTTCCACCTCATCGCATCTAATTCCATGTAAAAGCGCTAGTCGTCCCTCTAGATAACTTCCTAAAAAATCTCTCGGACTCAATTGGAAACACATCACCACCTCAACTACTCACCTGATCGTGATGACTTAACTCATAAAGGTATCATAAAATCACTTAAGAACCCACACCGAAGTCTGAACTCAACTCTCAGGGTAACTCCATGGTGGGTCCTCAACCACCCACACCGGCCATCATAATCTCTCCATGACCCCTAGTGTAGATTTGATCTAACCCACACTCGAATAATATAACCTCCACCCTAAGCCCCATGCCAATATATAGAATCTATAAAAAACTATATATAAATTCCAAATCTATTATTCACTAAATCACTAGAAAAAATCACATTTGTCTATACACTAGTATCCTGGTGGTATCTTGACCATCCACCAACCGGTCTCTCTACATGAACAACCCTACCAACAAAAGGCTGACACTCTTATGACCAATTCAATAATCCCACCACAATAGTACCCTCATAATCACTCCATTAATTTGAAATTAGAATCACCATGGCCTAAAATTTACCTATTATCAAACTTAATGAATGAAAATGACTATCCGACTCAAACCCAAACACTAGTATAAAATGTAAATCACCACTCACCCCCGACAGACCTGGAACATCATCCTCAAACTCCTTTGAATTCTATCAACAATAAAGGTCACACACTATAATTTAGGATGGTTCACTCTCCACTATATGGATTTATTTACACTAATCCTTAATACCAACATCAATAGGTTACATTGTTACACACATATTGCTTTTATCAAGTTGTGCTTATCCATCACGTCAACCCCTAACACCCCTCTCAGGTTCTAATCTTGAATCAACTATGACAATGAAGTTATACCTATTCCCAATGTTATATCTATCTATATAAGAAACATATAACAATATTGATTATATACAAAACCAATGGGTGTACATATTCATGCCACCCAATCACATAACCCAACCTATTCTCATATGAGTCACATCCCATCAAACTTATCCTCACATGCCTAAAAATCAAGAATTCCCCACCACATTTCAATCACATTTAGCTATAGGCACCCTTAGTGAACTATTATAAAACAAAATTAATTTCCCCCATTACAATGTGTAAAACATGACCACCAACAACTAAGACATTATTACAAAACCATAGAGCATCCTCTAAAATATACCCATCCCATGCCAAATCATCTAGGATCACCATAGATTATCCCATCAAAAACCATACCCAAAGCCTAGTAGGCTGAGAATCTAACCAATAATACCTCAAAAACCAAATTTGATACCATATGTACTCACATGCCTAGGTTAACCCCTCAAGTTACCCTCACACATCATAACCCACTAATTTACTAATATATAAAGTCTCATCTCAAATTCCATTAGGCTCACCCACCTAGTCCATAAATCATATCCCATAAAGGTCATAGTTCATGGAGAATCTTCCATGATCCCATATCAAACATCATAGTGTAACTCATATGTCAATACACTCACTATGAGGTTCCCACAAATACCCATCAGGCATCACATTCTAAATTTACCACCCACACTGGGGAACCCATCCTCACCAAGAATCTATATACTAGACTATCCCCTTGAGAAAAAAAATTCACATCCACACATACATAATGGTATCACCATATAATGATATATCTTGAGGAATCCATAGTTATCTATATTTTTTTAAGTATAATTACACCCAAAAATTTTATATAATAAAACACTATATAGGTTTTTATTGACACTTTAAATATATGAACCTAATTTATCATCCACAACTAGAATCAAGTATCAAATTACTATATTGAACCACTGAGGTTCACTACACATCACATAAAAAAAGGGACTGTATAGTCACTATCGAAGGATATCTCACCATAAGATCCACATCCATCACAAGGAAAAAAATACTATGGCTCCAATGAGTAGAATTGTACCAATAAGCTATATGGGAAAACATTATATAAGATATAATTGATACTTTAAATATTTAAACCCCCATCATTAGTAATTTCAATAACACACAATAATTTTAATATGATGTGAATCATATATTCCAAGAATGATGCATTCACACAAGTCTCTTTCCAATGGGTTAAAAGAAAAAACTGAAATAAAAATATTAAATACACACCTCGTATTGAATAAATATCTCAACTATAATATCATAAAATAAGAAAAGTTATCCTGTCACCCTAGTATCCTAGACTTCTAATGGAAAAGGTATTTACGATGCATAGTCTGAGGTCAGTCCCATGCCTTGAAAAATTCCTATATCAATTATCTACCATATTCAAAATATTAATACAAATAAATATGAACTGATACCACTTTGTAACACCCCGATTTGATGACCACTTGACAGTGTCCCAAATATAGTTCTACACAACCTTAAGTGTGCCTCCCCATACATAAAAGTCCATTGATTAGCAGTGGGAGTCTAACGTGTTACCATGGTGTGACTATACCCTGATATCAGAGTGAATAAACCAATAGAATTACCAAATAACACCCATAATATAACACCAAAGTATGAAGAATCAAACAAACATAAATCATGTTATAAAAAATTAAATGTATTAATACAAGCATACATAAATTGATCACCCACTGGGATGATCATATATACAAAATAAAAATATAAAAAAAATCCACAAGAGGATCCACTACTATCCTGGATCCTCAAATCAATTCCAACCTATAAAAACCCATCGAGCTACCTTTTCCTTATCCATTAAACATCCTATGCTCAAATTTAAAGTATACATAAGGATTCACATGCGCACAGGGATGCCCATCCATTAGGGTGAGAAAATAATTCTTAATATACCACCCCCAATAATGAACCTATTTTTTTTCATATTCAAGTGTATAAACACATGATATTGAAAACCTATTTGAGTGATAACTAAAAAGAATAAAACACCATTGATCCTTAGGTTTTAATGTTTCACCTAAGGTCAAATATACCTACCTCATCTAGTACTAAAGTATCTCTAATCACGGATATAACCACCTAGGGGGATCCACATCCAGCCATAGAACTAGAATATCCATCCACCTAGGGGTCACATCCCCTACCCAAAATCAGAATATCCATCCACTAGATGGGTCACATTCCTAACACAAAACCAACATACATGACATCTCATTAGGGTCCTAAGAGTGTACCTATCTCCACCTAGAATCAAATCATCCATAATCAAGAAATTAGGGAACCCCACTCCTTTCTTGGAAATATATTACATGCCACCAAAAACTTGCACGAAAACTCTCCTCCCCTTAGAATCACATCACACATCATTAGGTACATAGGGTAATACCCTCTACCTACATAGAATCATGTCACATTAGTATGTAAATAGAGGTATATGTGCTCCTCAATTAGAATAACATTGAACATCATCATGAACCTAGAGGCTAACTCTGCTCATCTTGTAAGTATAGATCATCTCATCAGGTACTAGGGGGCATGCCTGCTCCACCTTGGAAGAAAATTTAATGTAATACACTTGAGGAATCATCTTCCTAGAATCTATCAACACTTACATTAAGGAAATCCGACCCTAGAACCATCATAAATCATACCCAAAGGGAAAACTCACCTCGTAATATTATATCCATGCACTCAGGGCTATATTTCACCCGAAAAATCAAATTTCCCATGCTTTATATAGAAAGATGTGTATATATCTATACAATATACTTAGGGGGAATATTCCTATTTATAACACTATGGTATCATACATCTAGGTTATCGATTCCCTGAAATCCCATATTTTATAAACATGGGTTGATTTCATGCTTAACCTAATATGCACCCCCTGGGATGGCCTCTCAAGTGTATAACCTAGACTTATCACTACATACTTACTAGGATATAACCATAGATTTTTAGAATATAAGGTGTCATCCATAATTGAATATAACCATAGTGTTCTCTTATCTTGTAGGTCCCTTCCTAACCCAAGGCTCAATTTTCTAGTCCATGTCATCCTTACAACTCGATATCACTCACTAGGTACTGACCTGATCTATCTTGCTCTAAACCCTATATAATCCCTATCTAAATTCATACAAAAAATTCCCAAATAAAACACTTAGGTCTCATATTACACCTAACTTAACAGAGTTATCAATCTAATCACCTAGAGTAAATCCACACTATCACACCCCATCCATCTGTAAATCATTTCACCAAAACCCTTTGATAGAAATGAGGGTATCACCATCAATTTATACATAAAAAAATACTTATAATGGAATACTAACTCATCCGATTACTAATATAGGGAAATAAAACATGAAAAAACCCTCTAAAGGGACATTACTCGATGTGTTACTCATGCACATGGAATGTATATCCAAAGACCCAATTTCTGTGTGTTCCTCTACATGTCTTGATATATATATATATATATATATATATATATATATATATATATATTTCCCAAATACATTATGTGCATCAATACTACATGGTGTGTAATACATAAAGGGTACCAAGACATGTATTTTTGCTCAACCCATGTCATGTAACCCAACTAGATATTTACTATTACATGTTGTGTTTCTCACACGGTATTCGACTATGTAATACTATATACCATGTGACTCACTTGGGGTGTCTGTCCGTTCACATGGCCATACCCCAAGTCATGTACTGACAGTCCTATACAAAGTGTCCATATAGAAAAAACATCACATGGGAATTATCTTTTACTTTAATCAGACTAAAAAACTATATATTGTGTGTTTTTGAACTACACATTGTGTGATCAGGTTTTCCTAATGAAAAACCCCTATGAATCACCTAAATACCCCATTTCACCCCAAATCACTTCATGATGACTCTCAAATATACCACATCAACTCAAATACCATATAATAAATTACAGACAAAAATTTAAATGGGTATATCTCAAAAATAGAAATAACCAGCCTACCTCATGGTAAATCACCAAAGCATTAAGCCCAGATCCACACTCTATGGGTGTTACATCCCAGTTTGGATCTGCCTAACTACTTTGAAAAAACATAGTGTACCCCTATCCCTCTCCAATCTATCTCATCTCATTAAAATATAGGGTAATATTTCCCTAACCCACATTAAAGTGAGGGTGAGAATGGGAAGAGATAAAAAACTAAAATAATCACCCATTTAAAGGCTTTACCTGGTACCCTAAACATGAACAAAGTTTATACCTTACCTAGGTAAAATAACCTATTCTAGACTTATCCATGCAGTTGTAATTCCAACAATGATCACTATTTAGGAGATTTTATAATCTATCCATATAGTAATAATTAATATTTATTTAATAAATTTTAAACATCTTGGAAAAATATTCCCAACTTAGGATCTTACCAAATTATAGACCAAAGGTAAAAATCCACTCCTAAGATCAATGGAATTTTCAAAAAAAAATTCAAGATAATTTAATAGGGTAAATTTCTATTTTTCTCCTCAAAAGTACTTGGGGATTTGAAATACACTCGAGAACCCAAAATACACTTATAATTTCCAAATATTTCCCCAAAACCCCTTAAGATATTCTAAATTTAATAATTACAAACTATATTTGAATTCATAAAATGTTCCCTTGTCTAGATTGTAAAATCTAAATTACCCTCGGATTTTGTTACAAATAATGATTCTATTCATTATAGTTGGATGGTAGGACTTTTTTGTATTTATAAAATAGTATTTAAGTGGGAGATTGTTTGGATTTACTATGAAAAACAATTCTCAAGTTTGATATTGTATGGTTTTTAGTGGAAGAACTATTTTTAGTTACTTTTTGGAATCTCTAGAAGTAAAGTCTCTAGTATACTTGAAAATATAGATATAGGTAGAATATAAAAATTATTTGGTATTTAGATTAAAGTTTAATGAAATCAGTTCATTGAAAGTTATAGTCTTCAATTTCAGTTTAAGAGTTTTTATAGTTGCTATTGAGTGGTCGAAACTCATTAGTTTCAGCTGAGTAAAAGTTGCACAGTGGAAGTAGTTGAATGAAGGTTTAGAGATTGTAGTGGTAGTGGTGGATAGGTATCAAAATGAATAAGAGGATCATATGAAGTATGAAATTAGTGTAGGTCATGTTTTTAAGGAAGAATTTATACAGATAGATGGAGAATCTTTTAGAAACAATATAATGTTATAGCAGTGGTGATGGGAAATACATAATCTTACATTATTCACTATGAGTCTCGGTCAAGGTGGTGAGTTTCCTAGATTATTTGAATAGTTACTTAATAAGATATTAGTGGTTTAATGTTATAACCATGAAGATCAAAAGGTTGTGGAATCTTAATAACTGGAAGTAATTTTCTATATTAAGTAAAGAGGGACCATAACTTTGGGGTGAGATACCTGAGACACTGCATGAATGAGATGATGGGGTGATGAGTATAAAATTCATGGTATTGAGGCATTGGTATTGAAGGATAGATTCCAGATTTAATATTGGTGAAGACCAAATAGAGTATTAGTAGAACAAGTTACTATCAGAGGTATCACATCCCATCACTCATGGGGTTTCATAGTGGGAGAATTAATGGAAGGAGTTTGTCATGGGAAGGTGTTAGTTGTCATATTCCATTAGTCTAGGTAGGGAACTGAAATATGGGTTTTATTTGAAACCTAGATGTAATATGTTTACTTGGATGAAATTAAAGACTATTCTATTCTATCATGGATCTATGGCATACTACATGAACTAATTATCCCCCGCATATCATGCTTGCATGTTTCATTTATTTTATCACATTATTTTTTACTTTTTTATTGTTTAGAAGTAGGATCATGTGTGAAACAAGAGAGGTGAATAAAACCAGAGGTGGATGACTTGGTACTATGGATGGGGTGCCTAGAATTACAAGTTCTGGACACTTAAGTTATAATGAATTTTTTGGTTTTATGTTTTGTATTTATAGATTCCATTGGATGTGAAAATTCTAACGTCTTATCATAAGTTTTATTAAATTCCCAAATATATATATATATATATATTATTTTTTACTTATTATACATAAAAATATTCCACCGTTGCTAACTCCTGACTCCTGAAGACTAATCATGAAATTTGATCAAATAAATCAACTACATTATCTGAATTGAGGTGATTGTACTTGAGATTATGGTGAAGATTGACATAATAAATTCCAATGAAAATATCATGATCAAGTTTGTTAGACACTAAATATTTATAGGGTATGAGAAGACCAAAAGTGGTTAAAATATATCAAAGTGAATATTTCTAGTGTTCCATGAAGGGGTATTGGTCACAAATCTATCATAAATTAAACCATTTTTTTGATATTTATCAATAACAATTTAAATAAAAAGATAAAATTATTTAAGTGAACTTTAATTCTCACCACATAACAAAATATCCCTATATCATTAATTCCTAACTCTTGAAGAGTAATCATGAATCCTAATCAAATAAATCAACTACATTCCCTAAAGTGAGGTGATTTTACTTGAGAACATAGTAAAAATCTACATAGTTTAGGTCAATGTAAATATTATAATCAAGGTTGTCATACATTGAATATAGATATGGGAGGAAACAACTATAAGTGGTTGAGTGATATGAAAGTGAATGTTTTTGGTGTACTATAAAGGGTAACCGATCATGTATCTATCATATATCAAAATATTTTGTTCATATTTATTAATAATAAATTAATGGAAAATATAAAATCATTTAAGTGAAAATTTTATAAAAAAACATTATATAAGAAGATGATGCCATGTATTTTGACATATTTGACTATTTGTCAAATGTTGATGGTACCAAGCATAATAAATATCTATAAATTCCCATGGAGGAGATGTTATATATTTTTATAATTTTATTAAATAAATATTACATGTTTTATTTATTTTTACTTTTATGTTGTATCTTATATATGCATACTCTTTTTTATTTCATTAAACATGGATGCACTACTGGAATGTGGGTTTTTCCCCACAATTACATACCAACGGTTTGATAGAACCGTTGGTAAATGATTAAAATAGTGGTTTTTCCCAACGGTTTCTTAGAACCGTTGGGATAGCTTGGTTTGGGGGAGTTTTTCCCAACGGTTCCCTAGAATCGTTGGGATAGGCCTTGTTTTGGGGAGTTTTTCCCAACAGTTCCTTAGAACCGTTGGGGTAGGCCTTGTTTTGGGGAGTTTTTCCCAACGGTTCTAAGGAACCGTTGGGATAGACCTTGTTTTGGGGAGTGTTTCCCAACGGTTCTAAGGAACCATTGGGATAGGCCTTGTTTCAGGGAGATATGCCAACGGTTTTAAAAAACCGTTGGCAAAGTTTTTCCCCAAATCCCCAGCAGCCCGTTCTCTCCCCCATTCGCGTTACAGAGCCCTAACGGGAGCAGCAGCAGGCGATTTTGGAGTACTGCTGGCCGGACCTTGAAGCTCTTCTTCAGGTTCTTCTTCTTCTTTATCTCAAAAGGTATTCAAATGTTTGGATAGTATTGAAACTTATTTTTATTTTTCCCTTCAGTTTAGACGATTTTGGAGCTACTGCCGGCGCCTAAGGGTGAGTTTTCTTGAAAATTCCTTTTTGGATTTTACCCTTTGAACATGGGATGTCATTTGTGAAAGGTTATATAAATCAAATTGATTGTTCGATTTATGAATTGAATTGTAAATTAAATTAATTAAGGGTATTTTATGGTTTGCATTCCCCTTTAACACTTATATTTTATGTTACCATGTTAGATATATTATAACTAATGCATGTGATATCTTTATAGTCTTGTTAGGAGTGTTATATTAAAAATTCCCATGTGAGTGCTTGAATTTTCATTCAATTTCTAGCCATTATGAGTTATGTTGAGACCATGATATGGAATTGATTGATTAAGCAAGAGAATCTCATTATCTTGTCATTACAACATGAGTAAATGAAGCTTCATTCTTTTCAGGTTATTATTTGATTGAGTCGCCATTTTGAGGTGAGTTGTATTAAATACCTTTGTTTTTGACCTTGGTATGTTTAATGAATTGTTTAAATGAAATGAAATTAATTAAATGATTAATAGTAAATAGTGATACATGGATTCTATTAGGATGTCAGGTATATAATCTTGTTTCTATTAACTTATATGCTTTATGTGATAAATGGATTCACAGTGGAATTCCACGGATAGACTCATTTCTTTGAATATTGATTAAGCCATTGGTGATACATGGATCCAAGGGAGGGATTCCATAGACTCATATGTGACGTGTACGAGTCATCCCCGCCTCAATCCGAGACGCGGTGTGGTCGGAACAACTCAAAGTGTATGTCTTTTGTTTCAAAAGGACATCATTTTAAGTGAAAACCATCAACTGGCATACGGAAAACCGGCCAAACGCATTCGGATTGTGTTGATACTTTAAGACAACGATCCATGGGTCATTTGAGACGTGTACGAGTCAACCCCGCCTCAATCCGAGGTCGTCCGCTATGAATTTGACCGTTGGACGCCCGTTTTGGCCGTTTATGACACCAGAACTGCGTTGTCGGTCACCGCGGGCACACGACACGTCCGATTGATGCGCCGTCTGCTCGAACACTTCATAAATCACTATCCCGTATTTGTCGTCTGATTTCAGGCCATTCCGACTTCGTTCGGCCCATTTGGACCCTCCTCACGCGCGTTTACGAAGCGCGCGCATCACTTAAAACACGAATATTGAGCCGTACCGTGCAAACCGCATGTCCGATTGACGTGCCGTCTGCGCGTACACGTCACGAATAATAATTAGAATGTTTCACGGTGGTTTCGGGTGAATCCGTGGTCGTCCGCTATGAATTTGACCGTTGGACGCCCGTTTTGGCCGTTTATGACACCATAACTGCGTTGTCGGTCACCGCGGGCACACGGCACGTCCGATTGACGTGCCGTCTGCTCGACCACTTCATAAATCACTCACCCGTATTTGTCGTCTGATTTCAGGCCATTCCGACATCGTTCGGCCCATTTGGACCCCCCTCATGCGCGTTTCGAAGTGTGCGCATCACTTAAAACACGAATATTGAGCCGTACCGGGCAAACCGCACGTCCGATTGACGTGCCGTCTGTGCGTACACGTCAAAAATAATAATTAGAATGTTGCACGGTGGTTTCGGGTGAATCTCTGGTCGTCCGCTATGAATTTGACCGTTTAACGCCCGTTTTGGCCGTTTATGACACCCAAACTGCGTTCTCGGTCACCGCGGGAACAGGTCATGTCCGATTGATGTGCCGTCTACTCGACCACTTCAGAAATCACTCACCCGTATTTGTTGTCTGATTTCAGGTCATTCCGACATCGTTCGGCCCGTTTGGACCCCCCTCACGCGCGTTTACGAAGCGCGCGCATCACTTAAAACAAGAATATTGAGCCGTACCGGGCAAACCGCACGTCCGATTGACGTGCCGTCTGCGCGTACACGTCAAAAATAATAATTAGAATGTTTCACGGTGGTTTCGGGTGAATCCGTGGTCGTCCTCTATGAATTTGACCATTGGACGCCCGTTTTGACCGTTTATGACACCATAACTGCGTTGTCGGTCACCGCGGGCACACGGCACGTCCGATTGACGTTCCGTCTGCGCGTACACGTCATGAATAATAATTATAATGTTTCACGGTGGTTTCGGGTGAATCTGTGGTCGTCCGCTATGAATTTGACCGTTGGACGCCCGTTTTGGCCGTTTATGACACCATAACTGCGTTGTCGGTCACCGCAGGCACACGGCACGTCCGATTGACGTGCCGTCTGCTCGACCACTTCATAAATCACTCACCCGTATTTGTCGTCTGATTTCAGGACATTCCGACATCGTTCGGCCCGTTTGGACCCCCCTCACGCGCGTTTCGAAGCGTGCGCATCACTTAAAACACGAATATTGAGCCGTACCGGGCAAACCGCACGTCCGATTGACGTTCCGTCTGCGCGTACACGTCACGAATAATAATTAGAATGTTTCACGGTGGTTTCGGGTGAATCCGTGGTCGTCCGCTATGAATTTGACCGTTGGACGCCCGTTTTGGCCGTTTATGACACCATAACTGCGTTGTCGGTCACCGCGGGCACACGGCACGTCCGATTGACGTTCCGTCTGCTCGACCACTTCATAAATTACTCACCCGTATTTGTCGTCTGATTTCAGGCCATTCCGACATCGTTCGGCCCGTTTGGACCCCCCTCACGCGCGTTTCGAAGCGTGCGCATCACTTAAAACACGAATATTGAGCCGTACCGGGCAAACCGAACGTCCGATTGACGTGCCGTCTACGCGTACACATCACAAATAATAATTAGAATGTTGCACGGTGGTTTCGGGTGAATCTCTGGTCGTCCGCTATGAATTTGACCATTTAACGCCCGTTTTGGCCGTTTGTGACACCCGAACTGCGTTCTCGGTCACCGCGGGCACAGGTTATGTCCGATTGATGTGCCGTCTGCTCGACCACTTCAGAAATCACTCACCCGTATTTGTCGTCTGATTTCAGGTCATTCCGACATCGTTCGGCCCTTTTGGACCCCCCTCACGCGCGTTTACGAAGCGCGCGCATCACTTAAAACAAGAATATTGAGCCGTACCGGGCAAACCGCACGTCCGATTGACGTGCCGCCTGCGCGTACACATCACAAATAATAATTAGAATGTTTCACGGTGGTTTCGAGTGAATCCGTGGTCGTCCGCTATGAATTTGACCTTTGGACGCCCGTTTTGGCCGTTTATGACACCATAACTGCGTTGTCGGTCACCGCGGGCACACGGCACGTCCGATTGACGTTCCGTCTGCGCGTACACGTCACGAATAATAATTAGAATGTTTCACGGTGGTTTCGGGAGAATCCGTGGTCGTCCGCTATGAATTTGACCGTTGGACGCCCGTTTTGGCCGTTTATGACACCATAACTGCGTTGTCGGTCACCGCGGGCACACGGCACGTCCGATTGACGTGCCGTCTACGCGTACACGTCACGAATAATAATTAGAATGTTTCACGGTGGTTTCGGGTGAATCCGTGGTCGTCCGCTATGAATTTGACCGTTGGACGCCCGTTTTGGCCGTTTATGACACCATAACTGCGTTGTCGGTCACCGCGGGCACACGGCACGTCCGATTGACGTGCCGTCTGCTCGACCACTTCATAAATCACTCACCCGTATTTTTCGTCTGATTTCAGGCCATTCCGACATCGTTCGGCCCGTTTGGACCCCCCTCACGCGCGTTTCGAAGCGTGCGCATCACTTAAAACACGAATATTGAGCCGTACCGGGCAAACCGCACGTCCGATTGACGTGAAGTCTGCGCGTACACGTCACAAATAATAATTAGAATGTTGCACGGTGGTTTCGGGTGAATCTCTGGTTGTCCGCTATGAATTTGACCGTTTAACGCCCGTTTTGGCCGTTTATGACACCTGAACTGCGTTCTCGGTCACCGCGGGCACAGGTCATGTCCGATTGATGTGCCGTCTGCTCGACCACTTCAGAAATCACTCACCCGTATTTGTCGTCTGATTTCAGGTCATTCCGACATCGTTCGGCCCGTTTGGACCCCCCTCACGCGCGTTTACGAAGCGCGCGCATCACTTAAAACAAGAATATTGAGCCGTACCGGGCAAACCGCACGTCCGATTGACGTGCCCTCTGCGCGTACACGTCACAAATAATAATTAGAATGTTTCACGGTGGTTTCGGGTGAATCCGTGGTTGTCCGCTATGAATTTGACCGTTGGACGCCCGTTTTGGCCGTTTATGACACCATAACTGCGTTGTCGGTCACCGCGGGCACACGGCACGTCCGATTGACGTGCCGTCTGCGCGTACACGTCACGGATAATAATTAGAATGTTTCACGGTGGTTTCAGCTCAATCCGAGGTCGTACGCTATGAATTTGACCGTTGGACGCCCGTTTTGGCCGTTTATGACACCATAACTGCGTTGTCGGTCACCGCGGGCACACGACAAGTCCGATTGACGTGCCGTCTGCTCGACCACTTCATAAATCACTCACCCGTATTTGTCGTCTGATTTCAGGCCATTCCGACATCGTTCGGCCCGTTTGGACCCCCCTCACGCACGTTTACGAAGCGCGCGCATCACTTAAAACACGAATATTGAGCCGTACCGTGCAAACCGCATGTCCGATTGACGTGCCGTCTGCGCGTAAACGTCACGAATAATAATTAGAATGTTTCACGGTGGTTTCGGGTGAATCCGTGGTCGTCCTCTATGAATTTGACCGTTGGACGCCCGTTTTGGCCGTTTTTGACACCATAACTGCGTTGTCGGTCACCGCGGGCACACGGCACGTCCGATTGACGTGCCGTCTGCTCGACCACTTCATAAATCACTCACCCGTATTTTTCGTCTGATTTCAGGCCATTCCGACATCGTTCGGCCCGTTTGGACCCCCCTCACGCGCGTTTCGAAGCGTGCGCATCACTTAAAACATGAATATTGAGCCGTACCGGGCAAACTGCATGTCCGATTGACGTGCCGTCTGCACGTACACATCACAAATAATAATTAGAATGTTGCACGGTGGTTTCGGGTGAATCTTTGGTCGTCCGCTATGAATTTGACCGTTTAACGCCCGTTTTGGCCGTTTATGACACCCGAACTGCGTTCTCGGTCACCACGGGCACAGGTCATGTCCGATTGATGTGCCGTCTGCTCGACCACTTCAGAAATCACTCACCCGTATTTGTCGTCTGATTTCAGGCCATTCCGACATCGTTCGGCCCGTTTGGACCCCCCTCACGCGCGTTTACGAAGCGCGCGCATCACTTAAAACAAGAATATTGAGCCGTACCGGGCAAACCGCACGTCCGATTGACGTGCCGTCTGCGCGTAGACGTCACGAATAATAATTAGAATGTTTCTCGGTGGTTTCAGCTCAATCCGAGGTCGTCCGCTATGAATTTGACCGTTGGACGCCCGTTTTGGCCGTTTATGACACCATAACTGCGTTGTCGGTCACCGCGGGCACACGGCACGTCCGATTGACGTGCCGTCTGCGCGTACACGTCACGAATAATAATTAGAATGTTTCACGGTGGTTTTGGGTGAATCCGTGGTTGTCCGCTATGAATTTGACCGTTGGACGCCCGTTTTGGCCATTTATGACACCATAACTGCGTTGTCGGTCACCGCGGGCACACGACACGTCCGATTGACATGCCGTCTGCTCAACCACTTCATAAATCACTCACCCGTATTTGTCGTCAGATTTCAGGCCATTCCGACATCGTTCGGCCCGTTTGGACCCCCCTCACGCGCGTTTCGAAGCGTGCGCATCACTTAAAACACGAATATTGAGCCGTACCGGGCAAACCGCACGTCCGATTGACGTGCCGTCTGCGCGTACACGTCAAAAATAATAATTAGAATGTTTCACGGTGGTTTCGGGTGAATCTCTGGTCTTCCACTATGAATTTGACCGTTTAACGCCCGTTTTGGCCGTTTATGACACCCGAACTGCGTTCTCGGTCACCGCGGGCACAGGTCATGTCCGATTGATGTTCCGTCTGCTCGACCACTTCAGAAATCACTCACCCGTATTTTTCGTCTGATTTCAGGACATTCTGACATCGTTCGGCCCGTTTGGACCCCCCTCACGCGCGTTTACGAAGCGCGCGCATCACTTAAAACAAGAATATTGAGCCGTACCGGGCAAACCGCACGTCCGATTGACGTGCCGTCTGCGCGTACACATCACAAATAATAATTAGAATTTTTCACGGTGGTTTCGGGTGAATCCGTGGTCGTCCTCTATGAATTTGACCGTTAGACACCCGTTTTGGCCGTTTATGACACCATAACTGCGTTGTCGGTCACCGCGGGCACACGGCACGTCCGATTGACGTTCCGTCTGCGCGTACACGTCACGGATAATAATTAGAATGTTTCACGGTGGTTTTAGCTCAATCCGAGGTCGTACACTATGAATTTGACCGTTGGACGCCCGTTTTGGCCGTTTATGACACCATAACTACGTTGTTGGTCACCGCGGGCACACGACAAGTCCGATTGACGTGCCGTCTACTCGACCACTTCATAAATCACTCACCCGTATTTGTCGTCTGATTTCAGGCCATTCCGACATCGTTCGGCCCGTTTGGACCCCCCTCACGCGCGTTTACGAAGCGCGCGCATCACTTAAAACACGAATATTGAGCCGTACCGTGCAAACCGCATGTCCGATTGACGTGCCGTCTGCGCGTAAACGTCACGAATAATAATTAGAATGTTTCACGATGGTTTTGGGTGAATCCGTGGTCGTCCGCTATGAATTTGACCGTTGGACGCCCGTTTTGGCCGTTTATGACACCATAACTACGTTGTCGGTCACCGCGGGCACACGGCACGTCCGATTGACGTGTCGTCTACTCGACCACTTCATAAATCACTCACCCGTATTTGTCGTCTGATTTCAGGCCATTCCGACATCGTTCGGCCCGTTTGGACCCCCCTCACGCGCGTTTCGAAGCGTGCGCATCACTTAAAACACGGATATTGAGCCGTACCGGGCAAACCGCACGTCCGATTGACGTGCCGTCTGTGTGTACACGTCACAAATAATAATTAGAATGTTGCACGGTGGTTTCAGGTGAATCTCTGGTCGTCCTCTATGAATTTGACCGTTTAACGCCCGTTTTGGCCGTTTATGACACCCGAACTGCGTTCTCGGCCACCGCGGGCACAGGTCATGTCCGATTGATGTTCCGTCTGCTCTACCACTTCAGAAATCACTCACCCGTATTTGTCGTCTGATTTCAGGCCATTCCGACATCGTTCGGCCCGTTTGGACCCCCCTCACGCGCGTTTACGAAGCGCGCGCATCACTTAAAACAAGAATATTGAGCCGTACCGGGCAAACCGCACGTCCGATTGACGTGCCGTCTGCGCGTACACATCAAGAATAATAATTAGAATGTTTCTAGGTGGTTTCAGCTCAATCCGAGGTCGTCCGCTATGAATTTGACCGTTGGACGCCCGTTTTGGCCGTTTATGACACCAGAACTGCGTTGTCGGTCACCGCGGGCACACGGCACGTCCGATTGACGTGCCGTCTACGCGTACACGTCACGAATAATAATTAGAATGTTGCACGGTGGTTTCATCTCAATCCGGAGACGCGGTGTGGCCGGCACCACTCAAAGTGTCCGTCTTTTGTTTCAAAAGGACGTCATTTTAAGTGAAAAGCATCAACTGGCATACGGAAAACCGACCAAACGCATTCCGAATCTGTTGATAATTTATCCCAACAATCCATGGGTCATATGTGACGTGTACGAGCCAACCCGGGATGAATCCGAGTCGCGGTGTGGCCGGGATAAGTCTAAGTGGCTCTCTTTTGTTTAAAATGAACACCATTTTAAGTACATAAGGAAAAACGAGCAAACGGATTCGGTTTCCATTGAAACTTTAGGAGAACGATCCATGGGTCATATGCGACGTGTACGAATCAACCCCGCCACAATCGGAGACGCGGTGTGGCCGACACCACTCAAAGTGTCGGTCTTTTGTTTCAAAAAGACGTCATTTTAAGTGAAAATCATCAAGTGACATACGAAAAACCGACCAAAGGCATTCGGACTGTGTCGATACTTTAGCACAAGGATCCATGGGTCGTATGTGATGTGTACGAGTCAATCCCGCCTCAATCCGAGGAGCGGTGTGGCCGACACCGTTCTAACTGTGTATCTTTTGTTTAAAATGGACAGGATTATAAGTGAAATGAACAACTGGCATACGCAAAACCGACCAAACGCATTCCGAATCTGTTGATAATTTATCACAACGATCCATCAGTCATATGTGACATGTACGAGCCCACTCGGGCTCAATCCGAGTCGCGGTGTGGCCGGGATCAGTCTAAGTGGATCTCTTTTGATTAAAATGGACATCATTTTAAGTACATACGGAAAACCGACCAAACGCATTCGGTTTCTGTTGAAACTTTAGGAGAACGATCCATGGGTCATATGTGAGGTGTACGAGTCATCCCCGACTCAATCCGAGGCGCGGTGTGGCCAACACCGCTCTAACTGTGTCTGTTTTGTTTAAAATGGGTAGGATTATAAGTGAAAAGAACTGGCATACGCAAAACCGACCAAACACATTCGGTTTCCATTGAAACTTTAGGAGAACGATCCATGGTTCATATGTGGCGTGTACCAATCATCCCCGTCTCAATCGTATTCCACATATAATTGTCATCTAAATTTTAAATTGAATTATATATGAATTATGTATGTTTATGAATTGTAAATTAATTATGGATGTGTATAGTTTCAGGATCCATTATATGTTAAATGTGTATGAATTTGTTCGTAATTGTATATGTATGTTTTAGTTTATTACAGGTACAATAGTTGGATCGAAAATGAGGTGAGAATGAGGCCTGATGATATGAGAGGTGGCTGATGTACAGAGGGGCTGTGCAAATTGCAGGCTGCTGCAATTTGCAGCCTAGGGTATGCCAACGGTTTTAAACCGTTGGCATAGAATCTTAAAAATATGTTTTTACCAACGGTTCATTGAACCGTTGGTAATAACTCTTTTCCCAACGGTTTAGAACCGTTGGGAAATAGTTCATCCAAATGTATATTTAGTTTTCCCAACGGTTTGGGAGTTGGGAAAAACTATTGATTTTTCCCAACGGTTTTTGAAAACCGTTGGGAAAAACAGTGTTCTGAGTTTTGCCAACGGTTTGACAACCGTTGGGAATCTTTTTTATTATTTTTCTCCGCCTATACCAACGGTTCACTGTAAACCGTTGGGAAAAGTTTTTCCCAATGGATTACTTGCCTACGGTTGGCAGAACCGTTGGTATAACATATACCAACGGTTCCCCAGCCTTTCCCAACAGTTCTAAACCGTTGGGACATCCTCTATTTCCAGTAGTGATGAAAATGTTGAATTTCATATTCATGTTATTGGCCTCAAAACACCATAGATATCGATCATTTAATTCCATTCCATCATGTAAAGTGAATGTATATTCTTATTAAAATAATTTTATTTCAATCACTAAAATGAATGTAAATATTTTTAAAATTAAGATTAAGGTGAATATGAAATATCATGCCCCTGAAGGATAATATAAAAAATAATTTCTTTTGAAATTATGTTGAATAATATTTATATTTACCAAAATTTTCTTCTTTGATAGAAATATCAAAAATAAAAATTTATTATTTTTGTATCTTTACAGATTAACAATATTATGTCATATAATTGGCTAGATATTATCTATTGAAATAGAGTTTATTTTCTTGAATTTCATGAAAACTCATAACTTTATTGTCAAATATATTTTTCTGAAAATAATCTTACTACCCGAGTAATTTAAATGATGATAAAACTTATAAATAAAATAAGTATTTTTGTAAAAGATAATATTTATTAATAAATAAATATTTATCACTCAAAAATCATGAAATAGAATAAATTATATGTCAAATTAACTCAATGATGTGAATTTAATTTTAATATCCATATTTATTCCCCATAATAAATAAAATTATTCATGTTTTTTTATAACAGGGGTGTTATTAACCTTGAATATTTGACAAATCATGTATTCTGATCAGCTAATTTTTCTTTAATTTCCTGAAGTTAATAAACCTACGAAACATTTTATGATTTATAATCATGGTTGTGATAAGGGATGTGTTATGATTAATGAATATTTTTCCATGTAGATTCTTTTTCTACATGTAAAATCCTAAAAATTTAGTTTAAAATAATAAAAATCTTGAGATCTTTCTTAACACACAACAATAAGCCTTAAGAGAATTGAAATATATTATAAAAATATTATTATTTAAATGTAACCATTATAAGCTAGTAGTTGTATTGATTGGTATGGATAAGAGTAACCAAATTATGATATATATATATATATATATAATGGTCATAATCAGTAAAAATGTATTGATTAATTCTTAAAAAATAAGCACTCAATTTTTCAGTGAAGTAATCCTATGCTTCAAATATGCATTTTCTTCAAAAGTGATTTTTATTTCATTTTACACATAGAAATTATAATTAATTCCAAAAAAAATTATAAATTATATTTTATAAAATTAATAAATTTTTTGAAATCAATATTTCAAAATTAACTTAGGATGAAATTTTGGGTTTTTTCTAAAATGATTGATTTTTCAGTGAATAGTGAACACTACTGATTTTTCAAATACTCTCATTTATTTTCATTAAATAAAATAATTTAAAAGTCTCATTATATTTTAGATTTGATCTTAAATTAAAATATGATCTTTTTAATTTATAATAATATTTAAGTCCATTTGAATCAATAATATTCGTGATTTTGAAATAAGTTATTTTTTATGATTAAAAACATATTTTTTCTAAAAAATATTTTTCATTTCATTTTACACATTTATATAAAAATTAATTTATTCCACTTCTAGAAATTTAATCTTAAAAAATGGAAAATATATTTATAATCGGGAGGTTTAAATTTAGTAAATAGGAACCCTTTATTTTTGGTCATTATAAATAGTAACAATGGTAAATATTTTCCACCTCAGTAAGAGTAAAATGTTTAAAATTGGGTTAAAACAATGAAATAAGGTCTCAAAATCAACCAAATATTTGAATTATTTTCATTGGATGGTAAAAAATAGACTATATCTACACAAAAGTTTAATATATGACATTTTAGTTATATTTTACCTTGATAAAGACATTTATATTATTTTAAGTAAAGAAAATTCCAAAATTTCACTCTCTTGGCTCTAATATATCAATTTTTTTAAATATGGATAAAAAGAGGATATATAAAAACCCAGAACCTAATATCCTAGAGCCAACACCTTTCTTTATTACATTGGCATAAATATAAGATTCAAATCCCAAAGGACCTAATAGTTTAGTAGTATTGATGAACTAGATACAATAATGGTACCTTTATTAAATTGGTAATTAAAAGTAAAAAAATAAAAAAGTAAAGTAATTTTAATCCTTTAACTCATTAAAATTTTTTACAATCATCACCTGGGGAAAATAGAACAAATAAAAGGGTGAGATCAGATGCTTAATAATAGTTACATACGGCGGAAACTATTGTGAATTAAAGAGAATAATCTACATGGAAAGGTAGATAACTGAACACAAATTCCATTCAATCAATAAGATGAGAATAAAATTAATCCATATATTTTTTAGTAGTGAAAATAATCTAGATAATAATAACTTAATTTTTAATGAAGGCAATTCTTATTTATTGGATGCCATATATCTGGCATGTGAACCACTACAGTCAATACCTTTTACAATGAAATTTAATCATTATGGGTAAAAACATATTTTATTTGGCCATATTATTCATCTCATGATACTACCAATGAATTGAGGTGATTTTAAATATATGGTCCCCACCCATTCTTTCATGTCCAAATCATTCATTATATATTGAATAATCAATTTAAAAAGATATTTTTATATCAAAGTGTCTCATACCACTTTGAATTATTTGAATCATAATCCTCATAAGGGAACAAAATTTAACAAAACACTAAAGAACATTATAATGATAAGATATATCAAAGTTTATGTATATAAACTAATAAAATATGGTGGGTTTCTAACATAAAAATATGCCTCAATGAAAGAAGATTGATACAAAGTCCATTACGAAGATCATTTTGTTAATAAAATGGATCAATTATGTGTATTTACTATAAATACACATAAAAAAGTGGAAATACAACGTGATATAATCAAAATTAATTTCACTCATAACCTTAGCATGACAAAATCAATGAAATAAAAGTTTAACCCAATGAATTAAAATTGAGTTAAGATACCCCTTAAATATTGTAATCAGTCAAATCATATGCCCCATAAATGAAATAATTATCAAATGAAACATTTAATAACAAGTATATAATTATATTAATTATATTATATATCAAAATTAAGTATATATACACCACACATAAGAAATAATGGGTGAATAAGGAATATATCTCACTGAAGTAAAAGTGAGATGAGAAAATCCTTACCTCACGATTCTCTTTAGTATAGAGTTCTTTAACCTCATGTATAGTGGATTAAATAATGTTATTAACTCATTACAGAAATATATTATTATTTATAATACCTCACATGATGATTTTATAACATCTTATGACCCGTTCATTAATAATATTTTATTATTTTCATGGTTTCAGGTGTGTTCGTTACATGGTTTCCTGATCGATTCTCAGGAGTATAATTATGGATGTTCTGGTAAAATGGGATTATAATAAAAAAAGTGGAATAAAATTGTTTTAATGAGCTTAAATAATTATTAATGGTCCCATATTTTATTTTTATTTCTTACATGAGGATGATTCATTAGATAAAACGCTAATAATAAACGTTTAGTTTATTATGACAGTTTTTCCGAACACCATCAACTAGTTTCACTTTATTTACTATTATGAGTATATATTAGTTCCATAAAATTAAATAGGTTATAATACACATAATAAATTATTATTTAATTATTAAAATATTTTTATGACTATCCCTGAAGGTGGTAAAGGAAAAATAATAAAAATGCTATTCATAGAGGCGATTAATCGACATAATTTGAATAATAGTTTCATTTCTTGGAAAAAGAGGAGGTAATAAATTTTTTATATATAAGATATTACATTAGGAACATAAAAATACAGTATATACATGATCTTGGAGTTATCATTCATTTATTTATGTAGTATGTGAGGATAAATTAGAAAAAGAAAAGAAACCGAGAGAGGTGTTTTGAGAAAATTACCTCTTGAATATCACATCCTTGAGATACAGTTGAGGAACTTGAATTTAATATTTTGGTGAGAACAGAATCACTTATACATGGGTAAAGTAATGATGAGATATTTGGGTATATATTTTAATAGATTAAAGGATTATGAGTTGAAATGGGGTGGCGGGGGATGAGATTTATACTTGGGGAGAGGTTGGTTTAAGTGATTAAAATAATGATTATTTTATATTTAAAGCCAACCACATTGAGGTGGAATTATTTTAAATGAATTATCTTTTTAATTATTTTTTTATAGGCTGTTTATGATCTATAAATAACTCAACCAACCATTAAATGTTGTAATTTTTTGGTATGTTGATCTTTTACCTTTTAACTTCAACCCTGCTCAATATTTTACCTATAGTACGACAAATAATTTTTTTACCATGAATTTTTTTTATACCTAAAAATTAAATTAAACTTAAAACCTAATTTGGATATTATTATTCCAAATATAGAATCTATTTTATCAAATTAAATACACATAATTTTCAAAATTATATTTAAAATTAATCCCATAGAGAGTGAAAATTTCGAATGTCTGAAATGTTTTTTATATCCAATTTCAATGTGAAATTTATTCCAATGACCTAAATTAGTTTTATTGATGAATAATTGAACTAATTATATTTTAATACCAATTTAAAATATAATTTAACTATATAAATAAATTAAAATAAAAAACAATTTTTAATTAAATTTCAATATTTTTTCCATTCATAAAAAATGAAAGTTATCAAAAAAAATACCAACATTTTACCCTAATATAATATTGATATTATTATTTCAAAAGAGAAAATTATTTTTTCCAATAAAAATTATAAAATCGTCAAAATTTAGATTTAAAATATTTGTTCCATAAAAAGGAGACCAAACTGCCTTTAGAAATATAAAGCTTTTTTATGCTTTAGATTTCTTCTTATCTTGATCCTATAAAATATATTGGATGAATTTAAAAAAATTTGATTAAATATATAAAATATATATTTAATTAATATCTTTCAATAATAGTGATTAATTCAATTTATTAAGATATAATTTCATTGTGGGAATACCAATATATTTTTTATAAAAACACCTCCTTTATCTTTAATTGGTTCTTATTTTTATTTATAGTTAATTGGTAACCAATGAATTAATTTTATAAACATGTGTAAAATATATTTTAATAATTTATTTCATCTCATTCATTCCCTCTATTCCAATGTATAGGTGATAACTATCACAATTAAATAATAATATTTAATCATTTGTTTAATCTCGGTGTTCTATGTGACATAAGCTATCGAAGGGATTTTATTAAAAAGAGACATAATTTAAAATATTGGGGTGTTAAAAGAAAAGTTTTGTTATATATGTGCATGAAAAATATGATTTTTTTATCATATTAATTTATTAATAATTTTTTAGTGATGAAATAATTACCTTAAATACTTATACAACATCAATAGAGTGCTTGTGCTGGCAGTCGAAAAATTATGTAAACGATTTTAAAAACTCTAAAAGTAATATTTTTTTGGGTAAATTATAGTTTCCAAAAAAATTTATATATGAATATAACGTATTAGGTATGTTTTAAAGGTTTTAATTAAAATTAATTTCTTATATTTATGTATTTAAAGTCAAATTTAATGAATAATGTAAAAAATGACATTAATGATATTTTATAAAAATAATTATTTTATTAAATTATTTAAAAATAATAAAAATATTGTAAGGGGAAAATTATTATGATAAATGGTCTAAAATTTCATACCTTTTCCATTTATGAACCAATTTTTACCTTATAAGTAAAATTATAACCCTTTAAGATTAAAAAAGTTGTTGCTATGGTTAAGGTCAAAATAGGTATACCAGGGGGTTAATATAAAATGATAGGGGTAAACATAGCCTAAAAAATTTCTTAGACCTAATTTTTAATTGAATTTATACCACATCCTTATAAAATTTTAATATGAATCTTTTTGGATCCATTTATTCAATAAAGTTACTTAATAATATTTGAAAACATTGAAAAATTACAAGTGTGCCACTCAACTCAATTATAAAAAGGCACATCCTCCTATCACTCCTTCATACTGGTTGAGACATTTATATCAACCAAAACCTACTTAAATATATACAAAAAATATTTAGAAACATTCTATCAGTATTTATATTCCCAAAAGTCCAACCTAAGAATCCTTAATAAGGGATCTAGAGGAAGTCAACTAAAGAATAGGTAATAACATTTTTCAACTCTTTCAAGTTTATTTCTTATTATACTTCATCTAAATTTATTGTAAACATCATAAAATAATAAATATAGTATAATAAATATTTTTATATGTTATTATTATCATGGTAAAACCATTTTCCACCTCTTTTGCATCCTATAGAAAGCGAAAACATCACTCATGTGTATGTATGGTTTACCGTCTCCACATAGTTGTGTTATTCATTTTTAAACACCATTTTACATGGATATTTATAAATATGGTAATAATGATTATATATGATATTTATGAAATAATCATGGGTTTATAAATATAATATATCATTTAACTTCTTAACTTTCCATTCGTTGGAAATGATAACTTTACTCTCTGTACGTGTGGACTAGAACCTCCATAAAGCAATGTGATTCATTTTTCATTTCTTATTTACATAGATGGTAATAAGGATTTATTTAATGAATATATATGATGTAATAATTATCTTATAAATGTGAATTATTATTCACCTTTCTTTTTTTCCATCTGTCAAAAAGTGAAAACATTGTTCATGTATTTGTAAGACCTTCCATCTTTATCTATGATGTAATTCATTTTTCTATCTCCACCTTACATGGATGATTATAAATATATATATAACTAATATATATATGATATTTATATCATTATTATAATTTTTGAGATTATTGAACTATGATCAAAGTACAGGGATAAAAACTACTGAACTGAAACTTCCATGAAAAATAAAACAACTAACACCTGAAAATGATGATTTTAAAGGAATTTTTAATAAATGGGTGTTGAAATATTACATGTGGATCATATATGATATTATAAATAATAATAAAGTTATATTATAAATTAAAAACAAGTTTAAAACCATTATATAGGAGGTTCAATCATGTTCAAAAAGTATAAGCATGAGGAAAGGAGTTTCTTAACCCAATTTCCATTCATTAGTTTATACTTATATTTAGTTTACTTTGTTATTCCATGACTATGTGTGAAACAAAATCTGATTTTATTGTGTAGTATTTCAAATTATTTTGTGTGGATTTAATTTTTTTACACAATAAATTCATTGAATAATTTTCACTTCAATGATATGATCTTTGTAAGGATTTCATCTGAATTTCCACCCCATTGAGACATATTTGGTATTATACACCTATTTAAACTATTGTCATATATATGCTACCCATTTTATGTATTTACATGAATATATATTTATTTATGATGATTAAAGTTTCAATTAAAGTTTAATATTTCAAGGGATAATAATTTAAATGTTACCAAAGAGGTAATAATTTTTTTTTCAACCCCATTTTTTAGGATTGCTTATATTTTTCATTGAAGGAATCATATAATATATTCTTCATAGAAATAATCTATTTTCTTATCCAATATATATTTAAGGATTTTAAATTTTTTAATCCATATTTTCCTCTATTTTTATCTTGATTCGATCAAATAAATGATTAAAAGAAAATCTGATCTTATTTCTCTTTTCGATCGGGTATATTTTTCTTCCATGTCTATATTTCTCAATTTGTTTTCACAAAATCCCTCTTTATTTAATCAAATAATTTATTAAGGAAAATTTATGTTATCCTTGAATTTTTAAATGTTTTTAAAGTAATATTTATAATTTTTATTAAAGGTTCATTTTTAACTTTCTTTATAAAAAATCAAAAGGAATTTTCTTTTTAACGTATATGGTGTTAATAGATTTTCCCCACAGATATAAATTTTTTTATGATATTCATCTCATTACACATGTTTGAAATGGTATTTGAAATATTTTTTTAATAAAATAATTTTTTAAATTTTCTATTCCTTTTACCTTTATTTTCTAAAATAAATAAATTTATAACAAAACCTATATTTTTGATGGATTTATAGTCATCATTTATCTCTTATTAATTTATGACCATTAAATTTATACCGAAAAAATCAATTTATTATGATAATATTTCATTGGACATTATATTTATATTAGGTATCCATATATTTATATCATGGATATGCTTATTTCCTAAACTTTATACCATTCCTATATATGGTGTTATACTGTGAAAGTTATTTGATCAACTGGGTAAATCTTAATATTCCGTATCATTTTCCTAATACAAATATTTATTGATAAGACATATTATTTATGAATGTAATTAATAATTCAATATATGAGGAATTCATTGGACTTAGTAAGTTATAGGCAGAGCCTGTTATAGCCCCTCAATGCATCAATAGGTCTCATGAAACAATCTATTTTGAGAATTTGGCTGAGTCCTTACCCATTTATGTAATATGTATTAGTGAAAGGACTAAAAGATAAGTTTAATATTTTTTACTTTATGAATTCCATTATCATGAGATTATTTATTTATGTACATGTGATTATTTGAATAGTTAAGATATCCATGGATATGTTTCAAGTTTATGTGATTATTTATATGACATTATTTGATCATCATTTATTCTGACCATATTATTTAACATGCTCAAGTTATCGATTAAATGGAAGGTATTTTAATTTATTTAACTTTCCCTATTGATTATTACTTATTTACTCATGATATCTTACACTATACATAACCTTTACTGAGAATTTGAGCTCACCCTTATTTTATTTCCTTTCCCCAGGATATGAATAATGGATCTTTGAATGAGTTCAAGGATGCATAATTTTTTTACTTTCAATATGTTTTTATATTTAAATACCAATATAAAATTATAAATATGTTTTTATATGGTTATTCAAGACTACTAAAACATTTGGTCCTTTGAGATGTGATCACTTGTATCTAATTATAATGTAATAAAGTAACCACTAGCTCTGGGCTATTAGAGTTGGGGTCTTTACAGCACATCCATTTCCCTTAAAATACTAGGGATCATATCCCTCGTATACACATTTTAAAAATTTTTAGGTCAAAAGTCCCAAATCATATAATACCCACAATGTGTTGGGCTTAACCTGTTATTATTATATTATGAATTACCTAATTGATGACCAACCAAAAAATGGAAATTATGATAACAATAGAAAATATCATTATTTTATAATTTTATTAGATACTATGAATATTTTAAATGTAAATAATAGAAAATCATGATTATTTTATATATCCATATTAAAATTTTATATAAATATTATTTTAATAAGATTTAAAGATATCTTTGAAAATGAATATCATAGGGTTGAGGTGTACACTAAATCATATACCATGACATGGTTAGAGTCATTATGTTTTGGTACTCTCTTTCATTTTATGTAATGATGAATGATTTATGATATCATTTATATGATCCTACCATTTCGGTTGTCATATTTTTATCTATTTATACATCATGTGATAATGTGTAGGTTTTTTATTAATTTTTAAATGTGTTACATAGTTAAACATGAATGAGGTTATTGTTATAATGTGTTACATCAAAGAAGTATCGAAGGTTGGCCATTTCATACATTAGGAATTGTTGAAACTTTAATTGGATCTTTAATTTGATGAAGGAATCCTATAAAGTGAATTTTCATGGACCCCATTCAAGATAGTGGAGTTAATTATTTTGACCAAAACCATCTCTTGATTTATTTAATATAAACTTACCTCAGAGGAGGTGCTACCACACCATTTGGAGAAAAGAGGTCTCATTGATGTTTTTGATGATTCTAGCAGCTGGTGGATACCATATATGGGAATAAATTAGTGGTTATTATTAATAGAAATTTTATTAAGATCACTATTGGAATTAGACTTTCATGGAAAGTGAGTTACACATGGATTATCATTTTATCATCCTATTATATTTTTTTATCTTAGTAGGATCTTGGGTTTAATGTCTTGACCCAAATCACTCTATAGTAACTAGATCATAGAATCATTAGGATTTAAGCATACCTTCCCATACAAAAGAGGTAGACAAATATAAAAAAGGTCTAAATAATGATAATGGGGAGACTATATCCTCCAATATAAAATCAAAAATAACTGTATAAGCACAAAAATAAATAAAACAATACCATAAAAATGAAAAAAATCACAATATATTATAATATATGATGTAATGTACCTATATAATTTTATGTCAATCATATAAAAGTTAATAGATCACATATAGACTAATCACATATATACAAACATAAAAGTAACCAAAATAAACTTCCATTCTGACATTGAGGAACCTCCTAACTCGCTTAAAAAACCACAACATCGATACTTTAAACTATTTACACATTCTATTATAATCCAAATGATGATCCCTTACCCTTACCTATGTCATAAACCATACATTCTGTATGTGTCCCCAAGGGTCTGTGTAGGTTTATATTATAAACTCAAAAGTCCAAAACTAGCACTTTTTTAGAAACAAACAATCATTCAACTTTCCAGCCTCTGAGCGGTATCAATATCCCTTATCTCTCACAATTGGTTTCCACAAGGAAACGTTTCATAAGGGGGATCTTAGTTGGTGGTGATACCTCCCTCTTCCTCTCCATTGCTCAGTAACCCTCACCCCCTCTGTCCTCTAAATATTTCTGTCACAAACCAAATACGGTTTCCATAAAAACCGGTGCTAAAATCAGACCGTGATAAGTATCTAAGGGCATTCTCTATCCCCACCAGCTGGTACAAGTTCCTATGTATCATATATATTGGTTTGGTAATGATTTACCCAAATATGGAAATATAAAACATCAAAGCCAATTGATAAACAGAATCTGAAAATTCATACCAAACAAGGTTTAAAAAAAATCCAGAACTGAATACATAAGTTTGAACATATAACAAGAGGTCCAAATACACATAAAAATAGCATAAAAATATCCCCAAGGACTCCACACGACAAGGGGTCATCACCCACAAGCCGTTTCCACAATGCCACACTGTGGATGAGAACTAACACCCCGAACCGCCATCACCCAAAGCCTTTCCGTTACCTGTGTAAAACATGACCTAGTATGCTTACACCCAAGGGGTGTAAGTAGGGTGTGAGACTAATCCCAATAATATGACACCAAAGAGATTCCATAGAGTAAATAATATAAGATAAAAAACATGCCATTTTTGATAAACAAGAGGTAAGGGAAATAATTTATAAATGATGAAACTTTAAAATGTAAACAGTTTTCAAAGGAAATTTTCCATGAAAGTGAACATTCCAATAAAACATGTAATATAATGTATTTTCCAGTCAAAACCACCATATTCCAAATATAAATACAAAAGAGTCAGTGAGAACCAATCTTGGGAACACCCCTAGGCACTAGGTAGTCTCTGGCCCCATGTATCTCATACCTCGGTGTAAAGTAACCATATAAAAATCCATTACCATGCACAAGACACTAGTAGTAAACAAAACCATAACCTATTAGTCCCCAATAATCATCAATATAATTTTTTTAGTGTTGTCCTTATCCATTTTTCTTAGTGAAATAGGGATAAAACCCATCCAAATCACTAGCGTACTAGTACATATCCACCCTCCTAGGTACCTGGGTTTCCCCCTTTGTGCTCAAACCATTATGTCATGATACCAAAAGCCATTATCACATAATAAAATTAGTTATGGTCCTAATTAACTCAAAACAGTAGCTACACATGTTTTTCACCACTTACACCACTCAATAAAACCATTAGGATTTTAATAAAATAACTTCACAAAACTTAACAATATTTTTCACACAAGATCCCTTTAAAACCCAATTTGAACACCATGTACATACCCATATCCAAAAAAATAGATGTTTCCACACCCAAAAAATTTCTATAAACCCATTTCATGATTTATAAAACAACCCCATTTGGCATAACATAAAATAGACATGTAAAACACCCAATTTAACTCCAAATTGGTACCTACAAATCATTTTCTTAAGAAATGTCACCAAAACCAGATTTTTCAGATAGGATACTAAAGGATAAGTGTGCTAAAAATAGAAATTTAGAAAATCTAACTCATATAGTATTGATTACCCACGTAATCACCTACTACAACTGTCAAAACCCTTGAATCTTTGTGTGAAATTTTAACTGCACCACCACCACACAACAAAGGGACTTATATCAAGCCTAAAGCGAAAAGAATATAACATGAAACCCAAGATAAAACCCTAGTTTCTAATCCCAACTTTCTATAAATTATAAAATTCAAGAAGAATTGTAAGAAACCCTTAGCAAAAAGAAAAAAAACCCTAAGCAAATGGGAGGAAGAATGAAAGAGACCCACTTACTTGAGGGATCTTGAAGAAATCACCCCAAATACACTATTAGCTAAATTTCCAAACAACCAAAAATGAAATTTAGGTTTGAATAATTATAATAAGGTCATGTGAGAAGTAAAATGGGTGAAAAAGAGTAATAATTTAAGGAGTTACGAAGGAAACAAGTTAACTCTTCAAATATGGATGATTTGAGAAAGCCTAAGAAGTTTTGCCCTAATTTACGATAAATACGAGATCCAAATAGGGTGTAAAGAGAATGGGGGGTGAAACTGGGTTCAGTGGACTCGGGTGAGGCATTAAATCACTAAAAAGGCATAAAAATTTAATAAGATATTAAATAATTGTTTTTGTTAAAACTCGAAATGGTCTTCCAGGATGGCCTAATTCCTTAAATAAAAACCCAAATCCACCATTATTATGGATTCCTAAAGGGTACAAATTGAAATTTTGGTATTAATAGGTCATGGTAGGTTATTTTTAAAGTGTAATGGGTGCACAATGTTGAAAAATAAAAGAGTTAGAAAAGAAAAATAGACTGGTTTTTAAATATGGAAATGAGCTCACTGTTTGTCCCCAATCATGAAAACTCACCCTTTCCTCCAAAAGTGCATGGGAAAACCCCACAAAAAAGAAAGAATGGAAATTAAATGAAATGTACCTTTAAGATAAGTCATGTATGTGATAATTCTCCCCACTATGAAATAATTTACACCCTAGAAAGTCAACATGATGTTTGATCAGAAAACAAGAATGGGTACTCCTTCTTGATCCACAACTTCCGCTCCCAAGTCTCATCTGTATAATTCCCATGCTACCAAAGAACCAAAACTAGTGTAATAGACATTACTCGAATTACCTTCTATTAGGAATCAACTATTATCACCGGCCACTCAAAAACATACAAATCAGGCTCTATATCCAACTCCTCCCAATTCAGTACATGCAATGGATCTGGGTTGTATTTATTTAACTGGGAGACATGGAAGACGTCGTGGATGGATGTCAACTAAGAAGGTAAGGAAAACCTTTATTACACCATGAAAATATGCTCGGTGATCTCAAAAGGTCTGACATACTGTGACTTCAACTTCCCTTGATTTCCCAATCGATGATGGACCAGACGAGGGGCCACTTTTAAGAATACTATATCACCCACAAAAAATTCTAGGTCTCGATGCCTCTGGTTAGAATAAGATTTATGGTGACTCTAAGCTATGAATAATCACTACCTGATTAACTTTACCTTCTAAAAAATATCTTACATCAGACTTAGCCCCAGTGGTGAGGTCTCACTTACCTCAGCCCAACATAGGGGGGACTGACAAGGCCGACTACAGAGCACCTCAAAAGGAGCGATTCAAATCAAGGATTGGTAACTGTTATTATAATTAAACTCAAACAATACCAAATGGCTATCCCAAGAACCTATAAAGTACAGAAAACATGCATGGAGCATGTCCTCCAAAATATG
Organism: Viscum album; assembly: GCA_963277665.1. Classification (NCBI taxonomy): domain Eukaryota; kingdom Viridiplantae; phylum Streptophyta; class Magnoliopsida; order Santalales; family Viscaceae; genus Viscum; species Viscum album. The sequence continues at coordinate 1,825,525,069 of OY728163.1, forward strand.
ATTGGCCCGCTCTATCTGACCATCCGTTTGAGGATGGTATGCCATGCTCATCTTAATTCGAGACCCCAAGGCCTTCTGAAGGCCTTATGAAGGCCTTCCAAAAAATGAGAAGTGAAATAGGGGTCTCTATCTGAGACAACTTCTGACAACACACCATGGATCCTTACCACTTCCTAAAGATACAAACAACCCAACTAATCCATTTTAGCTATATATCTGATTGGAATGAAGTGGGCTGATTTGGTCAGGTGATTAATCACCATCCAAAAAGAATTCTTACCCTGTGGTGTATGAGGCAAGAAAACAAACAAGTCCATGGAAACATCATCCCACTTCCAAGTAGGAATGGGTAATGGATGGAGAAAACTGGAGGGCCATTGATGATCTACTTTCACCTGCTGGCATGTGTAGCATCTCGACATGAAGTCTGCGATGCATCATCTCATACCGGGCCACCAAAACTACAGAAAAACATCATAATACATCTTGGTGGCATCCAGATGGATAGAACACTAAGAATTGTGGCTAGCCTAAATCAACACCTTCCGAAGAGATAACAACACTACTGAACGACCCTTGAAGCAAAGGATTCCCTCAAGAGACGATGAACAATTAGAAGACATCTCCCTACCATGAAGAAACTGCTTTGACCACTAACAAAGATCATCACCAGGCTCTTACCTCTGAATCAACACCAATAGAGAAGGAGTCAACTGAATTCTCACCAATAACACACCTCTATTGTACTCCTTCATCTCCACATGCATCTGATCAAAGAGTGCCATCAGAGTCTACTCATCACTGTACTTCCTCAAAGCCTGCACTGGGACTCTTCTTCTTAAGGTGTCGGAAACCACATTACCCTTTCCTGGGGTATAGACAATATCAAAGTCGAACCCCTGCAATTACTCGATACAAAGATGCTGCCTCATGTTGAGGTCCTTCTGTGATAAGATATAGGACAATATTTTGTGATCAGAGTAGACCACAAACTTCTCCCCAAAGAGGTAGTGATGCCAAGTCTTCAAAGCATGCATCACAGCTTCTAACTACAAGCCGTGGGTTAGGTAATTTTTTTTCATGTGGTCAGAGTTAAAAAGATCCATATGCCACCATGTGATCATCCTGCATAAGTGCAACACCCCAAGATTCCACGGTACGCTTCTCTTTCAATAATGCAATAGCTTGCATTGTACGCAAGTTTGAGATTCTAACACATTGAGACCAATCAAAGTAGCTGTTATGAATAGTAATATCCACTTTTTAAAATTATATAAATTTTATATTTCAAAATGGACTTCATTTTTGGATTCAAAAAATCGAAATTATCCTAAGTTGAATTTTTTGTAATTTTCTGAGAACTTACAATTTTTTATGAATAGTGAAAAATACTTAAAAACAACTTTTTTAATCAAAATAAATTATAGTGATAAATTATAATATTGAGTGGTTTTAAAGTATCATTAGAATATATTTTTACCATTTTATTCAATGGTGGTCATTAGAATTAATTTCACTTTGAAATTGGACATAAACAATTGTCAATCTTTTGATATACATTGTTTCTTAAAACCACGCTATTTGTTGTGACAGCGGGAATTAATTATAAAATTAATTAATGAAACTTATATTTTTGGAATTTTGTAAAAGAGGCACCATTTTTGAATTCAGAATATCAATTATAGCTTAGGGTGAATTTTTGGTATTTTTCTGAAAAACATCATTTTTTGATGAATAGTGAATCCATTAAGTGGTAGTTTAAAAACAAATTTTTTGTGTAAATGAAACATTACCACTTCTGTGATTTGATTTTAAAAAATATGACATACATGGTTGTCATTAGGAAGTAAAATTTGGTTCAATGGGATTAAAATAATTTATTGGTGAATAGTAACTTTTAAGTTTTATTAATCGCGATTAAATGTAATTAGTGAAATTTAAGGTAAAAATGATATGATAAAAATATAAAATATCTTGAAACTTGTCCTACCATTATTGGATGAGTCATGGCTGACCAATAAAATCCATGGGTCAACTTGGGGACCCCATGGAGCCACTTGTGTAAGAGAATGACATTAATAACTTTTTATTTAAAGTAAAAATAAAATTGTCACAAACATGTGTTGTTTTACTAAAACAATTATTACATGGGGTTATATAAGTTAAGTTTTACACTATAAATATCCATTGGAAATATAAAAATATTTAATACATCATGGTAATTTTTTTATAATTTTTAGACATTAAATAAATTAAATTTTGTATGACACCATGATGATGCAATGATTACCTCATTAATTAACGATTTATTTAAAATGAAAAGATAATGTAAAATATAAGAATTACACTTGTCAAAAACATATTGGATGAGTAAATTTAGAACCCTTATCACCTTATTCTCTAAATACATAATTGTGGGATCTTTGGAATCCGAAAATCACTTCATAATAATATAACATTTCATGACTTTCCAAGAGTGTCCCTCTCCTCTTATAAAAGGCCCCCACGTATACCACCTTATTCACACCTTCAAAGAAATTTGGCTCAGACAACTTCTACCACAATACTCTCTTAACATCCCTATCTTACTCCTAGAATCCTCACTTTGGGCAGAAGTCTTCCCAAGGAATCCTTTGGCTCAAATCAAAACGAGTTACCCGATTTTAAGGTAATGTCTTCTCTTATGTTATTTTGTTTTATTTTGCTTCTCCAACCCCTTAAAATCTTTTTATTACTTTATTTTGTAACAAAAAAAGTATATAAAATATACTAGGATGTTTTTATGATAAGGATTTGATTTAAACTTACACACACCTCCGTCTAATGGTTAAAGAACACACTGTTTCTGTGGGTGACGAAATACTGCCTCACGAAACGATGATTGCTCAATATTCTTTTAACACCTCTCATGGTGGCCATTATGATGGAACTATTTTTTATATATGATATATATTATGTTTAATTTTTCCTTATGCATCTGTTTTTTTCATTTATGGCTCACCTTTAAGATTTCCATTATGGGTAAACGCGATAATTTCATTTTAGGAAGTGCAGACTACCGCCCCCTCAAAGTGATTTGAATCGTTAATGCCTTATGTGGGACATATAAAGGATGGAGTTAATGATATTATATATGATATTATACTGGAATTATAATATACCTTTATATAATTATGATTTCATTCCATTAAATACGAAATAGAAATGAAAGTAGCGTTCATGCGTACGTACGACTTATCGTCTCCATGAACGGTGCATTTCATTTATTACCTCTAAATGTTATGTAATATTATAAATGCATGTATATATTGTATATATATGATATATATGATATCTAAATCATGAATATAATTCTGGATATAATGGATATTTTACCACATGAACAACTTGTAATTATAAGAAGTTTATTTTTGACTTAAGTACCAAAGATCGACAAAACTACTGTTATTAACTTAAATAATTACATAATGTTCATAACATGGTAATAAGTGATATAAAAGGAATAATGAACTTGAAAAAGGTTCTTAAAAAATTATAAATTAACTCTAGTTTATTATTCAGGAGGATAAAGAACAGTCGAGTCAAGTCGGACACGAGGTAAGGGAACTTCTTAACCCAATTTCCGTTCTTTGGGTTAATCTTCTACTTTCAAATTATGTAATGATATTATTATGTAATATCTTGTATTTGTACTTTATTTATGTGTACTTATAGTGAATACACATAATATATCTATTTTATTTAAAAAATTATCTTTGTAAGGGACTTCGTCTCAATCTCCATTCATTGAGGCAAATTTTTTTTTATACACAAATTTCTTTTATACGGTGTATAAACCCCTTTCACTTTTATGTTTATTAAAAATGATTATTTTTATATGAATAATTTTACTAAATGAAAAAAAGTAATGTTTTTCTTGTTGTAAGTATGCGGCGACAACGACTTCTCCACCGCCATGACCATTATTTTAGTTTCATCTTCCTCTACAAGCCATAACTTTTTCTTAAAATGAAAAATAAATACCATGTTTTAATTTTCTTTTATTTTGGTATTGAAAATGGTTTTGATAATTTTTTTATTATATCAATGTATTGTATTGATATATTGTGATTGAAATATGAAAATGTTATGTTTCCTTTATGCATGTTTTATGTGATACGATTATGTTATGATTTATGATATGTTTTAACCTTTTCATATAAGGAATGCATTGGACTTAAAAAGTGACGGGTGGAGCCCGCTATATCTCCTTGATGCATCGGTATGTCTCATGAGACACACTAGTGTATTGGCACGAGGCCTTGAAAAAATATTATTAGTAGTCTTGGAATGAGGCCTTGGCTACGTGGTGATGATAGTCTGGAATTATGCATTCCATCATTATGAAAGTGGTTATTGATATTGGATGTGATTATTCGACCAGTAGAATATCCATGTGAATATGTAAATGGAATTATTTGATTTTACTTTTTCCATATTATGCTGAAGTTCATGTTTAAAAGGATTTTTTTAGTTATACATTTCCTTAAATGTTTATGTTTATTTATAAAAGCTTCCACTATATTGTTATCCTTACTGAGCATCTGAGCTCACCCCTTTCAATGTTTTAATTTTTTCAGGATGTGAAGAAGTATTTAATGAATGACCTGAAGGGATAATATAAGGGGATATGAAGACAGGATGTTGTTGTAGCTTTGTATTACTTTATGATGTAATGTAAAAATTATGAATGTATCTAGTGTTTCAAGGCTACTAAACTAATCGGTCTTTCGAGAATTGATCTTTGTGATCATGCCAATATTACGCAATAATGCACAGACTCTGGGTAACTAGGGTCGGAGCGTTATAGTTGGTATCAGAGGCAGTTTAGTACTAACCATGGAAGATAGATTTAGATAAAATATGATTAGAGAACATATCCCTAAGATAGACTTTGAGGATTAGTATAGAAGAACTTCCTAGAATTTTGTTGTTATAGAGATTTTGTGAGTTTTTTGAGAAATATATCCCTGTCTGGATATGAGCAGGTAGAGGCGGCTCTGGAACATATGTAACTAGGGGTAAAACCCTAAAACCCCGCTTTGAGCTAGACTCAAATGGGAACTGGTGCATGACAACGGGCCTTGCTGCACTCTTAGTTATGACACTCCTGGGGGATATGCTTAGGATAATTATCATTTTCTTTACAAACCATTATGAAGGGTTTATGAGTATATACTTCCTCAAATAAAACATTTTTATGATTATGGATTATATCCATAAATAATTCAATTTATGGTAAGTGTTTTTCATGTTTTTTATTATGTATTTCGATTCATAAACTAATATAGTTTATGACATTGTTTAGAAATGGCGCCTAGTAGGAGGAATGGAAACCGTATCAATGCACGCACTCTATATAGGGATTTCCCTCTTGCTCAAGATAATTATAGTGGAGCTGGAGATACAACTGGTGCTGATCAACTTATCACCATACTGGGACAACTCACTCAGGTTATGAATAATAACCTTACACATATGGAGCACCCTGATCCACAATGCGGAGGATCAATGTTAGACCACTTAATGAGGAAACAACCGCCAACATATAATGGGGGTACAAATCCATTAGTAGCTGAGCAATGGATAAACACCTTAGAGAAAATATTCCATGCCTTGGGGAGTAGCGAAAGGGAGAAGGTTGTCATGGCAGTTTACCACCTCACTGGAGATGCCGATCAATGGTGGTCGCTGATTTAAAACACAAAGGAAGATGAAGAAGTATCAAGTATGGAATGTAGGGAGTTTAAGAAAATTTTCTTAGAAAAATATGTTCCACATGACCATCGAGCAGATATGGAAAGACAATTTCTGAGTCTGAGACAAAAGGAGGATGAGAATGTCGCAAAGTATGAGGCTAACTTTACAAGGTTAGCAAGGCATGCAACAGATTATATACGTAACCCATGAAGTAAGATTGATTGTTTCTTTGATGGGTTAAAACTGTTTCTCCGCCGAGCCTTAGTCTCACAATCTTTCTCGTCGTACGAAGATATTGTCTCATGTGCTATCAAGATAGAAAAGGAATTATCTAAATCTTATGACAATAAAGTAAAGCAAGAGAAGAAGGGAACGGTGTAACAAGAGATAGATAAAGGGGAAAAGGGAAAGATGGATTTTCCATTATGCAATAATTGTGGGAAGAATCACCCCGATACTTGCCTGAAAGGAATGGGAGTTTGTTATAAATGTGGAGAAAAAGGTCACCATGCTCGTGATTACAAGGGAAAGAAAGAGGCTATCAATGTTGAATGCTATAATTTTAGTGAAATGGGGCATTATGAAAATGAATTTCCTAAGCGTCAGGGAAACTTACCTTAGAAAAGGCCTAGGGATCAAGGCCAAGCTTATGCTGTTACTACAGTTGAAGTGGAATAATTAATGTATTGGTGCTTTTGGACTCAAGGATTATATTATGGTTATAAAAATAATGTGATATATATAAGGATTGTACTACATTACTTGTTGTTTTCATTAAGGTTTTAATATGATGAAGGTAATCATGTTTTTAGTATGTGACAATAAGATAAACTTTACCTTGTTTGGGGAATCTGATGTTACAATTTATTTTGGAATTTAGAGACCTTTTAGAGAAAGTCTGGACAAAGGTATTTTGGATAACAATAAAGGTTGGAATGGATTAAGTTGAAGTTTGGATAGTATTTTTTAAGGTTAAAAAATTTATGAAGATTATTTTTGGAATATTATAATACTATAGTTTTAGGAAAAGGACAACCTATAGTTTGGGGGATAACCCGTCACATCAGACAAAGCTGTAGGAATCAAACCCACAACCATAGTGCGACAGACCTTTATTACATACCACTAGCCTACAAGAATTCCCTGGTTAGTACAAAATAGTTTTCCAAATCTAAATGGTATGTGTTAATATTTGGAACCTTGTACGATTAGGATAAATATAATATTTTTGAGTTATATTATCTTTTTGAGTGAAAGCTGGGTTTGTGGTAAAAATTTATAAAAGAATGAAAGTCTACATGAAAAGTTTGTATATTTACTTACGTTCTTAGTAAATCTCCTAAATAAATTTCTCAACTTTATGAAAGGTAACTTCAAACAAAAACGTTGTCGGTTAACTTTTCCTACTGGAGAATCAATGATCGTTTAACCAATCACAAGTTTGTGATTTTCTTGTAGTTAAACTTTCTCCTAATCCTATTTTCTACAACTCTCCATTAGACCTTGATGGTTTGTTTCTCCTCCATATCCATATTTTCATTGAATCCTAGTATGGGCTATCTCGGGTGACCTTTGTACTTCTCTTTCTTTCTTTTAAAGTTATATTTTTATTAACCCTATTTCCGATGTGGGTTTTCCACAAAGGTATTTTCTATTTTCAACCTTTTATTTTCAAAGAAAAATTTCAAATTGCAAGGATGCAATTTATTAAAGGAGGGGAGAATGTAACACCCCAAGCTTCCACGGTACACTTCTCATTCAATAATGCAATAGCTTGCATTGTACGCAAGTTCAAGATTCTAACACACTAAGACCAATTAAAGTAGCCGTTATGAATAGTAATATCCACTTTTTGAAATTATATAAATTTTATATTTCAAAATGGACTTCATTTTTGGATTCAGAAAATCAAAATTATCCTAAGTTGAATTTTTTGTAATTTTCTGAGAACTTCCAATTTTTTATGAATAGTGAAAAATACTAAAAAACAAATTTTTTAATCAAAATAAATTATAGTGATAAATTAAACTATTGAGTGGTTTTAAGGTATAATTAGAATATATTTTTACCATTTTATCTAATGGAGGTTATTAGAATTAATTTCACTTTGAAATTGGACATAAACAATTGTCAATCTTTTGATATTTATTGTTTCTTAAAAACACACTATTTGTTGTGACAACAGGAATTAATTATAACATTAATTAATGCAACTTATATGTTTGGAATTTTTTAAAATAGACACCATTTTTGAATTCAGAATATCAATTATAGCTTAGGGTGAATTTTTGGTATTTTTCTGAAAAACTTCAATTTTTGATGAATAGTGAAACCACTAAGTGGTAGTTTGAAAACTAATTTTTTGTGTAAATGAAACATTACCACTTCTGTGATTTGATTTTCAAAAATACGACATACATGGTTTTCATTAGGAAGTAAAATGTGGTTCAATGAGATTAATATAATTTTTGGTGAATAGTAACATTTAAGTTTTATTAATCGCGATTAAATGTAATTAGTGAAATTTAAGGTAAAAATGATATGATAAAAATATAAAAATATCTTGACACTTGTCATAACATTATTGGATGATTCATGGCCGACCAAGAAAATCCATGGGTTAACTTGGGGACCCCATGGAGCCACTTGGGTAAGAAAATGACATTAATAACTTTTTATTTAAAGTAAAAATAAAATTGTCACAAACATGTGTTGTTTTACTAAAACAATTATTACATGGGGTTATATAAGTAAAATTTTCGACTATAAATATCCATTGGAAAGATAAAAAGATTTAATACATCATGTTAATTTTTTTTTATAATTTTTAAACATTAAATAAATTAAATTTTGTATGACACCATGATGATGCAGCGATTACCTCATTAATTAACGATTTAAATAAAATGAAAAGATAATGTAAACTGTAAGACTTAAACTTGTCAAAAACCTATTGGATGAGTATATTTAGATCCCTTATCACCTTATCCTAGAAATACATAATTGTGGGACCTTTGGAATCCAAAAAGCACTTAATAATAATATAACATTTCATGACTTTCCAAGAGTGCCCCTCCTCTCCTCTTATAAAAGGCCCCCACCTCTACCACCTTATTCTCACCTTCAAAGCAATTTGGATCAGCGAAACTCTGCCAAAATACTCTATCAACATCCCTATCTTACTCCTAGAAGCCTCACTTTGGGCATAAGTCTTCCCAAGGAAGCCTTTGGCTCAAATCAAAAAGAGTTACCTGATTTTAAGGTAATGTCTTCTCTTATGTTCTTTTGTTTTATTTTGCTTCTCCAACCCCTTAAAATATTTTTATTACTTTTTTTTGTAACAAAACCAGTATCTAAAATATACTAGGATGTTGTTATGATACAGATTTTATTTACACTTACATACACCTTCGTCTAATGGTTAAAGAACATACTGTTTCTGTGGGTGGCGAAATACTGCCTCACGAAACGATGATTGTTCAATATTCTTTTAACACCTCTCATGGTTGCCATTATGATGAAACTACTTTTTATATATGATATATATTATGTTTATGTTTTCCTTATGCCTCTGTATTTTTCATTTAGGGCACACCTTTAATATTTCCATTATGGGTAAACACGATAATTTCATTTTAGGAAGTGCAGACTACCGCCCCCTCAAAGTGATTTGAATCGTTAATGCCTTATGTGGGACGTATAAAGGATGGAGTTAATGATATTATGTATGATATTATACAGGAATTATAATATAACTTTATATAATTATGATTTCATTCCATTAAATACAAAATATAAATGAAAGTAGCGTTCATGCGTACGTACGACTTACCATCTCTATGAACGGTGCATTTCATTTCTTACCTCTAAATGTTATGTGATATTATAAATTCATGTATATAATGGATATATATGATATATATGATATCTAAATCATGAATATAATTCTGGATATAATGAATATTTTACCACATGAACAACTTGTAATTATAAGAAGTTTATTTTTGACTTAAGTACCAAAGATCGACAAAAAGACCGTTATTAACTTAAATAATTACATAATGTATATAACATGATAATAAGTGATATAAAATGAATAATTAACCTGAAAAAGGTTCTTAAGAACTTATAAATTAACTCTAGTTTATTATTTAGGAGGTTAAAGAATGGTCGAGTCAAGTCGGACACGAGGTAAGGGAACTTCTTAACCCAATTTCCGTTCTTTGGGTTAATCTCCTACTTTGAAATTATGTCATTATATTATTATGTAATATCTTGTATTTATACTTTGTTTATGTGTACTTATAGTGAATAAACATAAAAGATCTATTTTATTTATAAAATTATCTTTGTAAGGGACTTTGTCTCAATCTCCATTCATTGAGTCGAATTTTGTTTTATACACAAATTTCTTTTATACAGTGTATAAACCCCTTTGACTTTTACATTTACTCAAAAGGAATATTTTTATAAGAATAATTTTACTAAACGAAAAAAAGGAATGTTTTTCTTATCGTATGTATGCGGCGACAACGACTTCTCCTCCGCCGTGACCATTATTTGAGTTTCGGCTTCCTCTACAAGCCATAACTTTTTCATAAAATGAAAAATAAAAACCATGTTTTACTTTTATTTTATTTTGGTATTGAAAATGGGTTTGATAATGTTTTTATTATATCAACGTGTTTTATTTATATCTTGTGATTGAAATGTGGAAATGTTGTGTTTCCTTTATGCATGTTTTATGTGATAAGATTATGTTATGATTTATGATATGTTTAAACCTTTTCATATAAAGAATGAATTGGAATTAATAAGTGACGGGTGGAGCCCTCTCTAGCTCCTCGATGCATTGGTAGGTCTAATGAGACAAACTAGTATCTTGGCATGAGGCCTTGACAAAATATTATTTGTAGTCTTGGCACGAGGCCTTGGCGACGTGGTGATGATAGTCTGGCATTATGCATTCCATCATTATGAAAGTGGTTATTGATATTGCATGTGATTATTCAACCAGTAGAATATCCATGTGAATAAGTAAATGGAATTATTTGATTTTACTTTTTCCATATTATGTTGAAGTTCATGTTTAAAAGGCTTTTGTTTAGTTATGCATTGCCTTAAATGTTTATGTTTATTTATGAAAGCTTCCGCTATATTGTTATCCTTACTGAGCATCTGAGCTCACCCATTTCAATGTTTTAATTTTTCTAGGATGTGAAGAAGTATTTTATAAATGACCTGAAGGGATAATATGAGGGGATATGAAGACAAGATGTTGTTGTATGTTTGTATTACTTTATGATGTAATGTAAAAATTATGAATGTATCTAGTGTTACAAGGCTACTAAAATAACCGGTCTTTCGAGACTTGATATTTGTGATCATGCCAATATTACGCAATAATGCACCGACTCTGGGTAACTGGGGTCGGGGTGTTACAATAAGCACACACCCAATACCCATACCTGAAGCATAACAATACACCATATACCCCTTTCCAGCTTCTGGAAAAATTAAAACGGGGGTGGTGGTTAACCACCTCTTCAGATACCCTAAAGATGAGTAACATTATGGGCCCCATACAAACTTCACCCCTTTATAAGTGAGTGTGATCATTGGTGAAGAAAGCCGAGAGAAATCCTGAACAAACCGCATGTAATAACCATCTAGGCTAAGGAAAATCCTGATCTCGAACACATTCTTCGGCTGATCCCATGACATAATGACACTGATCTTCTTGGGGTCCACCAAAACCCCCTATTATGAGATCATATAACCCATAAATTTTACCTCCCTGATCCATAAAGTGCATTTGGACAACTTTACATAAAGGCGATGCTCTCGCAAAGTATCTTGAACGATCCGAAAGTGATGATCATGTTCCTACTTGGATCCCTAATAAACTAGAATGTAATCCAAAAATACCACAAAAAAAGAATCGAGATACTGATAAAACACCCTATTCATGAGTTCCATAAAGACTTCTGGATCATTATTCAATTCAAAGGGCATGACCAAGTACTCTAAGTGGTCGTACTTTCTTTGGAAGGATGTCTTTGGGATATCTGCCTCTTTCACCCTGAGTTGATGATATCCCAAATGCAGGTCGATTTTAGAAAACCACATTTTCTCCATAAACTGATCTAACAAGTCATCTATTTTTGGAAAAGGCTATTTGTTTTTTATTGTTACCTTATTTAACTTTCGATAGTTAATGCAAAACTAGAGGGATCCGTTAGCCTTTTTAGTGAACAACACACGACCGACCCAAGGAGAGGTGCTCGGACGAATGAATCCTTTGGATTCTAAGTCATAAAACTATGTCTTTAATTTCCTTAGCTTAGTGAGGGACATGCAATATGAGGGAAGAGATATTAGCTATGTTCCTGGTGCCATATCAATCATGAACTCCACATCCCACTCTCTGGGAAAACCTGAAAAATCATCTGGAAATACCTCCGGAAACTCATCAACTACATGAGGCAGTCCAATTTCAAGATAATGAACAACATACTATATCATGAGAAATGATAATTTAAATAAAAATCCCATCTCTGGGAGTGGAGGTCCCACAGGACTCGACCGAGGATCCCATTCCCCACGAAAAACATGACAACTCCCATCAGGTGCCGTGAAACTGACCCGCCACATATAGAAATTGATGTGCGACTAGAAGTTTACTAGCCAATACATTCCAATTATTATGTAAAACTGTTCCATATCTAAGAACAAGAGGTCCCACTCTATCTCAACCCATTACATGGAAAGCACACACGACGAGCACATGAGACCCTGCTCCTTCTTCTTTCCCCACAACATCACCAACTCCATCGCAAAAGACAACAACTCGGTTTGAAAATTCAGTGTGTCCACAAAATGATAATAAATGAATGAAATAGAGTCACCAATATGAAAAAGAGTAGTATATATAGAAGATTCAATCAAAACGATACCTCAAACTGTCGATAGTCCTACCTCTGATCCTGCTGGTGCCTGATCCACCAAATGGAGATGTCTGGTCTCTGCCTGATGACGACTACTAGTCTGTGGGTGTGCCCTAAACTGGCTCTTCCTAGAAGATGACCTAGCCTTACCACCACGACCACCAAATCAATATCCCCCCATCCTCGAAAACTCAAACTGAGCTGGCACTCCTCTTGAATCCACTGATCCTGCCCCACTCTGAAGTGAACGTGCCACCCTAAAAAAGTACTGAAAGTGACCCATTACTCCACATTGATAATAGGGATTTAGAGGATGTTGTCATTATGGTCGGATGTTCCCTGGTCTCCCACACTTGTGGAACATGACCGATCTCTCACTAGAAGCCAGAAATGAAAATTTCCTGGAAGAGTGGCCTGAACTACCACCTCCTTTATTCCCCTTCTCCTCCCTCTTCCTTTTATTATCTAAAGAGATGCCACTGCCCACTAATAATATGGTTCTAGAGAAATCATCCCTCCCTTTATAGTCGATATCCACCATGCACACCCGATCAACCACCTCAGCATATGTCCTCATCTTAAACAAGAAAACCTGAGAGTATATCTCTAGTCATAAGCCTTTCTCAAACCTCTGGGCCTTCTCTTTCTCATTAAAGAAAATTTTAGGAGCATAACAAACCAGATTAGGTAAACGGTTGGAATACTCCATCACATAAGGATCCCTATGAATAATATCCATGAACTCTTGATATCTATCATATGCCAATATTAGGGTAGTACTATTCATTGAAGACGAACTTGAAATATCTCCAGTGCATCTTCTCATTCTTCCCAATTTGGGGTACCAATTCCCACCAATTGTGGCTGGGACCCTACAAAATAAAAGATACAACCTTCAACCTAAGCTCCTCAGGTGTGTCTAAGAACTCGAACATGCGCTCGATCTTTTCAAGCCATTCCTCTGCTTCCTGGGGTTCTATGCTACCTTAGAAAGTAGGAGGCTTATTTTTCAAGAACTCCTACACCTTGTACTTCATAATACCAGTCTCATATTATCTAAAAGAAACTGGAACATGATACAAACCATGTTCTAGATCTTGGACATCTTGAACCACAACCTCTACTAGCCTCTGATCAATTAGCGAGGGAGAACTCTCTTCGTCTTCCTCTCGTGGGTGCATGGGAGATTTTTAGGGAGGCATGTTTCTACAAAATAAAATATTCAAAAGAACAAAAATAATTACATAAATTCTAAAAATTTCATTAATAACATGAAATATAAATAATACAAACACATTAAAATGATAAAAGAAATAACTACCCACCCCCACCTGATATCCTAGTGTAGTCTGCAACCCACACATCTCACCTGGAAGTGAAGTCAAACAAATAATTACAATTCCGCATGGTGACTTGAGGTCTTCTAAGAGAGGTTTGGTCCAAGAACCCTACTCATGACCAAAACTCTGAGTCCCAACAGTCCTAGATCCTGTCTAGCCCGACTCATCCCATAATAATAATATAACCCAAAAACATTAACCCCCTTTGATACCGTTTTGTCACGAACCAAATCTGGTCACCATAAAAACTGATACCAAAACTGGCTTGTGACATGGACTGAAGGGCGTTTCCTATCCCATGGGATGGAACAAGTGCTCATGTATCATATATTTTGGTTTGGGAATGATTTAACTGAATATGGAAACATAAAACATCAAATCCAATCGATAAAATGAATATGAAAATTCATACCAAACAAGGTTACAAAAATGAATAACTAAATAAATAAGTTCAAGCATATAACAATAGGTCCAAATACATATAAAAACATCAGTAAAAAATCCCCAAGGACTCCACATGGCAAGGGGTCATCACCTACAAGCCGCCTCCACAACGCTGCACCATGGATGTGAACTGATACCCCGAACCACCATCACCCAAATCCTTTCCTTTACCTGTGTCAAACATGACCAAATATGCTTACACCCAAGGGGTTTAAGTAAGGTGTGAGCCTTATCACAATATGATACCACCATTATATTCCACAGAGTAAACAATACAAGATAAAAATCATCCCATTTTTGATAAACAAGAGGTAAGGGAAATAATTTCTAAAGGATGAAACTTTTAAATGTAAATAGTTTTCAAAGGAAATTTTCCATGAACGAGAAAATTTCAATAAAATTTGTAAGATACTGTATTTTCCAGACTAAACCACAATATTCCAAAGATAAATACAAAAGATTCATTGAGGACCAATCTCAGGAACACCCATAGGCACTACGTAGTCTCAGGCCCCATGTACCACGTACCTCGGTGTAAAGTAACCTTATAAAAATTCATTATCATGAAATATACACTAGTAGGTAACATAAAAATAACCTATTGGTCCCCAATAATCATCAATATAGGTTTTTAGTGTTATCATTATCCATTTTTCTTAGTGAAACCGGGATAAAACCCATCTGGATCACTAGTGTACTAGTACATATCCACCCTCCAAGGTACTTGGGTTTCCCCCATTGTTATAAAACCATTATATCATGATACCAAAACATATTATCACATAAAAACATCAGTTATGGTCATAATAAAATCAAAATAGTAGCTAAATTTTTTTTCCACCACTTACACCACTCAAAAAAATCTTTAGGATTTCAAGAAAATAACTTCACAAAACATAACAATGTTTTGCACACGAAATCCATTTAAAACCACACTTTGAACACCATGTGCATAACCATATTAACCAAAAAATAATTTTCAGTACCCAAAACATTTCAATAAACCCATTTCATGAGTTATAAAACAACCCCATTGGGAATAACATAAAATAGACATGTAAAACACCCAATTTAACAACAAATTAGTAACTAAAATTCATTTTCTTAACAAACGTTACAAAAAATAGATTTTTAAGCAAGTATAATGAATGATAAGTGTTATAAAAATATAAATTTAGTAAATATAACTCATGTATAATTTATTACAAATGGAATCATCTACCACAAGTGTCAAAACCCATGAATCTTTGAGCGAAAGTTCAACCGCACCACCACCACACAATAATAGACTTAGATAAAGAATAAAACCACAATAATAGACCAAGAAAACCAAGATAAAACCCTAGGGTATAATAACAACTTACTAGAAATTATCAAATTCAATAAGAATTGGAAGAAACCCTAAGCAAGAGAAAAAACCTAAGCAAATGGGAGGAAGAATGAAGGAGACCCACTTACATGAGGGATCTTGAAAAAATCGCCCCAGATACACTAGTAGATGAATTTACAAATAGAAAAAAATGAAAGTGATGTTTAAATAAGTCTCATAAGGTCATGTGAGATCTGAAATGAGGTAAAACGAGTAATAATTGAAGGAGTTATGAAGGAAACAAGTTACCTTTTCAATATGGATGATTTGAGAAAACCTAAGAAGTTCTTCTATAATTCACAATGAATATGAGCTACAAAGAGAGAAGAAAGAGAACGGGGGAGATCCTGGGTTCAGTGGGATTAGGTGAGACTTATAATCACCAAAAATAATAAAAATTTTATAATATTTTAAATAACTAAATTTTTTAAAAACTGGATATGGTCTTCCGGGATGGCTCAATTCCTTAAATAAAAAACAAAATCCACCATTATAATGGATTCCTAAAGGTTCCAAATTGAAATTATAATGTTAATAGGTCAAGGGAGGAAATTTTGGAAGTTTAATGGGTGAATAATGTTGAAAAATGAAATATTTATAAAAGAAACAATTGTTTTTTAAATCTAGAAATGATCTCACCATTTGGCCCAAATCATGAAAACTCACCCTTTCCTCCAAATATGCATGGGAAACCCAAAAAAAAAGATGAAAATTAAATGAAATGTACCTTTAATATAATTAATGGATGTGAAAATTTCATTCCCTGATGGACCCTTTTGGTTTAGGGTTTCCTTTTCCTCTTTTTTATTCAATTCGTGCATCTTACCTTCTCTTAGGTTTCATCTTCAATGGATCCATTTTTGGGCATCTAGATTTGTCTCCATTTGAGACTTCTTGATGATGCTTCATGCAAGGTTCTTTCATATTGGTTCAGTTCTTTATTCTCTTACAAGGAGAATGGTGTGATATACTACTGTGGCCTTATACTACTCTTTCTCTACTCTGACCTCAAGATCCCTCATTCCCCACCTAGTCATATAGGTGTGGTGGCCTTCAACAAGGTTTTGCAATGTAAGGGGAGAGTGGTCGATGGTGTTCTATGTTAATTCTTCATTGGATTATTTCAATCCATTGTTTCCACCAGTGGTGTTCTCCCTCTATTTTGTTTTTTTATTTTCACTTGGTTTTTTCTTTTTGGGTTTCAGTGGGATTTTGCTATGGTTTTTTTGTGGATTTGGATTCTTCTGACTAGAGATGTTTTGATGTTTTAATGGTGGTATTCCAATTTATTGACAGTTCTCTCCCTTGATAATGATGATGTTTCTATCTGGAAAACTACTTTTTTAGGATTACTACCACTCAACTCTACTCTAACTTTCTAGTCCAATGATCCCTTCCATGTAGGTTTGGTGTGGTGGTCTTCATGGAGGTTCTGGGTGGTGTTGTTTTAGAAGCTAGTGGTCTCTAGGAGGTGTGATTGACATTTTTTTCTCTTGTGTTGGGTCACTTCTGTCATTTATCCATTCTATCATGATGATGTTTGAATTATTATGAGGTGAGATCGATTCTTGAGGTTGGTTTGAAGCTGTAGTGGATGATGGTCAACAGATCTCATTGGTGTAGTGGTGTCGATGATAGAGAGCGTACCTGTCAAGGGGTTCATCTTGAGGGGAATATCTATTCAAGAGATTCAAGAGGTTATTAATAATTTATGGGTGTATTGTTTTTTATTTTCATATTTTGGATGTGGTGTTTTGATGTTTGAATTTTGAAATCTGGATGGTTTAGCTTGAATCTGTGGAATTTGAGGTTACCACTTAACCATGAAGTGGATTTTAAAAATAAAAAAAGTATTTAGAGGATGAACTCAATCGGTCACCACCAATGGTGTTCCTAGATAATATCCATATGTATAAAAGTGTATGAAAATTATAATAAAAAACAAATAAGGCATACCACTTAACCCATTCTACTCATGTTTGACTAGCCATGAGTGGGACTTTACCTAGTTCTGTCAGTGAAAAAATGGAATAATGCATCCATAATATATAATACCAAAAGTTCACTCAACCTTCCAACTAGTTTTTCAGCATATTAAATCACACACCAATCCATGGAAAAAATAACCACCCTATGTCAACCATGATTCCCTAAGAACACATCTACAAACCATATAACAAGTCCCATGATCACCCAAACCCTTTACCAGCCGATGACTCAATATAAAATGAACCTTGAGGCATAATGAGACCCTTATTTTATCATTTATAGCACATTATTTCTAAAAAAATATATATATAAGGCATACTACTCCCACCTAGTGATATCAATCATGGAAAAGATCCCATGGACACCTACGATATATCCCTCCTTCATAACTATACTTAACACCATTACCCATATGTTTCTTAAACTACAAAGGATACCACTAAAGAACAATGCTCGGAACATCCTCACATGCCCCACCCTATGTGCCTATGACCCCAATGGAATCATTATTATGGTGAGTGTAAATCACTAATAACCTATGACTATAACACATCTGGTTTACCTTTATCACCCAACCAATGATAGTGTTCATCACCACCATTTTTATTCTGACACCCCATGTTGATCCATCACCAGGGATAAAACATCACTCATGGACACATGTGTTACACCAATTATATTACTAAGGAACTATATTAACCACTATATCCTATGGTTCACTACTTTTCAACACACAACATCACAACCGTTAATGTATTAATATAAAAAACCAAGAAAACAAGAAATACCTATCCAAGATCGTCAATACACTCATTAGACTACCCATAAAAATCTCACATGAATAATAGAAACTATAATAATTTTTATACTTGGTCTTATACATGACCCTAAGAATGTTAGATTACCATGTGAAGAATAAACATGTGCATAACACTAAAAATATTTAGGAACTATGATGAAGACCTATTGTGGGGCATGGTAAAACAAATTTTTATTACCTAAGTATAGTATATTCAGTTAACCTTAGGCTATCACTAAAATATAAGTGCACAAAAAATATGGTTTTCACCTTTAATATTGTTTGAGAGAATTGAATTGATTTTATTTTTGAGTAATTGTTTTATAAAATTGAGAATTTGGACATTAAATTAAATGATTGATTAAAAAAATAGATGGGAGATGGCGATCAAGTTAGGGTTGGATAGACCTAATACAATGCTATCATAGTTTCTAATTTAAACCAAATTTTCCTCTATTGAGTGGTAAGATATAGAGATTCATCTAGTGATTTCTCTCTCTTCGTTGACTATATGGTTATGGTGAGGATATCCCTAATACAAGTTTCAAATGGATTAATCCTCACTCATATATTCATGGACTTGTAGTAGGTCCTCTTGATAAATTAGGGGAATCATTTTAATTGGATATTATTATTCCCTAATTATAAAAAGTTTCGGTCACACTTCTTTGCATGTGTTGGTGATCACCGAGAAACCACCACCCAACCCTAATCCATTTCATAGTAAATAGATTAGAACTAGGTGGAGGAAGATATGGATCATCAACCAAGGAAATTGAAATTAAAATAATCTAAACCTAATGAATTTTCATAATGTATTAAAAACTAAATTAACAATAAAAATAATATAGAAGAAGATACAAAGTGTTTTTATTTAATTAAGCACATAAACTCAAACATTACATTTTTGTCTATCCTCCCCCCTTTTCTGACCACTCAAAAAAACTGCCCCTCCATGTATAGGGTTGTTGAGTTTATTTAGAATAAGGGAGACATCATAAAAATGAAATAAAATATAATAAAGGAAAAGAAAGTAGAAATGTGAAAAAAAGTTCATTGTCCAGAGCTTCCCCTTTATGATCAACCCCCTTTAATCCACCCTAATTACTATATTTATAGGCTTTTTTCCACTATTGGGAACCATAAATGGCCTCATAAATAGGACAAAATAATCACAAGACATCAAGGGGAATCAATCTTGGTCCTAAAACAAATTATCATCAAATATGATTTTTTTTATGAGCCCAGTCAAGTGTTTTATGTCATAAAAGGTCATTTTACACTATGAAATGTTAGAGGAATAACCTTGGGAAGGTTTTATAGCCTAAAATTATGTATAAAATAATATTTTTGGGATAGTCACATCGTGACCCACGTTGTGACACATATTTTTCACTCCATGATACATTATACATTTATCTAGAAAGATTATTCTCCTTTTCACTTTTTTTTACCCTGAATTATTCATTTATTACAACATAAACACATACTTACGATGCTAAATGGAATTATCCAATAGTTTTTACTCCATTTTATATCAGTTCTTTTCTTTGAATCCCTTGGACATAGACTTTGTCTATGGGTCATCATGGGCTATCTTCCACATCACAAATTCAACACTTTTAAGGATAATTTTTAGTCAAACTATGTATCCTTCCCTGAAAAAATAAAATAGTTAAATATTATAAAGATTAAATAATTAATATATGAAAATAATTCATTTTATATAAAAATAATTAAGAAAAATATGATTATTTCAATTTCCCCACACTCAGAAATTGCTTGTCATCAAACAAGTACTATAAATAAAAAATATAGAGGAACATAATGTTATCAATATCTAAATTTTAAACAAATTATTCCCCCAAGGTTTAGATCAGTGGTAGTAGTCATGTGGGGACTCAGTGAGGTCTCGAGTTTGAGTCTCACTGAGTACTTCCCGGTCGAATTGTTGTATGATTTTCATTGTATTCGTCCCCCTCCCCAAGACTATTTTAAAAATTCAAAGAAATTAAATCAAATGATTATAAATGGGGGATAAAACATAAGATAAAATCATCAATTCAAGATCAAAATACTCAAAGATACTAATCAATCTAAGTATTTTAGTATTTCTCATTGAAAAATGAAAGTTTCTATCATTTCATTCATTCATATATAAAAATTCATTATTATAAAACATTACAAGTCACGGTTTACCTCAAAATGTAATCTTTTATCTCATAAATAATGATAAAAATTCAATTATATTTATTCCTTTATCATGATTACATGTACCATTTCCATAGGATTGAAAAGTATATACATTCTCTACTTTGTAAAGAAAAAATTCATATAAACTCATGAGGACTTTGTAATAAAGGTTTAGATAAATATGAGGCTTAATATTGGTAAGGAATTATGTTACAAATATTAAGCCTCAAAATATAGGTTTCTCTCTAAGTCATACTACTTAATATATAATGTAAGTGCAATGAAAATCTATCCTATAATATGACAACTCCCACTTCCCAGAACTCAAAGTAATTTCATGATCACTGTAAGTATAAGGAAAGAATTTCACCTTACTGAATTTTTATCTATTTTTTGGTTCATTTTTTCAAAATTTATTATTAGAAAAAATATCACATCCACCACCTAACCACATAAAATCAAAATATCATCAGTTTGGCAATGATGATTTTTGATTTTCCCAAAACACAAACCATTTTTTTGAAGTTTTTCCTTTTTTTCTTCCAAGAAGGGGAAAAAGTAAGTGTATTGGATATAACATGATCCTATACCAATACCTAAAATAGAACCCCCACAATTTTACATACAATGTGATACATCCCTCCCACCAATAATTCCCACACCTCCATAGTTAATCTTTAACATATCATGCAATATAAATAGAGCAGGGTAGGAATTGATATAAATGGAATGTAAGATAGATCATTAATAGTGAGGTTATTCATGGATTCTATGGGATTCACAAGGATTTATGTAAAATATGGAATCAAGGATAATATCTAAATAATAAAAATTACCTAAATCATATTAAATGTGGTTTTGCATAGTCATATCTTCAATAAGATCCTATGTAAGTTCTGATAGGTGGAATGTCCTAAAACAAGACAAGAAATATGCCCAAGATAATATAAAAATTATTTGGTTTATAAATACTATAAATAATATACCATTTAATTTGGTAAAATCACTAATGTCATGAAATAATTATAAAAAACCAATCCATATAAATTTCAAAAAATCAAAGTATAAAAAATGGTAGGTAAATTTAATTTTTATAAATCAACAAATTCCTCCAAATCACGAATCATTAAAAATAACATTCTCTTCTTCCCTATAATTATCAAATTTCCCATTTAACTCATTAAATATCATTATCATTAAAAACCAAAACATTTAACCATGTGATTATTAAAAATATTATGTCTCCTCAACCCATAAAGGAGAGAAATAATGATAACAAGGGGGATGAAATGTTCTTAAAATCCCAAAAATAGATTTTCAAACAAGAATATAGGGTTTATAAAAGATAATTAATTGTAAAATAAAAATACCCTTATTAATTATGTTATAATTTTAATTTCATAGGTGATTACTTAAGTAGTTTTATTTGAAAGTTTTTACGATGTGAGTTCTTCTTTTATGATGTAAATTCTATTCGAATAGTGTAAAATCCCTTTTTGTAGAGTGAATTTCGGACTGCTTCTTGGTATTTCCTTGTTCAATTTTTATAGTCCAAAAAATAACAATATAAAAAATTATAGTGCATTCCTATTGAATTATGATCAAATTGGACTTAGGGGAAGATTTGACTAAAGAAAAAAAACATGGGTTGCCTCTCAGAATAAATTTTGTTTAACATCATTGGATCGACTAAAAGAAACAGAAATTTAAAGAAATCCTAGACTATAATATCCCCCACACATAATTGATGTAGTTACCTCAATAAATTTAAATTTATCATTCATATATATTAATTTAAAATGGAATTACTACATTTAATCAAATTTAAAGGAAAGGTAAAATATAGTGGGTCTTTATTGGTAATTAGGGAGGAGTGTAATCACCTCCACTAGTTCCTGAGGTATGGCCCCATGGTACATATTCATCCTCTAAAAATTTATCATTAATGGATTTTCTCCTCTATATTTTACAATATACATATCACTAAAAGGGTATACATGAATAATAGTAAAATTTCCTTCCCATATTGAATGAAATTTACCTAGCATAAGTTTGAGTCTAGAGTTATAAAACAACACTTAATCTCTAGGGTATAAGGTTTTTGGTTTCATTATATTATCATGGGATATACTTGATATTTATTTATAAATATTTAAAATTTTAAAATATTCACTCCTTATTTCTTATAGCTATTACAAATGTAATATCATCTCTTTCCTAGATTTATCAAGGTCTAGATTCTTCTATTTCATAGCCCAGTAGGATTTGTGTTCCAATTACATAGGGAGGTGGAATATATTTCCATAAATAAATTGGTTGGGTATCATTCCTATGGATTTATTATAGGATATACTATAATACCTTATGTTATTTTCCAAATTTTGGCTCTATTTCTACCTGTTGGGTTTAAGAATAATTTTCAGAATTCCTTTGATTTATCTATTAGAAAATTCTACTTGGCCATTTATTTATAGTTGGTATGGGGTTGATGTTTTAATATTCACCCAATACTGATTTAGGAATGGATATATTTTCCCATTGTATAAGTGGGTCCCATGATAACTAAGGAAGAATCATGGTACTTGAAACCTAAAAAATATGTTAGTCCTGAGAAAATAATGGAAAACATTAGCATCATTAGTATTGGTGGATTTTGATTCCTAACTTTTTGAAACATAATATAACACTAGTAGAATATAAGAATTACCAAATTAAATTTGTAATGATCTCATAAATTATATGCACCACAATTCAAAATTTTCATAGAAGGTAATTAGTTTTTGGGGAATCTCTTTTCTTTTTGATATATTTTTGAAAAACTCGCATTTTCAAATTTCTTAAAAAATTAATGTGTATCTTTAAAAAAATTGGGCCAATAAATTTTAGATTCTATGACTTTATTGGATATCCTTTAGGATCCAAAATATCCTCCATAATATAATATGTGAAATAATTAAAAAACTAAATCAATTTCTCTTTTAGGTAAACATAATTTAATTACATGATAAGTACATATCTTCTAGAGGAATGTTCTTCCCTAATATAAATTTCAGAGTCAGATTTTTTTTGATACTGATGAGTTTAAATGAGATGGAAACTGAGATGTGACCAAATAATTAATGATGTTAGTATACTGTGATACTTTACCATCCTTGATGTAAATTTATTCTTTAGTAAGTTAATCATTGATTGGGTCTTGATTTATAATTTCTGCTTCATTGGTGTGGAATAGTCGACGTAGATGACCAGCCACCTGATTTTCAGTTGAAATTTTGTATTTAATTTCTAAATTGAACTCTCTTATAAGAAAAATAAATATTAATAGAATTTTATTAGAATCAATATTCTTCATTAGATGCCTAAGATCTCTATAATCATAAAAAAACTTTATTTCAAAGTAGATAAGATCTAAATTTATCTAGAGAAAATATAACTTTAAGGAACTAAATTTCTATAGTTGTGTATTTGATCTATATACCATGTAATTTCTTGGAATCATAGAAAATTACTTGAAGTTTTTTATCAATTATTTGTGAGAGGGATTCTCTTACATCTTGGTTTGATGAATCACAAATCAACACAAAAGGATAGTCACAATTGGGTGCTTTAATTATCAGTGGTGTGATATAACTTTAGTTCAATTGATTAAATGACTTCCTACCATATTCATCAACATTAAACACATCTTCTTTTAGTAATAATATTGAGAGAGGGAGATAATTATTACTGAATTTTTTTTATGAATTTTTTTTAAAATATGGCAGTTCCTAAAAAGGATCTAACATATTTTAAACAAGGTGGGTATGGAAATGGATTAATTAATTTAACCTTTTAATTATGTACATTAATAAATTTCCCTAAAATTATGTGCCCCAACACTATTCATTTTTCAACCATGGAATGAATTTTTTTTAAGTTTAAAACAATATTTTTTTTTCAATTCATGTTTTCATATGTTTTAGAAATTATTTAAGAAGTGGTCTAAATATTTTTTGAAAATAATAAATTTCCAAGAAAAACCACAAGGAAGTATTCAATAAAATCTGAAAAAATACTTACCATACAAAATATAAATGTACATGGGGTGTTTCATAGCCTAAAAGTCAACTGATTGTACATAAAAGTTTCCAAAGGGATTAGTTAAGGTCATCTTATCTAAGTCTTCTAGTGTTTTTGGTACCTAGAAGTATGTTGAAAAACTGACTAATAAGAAATAATGAGTTTTTCCTATCAGTATTTCTATAATTTTATTATTGAATGGGATGAGAAATTGGTATTTTTTTGTAACTTGATTCAGCTTCCTATAATCAATACACACCCTCCAACTGTTTTACACTCTCGTAGGGATCAATTTTTTTTCATTTTTAAAAGTGGTAAGATTGGTTTTATTTAGGAAAACATAGATTAGACTGACCCATTATGACTTAGAGACTGGGTAAATTATGTAGGATACTAACAATTTTTATATCTATTTCTTACCAAAATCCATTATGGTGGGATAAAGTATTCTTTGGGGTTTCTTGAATGGTTGGGAATCAACTTTTAAAAATATTATATGAGAGTAGACCTTGGGGTTAATCCCTGAGATATCACCTGAAATCCATTATATGTCTTAGCATTTCTTTTAAAAAGGATAGTCAGAGCTTGTTCTTAATAATAAGGGAGGTTATTGGAAACTATGACTGGTAATTTCCATTCATCCATATGGTAGACATATTTTAAATCACTTGGAAGTGGATTTAGCTAAAGACTTGGGCGGTTATTTAAGGGATGATATTGAGTTGATATTTCATACTTCTAAGGCATGGATATCTTATATCATGTTAGTTTATTTTAGTAAATAATCAAACAAAAAATCAAAATTAACATATTATTCTAACTCAAAATTATAATTTTCAGGTTTTTGGGTATTGGTAACTTCAAAAAATAAATTCTATCAGAATGCTAAGAAATCTCAAAGAATACTTGAATCTTTAATTGGTTGTGTACCTTATTTATGAGAGATCACATTAGGTGAATGCTTACTTGATATATGATTCATTTCATCAATAATGGTGAATTCTACTATACTATCTTTAAGTTCCATTGTGAGGGTACCTTCATGGACATTGATGACATACTTTACTATATTTAAGAATAGCCTCCCCAAAATGATGGATTAGTGGCATGGTACTCTAGATCCTTTCATAATGAGAATATAAATGTCTGTTGAAAAACATAGTCCTCTTACCCCTATGAGTACATATTATACAACCCGAACTTGGAATACAGTCGATCTATTTTATAATTGTACCACCAATCATATAGGATTTAATTCTACAATTTTTAGGGATAAAAACATTTAGTGATGCATAAAATTTATTGAAGCACCCAGATTATATAATGAATCAATAAAATTTAATGATCTAATAGTATAGGGAATAGATAATTTCCCAAGATCATAAAATTTTTATGGTATTGATCGTGTGGTCTGTGATGAGATGCTTTTCCTTAAGATGATTAACTCATTTCCATAAAGGGTTATTATATTTATGCATAATCCCTTTAGAAAATTTTTATATTTAGGGATTTTTCTGATCACTTACAATAGTGGTAAATTGATTTCAACCTTATAGAAGTTTTCTTGAATTTCCTATTGAAGTATATCCTCTTATCCCTTCTTCAACTCAATTAATCTAGAAAGAAATAGTTCCTAAATATTCTTATTTTCTCTTTTTAAGGGAATTTATGATATTTACTTTCTAAAATTAGTTCTCACATATTAATTTTTTCTCACCCTATCATATTGGAAGGTAATGTTGATATTTAGAACTCTACTTAGAATCATCATACTTTATTTATTCAGGTGGATGAAGCTCCTTTCAAATTCATGTTATAATCACTCTCATACTTTCCTTTGGATTAAAACTATTTTCACTGGTATTTTACCTAGATTCTTAGTTAGAAATTATATAAGAGTTCTATATTGGTTTGTTATATCTTTTACTGTATTCGTTAACTATGAAATTCCTAAATATTTGTGTTTCTTCTGAGAACTTATTAAAGGTTTATCAATGGGATTCTATTGAAAATATGGTGGTTGAAAGACTTGCTGCTGATTGGGTGATTTATAAGTTTTTTGAAATGCTAGTGGGTTATGGTATTGTTTCTTCTGGAATGATGGTTGATTAGGGTACTAGTTTTTACTGAAATATATCACCTTGTTTTATTTCTTTTCATATACTGGTTGGTTCTAGGTTTGATGCTACTTATTTTGATATAATTTCCATGTTTGAAAGGATACTGCACCACTTTCGGTTTCATATACCTCAGGACACTAATTAGTAAAATGATTAGAAGAATAATATGAAACACATATATAAGGTGGGTTTTTTTCCACTCACATGGTTAATATTATTTTTTCACATTAAACTAATTAGTTCATCAATATTTTTTTATAACTTTTGGTTATGAGTAAGAAGTTTATACCTTATGTATACCTATGGTTCCCATACTTCTTATTCTAAATTGTTATGAGTTTTTCAGGATCCTTTCAATCATAAACTTGGTTTCTAATAGAAATTTTACTATCAAGGATCCACCATACAAGGCATCAAAAATTTTGTGGTCATTATTGAGTAGACCTTGATAAAATAAAACAAGGAAGTGATTTCCCCCTATTGTTTGATGCGGGCAACTAACACAAATGTTATTGAACCTATCATAGTATCCGTTGAATGCCTATCCAGTTGAATAAAGAATATCATGAATCTCATTTCTAATCTCTATGCTTCTGTATGAAGGGAAAATACTTCTCATAAATCATATCTTTTGGTCTTCCCAATAGTTTACTTCACCTGGTTGTAGGTTGTACAACCATTCTTTCAAATATCCCTTAAGTGAAAAGTAGAATACCCTCCACTTGACTTGTTTTTCGATCACTCCTCGAGGCTTAAAGCCTGAGCATACATGTATATATTCCTGAATATGTATGTTCAAGTATTTTTATACAAGAACATGGAATTTAGAATGAATTTGAATCATGTTAATTATAAACTCAAAAATCATTCTCTAAATCACGTGAAATGAGTTAATTATATTGATTTGTGAGCTGTAGTGCACAAAGATCATACATAATTAGTTCGATATTTCCATCCATTTCTTCAGATTTAGAGTGAACACTAAAAGTGTCACTTGAATCTGTGAGTTTTATCTCCTCAATTTTTTTAAGTTTATTTTTCTCATTTGGGTTAGTGTTCTTTCATTTTAATGATTAAAATCAATAAACAAATCATTATTACTTCAGGTAATTCAAGTTCAATTTTTTGGTTGTTTTTTATGGAACTGTATCCCTGAAAATGGATCTAAGTTTGACACATACTTATTATGGGGAACAAATTTTTATTTCCTAAGTATAATATAGTCAGTTAACCGTAGGTTTTTTTCTAAAAGAGGAGTGCACAAAAAATGGGTTTTCACTTTTAAAGTTGTTTGAGAGAATTTATTTGATTTTATTTTTTAGAAATTTGGTTGTGAAATTGAGAATTTCGAAATCCAATTAAATGATTGATTAAAAATAATTGATGAGAGATGATGATTGAGTCGGGGATGGCTAGTCCTCATGCAATTCTATCTTAGTTTTTATTTTTTACCAATTTTTTTCTACTAATTGGTAAGAGAGGGATTCATCTACTAATTTTTCTCTATCCCTTGTCTAGATAGTGATGGGGAGGATATCCCTAATATATATCTCAAATACTTCTATTGTCCTTCCTATTTTCATGGCATTGTAACTGGTCCTCTTAATAAATTAAGGAAATCACCCAATAGGGTATTTTTATTCCCTAGTCACAATAGTTTTGATCGCCATTCATCACACACGTTGGTGATCACTAGGAACTGACCACCCAACCCTAATATATTCTGTAGTAACATGACATGCATTGGAAGGAGGGAGATATGGATCATCAACCAAGGTAATTAAAATTAAAATAATATAACCCTAATTCAGTTGTTACTAAAAACTTAATTAATATTTGAAACCAGATGGTAGAATATAGAAATGGATTTTATTTAATTAAGTATAAAAACTCAAACATTAGAATTTTGGTCTAACCTCTCCCTTTCCTAATCACTCAAAAAAACTACCCGTTCATGGATAGGGTAGTCAAGTTGATTCAAGATAAGGGAGATATTACAATAATGAAAGAAAATAAAAGATAGGGAAAATAATAATAAAAGTAGTTCAATAATAGTTCATCATCTAGAGCTTCCCCTCGCTGACTGATCCCCTTCAATCCACCATTATGCCTCTATTTATGGGCTATTTTCCCATCCCCAATAACCATAAATGGCCTCATAAAAAGGTAAAAAAATCAATACACATCAAGGAGTCTTCAATTGTGGTATTAACATAAATTATCATCAAATATGCTTGTTTCTAAGCCTGATCAAGTGATTTAAATTATAAATGGTCGTTTTATTCAGTAAAATGTTCAAGGAATAACCCTAGGAAGGTTTTATAGACATAAGTTGTTGATGTAAGAATTTAGAGGGACCTTTAGGACATAAAAAATATGTGTCACACCATGAAAATGTTGTCTTTACTTAGAAAGCTTCCTCTCATCTTAATTATATTTACACCATTAATTATTCATGTCCTACACTATAAACAAATATTTACAATGTAAAATGGGTTTTTATAGTAGTTTTTCTTGATTTTATCCTGATTCTTTACTTTTAAGCCTTAGACTTAGTTCTTTATCTATGGGACATCACAGTCCATCTTCCACATCACGAATTCAGAAATTTTAAGCTTGTTCTCAATCAGAATCTATATCCATACATTAAAAACAAAAATAATTAAATACCTAAAAGATTAAAAAATGAATCTACACAAACAATTCATTTTATATAAAATAATCATGAAAAATATGGTTATGTAAAATTTCCTAGCAAGAGTTAGTAAGAACACACATACCAAGGAACTTTTGATGTTCTAAATTCAATTAAAGGAAGTCATGTTATATAGATAAACCTTTGATTTAGGGTGAAACAAACAAAAAAACAAGGAAATAATGAGAGGAACCAATATTAGACACACAAGGAAAACTATACTTATGATTACTCTCCATGATAAATGAAAAAAATAAATGGATATATCGCAAGATGGAAATAATAATGAGATAGCGAGATAAGGGAGTTAGGGTGTACTAACTATACCATTGGTTGAAATGGGAAAACCATCTTTTAATATTTTATTTAATCAATAAATTAATTATTTTAAAAAACTAAACCCAAGAAAAATTACAGTCTGACCATCTAGATCCTGACTAATAAACAAAATTTAATTGAATATATTATTTATATTAAATTATACATTTTCCCCTTGTGAAAGATATGTTTATTTATGGAAAACATGGTATTAAATCATGCATTTTAAAAGTTGATGAAAATTATATTTTTAATCGTTTAGTGTTTATTATATTATTTTATACATAAATAATTTTATAGTTTTTAATTGCACTTTGAATTTCATTAAAATGTTTTCTACTCAATGTTATACAATTTTCATTTAGTCCACTCTTGTTGAATAATATATTTATTATGAGAAAATGAAACATGAAGATAAAGTTGTATAAGAATAATCAACATGGAAACCATTTCACCATTTGGGATATATCACCTTCATTCTCACTTGGATTGAGATAAAATTTATATAGGAGATAAGGGATCCAATTAAAAATAATAATCCTTATGAAATGATAAATGGATCATGTGTTTTAGTGGTCCAAAAGTCTGTGCAAGTTGGATTAAAATATTTAACTGAATTTCCCATTCACACTTTCTACCACTTGTAAATATAGCCTCCCTTAAACTCTATAAATGTTTGTTTTTATAATTTAGAGGGTTTTGAACATGAATTTTAGGATTTATGGCATAATAGAAGTGTTATTACTCAATTTATCCATGAATTGGACAAGATATGACTCTCTAAGTAAGGATCCCTTCTACAATGACTTCTTCTTCCTCTTCATGTTGTATCTTTAACTTATTTTAATAAAATTATCCATTTTTATTTAATTTATATTATTTTATTAAATTTTAATTCTATACTCCCTAAATTATTTAGTCTATAAATCAAGAGTATAAATGTGATTGATTTATACACTTTTTAGATCTTTGCATATGCTAGTCATTCCTTGATGACAGCTCTGCACATGAAAGAGTAACTTTTATTAGTAATTTATATAATTATAAATTTTTTAATTCAATAATATTAATATAATTACTTTTAATATTATCTATGAATTTTGTTTTTTATTAAAATAAAGTGATAATAATTTTCACACGAGGTTAAGAATGTGTGGATCGTGAGCGCGTAAGCTTAATTGTTAAAACCAAACCATGATTGATTATTTTGTAGAGTTTAAATATAATACATAAAACAAATTTCTCCTTATTCCCAATATGGATATGATACCTAATTCACCACTTACCATATGCTATCCTTGGAATGAAAATAAAAATAGGGTGCTCTGATTGCACATTTTGGAGTTATCCTTGGGTTTAATTCCTTTTATATTTGTTTTTGAATTAATTCTCATTGGATTTGAGGGTTAAAAAATACAGGGATAATAATTAATTCTATTTTAATTTGAATTATAATGAATAATAAGTAATTAAAGAGGTAAATATGATTGATTACTCCTTTTAAAAAAATGTTCTAAAAAACATTCTCTCATTGAATTTTATTTCTCCAATTTCTAGAACAAAAAAATATTCTTCATGAAAACTCATTATTATAAACACAAATAAAAATACACCTTTCTAATTGGTCCCTATTATTTTATTTTTATAACACATTTTATATTTTTTTAAGTATTTATACCTTGAGATAATGACCTTGGTCAACCACTCCAATGAACCTAAGCACTAAAAACCACACATATTTTATGAGCAACCATGAAAACATGATTCAAATTGGCACCGTTTTTAGGGAGTGAAATAACTTTCAATAAAAAATTAAAGGAATTTATATATTTTTATTTCATTATTTTATTATTTTATTTTCCTTAGTGCCATTAATTTTCATAATTTTTGGTTTTTTAGACCATTAATTGAAACTTATCCTCATGATATTATGGTCCACATTTATCTTTATATTTTTTTATCTAATATAGGAAATAATCCCATCCCAAGGAATTATTTATTCTTGGCCCTAATATTGAATATAGGCTTATGTATCAAGTAAAATAGTCTTTGTTTATGGGAAATGTAAACATTTAACCCATTAAGAAATTCCTTTATTTTAGGAACATTGAAATTGGAAGCACATCTGAATCAAATTTAGAGATGGATAAAATGGATACAAATAAAAATATTGAACTTTATAGAAACATTAATGATTTTTTATACTTTATGATAATTATAAACCAAAATTCATTGCATATCCAGCTCTAGAATATGAATTTGAGCTAAAACATAGGTTAATACACCTTCTTCTAAAATTCTATGGCCTCTCTAATGAGGATCCAAATAAACACCTTAAATAATTTAATATGTTTTACTCAAAAAAAAATAACTAAGGAATGTTTCTAAAGACTAAATCAAAATAAGAGAATTCATATTCTCACTTGAGTAAACTATAAAATATTGAATTTATTATTTATAACTTTAATATGTACCATGTTTGAATGACTTGAAATTCATTTTATTATAATGTTTTTTTCTAGTATTAAGGATCAATTCCATTCAAAAGGAGATATTATGGATTATGTAATTTCATGGGGAGTCAATGAATGAGTATTCAGAGAAATTCAAGAAGTTATTCTCAAGATTATTACATCACCAAATTGGTGAGAAACTTCTTATCTAGTACTTATGTGAATAACTTACACTTATGGAGAGGAGCATGGTGGATGATGTGTCTATAGGAACATTGGTCAACAAAACACCAGTCATTTCACATGAATTTATTGAAAATATGACATATAACTTTAAAAAACGCAATGATCTAGGTACAATGTAACATCCCTACCCTAACCCATTGACATGTGCTATGGTGGTGGTGATACTGACCTTAGGTGACATCCCATGGACTCTAAAGGGTATAAATAAATTCAAAGGTCTTAAAAGATCATTGTGAGACAATTTTCTATTTAAAGTATACAACCTCTAAAATAAGACAACATATAAAACCATGATACTATATGATGCATATGATGTAAAAACTAATAAAAATTAGAAATAAAAACCAAATATAACAAATAAAATAATATTAGAAGGTAAAATTACAATATCTATCAAAATAAAAAGACACCTATACATGATGACATAATGTGGAATCACTCCAAACATCCAACCTAAACGTCACCAAGATCTAACCACCGTCACCAAGACCATGATATTATGATGCTCTATAAGAGAAATAAAATACCTTCCCCATACATGTATCTTGATAAATAGTGTCTGTATATGATATAATATGCTTATATGGGGAGTGAGTATACAACCTAGTGGGAAAACCCTAGATAATTTCCAACATACACCACTAAGATAAGAACAAGTTATCACAATTTATATAAAAGTAGGAGATAATCATATCAAATAGTTTTAATTTAAAAGAAAAATATAAGAAGTTTTTTCATCATCATATACCACTTGGTATATCCATTCCACAAATATGAACACACCCATGCATGCTAAATGATAGTCCCAATACTCATGAGCAGTGACCATTCCCTTACACCTACTTGTAACCTAGTGGAAACCTCCATGTGTCCCACTGGCACTAATATACAAGTATGAATCAACATGAATAGAGCTAACGCATATCATGAACACACCAACCAACACATGCCAAGATCTCATAAAAAATTTTAATTCATTATTCATAAAAATAATATTTTAACACCTTGAGTACATCATTCAAAAACTATAGTTTGAAGCCATGAAACCAAATGGGGTTTACAAAAAAATTCAATTGAGGGTTTTATAAAAATCATGAGAATGGGTTTTAGAAATATAAGCCTTCACTTTCTATATATTATTATAGTGGAAGAGAATCCACCTACCTCTACCCAAATCTATTCTAAAGAAAACACAACAAAAAAGATACATATGACCTTTTTTCCTTTTCTACCTTCAATAATTCCCAAAAAACCACATCAAAACATATACAACCAAAATATCTAAGCATAAAATTTCTGATATAGCTGCTTACCTAGAGAAAATGTATAGATCTATAAGGAGTATAAATGAAAAACATACTTTGATTCTTTAGATCTAATGCACCGAGATTCATTGAAAATGGGATCCAAATCTTAGAGACTTCCCGAAAACATTTAGAGGAGTTTTCAAGTTAGTGAGACCAATAAATTAGATGATTAATAAGGGTTTCAAGGGAGAAAATGGGCTTAAAATTTATTTTTAGATTAATTAATATAGTTTTAATGGTTTTGAGATATAGTTTACCAAATTTTATGCCAACCATGCATTCGCCACTATCTCAAAACTCCCACCTTGTTTAGTTTGGACATATAGTTTTGTAAACTGTTTGAAAACCATGAGAAATAAATTTATCCATTATTAAATTATTATCAAGGAATACACATAGTTTCCCCTAACTATTTGTAACACCCTGAGATTTTATGAGATATATTCCTTTTAATTTCATTGATGTCTTGTGTTACACAAATTTCAAGTTCTTTTGATAGAATTCAACACTGAGTATTGATTTTGTTCAATGTAAAAATGAAATAAGATTGTATTATGTTATAGGATACACCAAATTAATCTTTTAATACAAAAAACACTAACTTGGCTTGTGTTACACGGAAGAGCGACCTTCCTCGATAGCTTGCGTTGTACGCGATACTAAGTTTTCACTAAGCAACGATATATTTTTATTTAATGGGATATAAACTAGCCATTATGAATATCATTAAACAAATTTTGAATTTTATATCATTGGAATTAATCCTACACATTTTATAAAATAAAATATGATAAAAAAAATCATTTTTTTGGATAAAAGAAGTATTTTTAAAAAAATGCAGTTTTACCACCTTTTAATAGCACACCCATTTTAAATCTAGTTTTTGACATGTTTATAAGTTAAATTTGACAAATTAAACTTCTTCTTTGTAATTAGGATATAAAAATTTACTTTAGATAAATTTTTGATATTTTTCTGATAACTTTCATACTTAGATGAATAGTAAAAGTACGCTAAATTTTAATTAAAAACAACTATTTTCATCGTGATAATTTATGTGGTTAAATTATAATAATGAATGGTTTTAAAGTATAAATAGAATATATTTTTACTATTTAATATAATTTATGTTATTAGAATTAATTTTACATTGAATTCATAGGTAAAATCATTTCAATCTTTTGCAATGTTTTAACATTTAAAACCCGTTTTCTCAACAACGAGATTAATTTTAAATTAATTACTGAAACCTATGTGTTTTGAATTTACAAAAATTGATTACCTATTTTTAATTATTAGGTCAAAATTATGTTAATATGCTACTTTTATTTTTGGGCATTGTGAAAAGTAACTACGGTAAATTTTATTTATGAGATTTAAAGGTAAATCAGGTAATTAAGGGTAACAATAATATTATAAAATTACCCTAAAACTTGTCATAATATAATTGGATGATTATATTTCACCCTAAAACATACTTGGGTATAAATGGTATCTATTGGAAACCACTTGGATGAGATAAGGACATTTAATTTATTTTATTTAAAAAAAAGTGAAATATGTCTCACTCAAACTTTAATAATTAAATTAATTTTAATATAAAGTTATATAGAATATAAATTCTATTATAAATACTAATTTGAAATATAAAATGTTTTTATTTATCATGGTAATTTATTTTTAATTTTTAAGAAATATATAATTACCTTAATAGCTTATACATTAATGATGCAGAAATTATTTATTTAATAAAAAATCAGTAATATAGTTTTTATTAAAATACTAATACCCATCAAAAGGCCCAAACACTTGAACAAAACTTATTTTTAGAGTATATATAAACCATAATCATACAAGGGTATACTTATGTACCATTTTAATCATTATAAAATTTATTATGACACTTATATTATTTTATTTTAAATGATGTCAAAGTTGTCACCTTCATAATTTAATAAATATAACAATTTAAATTTTGGTTTTTTAGAAGCTAAATTAGACTAAAATTATTATTATGAAATATATTAGATTTATATTCATAATAGTATTCTATTTTTAATTTTTCTGTGACAAATAAGTATATTAAATAATTATACAAAAATGTTGTAGTAATTATTTTATTAAGAGAAATATCAAATAAATGGTTTTAAAAATATTAAAATAAATATTATATGAACTAATTAATGTGATCCGATAATTTTATATATGAGTAAGACATGTTAGAAATATATTAAATATTTTGGTTTGAATCTATCTTCTATGTGGATTTTATTTAAATTCAAATAAATGAATAGTTTCAAAATTGACACTATTGATATTTTATAAAAATAACATATTACTAATTTTTTTAAAATCACAAAAATATTTAAAAATTAAAAATTAAAAATTATATGGTTGAAAATTTTATAAAGTACACAATTATGGAAAATTCAAAACACATAAGTAAGTTTTTATAACCATTTAGAATATTATTACCACAAATAAAATTAAATAGATTAAATAAGGATAAATCAAAATGATAAGGTTTAAAATAAAATCAAAACATGTCTAAATTTTATTAGTTGATGATATTAAAATACTATATCATATAATATTCTAAGTTGAGTCATTTTGGAGGTTTTTAAGTGGGGTATGAATTTTTTATAAATTAATATTTTTGAGGTTTCCAAAAGTGCCCCTCTCCTCTCTTATAAAAGGGAAGCTCCTCCCTCTTCTCTTCAGTCCATTATGAGCCTTCAAACTCGACCACACCCTATCCATTTACCTTATCCACTTATATATAAATATTATAGAGGTCCTGGTATTCTTCAAAGACAAACTTTAGTGCCCTAAGAGGAGGTTTAGAAAAGGAACGTCGAAGAAGAGATAATATCCTTTACCGATTCTTTCAAACTTATTTCTTCTTTTACATCCACTATATGAGTTGTTTAATTATTAAGTAATAACTATAGTATCAATTTTATACTGATATGTTATTATTAATCTAAAACAACCATATTACATCTTCTACCCATCCTATGAAAAATGAAATCACCACGCGTGCATACGTATGGCCTACCATCTCCATGCCGTGGGGTAATCTGTTTTTCAACACCAACATACTTGGATGGGTATAATGATGGGAGAAATAACTATATATGATTATTTTTATTCTGAAATATTAGACACCATACACTTCAATACAATTCCACTATCATGGGAATGATATCGTCGCTCGTGCATACGTACGACCTACCGTCTCCACGATGTGATGCGATTCGTTCCACATGATCTTAATTGAAAAATGATTATATAATTGAATTTAATGAATAAATATGATATAAATTATAATAATAACATTCTGTAAATTATATAACTATAACCTAAAAATAGGAATATGAATTTATTCGACAAAACATGCATAAAAGCATAAAGAAGTTAACACCCGAATAACGAGTAACAATGAAATGTTACTAATAAACAGATAAGAATATGACCATATATGATATCATAAAAATGACTATGATTCTGGAATAAGTCAATGAAATTATTTAAATCATTATACAGGAGGTTCAGATACGTACAAATCATATCAGATCTAAGGTAAGGGATGACTTTTCCAATCTCGTTCTTATCCGAGATTGTTTATTCGTAAGTATTTAATGGGGTTATATTTATCATCCATGTCCATGTTTTCTAAAAACATTTTCATAAAATGTTTATGATTCTTCCATGTAGGTTTAAATTCATTTTTACCCTTTTTTTACTTTTACCACATGGCATGGACAAAATCTTTATTTTGTTTACCATACGAGGTACTTTTTGACTATTCTGAAAAATGTACGAGGAGAATGTTTTTTTAAATTATACGAAATGAATAGTTTTTTATTATTTCATAGAACATTATTTCCATGAATCTTTCTTTATAAGTTTTTAATTTTATTTTAAATTAACTTGTTTTCTTTTAAAATTGCATGACATATTGAGAAATAAAAATGTTTTAGAAGGAGAAAGGATATTTTCCTCAAGAACTAAGTTCAAGTGTATTATAAAAATTATTTTCCATCTAAGATGATATAGGGTTATGTTTATATCCCTATTATTACTTTTATTTTATTAAGTTATGATGGAATTATTTTTATGAAGTCCATTTATCATATATGGAATATGTTAGGATGAGATGATGTCTAAGAATCCCATTTTATTACATGGGTTATGCTATGATGTATGATTTATGTTCTGTTATGGAACACATAAGAATGGTTTCATTTTGAAATGGGTGAGACCTATATCTCCCTCTAATGCATTTTGTAAAGATTTATATCTCATTAGATAGACATGACTAGAATAGAATGTTAGTCTGGTTCAGTGATATAGGACTGGAATGAGGAGTGAACTCAGTTTAGTAATGGACTTTGTCCGCTATGATGGTCTTGCAAATAAACCTTGACTAATATGAAATGATTTTATATGATTATGTGTGTATGACACAAAGTTTCACATTTTATGTTATGATTATTGGGATTACACTGCACTTCTATGATTTATCCCATGACATGATATTATGATCTCTTATGTAGGACACAATTTTTAAATTTTATGTTCTTATGAATATGATATGATAAATATTTTCTTTCTTTACCCTTAATGAGCATTTGTGATAACCCTTTTGTATGGTTCTTTTACCCAGGGTAGGAAGAAGGGTATTAAATATGATATGCCAAAAAGGAGACTAGTTATGATGAAATAGACGGGAGACAATGTAGATGTTTTATGAACCAGTTGTTTATGTTTCCCAGTTTCTAGAGACACTATACCTATATAGTCCTGTCATGGTTTTGTTATATATTGTAATAAATATTCTTAAATTATGAAGTAATAAAAATTTATGTAAATTATGGGTCATTATAGTTGGTATTAGTGGAAAGGTATAGTTGAGATTTGGAATCTAGGATGTGAAAACTTTAGTGAGATCCCTAGAGATATTTCTAAGGTATGTCTAGGGATGTCCCTAAGGGTATGTCTAACTATAGATTATTTTCCTAGAATTTTGTAAACGATCATGAATAACCTAGGGTGAACCTAAGGTGTCATGGATTAAAGAAGTTGTCATAAGTTAGACATCCTATAAGTGACTTTTTATGATTATATGGTTCCACATTATTTTCACTATTTCTTACACTATGGTTTCTGGTTTTACTCATTGGAGGGAACCAGAAGGAATTGGGTTAACATTGAATCTGACAGAAAAATTGGTGACTATGAGCAACGAAATTGTGTAATTCCTAAAGAGAAAGATATTGTGATTATGATGAATTAGTCATCACAATATATGATTAAAAAGGAGAAATTTAATGGTATTCCTAAGTTATCGAATAAGAGGAAGATGGACTTTCATTCATGTTCATATGGTGAGGAACATAGAGGAAAAAAGATTAAGATTACTACATATCAAGAATAAGGGAAGAAGAACCTTTAGGAATATCTCAAATGGAGGGGAAGATGCTATATCTATGGGAAAAAAGGTCATAGGGTGACAATTTTTATGGATTTCAATGTATCATTTGTGGAAAACATGGGAAATACATAACTCAATGGCCAGACATTAGGATCTACCTCTAAGACAAGGAATGACTTATTCCATGACTACCATTAAAGTAGAAGGATTTCATTATTTATGTATTTGAATCAACAAATGGTGAATGGTGAATTATATTAGAGTTATCAATTTATGTTTTTCACTAAGGATTTTCAAGAATATATTGAATAGTTATAATGGATAAGAAAATTGATTTAATGAAAAGGCGATATTCCTAATAAACACATGATTAAGGGAAGGATAACCCTTAATATGAGCATGATGTGGAGATAATGATATTTTTATAATGATATAATGGACGATATTAGTTACCTTGGAACAGGTTAAAGATTTGTTAAAATGTGGGTTATGTTGTCATGGATGAAGTATAAAAATTTTCAGGACTTAAGGAATGTATCCAATAAGTTTTGGAATAAGGAAACATGAATTTTTTAAATTAGGATATATGGTAATTACCATGACTCAATAGAATGAATGATGAAGTCATTAAAATGTTTGGAATGTGACCAACAAGATATATCTTGTGATATATGGGGGATAAATAGTGGTATTCACATGCTTGTTATATGACCTTTCTTATAATTGTTTTCTGGTAATTGTTTTCTTTGTACTATGAGATTGGACATAAGTATTTTGGTTAAATCTAAAGGTTGGAATGGATTTAGTTGTAAATAAAATATTATTGTTTAAGGATAAAGATTTTTTTTTAATTTTTGGAATGTTATAATAGTATAGATTTAGAAAAAGGACAACCCAGAGGACGGGTGACAACCTGTCGCTTCGGACAAGGCAGCGGGAATCGAACCCACAACCGAAGTGCGACAGGCCTTTATCGCCTTCCAATAATCTATAGGAAGTCCTTGGTTAGTGTAAATTAGTTTTATTTTATTAAGAGATATGATAGATGGAGTATAATTCCATTTTTGGAACCATATACGATTAATCTCACCACAGATGGACTTATGTATATTTGATTACCTGTACTAACTTTTATTGAGATAGATGGAATGACCTATCATTTTATCGCATGATCTTATAACACTTCAAAATGAAAAATTCATCTTCATTTCTTTAAATAAGAGATGAAGTGGAAACTTTTCAGGGAATGACTAATAGTGAGATTGTACTAAAATCAAGTAAGTATTTATTCTCATGAAAAATTCTTCAACTTTAGGGAAAGGATCTTGAAAACCAAAATGTTATCCTAGAACCTTGTTATCCGATAAATCATATGGCCCCTTAAATCATCACAGATTTATGTCTTTCTGGAAGTTAACTTCCTCCAAACCTTATTATCTATCACTATAAATCAGAACTTGATGGTTAGATTTCTCTTCCATATCCATGTTTTTACTTCCCACCTATGTTCTCCTATGAGTTACTTTGGGTAACTGTTATGTTTCTAACGTTCTTTTTTTAAAATGAAGTTTTAGCATTCCTTTTTACAATGTGAGTTTCCATGAAAGAAAATTTTAATTATTAAACGATTTATAACCCCAATGAATTTCGAGGGAGAAGTTCATTTTAATGGGGGTAGAATATAACACCCCAAGATTTTATGGGATATATTCTTTTTAATTTATTTAATGTATTGTGTTACACATAATTTTAAGTTATTTTGATAGAATTCAACATTGAGTATAAATTTTGTTCAATGTAAAAATGAACTAAGATTATATTATGTTATACTCTACACCAAAGGAAGATTTAACTACATACAACACTGACTTGTCTTGCGTTACACGCAAGAGCGACCTTCCTCGGTAGATTGCGTTGTACGAGATACCAAGTTTTCACTAAACAACGATATATTATTATTTAATGGGATATAAACTATCTGTTATGAATATTATTTTCCACGTTTTGAATTTTATATCATTGGAATTCATTCTACACATTTTCTAGAACACAATATGAGAAAAAATCAAATTTTTAGATAAAAGAAGTATTTTAAAAAAAATGCATTTTTACCGCCTTTTGATGGAGCACCCATTTTAAATCT
This sequence comes from Viscum album, assembly GCA_963277665.1. Classification (NCBI taxonomy): domain Eukaryota; kingdom Viridiplantae; phylum Streptophyta; class Magnoliopsida; order Santalales; family Viscaceae; genus Viscum; species Viscum album. Next base: position 1,825,566,667 of record OY728163.1, read on the forward strand.
AGTTTTTGACATGTTTATAAGTTAAATTTGAAAAATTAAACTTATTATTTGGAATTAGGCTATGAAAATTTACGTTGGATAATATTTTGATATTTTTCTGATAACTTTCAAACTTTGATGAATAGTAAAAATACGCTAAATTTTAATTAAAAACAAATTTTTTCATCAAGATACTTTATAGGGTTAAATTATAAATAATTATGGTTTTAAAGTATAAATATAATATATTTTTACCATTTAATATAATTCATGTCATTATCATTAATTTTAAATTGAATTAATAGGTAAAATCATTTCAATCTTTTGCAATGTTTTTACTTTTAAAACACATTTTCTCAACAATGAGATTAATTTTTAATTAATTACGACAACTTCTGTGTTTTAAATTTTTTAAGTTTTTTTAAATATTTGGAATCAGTAGGTCCAAATTATTTTAAAAGGCTACTTTTATTTTTGGGCATTATGAATAGTAACTACGGTAAATTTTATTTACCACAGTTAAAGGTAAATCAGATAATTAAGGGTAAAAGTAATATTATAAAATTACCACAACACTTGTATTAATATAATTGGATGATTATATTTCTACCTAAAACATACTTGGGTCGAAATGGTATCTATTGCAACCCACTTGGATGATATTAAGACAATTATGTTTTTATTTAAAGAAAAGTGAAATATGTCTCACTCAAAAATTAATAATTAAATAATTTTTAATATAAGGTTATACAGAATATAAATTCGATTATAAATACTCATTTGAAAGATAAAATGTTTTTCTTTATCATGGTAATTTATTTGTAATTTTTAATAAATTTTTAATTATTTTAATAGCTTATACATTAATGATGGAGAAATTATTTATTTAATAAAAAATCAATACTATAGTTTTTATTAAAATTATAATACCCATTATAAGGCCCAAAAACTTAACCAAACATTATTTTTCGAGTATATATAAACCATAATAATCCAAAGATAGACTTTTGGACCATTTGGAGCCTTATAAAAGAGATTATGACACTTATATTATTTTATTTTAAATGATATCAAAGTTGTCACCTTCATAATTTAGTAAATATAACATTTTAAATATTGGGTTTTTTAGAAGATAAATTTAACTAAAAGTATTATTATTAAATCTATTAGATTTATATTCATAATATTATTTTAGTTTTATTTTTTATGGAAAAAATAAGTATATTAACTAATTATACAAAAATGTTGCAATAATAATTTTATTAAGAGAAATATTAAATAAATGGTTTTAAAAATATTAAAATAAATATTATATGAACTAATTAATGTGATCCATGAATTTTCTAGATGAAGAAAAAATGTTAGGAATCAATAAAATATTTTGGTTTGAATCTATCTACTGTGTGGATTTTATTTAAATTCAAATAAATGAATAGTGTCAAAATTGACACTATTGATATTTTATAAAAATAACATATTATTAAATTGTTAAAAATATAAAAAATATTTAAAAATTAAAAATTGAAAATTATATGGTTGAAAATGTCATAAATTATCCAATTATGAATAATTCACAACACATAAGCAACTATTTATAACCATTTAGAATATTATTACCACAAATAAAATTAAATAGATTAAATAAGGATAAATCAAAATAATAAGGTTTAAAATAAAATCAAAACATGTCTAAATTTTGTTGTTTGATGAGATTTTAACCCTATATCATCTCATCTTCAAATTTGAGTAATTTTGGAGGTTTTTAAGTGGGTTTTGAATTTATTATAAATTAATATTTTTGTGGTTTCCAAAAGTGCTCCTCTCTTCTCTTATAAAAGGGACCCTCCTCCATCTTCTCTTCAGTCCATTTTGAGCCTTAAAAATCGGAAAACAACTATCCATTTCTCTTATACACTCCCCTAGAAACATACTAGAGGTTCTGGTATTCTTCAAATACCAAATTTGGTTCCCTAAGAGGAGGTTTAGAAAAGGCATGTCGAAGAAGAGGTAATATCCTTTACAGATCTGTTTAAACTTATTTCTTATTATACCTCCTCTATATGAGTTGTTTCATTATTAAGTAATAACTCTAGTATAAATTTTATACTAATATGTTATTATTAATATGAAACAACCATATTCCATCTTCAATCTATCCTATGAAAAATGAAATCACTATGCATGCGTGCGTACGACCTACCGTCTCTACGCCGTGGTGTAATCTGTTTTTCATCACCAAAAAACTTACATGGGTATAAAAATGGAAGAAATAACTATATATTATTATTTTAATTTTGAAATATCATACACCATACACTTAAATATAATTCCACAATCATGGGAATGATATCGTCGCTCGTGCGTACGTACGGCCTACCATCTCCACGATGTGATGCGATATGTTCTACATGATCTTCATTGAATAATGATTATAAATGAATTGAATGAATAAATATGATATATATTATAATAACATAAATCTATAAATTATATAACTATAACCTAAAAAAGATAAATAATAATTTATTTGACAAAACCTGCATAAGATCATAAAGCAGTTAACACCTGATTAACGAGTAACAATGAAATGTTACTAATAAATAGACAAGAATATGACCATATATGATATCATAAAAATGAATATGATTCTTGAATAATTCAATGACATTATTTAAATAATTATATAGGTGGTTCAGATATGTATAAAGCATATCAGACCTATGGTAATAGATAACTTTTTCAATCTCATTTTTATCCGAGATTGTTTATTCGTAAGTATTTACTGGGGTTATATTTATCATCCATGTACATGTTTTCTAAAAATGTTTTCATAAAATGTTTAATATTATTCAATGTATGTTTCAAGTCATTCTTAACCTTTTTTTACTTTTACCACATGGTATGGACGAAATCTTTCTTTTGTTTACCATACAAGGTACTTTTTGACTTTTCTGGAAAAAGTACGAGGATAATGTTTTTTTAACTTCTACGGTATGAGATGTTTTTTATTATTTCATAGAGAATTATTTCCATGAAGTTTTATTTAAAAATTTTCAAGTTTATTTTCTATTAAAATATTTTCTTTTAAAATTTCATGACATATTGAGAAAAGAAAATGTTTTTGAAGAAGAAATGATATTTTCCTCAAGAACTAAGTTCAAGTGTTTTATCAAAATTATTTTCCATCTAAGTTGATATAGGGTTACTTTTATATCCCTATTATTACTTTGATTTTATTAAATTATGATGGAATTATTTTTATTAAGTCCATTTATCTTATATAGATTATGTTATGATGACATGATGTTTAAGAATCCCATTTTATTACTTGGGTTGTTCTATGATGTATGATTTATGTTTTCTTGGCACACATAATAATGGTTTAATTATGTGATGGGTGGGAACAATATCTCCATCTAATGCATTGTGTAAAGATTTATATCTCATGATATAGACATGGATGGAATGGCAAGTTAATTCAGATCAGTGATACATGACTAGAATGAGGAGCGAACTCAGTTCAGTAATGGACTTTGTCTGCTATGATGGTCTTGGAAATAATCCATTACTGATATGAAATGATTTTCTATGCTTATGTGTGTATTCCACAAAGTTTAATGTCTTATATTATGTTTATTGGGATTACACTGCACTTCTATGATTTATCCCATGACATGATATTATGATCTCTTATGCAGGATAAGATTTTCAAATGTTATGTTCTTATGAATATGATATAATATCTATTTTCTTACTTTACTTTTATAGAGCATTTGAGCTCACATTTTTGTATGTTTATTTTACCTAGGCCAGGAATAAAGGTATTGAATTTGATATGCCAAAAAGGTGTATAGTTATTATTAAATAAATGATAGACAATGTAGATGTTTTATTAACCAATTGTTTATGTTTCTCAGTTTCTAAAGACACTATACCTATATGGTCCTATCATGGTTTTTTTATATGTTGTAATAAATATACTTCAATTATGATGTAATAAAAATTTATGTAAATTATGGGTTGTTATACTATTCAAAAATCATGTTCCACCTTATAAAATTCCTTAAATAACCATATGATTTCCTGGGGAATCCATATAATTTTTCCTAATTGTGTGCTAACTGTGTAACCCTAAAATCACTTCCCAAATTCACCAAAATATCCCCAAAACATTCAAGTACTAAGAAAAAACAAACTCTATATCAAAAAATAAAATAAAATATCAGTACCATCCTCAAAACTAGGGGTGTTAAATTCTCCCCACCCTGGGGAATTATATCCTTGGAAAACTAGTGATTGGATATTATTTAGAATACCTATTACCATTAATCTAGTATAATGTCTTCTTGTTCTTACATATCCTCCCGAATCTAACCATGATTCCATATTATACACACTTTTAAAAGTATTTTCCATTAAATATATTCTCTCATATATAAAAAATACATATCATTGCATGTATAAATGTATCATCCATATCAGGACCAACATGATCCAATTGAATCACATGGCCTAAATCAAAATGATAATCTTCATTTATGAGACATTAAAAACATTATACACTAGATGAAACTTGGTAGTAAATATAATTTATAATCCAAATCACAAATATTTTAAATTATAAAAAACTATTTGATGTACCAAGGAGTAAAATTCACTTTCTACCCTAAATAATGACACCCTAACCTTGGAAATACCCTCAAGAAAACATAGTAACCCACAACAATCAAATAAATGCTGAAGGTAATGATCTACATAATATTTCTGATGAATATCCATTTCCATTATTTTCATTATAATATAAATCTTCTATAGTATCTCATGCACAAGTCTAGGTACAATCAATGGTATAACAGTGGATAGTCTAAGAATGGTGGATAGTCTAAGAAGCAGGGGCCTACATCGGATATAACTGTGGATAGAAGGCTGCATTTTGCAACTAAGAATTTTGATGTTAGTCATGTTGTGGAGGATCCAGAGGTTTGTTCTGATGGACAGACTAATAAGTCTGGTGGTTTGCTAGTCACAGTATCAACATGAAATCGTTTTCAAAGGCTGGAGAATGAGGGAGTAGAAGAAAATTTGTAGATTGATTCTCAAGAAAATGATGCAGTGTTTGATGTTTGGGAAATGGGATATGTGCAGGCCAAGATATGGATGCACACCTGGAGCTGGAGTTTGTGATTAAGGATCTCCAAGGATTGGAGTAGGAGAACATGAAAGAGGCTGCTCAATTGGATAAGGGTGGCAATGTGGAGCTGGGGAATCTGGATGGTCATGAAGAAATGGAGCAGCCCAAGTGTTTTACATTGATTGATCCCAATTGTCAATCTTGGGAAGGTCAAGGAAGGGAATATGGATTCCATGAGGGTCATATTTTTGGAAAATGGGGGGATTACTCAGATAGTGGTAAGGTGAATAATGGAGGTGTGCCCAGGTCTTCGTATAGTGAGATTGTTCAGGATGGGGGGGTTGAAGATGATCGAAAATAAGGAAAGTACAAATGCTCAAGCACGATGAAGGCTGAAAAAGGACTACTACAAATTACCAAAGCCGATGTACACCAGGTCATCAATTGGGCACACAGAGCTACTATCCGTGGAACGATTGAACTTATGAAGGAAGTATGCAAAGGTTCTCAAACATTATTAGAGTTCAGAATGGGAATCAGCTACTGTGGAGGAGGCTTTTTATCAGGGAGGTGATGATGAGTATGGTTTCTTTGATATGTAATTTTCTATTTTAGCTTGTGGTTCTTGTTCACTATCCTTTTCTTTTTATTTAATAAATGGTTAGGGGGTTATCCTCTGACGACGTTTCTGGTAATGATTTCCCTTCTATATCTATCTAACAAATGCTTCGAATAGATCCACATTCATTGTGTCTTGATAACTATTATTATAATAGAACTCACCTAAAGTATATGGTCCTCTTATGATCCACTAAAATATTTAATAAAATATTATAGAATTTATTCTAGTGTTTTAATTGTGTGTTCTAACTTCCCATCCATTTAGGGATGGTATTTTGTGCTCATGGTCAACTGAGTTCCAATGGTATATTGAAAGGATCACCAAAACATATAGTTAAATCATAGATCTTAGTCGGAGATGATCGAAATTAATATTACATGAAATTTTACCACTTCCATGATATAGAAATTTTATAGTCTATCTACCATATTTTATTCAAGAATCTACAAAAAGTGGTTAGAATTCTTGATCTGGTCTATAATCACCTAGATGAAATATTTCCTATGAATCATTCTTGATAAACACATGTAAAAATACATATATATATTATCTCATTTCCATACTGGTATAGGAAACGATTTTAATATACCAAATGGTCATTGATTATAAACCTTGACCCACTGATAGGTGTGGGATTTCAAAACATATTCAGTAAATCTTCATTTCATACCATCCCAATATAAAAGGATCCTCACTTCCTTACACTTATTTTTAATTCTAGTATTAATTGAAAATTTTAATGGTGATAAAAATAAATATTTTTTTCTTAATAAGATATAGGAACTATTATCCAACCAGGAAAGTGTAATGTAGAGTTCTCATATTCTGTCTTTCTATTAATGGTCACGTCACCATTGAGTTTTTATCCCATGGTTAGACAATTATAGATAGATATTTGAGCATCCTTAACCCACTCAATCAAACTAGGAACAAGAGTTACCTAGATTAAAACTAAAAAACTATCCTTCTTAGTATAATATAAATGCATATCATCAATAATTGACATTAATATCCTATTATCACATGCTTTTTTAGCTAACTAATTATATGAATTTTTACTCAACTTATCCAACAAAAAAATCCATTTATCAGGTGTATAGTCCATGTTGAATTCTAATATTTGAAGATATTATATCCACATTTTCCTAGGTTCAAATACCTTTGTGAAAATATATTCTTTAATCATTTTTGATCTAATAAACATAGTGAAATTTTCACCAAAAAGATAATAAAATCACATTTTCAAAGAATAAACTACTATAGACAATTCTAGATCATGTGTTGGATAATTGTTTTTATGAATTTTAAACTTTCTTGATATATAAGCAACAACATGACCCCTTGTATTAAAACCAAACCCAAACCAAATCTAGACGCATCACAAAAGACCAAACACCCATTTCCTAGTTCTGGAATGGTAAAAAATTGGTGTTAATGTGACTATAGCTTTAAGTTATTGAAAAATTTATAACAGTAATTTCTCTATTGGAATGGAACACCTGTTATCATTAATTCATTTATATAATATTTAATATGTAAAATTTGATGAACAATGATATTGTAATAACCATAAAATATGAGAAATCTATGTATCTCAAAGACATTCTTGGGAGGTTTCCAAGAGATAAAAACTTCTAAATTTTTAGGATATATAGATACACCTTTATCATAAATCACATGTCTAAGTAAGCATAATTCTTGTATCCAAAAGAAATACTTAGAAAATTTAGAATAAAGTTAGTGACATTATAAGGTGATAAATATAATATCCAAGTGTTCCTCATAGTCACTTATAGTTTGAGAATACACTATAATATCCGAAAAACACCACAATAAAGGATTCCACATATCATTTAAACATATAGTTTATCAATTCCATGAAAACTACTAGTGTATTAGAAATAACAAAGGTCATAACATGGTATTCATAAGGTTCATAAAAATTTATAAATTCTATCTTTGAAATATTATTTTTCTTAACTATAATTTGATGACATCTTGACCATAAATCAATTTTATAAAGCAATTTTTTTCTCTTAAATTTATTAAATAGATCATAAAATCAAGGAATAACATGCTGATTCTTTATTGTGACATGATTTATTTTATAATAATCCTACAAAAAGCTGAAGAGAACCATTTTAATTTTTTAAAAAATGAACTAAATCTGCCCAAGGTGACATACTAGGACTGATTAAGCCTTTACTTTCTAACTCCTCTAACCAAACAATTAATTCCATCAATCCCATTTGTGTAATCTTATAAAACATAAGTGAAATAGGATTTTCCCCAGTAGTAGATAAAAAAAATCAATTTCCCTTTTAGTTGGAAAACCAAATAATTTTTTAGGGAAAACCTTAGGATACTAATCTATGATGGTAGTAAAATATATTTTCTCAATTACAATAATAATTGATAAAGTTATTGCTGCTAACTAATAAGAGATTATCTCAACCACTGATACCAAAGGTCATACATGACTATAATTCACATCCCAATCTCCCTTAAAGAGATGTACAACTCTATTAGAAGGCGTGAAAATCACTTGCTAGGAATAACAATCAACATGATCCTAGAAATATGTTAACCAATCCATTCAAAGAATTAGAACAAAAATGACCATTTCTTTAATAAAAAAGTCCCAAAAAAACTGATCCCCATCAATGGTTATAGAAAGTGCTACACACTTAAATCCTCTACACTCTTGTTGTCCGAGAGGTGTTTTGATGCTCGTAATATAAGGATTCATTTATATATGCAAACCCATATGATTTATGACATGAGAAGAAATAAAATAATGAGAAACACTTATATAAAAAACTTACAAGATATTTTAGTTAATAAGGATTATACTTTTTACTTTTGAAGGACCTGATTGATCCTTTGTGAACTTTTTTTCTACACTATAAAACTATTTACATGGTGTTTTTGAACATTCTTTGACTCCATATTGTTTTGTAATTAATTTAGGTGTTAAGGTGTTCCTATAGTCACCCTAACTAGCTCAATTGTGGGGTTTAGAACTATTCCATCATGAATATATAGTTTGAGTATACTATGTCTCAGAGATATTAGTGTTATCTCCTCTATTAACTTTGGATTAGCTGTACAATAGTTCTTGAGGTGTTCCATCTTAACACAATTGTGAAACTCGTGAGGCAGCACCATGCACTTCTTCTTAATATACTTAAATGAACTACATTGAAAGCATATGAGCTAATTAGTGCATCACATAAGAAAGGATAATGATCTAACTGATTAGTTCTCTGGTGCCTTGCTACATTGAGAAAAGGTCACCTTTTTTTCTCTAGTTCTCATCATTGGAGTTCCCACCCATTCTCATATAAGTAAAAGTGTTCCCCCACTATAGTTTCCCGTGATGTCTTTATCTACTGAAACCACTCTATTGACTATCTTAGTATATTAATCAATATATAATATGACCACCTTGGAGAAAAGTCATAGGCATAACCCTACCTCAAAGATTAATTCTTTTCGACACTTGATAGTGGACACCTCTAGAGAAAAATTAATCCACCTCATAAATTGAACTATATACTCTATCATCAATAGTTTTTTTTGAGATTAAAGAAATATTTCAAACTTATTATCTTGAAGTTATGTGGGTAGAATTTTTTATTAAAAAAATTCCAAAAACCATTTTTAAATAAGGTTTTGGTCTTGTTTAGTTTGAATAACTATATCCTACAATTTCCTCACAAGTTCTTTGAGCATTTATACTGCTAGATTTACTTTAATATATGTCAGGGTTCCCAGAAAATAAAATATTTTTTTAATTTGACTAAGCCATTTATTTTTATTTCTAAATCCTAAATCCTCATGAAATATTGGAATATTCCGCTTTTTAAACTCCAATTATAGATTCTCATGGTTATACTAATATTAGGTGACAACCTCTAGATAGAAAAGGCTACCAATAAATTCCAAGGTCTTACAAGATCATTTAGGGATAATTTTCCCTTGAAAATATACAATTTTTAAAATGAAAAAACTTAAAAAACCATGAAAATATATATACATGTGATATGAAAACTAATAGAACTCAGAAAAAACAAAACTAACTGTAAGAAATAAGAGTATAAATAGAAGGAAAAGTTATAATATCTCTCAAAACCAAAAATACATCTCAACATAGAGAAACTGATGTGATATCCCTATAAATATATAACCTAAAAATCTCTAAGATCCAACAACTATCACCAATACAAAGGCATCATGATGATACTGACACACCCTCACACATCATTTAATTCACACGGTCTATAGTTAGAATATAATTTCTTTTTATCCCAAACTACACTTACTACAATGACGTAGTAAAGTGGTTGTGTGTGGTCAAACCCATGGGAAAAGTTCAGCTGACAAGAATCCATTGACTTCAAACCATTTATGTAGGATTCCTCAGGAAATAGATTGAGCATTGGATTTAAATAATTCTTTTTCGTTAGGTTTAATATTTAGAAAGAATATGGGGATCGAGGTCAATTTCGAGGTTCAGGTAATAATGATAATCTTAGTCCTAACTCGGAATATTCCTAGGGATTAGGTTGTGAAGTGGTGCATAGAGAACTAGTTGATTACAGAAAAACCAAATAAATTAATCTAAGAGAAAACTATTTCTTGGTCCAAATATATCTAACAACCTAAATTCATTAATCATAGATTATATGGTAAAAAGTGTCATAGGAAAATGGTCATGGAATAATCTACTCCAATCAGGTCATGTTTTTTCATTTAAACTTCCCATAGTTATGGTTTCCTAAAATAATTGAATAAATAGTTTATATGTGACCTTATTACTAGCCTTAGGGTTATGGAGTTACGATTTAGAGTTTCATTAAGTTTAGAACACCACTACTCTCAACCCTTTCCCTAGGCAGTTTAACCACTCATGACGATAATAATAAAAATTGAAGAAATAGTTGTAAACATTCTTATAAGATTAATAAAATTGTTGAAATATGACAATTTTCAATCTAGTATTCATGAATCAAGAATTTCTCAATCATATTAAACAATAAATCAATAAAACACTTGCTTGAAATAATAAACAAGCAATAACATGGGGTGAATCTGATGTAGAATGGAAACTAAAATGGTAGACAAATGTTGTAATGGTAAAATTAAATAGTATAAATGTAGAATGAATGTATAACAATAAATGGAACCTATATTAGATAAAAATGGTAAAGGGATTTGATTATAGTTGAGTTGAGAGGTAAAATAAGGGAGAAAAATGAGAGAGAATGAGAAAAAATGAGAATAAATAATTGGTCTTCATTGTTGTGCGCACTGAAGAAACATATAGTTGGGAAATTTCACAATGTGTAAACATCTCATGTTTTGTAATCTCGATCCATAGTTTTCTCCTCATATTTTTAATCTTTTGTGAATCTTGGAATAAATCTTCAAGATTCAGATATTTGACTCATCTCACAACATGTAATTAGAACTCACAACATGATTCTTCTCATGAATTTAACTTTAAGTGGGAAGTGGCCTTTGAATCTTATATGATGTGTATTATAGATTCATATAATGTAAATATTTCACAACTTAAAATTTATTCACAACTTGTGACATGTAGTTAATGACTCCAACTTGTCATGTAGGTGATTCACGATGTGTAATGTTCAGTTTTTATTAGTTTTTACAGATTTCCCTTTAGAATCTTGGAAACATATTCTATATAATAATCAATACATTCCTGGTTTATTATCAAGTAAAACATGAACAATCCTTATTTAAATGAATCTAAAATGTATATAGAATTTCACCTTATCAGGTACCCTAGGAAATATGAGATCTCCCTCTTAATTATTTCGTAATAAACAATTTATGAATACACACCAAGGTGAATATTAAGGGGGTGAGTATACAACCTAGTAAGAAATAACTAGAGACTTATAAAAACATTCCATTAGGACAAGAAAAAGTTATAATAATTTATATAAAATTAGGATATAATCCTATCAAATAGTTTTCATTGAAGACCGAAATATAAAATGTTTTTCTATCATCATATCCAACTTGGAATTTCTATTCCACAAACACACACACACCTATGAATTACATGGACAATCGCAATACTCATGATTAATGACCTGTAACTTACACCAAGTAATCACATGGTGGAAAACTCCATGTTCCCCACTAGAACTATCATCCATGTATGAAATAATAAGGCACTTTGAAATGCATATGATGATAAAAAAACCAAAAAATGTACGCCAAATTATCATCAACACATAACTTTATAAGCCATTATTCATTAATAAATTCCATCAAACAACTTGAGTGCATCATTCAAAATCCCCAGTTTGAAGCCATGAAACCAAAGGGGATTTACAAAAAAATCCCATCAAGGGTTTTCCAAAAAGAAAAAGAGATAGTTTTTGAAATTCAATCCTTAAAATTATAGATAATATTATAGTGTGATAGAATCTACCTACCTCTAATGGATTATGTTTAGAATAAAATACTACAAAAAAAGTTGATCCAATATTTTATCCTTTCTTCCCTTCAATAATTCCCCAAAAACCACATAAGAACATGTACTGACCCAAAAAACTGAGAACAACGGTTTTAATCTAGGTTTTTTCCTAAGATACAATAAAGAGATCTATAAGGGGAAGGAAAAAAAGATAATATAACTTTATGATATAGATATAATGCACTAAGATCCATTAAGAACATTCTCCATATCAAATAGAATCACAAAAAATATATAGAGTCCAAATATTTAACAGTCTAGTACAAAAAAGGATAAATGGGGATTTTATGTTAGTAAATAGTATTGAAATCCAATTTTTTTATGAATTAATATAGTCATCTAATTTGGATACATATTTTACCAATATGTGCACCAAGTGTATAAGAACCACTATCTCAAAACTCCTATCTTGTGTGGTTTGTTAAATTATTCACCAACTATGAAAAACAACTCTATAATGCATCACATGGTTTCCTAGGGAATTTTCATAGTTTCTTCTAACTATAAAAAAACCATGTTCTTCCTCTTAGACTTCCTCAACCTGCTTCATGGTCACCTAAGAAATTTATACGGTTTCCTCTAACTATTTACTAACCGTACGACCATATAACTACTTTAAAAACTCCCTAAAATATCAAAAAAAATATTGATACTAATCCCAAACAACCTATAGATCAAAAATACAGAAAATAACAACACTAATATCTAACTTAGGGTGTGAAATACACCATAAGTGAGAGGAGAACACCGGGTAAGCCCTTTATCTTCTGATGATAATTTAATTGATAATAAGTTGGATGAGTTTCCCACTTTAGTTTAATATATTTACTTGGATCAAAATAAATTACAATCCAATCCTATGATATCTTATGTAGTTTTTACCAAACCGAACTATCCTATAAATTGTAACCCATAATTATAAGAGATAAAGGATTGCATTTCTATATTCCCTGGGAGACCATATCAGTAAAAATGAAAACCACCAACCCAAAATAAGTAAAATCAATTCTCTCTAATATAAAATCTGGGATGGAAATATCATCTGAGTTTTAGGTATGACATATGGTAGAAACAAAGGCTCCCTTTTCAATAAAATGTTTACCATCCTCTTCTATACTAATATGGTTTTAAACTATTGAGACATGAGACTCCCTAGTGGGGGAGGGGTTAATTATAGTGTTGAGAAGTTTAGGCTTTTGATTTTTTCCAAAATTCACTAGGATATTATTCCCTTGATAAAAAGAACAGTTATTGAACATGTTATCTTCTTTAAATCATTAATATCACACACCATTCACACATGTACAAAGTAAAGCTGACAATAACACCAAATTTTACCTCGTTCACCCAATTAGGATAATCCATGGTGTAAACACAAAAAATGTGTTGTATTTAAAGAGATAATACTACAAACAATAAAATTAACAAATTATTCAAAAATGTTCACTGCTGATCCAATGGAACACCCTATTCTTGTCTTACTGGCTTACTAATTTTTGACATGGATTCTATAGTTTATTAAATTTTCAGTATCATATTGGTATTCATGATGGTAAAAATGGTTTTCATCTGTAGATCTTGGTATATTCATGACTATATTTGATATATTTCTCTAATTTTATTTAAATCAAGGACACAACTCATCAATGGTGAGTGTTGTGTTTGTATCCTTACTCAAAATAAAAAACTCCTCTAGATAATAATTCTAGTAGTTATAATTATTATTTTTTATTTATTCCTTATTCAAATCCATATATATCCATTAAAAAATTCTCAATATTTACTATATTTTAATAACTTGATATGGAAATAATATGTACTTCAATATTTACCAAAAATAGATATGAGAGTAATGCATAGACTCTCATTATTTATTCAAGACCAGATATATCAAAAATGGTTTACCTCCTTTATATATCTTAAATAACATGATATTGTAAAGAAATTATTTTATTAATATCAATTTTATTTATTCATCCCCAAAAAACCAACTAAGAAAATGCAGTCCTTCTCTTTATTTTTTCTTGATATTCAAAGTGACTATCCAATTCTCTCTTCTTGAGACATATTGATGCTGTGAAAGGTTCTTCAGATATCCAATAGTGTTATTTGCATTCTATTTCTTCATAAATCATGTATATATAGATGCATGATTATGATCTAATTCAAATATGAGTCAAATATAAATCCTTTAAATCATTGGAAATCATTTCTTTAATATCTTTGTGTATAATAATAAATGTCTCATTTCCAATTATATAGTCTAATTTATATGTACAATCCATAGAAACGTTTATTAATTTTTTTTCAAACCTTTTGAATATTTTTGTTAAAAATTATTATTTAAGTATATAAAAATTCCTTACAAGTTCTTATAAATATCACAATATATGAAGCTCAAAAAATTATAAGAATAAATCCTCGAATATTGTTTCATGTAACTCCATTTTGAAATATTCTTTAAAACCTTGAATATAATGAATTCTACACACTTCTAAACGGTACATGAATTTTGATTATGAGACACCTACTTTCATTTGTAAATGAAATCTTTTTCTTTTATTAAATAGATACTAATATATTCACAATTTTAATGACTACAAATATATGTATACATGTAGTAAACCATAATTTTTATGAATCCTTACTATTTTATCCTTGCGGTGTGGCTAAATATTTTACGATGTGGCCCTATTATTCTATGTTGTGGTGTACTCCATGTGTCATGGATATCTTTATAGACTATCTTATTGTGTGAAAGATTTCTTCAGATATTTCCTAAGAATGAAGATATTTCCATGAAAGCGATGAAACCCCCATTCCTCCTATGGAATGATAAAATATTTTGAATACAAGCTTCCATGGAATCCAAATCTTATAGTTTGAAGAATCCAGTCACAAAAAGTTGTATAATTTAAACCTAGCATGAATTTGACTTTGTGGATTTTATGATAGTCCCTCATTGTTGGTTCATTCATGTAGTCACACCACACTCCTGATGGATCCATTCATATGATCACAACTTTATTAATGATTCATCCATTTCCACTTTATACTTTTCCAATTTCTCACCATGATAATACAATACTTATAGTTACTCGATTTGTTCATGAGATCATTTACTCATGATAACATTACTTATTAATATAGTATGTTCCAAATTCTATTCATGGTAGGTCCTCATGTGGTACATCCAACCTTCATGTGGTTGGTTTGGTTACAATAGGTTCTATCTACAATAGGTTAGTTGATACTTAGTTTGTTCACATGAATGTGTTGTGTTTGTGCAATCGAATCCTCCAACGTCTCATGCATGTGTTTATCTTTATCTTGACATTAGTAAGTATTCTATAAGTCTTTGAAAAACCTGATCACAAATCATGATCTTCATGTTTTTTATGGAGAATTAAATGTGGAATAAATGGCTCATGATAACTTTTTTTTAGGCTCATTATGATCATGGATATCATGATTCAATGTTGTAGATACATGGAATGCACCCGGGTGAACAAAAGTTGAATATGACACAATGTGTGGGACATGTGGCACATTTACATTTTGTTTGTATATTTTTCTAAAAGAGTAATAGTTTTATTCATGCTGAGAGTACCACATAGAAATGTTTCTTCTATGATAATTTGGTTTATTACTCAACACACACTCTAATTAGGATAGAATAAGATTGAATTGGTGTTAGAAGTCTCTTTACATCCTCCCATGACACCCCCACGTGAGAGGATGATGCTCACTAACTACATATGTGTGACCTTGATGAACTATTCCTTTGTTATTCACACTACCTTCTTAACTAATGAAATCTCAAAATATGATCTTTGAGATGGATGAACTTTGATTTAGGATGACTTTACTTTGAGATAATGGGCTTAGCTCGGGCTGACCCACTTATACTTGGCCCATTTTTTTGGAATAAAATTACTAAGTATGGTGCTATGTAAACTCCTTAAATAGAGCCTCCATCTATAAAATCCAGGCCAATTATTATTTATAATTCCTTCTCTAAATCTTTATTTAACTCAAAATTCATCAAATTAAGGATGATTTCTTCACATCATCATTTCATGGAATCACCAATTCTTCTACAAACCATATTTAAGTTCATGTACACTAATAAATCATAACATCCAAAATACAAGAATAACTAATTAATCAAATTCCATCAATATATTGTAAAAAATAAAACCAACCAATAAATCAAGCCTTGGATGCGACATCCAAAAACCTAAAAAATGATTTGATACCCAAGAAT
This sequence comes from Viscum album, assembly GCA_963277665.1. NCBI lineage: Eukaryota > Viridiplantae > Streptophyta > Magnoliopsida > Santalales > Viscaceae > Viscum > Viscum album. The sequence continues at coordinate 1,825,583,180 of OY728163.1, forward strand.
AAAAAGACAATAACAAGAATGGTTATCACAACCAAAGGTAGATTCTAATACTAATTATCTTTAATAACAAAATTTTCTTAATAAATAAAATGGGTTGAAGAGTTTTGGTATAAATTTGAGGGAGAAAAAAATGAAAGAAGGTATATTTCCACTGCCTTGCATGAATTGGTAAGGAAGAACTATTGAATACTTCGTTTCCAACCTACTATAAATCAAAGGGGAATGTTAGTGTTATAATATTGAGAAGTGGGAAGTAAATGAAAAATAATTCTACTCTAATAATCCCACAAGGATTAATCTCAACTATATAGAATCCCCATTCAAGACCATTCAATGAGAATCCAAAGGAGAAAGATAATAGTAAGTAGAATATTTATTATTTTCTTTCTAAAGCGATCGCATTTTCAAATAATTTTTTACAACCTAATAATATTTCTAAAGAGCCGATATAAAAAGAGGTGTTGGATACATTAAAGTTTGTTAAATTCTAAATACCTATATTTGAAGATGTTAATAAAATTATAAGTTATGAAAAGTTTTTAAAATAACTATATACTAATAGAATAGATATAAAAGGAAATGAGTAGATAAACCTTGGGAGGAATGTATCTACACTTATCACACTCACTATGATGATACCTATAAAGTAAAAGGACCACATGAAACTCACCATACCATACACCATTGGGTAGTTACATTTCTATAACAATTTATGTGATTTTTGTACCTCCATTAATGGAATGCATCACTATGTTTTCTCTTCATTAAAGGTTGGTGATATGAAGTTGATATAGGTGGTTGTGTAATTGAAAAACATTTTTATGGTATACTGATAGGATTACTTAAGGATGTACTTGTTTGGGTGAGAGATATGATCTTTCCCTTTTCTTTTTATACGCTGAATATGAAGGAAGATCATGTAATTTATCATGATCTCATTATTATTGGAAATATCTTCCTAAAAACACTAAGAAAATCATAAATGTACATAAAGGTATACTTTTTAAAGAGTTCTGTGATGATATCATAAGATTTAATATTCTAGAGTCCATCGAGTACCCCTAATAAGTCCATTATGTGCACTTTATCTCCTATTTGGATATATATTATAATGATTATCTAAACATTGATTTTAAATATTATCAAAAATGCATCATTCCATTATTAAGGATATTTTTAGAATTGGGGAATGATTTATTTCTCAAAACATTTCCAAACTTATTTCTTATGGTCAAGAAATTCTTAGTTTTGATTATTTTATGAGTTATTATTATGATTCTAGATATATAATTTCTAATGATAATATGGACACTAATTTTATAGGTGTATTTGATGCATTATTCATGGATGTTAATGATGTAAACTATGAACATATCTCATTTCCCATGAGATTTCCATCTATAAAACACTCAAAAAAACTAGAACTTAAGACATTTCCCCAAAATTTAGAATATTCATACTTATTTTATGATGATAAATTGATCTAATTATTGTTAATAATACCCTTTATGAATAAAAAACCCAAGTTTTAAAATTTTTAAGGGAGAATATTAGGGAAATTAGTTAGACTATATTATTCATATTATGTATGGTCTCCTATATTTACATGTGTATGATTATTTTATAGGATGAGTATAAATCAGTTAGGAAACCAAAAATGATACTTAAACCCAAACCATTATAAGATTAAAATAATGAGGTGGAAAAATTAATTTAAATTGGTGTCATTTATCCCATATTAGAATGTTAGTAAGTTAACATTGTTCAATTTGTATGAAATAAAATAATTTTCATTATTGTAAAAAATGAAAATGATGCGTTAGTTCCCAAAATAGTTATCAAGTGTCCATATATTATGGGAAACTGAATCAATCCACTCATAAGGAACATTTAACCCCTCCCTTCATTTACTTTATAGAATTATAGGCTGGATACACCATTATTTCCTATGTAGTTTCTCTGGCTATTTTTAGGTTCCCATTGTTGTAGAGGACCTAAATAAGATAACATTCACATGTCCATTTAGTACATCTTCTCACCTAAGGATGACATTTAGAATTTGTAACACCCCAGGTACCTTCCTACGTCACATGGAGAGTATCTTTTATACTTTACTTGAGACCTTAATGGAGGTATTTATGGATTAATTCACTATATATGGACCATAATTTGATCATTGTTTCTCTTTCTTTGGAAAGGTTTTACATTGATGTATTGATAAAAATATGGTTTAATTTTTTTAAAATTGACATTTCATGGTAGATAAGGTCTTTTTTCCTTTGATATGTAGTGTAATAACATGGAATTATGGTTAATAGATCTAATTTATACATTATTTTATCATTTCCATGTCCTACATGTGTGAATGATATTCAATCATTACTTGAAAATACTAGTTTTATCAAAATTTCATCACATATTTCAGTAATATCACCATATACTTATCCAGATTTTTTCAAAAAGATGGAGACTTCATTTTTTGATGATTATTAAGGGTTATAACCTTATAAGTTAAATAAATTTCTCACCACTCAATCAGTTATATAACATCCATGATGGGAGTTTCCATTTGAGTTTATTTGTGATGCTTTTAACTTCACAGTTGGAGTGGTCTTATCGAAAAGAGTGGAGAGGAATACATATGTGATTGCCTATACTTTGAAGACACTGAATTCAATCCAAATTAACTATACAACCATATATAATTACTTTCTTGATATATTTTCTTTATATAAATTCTTTTTTTATTTATTGGTCTTTAAAAATTATTGTTTTTTTGGGAGGTACATCTTGAGGAAGTAATATTCAAAGCCCGAACTTATCCCTTGGATGGTCCTAATTTAATAGTTTGGAAATGATATATAGGAAAAAATGTTTTCAAATAACTTAGTGGAAGATAACATGAGTAAGATCACTCACACACCAAACTACAACACCTTGGACTAGGTACCACTATAGGACATATTCCATGATGAACATATTTATTCACTCTCAAATAAACATCCTTAATATAATTATTTAGTAACTATATTTTCAAATTATTAATACATCCAAATATAAAGAATCACCAAGTTAAAAAATTAAATAGTGATTCTGGGTTTTATATTTGGGATGATATCTACCTTTCGCACATGTGCGATGACCAAGTTATTGGGAGGTGTGTTCTTGATCTTGAGTTTGAGTTTTTTTTCATTTATATAATACACTTGATTATGGTGGACTCTTTAGACCCAAAAGGATAGCTATAAAAATATTATACTCTAGGTTATATTAGTTTATATTGTTCCATTATGTCCATGTATTTTGTAAGATATGCTAATATTTCCAATATATATGCCACATTTCTAAGAGAAATCTAATACCTTAACATCCCATATCATTATATGAGATTTTTTATGTATGTGGAATTGATTTTATGGGTAATTTTACTATATCATTCGGTTTATTATATATTTTGGATGATATTTTTGTTAATTTAACAAATGGGTGTCTGATAAGGCCATCAGGAATGATAATTCCCATGTTGTAGTGGACTTTATTAGGTAATTTTTTTTTCAAGTTTATAATACCAAATTATATCATCATTGATCAACGATCACATATTTTTCTTACCTATATAAGTATGGGGAGATGTATGAAACATAATATTTTTACCACCCTCAAACAAATGTACACACTGAATTTTCAAATCAAGAGTTGAAGAAAGGATTATAGAAATATGTAAAACAAATAGAAAGAATTGGAGAAATAAAATAGATGATTCCATTTGGGATTATAATATTGTGTAAAATATTTTCATCATAATATACTCATATTGGATTGTATATGGGAAGGTCTACCATATACCCATAAAGTCCACCCATCATTCATTTTAGGACATAATAAAATTAAATATAGATTTAGTCTAGGATATTATAAAGGAAATTAAAAATTCAATATTTTTAGAAGTATGTGTTTCCAAGTTTGTACAAATAGTGATCAAAAGAAATCCATGAAAAGATGATCTAGAGGAGGGAGTTTTATGAGGGAGAAAAAGTCCTTCTATAAAGTTCATTACTGGAGTTGAAGTATGCTAAGTTGAATTATATATTGTTATACCCTTATGTTATATCTCATGTTTTTTTCCTTATGGTGTAATGGAGATCACACAACCGGTGATAATACCACGATTCACTGTGTCATTTTCACCCTTACACCATTGTATTAAACTGAATTTGTATTGTAAATTCAAAATATAATGACAAAATTTACTCCATGTTTGATTCAATTATTTTTTTTATCACTGTTAAAAAGGGAAATCTTACTTCTTTTTACAACTTAATTGAAGGTGGAGGTGATTTGGAGGACCCATGATGAAGTCCAGGAAAAATGGGCCAAACTGCGCAAGACCCAAGCACACCAGTGGATCCATCCGCACACTGATACTAGACCATACATCCAAATGGGATTAAATTTTGTTTTATGGTCTAGAATAAATTGATATACATTTCATATGAAGGTATCCAGGACTCATAAGTTCATATAGTGTCCCAACCGACCTGATTTGTCCAGCACATCAAATCTGCACAATGTCAAATGCAGTGTTTTGTAGTTTATCTAAATCTCAATATTTAGTTGTCCAAATGGTTCCAAATTTTTTTTGGAGATATTAATGATGTTGGGAAACATGTTTATAGTTTTTTACAATGTGATATTCAACTTTAAAGTGGTCTAAAACTACCATCCAAGTGGTTTTACACAATCTGTGTGCCCAAAACCACATTCTATTTTGCCTATAAAATGGAAGCTTGGGATCCTCATTTGAGAGTTCGAACCAGGAGACAAGCTCTGTACTTTTGGAGTCCTAAATGAGTATATTAATCATCTTATAAGTTCTGGAGGCCCATATGATCATATATGTATCAAGGATGAAGAAGGAGTTTCACCCGAGCCTCCTCCTCCTCTCGATGGCGAGCTAAACGGTGGACTATCATTTCAAGGGAGCTACACAAATTTGGGAAAGAGTTCCAGTTAATGTTCTTCTACTGGTTTTTTATAATTTTTGTGTTGAATATTTCACTTATTTTTTATCTTTACATGATTTCCCCTGATTACATTTTATTTTATATAATTAAGTGGAATGCTTTTTATTTCAACAACGATTGGGTTGAGTTTTAAAGTGGGAATCTTGGGTTTTTTCGATTAGACAACACAATAATCATATTTATCTCACTCGTACATAAGATTTAAGTATGTTTATGTAGAACATTTATTATATGTTTGAAAACCAAATCTTGGCAACACGATTTTTGTGTCAAGGGGTGGTTCTTTAAGCATCATTTGAAAGGGCAAGAGGGGAGTCAGGATCTTGACAACTTTCAACCAAAGAATTAAACAAAATCATGTTAAATTTTCAGAAAAATGAACTATCCAAGATGTGAATTAAATGTGAAATGATCTTCGTCACTCATAATTATTAATACACCACCTTTATTTATCAACTATTTAACTCTTTAATTAAGTAATTTACTTAAAATCTATTTTCAAAACCACCCCCTCTTTCAGTAATTATTATTAAAAATACATACTCAAAACCTATCAAAACTCCTTGAGATATGACCTAGGGTATTCCATAGACTATAAATCAACCATAAAAACATAATAAATTTGACGTGTCATGACAACACAGTCAAATTTTGGCTCTATTTCCGGGGTGCGCTTTGGTTTTAGTGCGTGTTTTTGATATTTTTCTTTGTAAATTTTGTGAATGTTTGTTTGTTTTATCTTCTACCTTTAAATTTATTTTTTGTTTTCTAATTTATTTCTTATGTACGTTATGTGTATGACGCATTCTACTTCGAGAGACTTACAAACTTTCAAACCTGAACCGTAGAGGATCCAACATCAGCGACCCCGAGATACACAAGAGGAACCTTTGAAGGAGGATGCACAAAACATCAACACTAATCTTGATCCTTCTTATTCTTCTTTGGAAACCCACATTAAAACTAAAATTAACGTGAATAACATGGATGAAAACAATAAAACACTACAAGAAATAACCTTTCCTGATGTTGATATCCAACCCACATATATTCAATTATAAGGTGAGACACCCAATTTTGAACTAAAATATAGTTTAATTCATCTATTACCAAGATTACAGGGACTTTTTAAAGAGGATCCACACAAGAATTTAAAATAATTTCACACTTTTTGTTCTACATTAAAACTGAAAAATGTAGATGAAGAACAATTAAAGTTAAGGGCATTCCCTTTTTCATTAGAATACACAACAAATGATTGGTTATATTATGTTAATTCCCCAATAAGAGGCTGGGCAGACATGAAACACCTTTTTCATGAAAAATATTTCCCATCCTCTTGAACTACAACAATAAGGAAAAAAGTTTATGGGATAAGACAATTTCAAGGAGAAGCATTACATTAATATTGGGAACACTTTAAAAGGTTATGTTCAAGTTGAACACACCCCCTAATAAGTGATAAACTTTTAATTCAATATTTTTATGAAGGTTTAATCCCTTTTGATTGAAATATTATCAATGCTACCACAAGTGGTACACTAGTTGATAAGACCCCAATTGCTGTAGGAACCCTTATTGAGAACATGGTGCAAAACACACAAAAATTTGGTTCAAGGTCCAATGTACCAATTCGAGGTGTTCATGAGGTGAAAAGTAATTAATTTTAGAAGAAGGTGGAAACAAAGTTCAAAGAGGTGAGTACCCTTCTTTGACAACTTGATCTTTCCCAAGGGAAATCCCAATCTACTCCTCCCATCCATTGTGGTATATGTTCTTCGGAAACCCACTACTCTGACAAATATCCTCAATTAAGGGAAATATATGAGAGTTGTGAGGTAATATTTCTAGGATTCCCCTATAACCAACCCTTTAGGCAAGAACCTTACTATACATCCAACCCTGGGTGGAAGGTGAACCAATCCTATAGGCAAGGGGGGTATTCAAACCAACCTCAACAACAATGGAACGAACAGGGGCAGAGTAGTCATCCACCACCACCACTCATAAATCCTCAACCACCCCAAAGGCCTTTCCAACAAACCTCTCCAAAACTCGAGCCTAGCCTAGAAGATATGATGAAACAAATGGCTGACAAAAATATCCAATTCCAACAAACCACTAAGGCATCCATACAAGACCTCAAAACCCAATTAGGCCAACTTGCTAATTTAGTGGGTGAAATTCAAAGTCATGGGTCAGGTAAACTTCCCTCTCAACCAGTAGTTAACCCTAGGGATAAATTTTTTTAGTTCCATCACCCTTAGGAGTGGAAAAAACTAGAAAGTAAAATGAATCCTCCATTAGAGACATCACTTCCTGAGGAAACCTCCATCCCAACCATTAAAAATGTTCTAAATGTTGAAGAACCTTGTCCTGAGAGAATTCCTTCCAAAGGAAAGAGTGTGTATATTGATGAGTCACTTATCCCAACCATTCCTCTTCCATTTCCTCAAAGGTCCACCCAACCAAGAAAATAAAAGGAATCTAAACTTGATAAGGGAATATTGGAAGTTTTCAAGAAAGTGAAGATTAACATCCCATTGATTGATACTGTGAAGCAAATTCCACGGTACACCAAGTAAATTCCATGGTACATTATATATGGAATTTGGTGGTGACATAGTCCATTTCAACATCCTTGATGCCATGAAGTACCCCTCAGAAGAACATTCCTCTCTCTCTATTAATTCAATTGATGTACTCCCTACCCATGAAAAAAAAACTTTTCTTTCCCCCAATACCCTTTTTGAGTTTTCTTCATTGATTGAAATTCTAGTAAATGAGTCATGCAATGATTGTTGTTGTGTATTAGAAAAATTTCATGCATGTTTATTAATTTATGATTTCTTGAACACTGAGGATCCACTGACCATCAATGATACTGATAAGCTTGTAAAAGCTCATTCCTCTATTGAGGATGATACCATTGAGCATTTAGATGAGATCAGTGACCTCTCACTTTTACACACACTCCCATCAATCTAAAATCCATTTAAATTGTAACTAAAACAATTGCCTCAAGATTTAAAATATTCATATCTTGAGAATGGAAAAAAGTTTCCTGTCATCATTGCTTGTTCACTTCTTCCTGAGCATGAATTGCGACTACTTGAACTTTTGAGAGAGTATAAACAATCTTGGAGATGGACACTTGCTGAAATTCCTGGTATTAGACCACCAATTTTTACACATCATATTTTATTAAATGATGAGTCTAAACCAGTGAGGTAGCCACAACGTCGACTGAACCCAAACCTCCTAGAAGTTGTGAAAGATGAGGTAACAAAATTATTGGATAATGGAATCATTTACCCCATCTTTGATAGCCAATGGGTCAGTCCTATTCAAGTATTTCCTAAAATATTGGCTTTACAGTAATCAAAAATGAAAACAATGAATTGGTTCCAACTCATGCGCAGAATAGTTGGCATGTCTGTATGGACTATTGCTATCTGAACCAACACACTAGGAAGGACCATTTCCCTTTTCCATTCATTTAGCAAATGTTGGAGAGGCTAGTGTGTAAGTCCCACTACTATTTCCTTGATGGGTATTCTGGATACTTTCAGATCCATATTTCTCTTGAGGATCAAGAAAAGACAACCTTCACTTGCCCCTTTTTCACATTTTCCTATAGAAGGATTCCATTTGGTCTGTACAATGCTCCGGGTACTTTTCAATGTTGCATGATTAGTATTTTTTTGTATTACCTGGAGAATTTCATGGAAGTATTCATGGATGATTTTACTGTTTATGGCTCCTCTATTGATGAATGTTTAAGTAGTATTGGTTCAGTCCTGCGTCATTGTATTGAAATGAATCTTGTATTGAATTATGAGAAATGCCATTACATGGTGTGAAAAGGTATAGTTTTGGGGCATGTAATTTATGAGGATCATATTCAAGTGGATAAATCAAAAGTGGATGTCATTGTTTCCTTAAAATTACCCAAAAATGTATGGGATGTGCGATCCTTCCTAGGTTATGCTAGATTTTACTGTCATTTCCTTTGTGATTTTAGTAAAATTGCACTCCCCCTCTCCCAGTTACTCCAAAAAGAAAAAGAATTTGTTTTTGATAAAGAACGTGAAGAATATTTTAATAAGTTAAATGGAGTCTCACGTCACCCCCGGTAATCCAACCACCATGGTGGGATTTACCATTTGGGCTCATGTGTGATGCCTCTAACTATGCAGTTGGGGTAGTCTTGTCACAAAGGGTCGATTGAGCTCCACATGTCATTGCCTATGCCTCACGTACATTGGACCCTACCCAAGAAAACTACCCCACAACTGAAAATTAATTCCTTTCCATTGATTTTTCCTTGGAAAAATTCAGGTCATACCTTTTGGGATCCAAAGTCATTGTGTTCTCAGATCATACATCCCTATGGTATCTCTTTAAGAAACTGGAAGCAAAACCACATCTCATTAGCTGGATTCTCCTGCTTCAGGAATTTAATCTAGAAATTAGAGATAAAAAAGGAGAAGATAATGTGGTGGCTAATCATATCAATAGGATTCCCCCATCCTCATACATTGACTCATCCCCCTGTATTCCTATAAATGATATGTTTCTCAATGATCAATTATACCGAGTGCAAGATGTTATTCCTTGGTATGCTGAAATTGTAAATTATTTATTAGCATCATGAATTCCTACTGATTTAAATAAAAACCAATCCAGTCGTCTAAAACATGAGTCTCGTTGGTACTTTTGGGATGACCCCTACCTCTGGCGCACATGTAGTGATAAAGTCCTTAGGCATTGTGTTCCCAATAACATGTTTAAGTCTCTCCTTAGATTCTTCCACACTCTTGCTTGTGGGGGGAACTTTGCTCCCCAATGGATTTCTCGTAAGGTCTTTGATTCTGGTCTCTTTTGGCCAACACTTTTTTTAGGATGCCCATGAATTTTGTAAATGTTGTCCTTGTTGTCAAAGAATGGGGAATGTATCTAAAATAAATTAAATTCCACATAAACCATTAATATTTTTTGAAATTTTTTATCATTGGGGCCTTGAATTTATGGGTCCATTTACCAATTACTTTAGAAGCTTGTACATTCTTCTGGAAGTTGATTATGTGTCAAAATGGGTAGAGGCACGAGCTACAAAGACTGATGATTCTTAGGTAGTTGTATAATTTTTGAGAACCCAAGTATTCTGTAGGTTTGGCTTACCTAGGTTCATCATCAGTGACTAGGGTTCTCATTTATGCAACCGAACAATGTAATCACTTTTGCGTCATTATGGGGTCGTTCATAGAGTGTCTACTGTATATCACCCACAAACCAATGTTCAATCCGAGGTGTCAAATAGAGAGGTAAAACAAATTCTTGAAAAATGGTTTAACCCAATAGAAAAGATTGGAGTCTTGGACTTGATGATTCATTATGGGCCTACCATACTGCTTTCAAAACTCCCATTGGAATGTCACCCTATCATCTTGTGTTTGGAAAGAGTTGTCACGTACTTATTAAGATTGAGCATCGGGCCTACTAGGCCATCAAACAATGTAGTTTTAATCTTTCTGGTAAAGGTTCTGAAAGGAAGTTGCAGATTCAGGAGTTGGAAGAAATGAGAAGAGATGCATATGAAATCTCCAGGATTTATAAGGAGTGAACCAAGGCTGCCCATGACTATCTTATACATCATCATAAGTTCCACATTAGAAAGAAGGTCCTCCTTTATAATGCAAGGCTGAAGTTTCATCCAGTTAAGCTTCGTTCCCGCTGGTTTGTCCCATACACTGTTATTAATGTATCTCCATTTGGTGTTGTTCAAGTTTAAAATGAAGAAACTAAGAAAACCTTCACTGTCAATGGGCAGTGGCTGAAGCACTTCCATGAAGCCCTTTCGAAGTTCCCAATGGAGGAACTCCATGTTCAAGAAACAACATACGAGTGAAACACACCATGTTTTATCCTTCCTTCTCACCTTCTTAATTATTACAGTGAGGAAATTACATATTCTAGGTGTGGGGGGATGGGTACATTCCTTAGTTAGATAGGAGTTTTCATCATTTTTTTCTTTCTTATCTTTTATTTCCTTCTTTGTGGTATTTTCACTTTTTCCCGTCTTTTTGAGATCATTAGAATTTCCATTGTCTTTCTTATTTCTTATCTTTTTTGCCTTCTTTATGGTATTTTCATTTTCCCCCATAAAAAATTTCAAAGTTCCATGATTTGGTGACCATAGGGGGGGGGGGGAGTAAAAATACCATAAATAATGGAAAAAAAGAATATTTGTATGAAGTTAACATCAGGGAGTGATTTTTAGTGAATTGGTTTTCTGTCAATCATATAAATGGTTGTATCATTGTGAAACATTTGAGATGATTGATGCCCCTTATGTGAGTAGTTTTTGGGAAAACTTTGTCACTAATATCTCCATACATTTTTGCACCAAACCATGACGTGTGAATATTTCTTACTTAATATAAGGTAAATATATGTTAGGTTAATATTTTTCATCTTTAAATGATATTTCCATACATTCGGTCCTTATTCGACCTATTTCATTACTGTACCAGATTGACCTATTCATGTGTACCTAATGTCCGACTGTTGTACGCCCAAAAAAAGGGTGTGTGTTGGGAAGGTCAAAAACCACTCCTCCTAAACCTTTGATCTTGTTATATCTATTTCAATTAGTGTCGTGAGGAGATCAAACAAGGGTTGAGAGATGAGTGTGAGATTTTTTCTAAAAGAAACTTCTAAAAAACAAAAATAATGAATGAGTGGAGTGATGAAATGTTCAACATATGTGGATATTTAGGTCTGGATCTTATGGTTTGACTTTTGGTAATGCTTAAGTGAGTGGGACTTGAAATATTATTGCAAAGAATGTAGGGCAGGTTCGATGAAAATTCATTTAAAGATGAATAATTTTAAAATAACCTATAATTATTGGATAGAAAGTGGAATGAATGGCATGGAATGGTTTTCAGTCACCCCCATGGAGAGTTAGTGTAATGTTTGACTTTTTAATTCCTTGCAAAATTTGGTATCATGAATCTCTTTGAATTTAATTGTGATATGATTTATGAGACATCTTTTTCCATTTTCACTAGGAATAACTCCTTGGGGTGGTTCGTGCATTGATCACATTACTTTAATGAATTAAAATTTCCTCTAATGTTAAATATTCATGATGTTGGGAATATATACATGCATCATTTTTTTTTGTATATGTGACTTTCCCCAGGAGTTCAAATATTTAGGTGTGTGGGTGTGATCATACCACGATTCACTGTGTCATTTTCACCCTTACACCATTATATTAAATTGAATTTTTATTATAAATTCAAAATATAATAACAAAATTCACTCCATATTTGATTCAATTATTTTGTGTTTATAAATTTTAATAAGGTCAATGTTACTTTTTTTTGATAATTTCACTAAAGGTGGAGGTGATTTGGAGGACCTATGATGAAGTCCAGGAAAAATGGGCCAAACTACGCAAGACCCATGCACACCAGTGGATCCATCCTCACACTGCTGCTAGACCGTGCATCAAAATGGGCAGAAATTTTGTGGTCTGGTCCAAAATGAATTGGGATACATTTGATATGAAGGGATCCAAGACTCATACATTTATATAATAGTCCAACCGGCATGATCTGTCCAACACATCAAATCTGAACAATGTCAAATGCGATGTTTTGTATTCTATCTATATCTCAAGCTTTAGTTGTCCAAATGGTGAAAAACTTTCAGTGGAGATTTTCAAGAGGTGGGGAAACATGTTTCTAGTTTTTTCCAAAGTGATATTCGACTGTTAAGTGGTCTAAACCTATCATCCAAGTAGTTTTACACAATCTGTGTGCCAAAAAATACCTTATATTTTGCCTATAAAATGGAAGCTTGGGATCCTCATTTGAGAGTTCGAACCAGGAGCCAAGATCTTCCATTTTGGAGTCCTAGATGAGCCTCTTTATCATCCAAGAAGTTCTAGAGGCCCCTATCCTCATAGGGGGACCAGTGATGAAGAAGGAGTTCCACCCAAGCCTCCTCCTCCTCTCGATGGTGAGCTAAACAGTGGACGCTCATTTCAAGGGAGCTACACAAATGTAGGAGGGAGTTCTAACACATGTTCTTCTACTGGTTTTGTATAATTTTTGTGTTGAACATTTCAATTATTTTGTATCTTGACATGCTTTCCCCTGATTACATTTCATTTGATATAATTAAGTGGAACACTTTTTATTTTAACACTGATTTTGTTGAGATTTCAAGTGGGAATCGTGGGTTTTTCCGATTGGACAACACAATAATCCTATTTATCTCACACATAAATATGATTTAAGTATTCTTTGGTAGACCTTTTATTCTATGTTTGACAACCAACTCTTGGAAACACGATTGTTGTGTCAAGGGGTGGTTCTTTAAGCATCAATTGAAGAGGCAAGAGAGGATTCAAGATCTTTACAACCTTCAACCAAATAATTAAACAAAACCATATTTAATTTTCAGAACAATGAACTATAAAAGATCTTTAGTGAACTTGAAATAATCTTCTTCTCTCATAATTATTAATACACCACCTTTATTTATCAACTATTTAACTCTTTAATTATGTAATTTACTTAAAATCTATTTTCAAAACCACCCCCTCTTTCAGTAATTCTTATTAAAAATACATATTCAAAACGTATCAACACTCCTTGAGAGACAACCTTGGGTCTACCCTAGTCTATAAATCAACTTTAAAAACATTATCAATTTGACGTTTCACGATAGCGCAACCAATAGGTCACGAGAAGAAGATTTATAGTTAATGGGTTGTATTTAAAGAAATACTTTAAAATATTTCCCACACATGAAGTCAACTTCGTCACATTTCATGACCCCATCATCACTTAAGAACATTTTGATATCCCCATCCCTCTCACTTTTACATTATTTTTCCTATTTCAAATTCCACATTTCATGTTTTTATATCATTTCATAGGGATACATCAATTAAAATTCAATATTTTATGTGTGGGGAAGGGAATTTTTTTCATATTTTATTTAGTATTTACTCATTTTATTTATGTTATTTAAAAAAAAACAACATCACATGCCTATTTATGTGTGTAAATTATATAAAATACTTGTTTAATTTCTCAAATCTCAATGTTAACATATTAATGATGAGAAATATTACCTCATACATGGTTTATTTTTCTAAATATAGAAGTTTTCAATGATTTGATCAATTGAATCATTTTAAAACCATTTATATTTTGACACTATTATTTTTGATATTAGTTTAGGGTAAATTATTTCATTTAATTTCTCTACGCGCCCTAAAAAATGGCAGTGACATGTGAATTTTTTCTTATTTAATTGAAGGTATAATCAAGTAAAGTAAATTTATTCATATTATAATAATGGGTTTTCAATAATTTTGTATCTATTTTGATCAATTTCATTAGTATATTTAATTATCCTATGCGTGTGTACATAATATCTGAAAATTTTACACCCTAAAAAAACAAAATAAAAAAATTGTAATAAATAAGAGAGTGATGAGTTTTACAACATAAAAGGATATCTAGGACATGAGTTTAAGGTTTGAATTTTGGGAATAGTTAAGTGAGTGGGGTTTGAAATATATTATAAATTATTTAGAACCATTTTGGTGGAAAAGAACCAAGTAATAGGAAAATTTTAACTTGATCTCAATATAATGTATAAGGTATGTATAGAAACACATGAAATAGTTAGCACACACACATGGGGAATTAATGGAATAGTGTACTTATAACTTATTTCACTATGACTAGTGTCATTAATCTCAATAGATTCTATTTGGATACATTTTATAATACAATAAAGCCTAAATTTATCAATATTTACTTCTTTAAGTGATTATTGATTTACTTATATTATTACCATGGTTTGAAATTTTTTTACATGCATATCCTATCATATTTTTTTAGAATACCTGACTTCTGACTATGATCAGGAGTGAAAATGATAAGTGAGTAAGAGTTGATAAATTAAATTCTTATTGAACATTTTAAATAAAATAAATGAAATATTTCCCATATAATTTTCTAAATTTGTTTATTTATGGAAGATATGGGATTATATCTTGCATTTGAAAACTTGATGAAAATTCTAGCTTTAACCCTTTAAAGTCCACTATAGTATTTTGGAAATAGATATTTTTATGGGGATTATTTAGAATTTAAACTTCATGAAAGAATAATTCAATAAATTGTATAAAATTTTCATTTCTACCACTCTTTCTAGATCATACATTTTATGTGAGAAAATGGTACATGAATACAAAGATGGATTAGAATCATCAATATGGAAACACTTCATTATTTTGGCCATATATTTTTCATTATAGTTTTTATTTGGTTTAAATTTTAATGAGATATAGAACAACCAATTATAAAAAAATAATCATTTTAGAATAATATCTGGTTCATGTGTTTTAGAGTTTAATAAGTTAGTGTAAGTTGTATTAAAATATTTGGAAGAATTTTCCATTCACACTTGTAAAATCTTATAATTCCATTCTATAATACAAACTATAAATGTGTATTTTTATAATTTGCATACATTTATCCATGAACTAGGATATTTTACGTATATTATAAGTGGTTTTACTCCATTTATCTGAGAATTGGAAGATATAGATCTCTATAATAAAGGATTACTTATACGATGCCTTCTTCTTTTTTCTTCACGTTTTAGCTTATTTTAACAAAATCATATATTTATTTTATTTTATTCCATTTTTATTCCTTTATCCTTAAAATTTATTGGGAATTAAATCAAGAGTATAAAAATGATCAGGTTATACCCTTTTTATACCTTTTTATATTCAATTTGTCTCTAAAATGACTCCTCCTCACATGAAAGAGTATAACTTCTTAGTAATTATTCTAATTTGTACCTTATCAATTTGTTTGAATAAATTATATTAATATAATTTATATTAATATTATCTTTGAATTGAGTTATTAATTTATAAAAACACTCAAATTATATGAATTTTATAGGTGAGGTTGAGAATGAGTGAATCATAAGAGCATAAACTTAATCATCGAAGAAAAACTAGGAGTGATTATTATTTAGTGTTCAAATATAGACCCTAAAATAAATTCATCATAAATTATAATAGGGATATAAACTTGGATTCACCACTTATTATAAAATTTCATTTAATTAAAAATTAAATCATAGTGCTATGATTGTT
Source organism: Viscum album (assembly GCA_963277665.1). NCBI lineage: Eukaryota > Viridiplantae > Streptophyta > Magnoliopsida > Santalales > Viscaceae > Viscum > Viscum album. Next base: position 1,825,599,413 of record OY728163.1, read on the forward strand.
TGTTTTGGATTTATCCTAGGGTTTAATTCATTTCATTTTTGTGGTTGGGCTAATTCTCATAGGGTTTTAGGGTAAAAAACTAGAGGATAATAATTAATTATATTTTAATTTGAATGATAATGATTAATATGAAATTGAAGAGGTATAGTTTAATCAATTTTGTCTTCTGAAAATATTTTCTATAAAAATCACGTCTCATTGTTTTTATCAATCAAATTTCACGAGAAAAAAACTTTTACATAACAACTTATCATAAAAATCCATTAAAGTAAAACCCCTTCATCATTAGTTTATTATATTTTATTTTTATAATTACTTTAGTATTTTGTTTTAAGAACTTTATCCAAGGGATTTAGTCAGCCACTTTTCTGTACTTAAGAACTAAAAAATACACATATTTTGAGAGTACCCATGAAAACACTCTTTAATGGTGTGATGTCCCCTAAAAAACCCCATAATAGTGTAATTTACCATTATAATAGTGTGATTAACCTTTATCAATGCTAGGATGAATCATCACTACACTTTCCATAGTCATGTCATGGTTTGAACCTTCCTTCATGGCATAATAAACCTGTGTAGATAGGTCTTCATATTGTAGCTCTCAATTGTGAAACCCCAATCATGACAGAACCCACTAAATTAAAACATGACCTAAAATAAACTCCAAATTTTAATCACACCCCAAGCGATTTCATTCTTAGGCAACACCCTCTTGTTGAAACCTATACCCATTACAATATGATCCACTAGTGACCCAATTTTAATCTTACATGCTCCATGATCATTCATATGAAACACCCACCATGTCATAGTTCCCCTTAGATATAATGTAACTATTTATCAACCCTAAAAATTTATTCTTCTATAACACTCGTCACACTATAATTCCTCATAGATGTGGTTCAACCAATAACCCACACAAAAATCTATCCTTATGTAGTTTCTTCACACATTATGATTCCCCATGTCATGAAATAGTTCTCTGATTACTGAAGAATTTATTACTATGCCCATATAAACTATTTATACTTCATTTTCAGCCTTCACTGATACCCCCGACACCTCAAAAGGGTATATATATATGGTCGATATAATATCTGACCTAAATTACCACTCTTAACTACTTAAGAAATTCTATAACCCCACTATATGATAGTTATTCCACAAGAAATCTTGACCCACACACTAAAAAACCCTTACCAAAACCCAATCATCTAGATCAAAACATTTCCAAAACAACAAGATGATACCAAAAACATCTAGATGTTTTCCAATAACCTAGATATCTAACTCAAATAGACCGATTCCTTTCGTGGGAACTCCCTACCATAGAAATTACCTACCTGGTTACATTATAAATAAAATACTTGACATGATGATGGTATTATACCCACCAATCATCCCAAAACATGCACATTTGAACCATCATAAATTATCTCACACTATACTCAATGTCACATATTTTACTTGATTCCAAAACAAAATATAGTTAACACACATTATATGTGGTTATTTCACCTCAACAAACACTTGGTTAATCCACTTATCATAAAACACATCATGCACCAGTACCTATCATAAACAAACTAATATATTCACAATATACCTCTATTTATCAATGGAAATCCAACCTACTTAGAATATTTTTAATCAATCACATGTGGCTAAATAAAATATTGAACACCCAATACCTATCCTATCTATAGAGTCAGGCTCAATGTCATCCACTAACCCCATTTCTGGGTATCCTATATGATGGGATTATATGATCATATTATGATCATAGGCTATAGAAAATACCCCCAAAATAGGAAGATCTATCTATAAGAATTAAAATATTTAAATTAAAAAAAACACATTAGAACAAAGAATTCATGAAACTCATATATAATAGTTTCCATCTTCTTCCTCTGATGGAATATGCTTGATAATGATCACAAGTAGTCATTGAAAATAAGAATACTTTCTTTGAGGGAGTACACTTACCACACAATTTTGATTCATAATTGGAGGAATCTTGTACACCTAAAGGGGTTCTAGAACCTTCACTAAAGGTGATAAACAAGTTACATGATGGCTAAGAGATTTATCTACTTTCTATGAAACTAATAATCATTGTAATTCTTATTAGTACACACTTACAACACACAATATAAGAGATTATATCTCCTTAATAACCAAATATTGATGCCCCTCCTTCATAATACATCTCATGTGTTTCTTTTGTTGAGTGTATTATTCATTAAACACCTCAATAGATAGTAAAAAATATATTCAATGAACCAAACATTTTTTCAATTCAAATGAAACTATTTGGTAGAGAGAATTACAACTATTGTATCATGTACAAGTATTATTTTAATATGTAACTCAATCATATCTGACTGAAAATTTTATTTTTTATTTTCAAATCACTTTTAAGGAAAAAGTGAAAAAAACCTCACAATTTAAAACTGGAAAACATCAAAAATCAAAGGAAATAAAAAAATCATTGAATGAAAGATTGATATTATCAGAAGCATTCTACCTATATGATTTACAATAAAGTGTAGTTTCTTTTGTATCCAGATCCTCCTTAACAAGGTATTAAAAATTATAGGCCATCTTGTCCCAAGTTTGGATGAATTCCTCCATGTTTATCCTCCTTTTATTGAATTATATTGTCAAAATATGATATTTCTGGTTGATACACAAACACTAATCCTTATTGATACTTAATAGAATAATTATATCACCCATCCTGTCAGTATCCTCCTGAGTAACATTAATTAGAAAACCTTCCTCCCACATTTCTTCCTCATAGTGGATGATAAGCTCCCAATGATTTTCTTTATTTGTAGTCTCCTCACCTACTACCCACTATGGGACCAACAGTGCATCCTTTTAATGGGTTTCTAGATTATAGTTAGTTTCAATATTAGTAACATCCTGAGCTAGAAAGTCTCCTTGTATCTGATCGAGAACATTGATCATATCACCAGTCTACTCTTATTCCTTATCTTCACCACATTCAGCCCGTTGATTTTCACTGTGAAGGTACAAACTCTTATTTTATTCTTGTTCATTAGCATTGCGTTCACTATTGATCACATTGGACTTGGTATTTTTGACTTAACTTATCTCCATAAGTTTAGGTAAATGAGAATAATATTTATTCCATGATTTCTTCCCCTTGAACACACCGTATCTTTCCGAATATCGTTTTCCCTTCCTTTCCTCCTCCTTAGGTTGTGAAGCCCTCTACCATGCATTCCACCTGAACTATCAACTATGAAATGTATAGAGGAATCATCACTTTATTATTCCCCAAATATTCCTTATCAATCAATTAATTACTATAACCAAGTTGAATCACCTTGTTCCTGATATAGGCCTTCCATTTCCATCCCTTAAAAATGATTAATTAGACTATCAGTCAACATGTTCCTCTGAGGACTTAACCTGTTCACTACATTCACCCAACCCACATGACCCACCTATGAGGCCTATATAAAATTATCATGGATCTTTAATCCTGATGCCTCCTCATGTGTGGGCCTATTATCAAGAAGTACCCCCTCTTTATAGTATGAGGTTTTTGGTATGCTGGATCATGGTTCCAAATATTTAACTGTATGCACCCCCTTAGTCCCCCTGAATAAGATGGGACCTACATAGTTGAATTGTGGTCTGACACATCATGCATAATATGGTTAATGATTTCCATCACCTTTAGATTATAGTTCAAGTTTCATGCCTTTTTTTGGATTAAATAACCTTGATTTGTATCAATATACTCTACTATAGGGTCCACAAGAGCCTCTATCCCAAATGCTTGAGGATTCGAGTCAAGAACCCCATGTCGGTATCTAAAACCATGATTATATGAAGAAACAGGATGACCCAACCATTTGCAGGGCTGGAAATAATCTTTCCAAGACTCAAAGACCATTGGTTGTTTGCAAAAAAATTATTCCCCTACTATAATCTAGGCCCACTACAATGATAGCTTTGAAACATCCACATCAATGAAAATACATGGGGATATCAATTGAAAAACAATTAATTTCTAACTATTTAAACACAATTATCTTCCTACCATATTTTCAAGCATATGGAAAACATAGGGATTTTGGAAATCTAATAGAAGTTCTAGAAATGATACCCATAACATCGTGTAAGGAACATCCCATTTCATGTGAAAATCATAAGACCAAAAAGATGTATAAATCGAACCCATTTTAGGCTCAAGGAGCTCTGGACCAGGCAAGGATATAATAATTTTCTAAAGAAAAGAGTATCATCAAATTCAATTTTTCTAGAAGACAAACCAACACTCATTCCTGTATACCTCAAGATCCAAAGATGAACCTATAAAGGGAGACATATAAACCATATTTATACCTATATAATCCATTTTTATATGACATCAAGTGACCAATAGACACGAAACATGTAAATATAGTATAAAAACTCATATTTTCTTGATTATTTGAAAAATACTGACCAAGTCAATGAATAAATCACATTTCATTCATCTCATAGGTGAGCAGATCACATGCCCCTTATCGAATTATCTGAACACATCATTGTGACTCAACTAAGAAAGATCATTTATTTTGTTAGTCCAATTTAATAAAGGTATAAATGTCATTTCTTGTCATACAAGTAGAAAAATCTAATCTTGGTTATGCTCTAACTTATGAAATGATCAAAAACTACCCAACCACTCCTATATTAACTATGTTATTTCCAAACATATATAAGTATGGTATTAAAGTATAAAGGTTATCATGCTAGGTATCTCACCAACCTCAGGTAATAATGATCAATAATAATCATACACCCCATTGTCTCTACTTATTATCTCATAAATACATATTCATATCTTATATACAAACACTTGTATTGAGTATAAGAATATATTAAATATAACATTAAAACATCATTACACCCTATAATAATTCATAATTATCATTGTTTAGGTAAAATTCCAAGTCATACATTGAGGTGATATTATCATTTAATTATTCCTATAAAACAAATTAAATCACATATTAATTACTGATAAATGAATTCTTTCCTTTATGATAATGACATGATACATTTTACAACTATTATCACCAATATCACAATTTTCTTATACCCATTGATTCTATATAAACCTCATGTTTTTTCTGAAGTAATGGATTCATCAATAGATCTACTACAATATAATATATAGCCACCCAACTGATCTTTACATCACCACTATCAAGGATATATCACATGAGATAGTATTTTTTAAGAGAGTGTAGGTCCTTTGGTGAGGCCAGAGTTTCATAATCTTGGAAAACTCCCAATTGTTGTCATAATATATCTCAATTTCTCCCTTGATTCTTGGAACCACCCTAAGTCTTGAAATGGATTTCGTGATCCAAACAACATCCTTAAAAATATGTGATGTAGTTTTTTACTCCACCTTTATTTTGGAGTATGTTATATTGGATTTATTAGAAATATTCTAATTGATAGAGCTACCATTCACAAAAAACATGGATCCATATTGAGATCTAAGATGATATTTATCATATTGGAAACTAGCACCCACGTAACCTTTTATATAGAGTTTATATCCTCCTAAAAATACCAAGAACATATCCTTAGTCCTATTAAAGTACTTAAGAATATTATTTATGGAAATCCAAGTACTCTCACCAGGATTACATTAGTATCTACTTGTTATAATAAAAATATAAGAGACACTAAGTCAAGTATACAACATGAAATACATGATAAATCTTATGTAAAATTCACAATGAATCCTATACACCCTTTATAACTCTTTATAATGATATTGAATATTCCAAAGATTAATTACATGAAATATTGGTATATACCCTATTTTTGGAGTTCTCTATGATAAATCACATTAGAACATTACCAATACATGTGTTCTGACTTAGTATAGGAAACCTCTTAGATATATATTTATAGATCTTCATACCTAAGATGTATGTTTTATAACCCATGTCTTTTATCAAGAGAAATTTTCCCAACCACATCTTGAAAGAGTGAAGTTTTGGAATATCATTTTTGATATAGAGTATATCATCTATATACAATATTTGATATAATACTATAATCCTAATAACTCTATTATATACATAGGAATTATTCATGTTTTTGATGAAACTAAACTCTTTAATTATATCATCAAGACATTTTTTCTAACTTTGAGAAGCTTGATTTAGACCATAAATAGATCATTACATCTTTCAAACCTTAACAGAATCATTTCTCACTTAAAAATATTTGGACCGTATCATATATATTTCCCCATCTAAATTCTCATTAATGAAAGTGGGTTTTAAATCCATATAATATATCTCATTATCATAACGATCTCATATGTCTATAAAAATATGAATGGACTTTATTATCATACAGGTGAAGAATCCTATCCTTAGTCAACACCATGAATTTTTTTATAAATATTCTTCAACAGAAATTCTTTATATATTGAAAATCTACCATTTATTTTAGTTTTTATGGAAAAACAACTTGACCCATATGGGTCTAACCTCTTTTGGGGCATCCACTAAGTTCAAAACTTTGTTAGTGTGTATGGATACCATCTTAGATTCCATAAATTTCAACAATTTCTTAAAATAAAAACTCTTAGTAGCCTCTCAATAGGATGTAGGTTGATCTCCTAAAAACATAAATTCATCATCATTAGCCTAGATAATTCTATATATCTTGGGTTCCTGATGAATCTTACTATAACTTTTAGGTTATTATGTAACTTGAGTAAGTTCTTCTTCTATAACTCTTGGTGGAACCAACTCAACTTTCAACTCAAGAAAACTTCCTATTTATTAATCTTAAACATATACAACTTTTACCTTTCTACCATTGAATAATAAATCCATGTGTTTTATTTATAGTAAATTAATATCTCGTTCCAAATACACTGTGCTTAGTAGGATGGTAGAAACAATATCCCTCAGTTTCTTTAAGATAAGTAAAAAATAAGAATTTTTCCTAATTAGATATTATCTTATTAGAATATATTTATCATATGAGTGATTGATAAAATTTAATCTAGATGAAATTTTTTTGGGTTATTCCCCAATCAATATCTCATATTGTGACTTCATGGCTAATTTAGATGGATTGACGTTGAACAAAAATGTAGTAGTCTCCAGAGCACAACCTCAAAATGTAATAGGAAGGTCTCACCAACTCATAATCAATTGAACCATTTCTAATAAGGAATAATTAATCCTCTCAGAACCACAATTCCATTATGTTGTTCTAAGAGGAGTGGATTGTGGAATAATTCCACAACCTCTTATATGATCAGTGAATTCCTAGTTCTGGTCTTCATTACTCAGATCTAATCAAAGAATCTTAATATTTTTCCTCATCAATTCTATACTAAATTCTAAAAATATTTTAAAATTTAATATGTTTCATAATTTTGTTTCATCAAAAACAAATATCCATACTGATTGAAGTTATCAATAAAAATAATAAATTACCAAAAACCATCACCTATTTATGTGATCATTGGTTGACATACATCACTATTAATAATATCCAATAGTCCATTTTAACTTTTTCCTTTTCTCCTAAAAGGAATATTTTTTGTTTTTTGAATAAAAAAGAACCTCACATATCAAATTATTCATAATTTAATGATTACAACAATCCATATTTATAGATTCATTGAATTCATTATATATATATATATATATATATCTAAGGTGATAATTCCAATAGTAAATGGGATTAGGATAAACCCATGCCTTCTTATTTTGAATGTTATAAACAAGAATGCTCATATCTAGAATATATAAACCTTACATTATATTTCCAATTCCATAAAACATTTAATTATTATATATAAAATAAATTTTATTTTTAATAATGAATAAAAATACAATATTTTCAAAATAAGATAAAAAAATAAAATTCATATTTATGGAGGGAACATAATAACATTTTTTTAATTATAGAACTAATAGAAAGGGTAGACATAGATCATAAGTGCTAACTTATACTATAAAAAATCTTTCTCTATTACAAATATAACGATCCACTTAACCCTTTATTAATTCCCTCCTAACTTTGAGTCTGTGTTTTTCAACACAAATGTGTGATGCACATCCAATACCCATGAGTCAAAGTTAGTGGAATTAATATCTATAACATTCACATTAAAATTATTAGAATTAATCTATTTTAGGAAACTTATTAATCCTAGATAACAATCTTTACCTATTTTATGGGTCATAACTATTAGAGTTATCTAAATGATTGTGATTAATTATGCCATTATCACAAAAAAAGATATATCAGTGGGTAAGTATCATGTATTATATATTTTCCTTAAATAATTTAAGAGAAATAAATCCAACTAAAAATGATGATGTTGAACATCATATCCATTAATAATCCAAGATCCAAATTTCACTAAGAAATCACCATACTTTGGAATGAAAATCATTGCTTTAGTTAATTGGGTTGGGATTCATCCAAATCAAAAAACTTATGAATCTTGGATAGTTGAGTTGATAAATCTATATCCAAATATAAAATATAGATTCCCTAAAATATATTCCTTTGGTATCCATACCCTCAAGTTTTCTTATATATGTATAACCGAAATAAAACATAAGAAACAAGTTAACATAAGACAATCCAAGAGAACCCCTTTTTGGCATGAAACCACTCATTATAAAATCCTGAGTTACTCATTACTTGTTTTCCTTACACAAGATAATATAGGGGAACTAAAATTTTGTGTGAAACTACCCAATTTTATTGTAAAACCTCAATATTTTAAAATAACACTATGTACGATAGTGTATTCAATAGACAACACTCAGTTTAAACAAACCGTGACATATTATTAAAATATTATTATTTAAACATGATTGTTTTATCATAGCAATTAAATTGGATGGTTTGAATATGATTAAATAATTTATTAAATGGATATAAAGGTTCAAATCAATATAAATTTATTTATAAATTTGTAGTAAATAACCACTCATTTTTTTAATAAAAATATTTATTTCAGAAATGTTTTTTATTTTTTTAGTGAGAAAATATTATAAATATTTTTTTCGAAATTTATTAATTTTATTTCATAAAATTAAAATAATTTTTGAAATTATCATATTGATATTAACTTAGGATAAAATTTTGTGATTTTTTTGGAAAATATTTATTTTTTAATGAATAGTGAAAATACCGATTTTTATAAAACTATATTTTCTTTTAATAAATTAAGTAATTTAAAAGTCCCATTATTATTTTAATTTGATTTAATATTAAAAAATTATAATTTTTCTTTATATTTAATCCAATTAATTACATTTTAATCATATTTATATCTCATTTTAGTATAAGTTTATTCTTAGGGTAAAAAACACATTTTTCTAAAAACTGTTTTGAAGTGCATAATGTTTCTCCATTTTAAGTAATTAAAATAATCCATAATGAGGAATTATTTAAATTAAAATTTTCAATAAATTTTAATTTAAACTCATTTAACTATTATTACTTGTCATATAATTATTATCAAATCATCTTATGCTTGAAAAATACATTTCTAGAAAAACAATTTTTTTGACATGTATAAAGGTTTAATTTTAAAATAAATTCTATAATTTATATTAATTGAATATAATAAAATTTATTCCATATTTATAATCATAATAAATAAAAATATAAAATAATTTTAACTTAATTTTTTCATAATTTATAATAAAAATAGTAAAAATCAGTTACCACGGTTAATGTTACAACTAGTTTACCATGGGGGGGGGGGAATTAAACTAATTAAGTGAATAGAATAACATGTTTAAAACACATTTATTTTGAATTTTTGAGGTCATTATCAGAATTTTATCTCTTAAACTCATTTTTTAATTTTGGAGGCACTTTTCTTGAGATGAATTCCCATTATTGAATAGTTTTAGGTATTTATAAGTATGCCACTCATCCTCTCTTATAAAAGGGAACCCCATATACTAACCTTTACACACTTCCAAAACCCACTGGTTTGACCAATACATGAAAAAATACTTATTAATTCCCTCTCCACTTATTATAATCCTTTGTTTGATCAGAAATCCAATCTAGGGAGGCTTGAGGTATAGTCCTAAAGAGGTGATTTGAAGAAGTGATATCGTTCTTAACCGAGTATCCTTGTTTAATTTCTTCTTCCACCTCCTTAAAATATTAACAAACAATATTGATATAATAAAATCAATATATTACATATAATAAGACTTTATTATGTTAATTTCATAACCTAAATCTATCTCCACTTCCATCAAATGGGAAACAAAACCTTCGTTTGAGTGTACGGTGGACTACTGCCTCGTGAAATGGTGTAATTCATTTTCCATCATCGAATTTAATAGATGATAATGATGATGGATTTAATTTTTATATATAGTAATCACGAAATATTAAAAATTATATAAAATTAATATATAATATACATTCTTACCACACCATCCATGGGAGAAATTATAACGTCATTCGTGTTTACGATAGACTACCACCTCGTAAATTGATGTAGTTTATTTTTATTACCACTCAAATGGATGTTATATTTAAGGATATTTAAATAAATAATATTATATTTGTGATATTATTATTATTTCTGAAATATAAAATAATAAATTCCTTCTTTCCATCATTATCATTGTAAAATGGGAATGTTACACATGCGTATAACCTATCATATCCATGATTGTAAAATAGTTCATTTTTCATAAAGACAATTCCTAGTTATTTTTAAAACTATAATTTATATATAAAATGATAATAATTTACTATTTATTTTTCTGGATATTATGGAACAAATAACCCTTGGACTATGGTCAACATACCAATGTCATTTTGAAACTATGAACTGAGTATCCTCAAAACAACTGACATAGAAATAACTAATAAAGTAATTAAACAAGTTATACAAATAAATGAAGTAAATTGTTTAAGTATAAGTAATTGAACCTAGAAAATTTTATTAATAAAAAAATAATGTACATAACTTTATTATAAAGGATATAAAATACACACATGACAATGTCTGGACTTGAGGTAAGGGTTTCATCTCAGAACTTCCTTCTTTGAGGCACATGTTCTTTTATTCACTTAATTTATTTTAAATTGTGTATATAATACCCATTTAATTATTATATCAGGATTAATTAACACTTAATGATTTTTTAAGATAAAATTTATTTACTTCATTTATGAAAGTTATGATTAAAATTTTACCAAATCGGTAAGGGTTTATATTTCAATATCATTTTATTCAGGATTATCATACTTAAATTTTCATTGTAGGAAATAATTTTATCATTGTATAATTAAACCATTTAATTTTTTTATTCTTTTATTATACATGAAATTTTCAATAAATAATTTTTTTTCATATCTTTGGTAATTAAAAAAATTGAAAAAATATTTTAAATAAAATTGACTTTATTTCTTTCTTCAGTCGAAAATACTTTTTATTAAATATCCATTTTTTATAAAACTATTTTCAAGAATATTTTTATCATTCTCCAAATGATTTATTAAATAAATTTTCACCCATGTTTTATATTTTATAATTTTTTCAAGTAATATTCTTATCATTTTTCGAATGAGGTACTTTTCATCCTTTTTACAATAGTGTAAAAGGAATGTTTTTAACTTGTAGGACATGTATAAAATTAAACACTATCATGACGAATAAATTATTTGAAAATTAATTTATAATTTAAAATTGTTATTCTTAAATAAAATGATTTCTGTAATATTTTGGAATTTTTTATATTTTTAAGAAGTTTTTTCAAATTGGAAATGGAATTTTTCTCAATAAATATTCTATGTAATCTTTTAATGACATTTTCATTGATGATGAAAACATTTTATGTTATTTATTTATTCTAAATTTTGTATATATTTCTCTCACATATATACCTAGAAAATTATCCCTTACTTTTATGGGGTAATACATGCCTTATATTCATCTCTCAAATGCATTTATTATGATTTTTTTAGATTATGGCATGAGATAAGATTATGCAACCCATTTTATATCGATGGATAATTCTTATGTTTATGTCTTATGATTGATTTTATTTTTATGGAACACATAATCATTAATATTTTATGATGGTTTTACATAGATAACACTCTAATTCATTGGGAAATGTTTTAGTCTTATAAGATGTCATGTATGTGATTAGGGAGTAAAGCTAATCCAATATGGGGCTTTGTTCTATATGTGATATTGTCTAGGTAGTTAGCCTTGACTCATGTTTATGAAATTTTATATGTTTCTGCCACATTTACTATGTTACTTTTATATTATGAGACAATATTATTTAAATTATGATTTTATGTGATTTCTCATAAGCCTTATTTTTTATGATATCATGTTATACCTTTGCATCAAAAACAATGTTTCATTATCATTTTTATTACCATACTGGCCTTTTTATCTCACCCATTTTGTCTAAGTATCCCCTGGTTATCCCATGCAGTTTAGAAGATTTAAAGTATTTAGGATCTCATTATTGAGAATAAAATAATTTTTTTTATTTTAGTCTCACTTGATGTATTATAAACATAGTCTTCTAAAGACAATAGGCCTCACGATCATTGGGTTTCAATTAATGGATGTTTTTGTAATAATATGTGTAAAAGTCTTGGGTTTCTATATGGATGATCAAGTTCTTGAAAAGTGTTTCTTTAGAAGTAATCTTACACTTAGTATTTGTAGGGTTTATTAAAATATCACCAATATAATATACATTATATGCATAATAAATTTATAACTATTTCATCACATGCAACCTTTATCTTCTCATGATTTATTCCTTTTTGTGTATACATGCTTCTAATAATTTAGTTTTGAAATACATATTACAACCACCAAATTAGCGTGTTCACACCACATTATTGTGTAACTTTTATAAAACTCACAAATTTGAGTTATATACCCAAAATCAGAAGCTGAACGTATCCATATATATTCAAATACATAATATGCATAAGCTACATAAACTCTTAATGCAAAGACATATAGATATATGGGATTGACAATATCCACATGAATAATCTTAAGGTGAAAATAGCCAAACCCATTTACCTTTCTAAATAAAAAAAACCTCTAGGGAAACATGTATTTTTACCCAAGGTCCCTATCCTTGGGGAGACTTTACCCAAGAGGTAATTGAATTCATGATATCTATAAAACCTAATATACATAAACTATATTCAATAATTATTATTAATATCATTACTTTAAAAACAAACTAAGGTCATTGTAAGCAAAACATAATTTTTATTGAGTTGATACTAGAATTTATATTCAACTATAACTCCTAAATATAGTTTAACATTTAAAATAAATCATAAACAATAATTAAATTTCTTAAAAAACTTTATAAAACTAAATATAATGAAGAATAATTTTTAAATAAATGAACAATTTAAAAATTTAGACTTAATAAAAAAAATTATTAATATTTAATAAATAAAATATAATTATAAAAATTTTATTAATTATTTAAACATTAAGTACATTCAATAAATTTAAATCTAAACACTTCAAATTCAATTTAATATGAACTCTTTCATATTTTATATTATTTTAAATTTATATGATATTTCATTAATCAGAAAAATTTTATAATTCAATTTCTATTATGTAGACACTTTATATAATCTAAATATCATATATTTTTTAATTTATAAACATTTTTATATATTTCCACTTATGATTTCTAAATAAATATTTATTTATAGACCATAAATCATGCCATATAAATTTGGAAAATGTATTTTTAGATATTAAAATTTAATATTTGGGTGTAAAATGTTTCATAAACATTTATTTAATTAACTATAGTACTTTTATAATTAATTAATTAATGTGGAAATTATTTATAAATTAAATATTCCAAAAATACCTTTTACCATGATTTATAAAAATTTTATATACCATTAAAATCATTTAAAAGTTTTAACTTTTTTAAAAATATTCTTATTACCCTTATGCAGAATTCCAATTCTACATAAGGGTAACCTACCTTTACCTTGACACAGACACTCTACATGAGGGAAACTTATCTTTACCTTTATTCATACATTCCATGCAAGGGTAAATAAAAAAGATCCTTACACATCACTAACATGTGTCTAGGTAGGTGGAATGACACTTACACAAAATAGATCTGTGTAAGGTTAATCATGATTATATTTACATAGGGTATACCATATAGGGGAACATATCATCTACTTTTATATAACACAATCTGTGTAAAGGAAATTTGGAATGACTTTTATATAGCTCATGTAAGGTTCTCAAATACTGTTATTTGGAAACCAGTATATAAAACACATTTAAATTTTGAATTAACCTAACTATAATACCACTGATGGGTTTCATTTGATTATTTTATGACCATAGGTAGTGTAAAAAACCCAAAAATAGGTGGATATATCTCCAAGAATTAAAATAGATAAAATTATCTTAAAATTCAAAAAACATATTATACCTAAAATTCTTATACATCCCCTTCCATATCCTTAATCCAATGAAATATTATTGACAAAAATCATAAGATGTTATTAACACTAAAACCACATTCTTTAAGTGAGTACACCAACTATTGGATCCCTATTGGTAATTAGAGGACTATTATATTCCTGAAGGGTTGCTACACCTTCACCGAAGTTGACAAATAAGCTATGGGAAGGATGAGAGTTTTATCAGCTTTTCATTAAACCAATGTTCAAAATAACATTAATAAACATAAAATTCACACACCTAATATAGGAAATTATATATCTTAAATAAATAATGACTATTACTTCTCCTTCATAACACATCTCATGAATTTCTATTGTTAAGGGTGTTATTCATTAAATGCTTCAATGAATAGTTACAAATCTCTTTAATGAACCAACATTTAGTTTGATTCTAATGAAATCATTCAAATGTGAGAAAGAAAACCATTTCATTGTATATAAATATTTTAATATGAATCTCATACATATAAAATATAATATATATATATATATATATTATCATACATTATATATGTATCGTATGCATAATTACTTAATACATCATATAAATGTATTAAATATACACTATATATATACAATATCATATATATAAATACATGTATTTGTATATGCATATTTCATGCATCACAATAATGTGTAAATTTATATTTTTCATATATATTTTAGTCTACATATATCACTATCCATTTCCACATCCCGTATATGCAGAACAATACCTGTTACTAGTCTTAACTCTTCTCTTGATCCTATCTCAGGTGCCTAAGTTTGATTTGATACATGAAACCCATCTTAATACAAGTTTATCCAAAAAAATACACATGATATCATATATAGTTACATTCCTGACACTCCTTTTATGGTCAATCAAAATGGACCCAAACATCACCTATTTATCCACACTGGAAAAAGCTCACCGATAATCCACTCCATTATGGAATTATCAAACCTTTACTCTAACAATACTACCAGTCTTTCCCATATCTTTAATTATAGCTACTAGTATATCTACTACCAATATTTCATAACATCACTATCTAGATTAGTATACTTATATCTTCTAGGTTTTTATCCACTATCAGTACCTAGTTTATTGCCTAAAAAAATGATGTAAACTTGAATATATTTAAATATATCCCTATAAAATACAGTAAATTGTCCTCAAATAATCACACCTTACTGATTTTATCTCACAATAGAGTCAATGAAAACCATAACAAATCTATTAACTACATGGTATAATCCATGATTAAAGTCTCTCCTTACACCAGGTGTATGAATTCATGGACCTTCTCTAACCTCAATGTCTCAAGGAAGAATTTATTAAATAACCTCACCTCAAAGTCATTCCATGTTATCCCATAATGTCTTTCTACCTATACTTATAAATCACACTAGACTTTAAATTTTCCTATATATAGAAACCCAACTTTTTTTTATATGAATATTAACTCATTTTTATGATAAAAATCTTAATAGTGATATAATCCAAAACCCAAAGAATTAGTATATTGTGGAAATTACATTTATAGATCACTTGTACATAATAAAACATAAAAATTATTTAAATCCTTTTTTTGTCCTCATAAAATCTCTCACATTCTCATTAGTACATTTAATCACTTGAGGATATATATAAAAGAAAATGGTGAGGGAAAATACCAGTAAGGGGAGGAATATCATGGGAGGAATAAGGGACATGAATCAATAGTACATGGGTGAGAATAATCAAAATTCTTATATTATAATAATAGGATCATAATAACAATCATGAGATATTTTTTTATTAATTCATGGAATGTGGCATATGAAAAATAATGAATAATCACAACATAGTTTTCAAAGACCACACTTAGTTGTAAACAAAATTAACATCATGTTGATGCATAACATATGTATATAAAACGTATCATAACTGTGAAAAAAGTTATCATCATGTTAAAAAATAATAAAAAAATATCATGAGATATATCACATTACTCTATGAATTATAATGATATATAATTCTGAGAAAACCTGACACATCATAAAATTCTTATAATCATGCACGCCACATGGGAAGAGAACTTATAATATTCATAGTCATGAAATAAACCTGTGAAAAGAATGATTTTTAAAAAGGTTTTGTAAAGAATACTTTCATGAATAAACTTTGGGGTTCCCAAATCAATAAGAGAAGTAATATTTTGACATAAAATATCATTTTTAATTGAATAATAAACAAATCAAGAGGATTCAATAGATGTTTTTCAAAAATAAAGTCCTTTTTAAAAAATCATTGTAATTGCCTTATAAATCATCTTGATAAGGTTGGAACATGAATATACCCAAAAAGAAAAGGTAAATAATAATAAAATTACACTTTAATGGAAATATAGGAACATCTATACTAATAATAATGTGAAATAAGAGATAACCCAAAAGAAAGGTAATTGGGTTTGAAAATCCCCTTACCTTAAACTCCACTTTATTTTTTTTCACTTTTCTGCCACATAAATAATAAACATAGGTTTATTAAAATATGAAATCATAAGTAAATTATGTTCATTTTTTCAATATCTATCAATTATAATCATTTTATTCTATTACATAATTATCTTTTTTATATATGAAATGTTTTGATATCATATTTTCCTTAACATATCCCCTCATTCTTCGATTTAAGGATCTTTCTTTATTGTTAACTATAAATAATTAATATTGTATATAAAATCTTGTAAATAAATACATTTATACATTTATATATTATAAATAATTTATTTTAATAATCCATACATGTGGTGACAATAAAAGAATTGGCAATGTCCTCATAGGTGGTTAATCGATAGTTAAAGAGACATTCTCTAAAGAGAATTTACGAGATATAAAATATGTTCTTATTTTAAAAATAGAAATTTTGTAGAATATTAATATTATCAAGACTATTTTGGAATTTTTAAAATTTTTAATTATGTTTTTATTATAAAATAAAAGGAGTATGAGGAATTAGAAAAGGGAAACAAAATAAAAGGATAAATGGGTATTACTACATTAATAAAGTTGTTCCTATTCTAAGACCATTAACGTCTTGAAATATTAGAGTTTTATTACTCTAAAAAATTTCTAATGATGATGATGGAATTAATATATGGGATTTTAGAAGTATTTGTTTTGATTTGGTTAGTGAGGGAGGAGGGGTTTTCTGAGAGAGAGGTGAGAGGTTATTTATACTTGAGGAGAGGGGCACTTTAAGGATAAAATATTGAATAAATAATTATATACAAGGTAAATATTTCAATAGTAATATATTTAAATTATGAACTATATATGAATAAAATAACATGAATTGAGGACTTTGTATCACTTTATAATTCATCTTTATTAGTTTAATCAAAATGGAAGTTGAAAAATAAAAAAATGTTTATTTAATGGGACACTATAGACTTCCAGGCATTGGAAAATAATTTTTAGGTTTTTAATTTGAATTTTATGTATTATTTAACTTATTAAACATGTTTTTTATGAGATTAAAATTATATAATTGATAATTTCATTATTACATAATGAATTATGCAATTTAAAATACAATAGTTATGGAAAAGATTTATTTCTACGATTCACCTAAAATTTTTGGTATTTCAAGAAATTACCCAAAAATAACCGTTAGAAAATTTTTACATACTAATTTAAATACTGAGGTTAATTTTATCAAAATAGTATTCTAACATTGGTAATTTTAATTATCAACATAAAAATTATATTTTTTACAGAATATATCAAAAAATATAGTTTTTTTAAAAAGTGCTTATAATTCATTTGAGTTTTTAGTCTTGATATTTATTTTATGGAATTTAAATATTTATATTTTATTAAATTTCTCATGATAAATATTATTCAAAAATTTTATTATTTTGAGGAAAAATTACTATTCCAATGGTCAAGATACTATTCCCAAAAGTCATGTTGTAACGGCCCGAAATTTTGAATAAATCTTGTTTCCTCATTTCATGTGTTATTTTATTTTATTTTTATACTCAACAAAAATGTTTTATTTGATAAACATGATTATAATTAAAATGAGACCAGTGGGTTTTGACTGTTATATGACCATCGGTCAATATGACCGCTGTGAACAAAATGTTTTGATTATTGTCTCAAAATATAAGTAATATTGGTTAATTATTATAGAAAGAAGATTTGATGGCCTCACCTAGTAGTCTTGGACCGATCGAAGCCCATCTAACAGAGCTTGGGAAGGAGGTAGCACCATTGGGATTTGCTCTGGACCAAATCCAAGCCGAACTTCATCATGTGAAGCTAGAACAGAATCGCCTTCGCGAGAAGTTCAAACTGATAGAAATTACTACTCGGGCAATGTTGACTGAGCCGCCCCAAGATTCTATCACCCTAGCACACCTTACTCTTAGGTCCTATGCTGGTATTATAAGGGGCTATGTAATGAGACCGTAACTTCCTTGTGTAATCCTTGTTTTAAATAAAAATTGGGATTTCTTATTATGACGATGTTTATGAATTTTCAAATGACCGGATAAATATAGTATGCATATTTTTGATGAATTTTAGAAAAAGGATATTTTAAAAATGTTTATGTAAACCTTAAATAATTAAAAATGTGTAATGATTTTCAAAAAATGGTCTTCTACAATTATGTTCAGTACGAAATTTGGAGTCTAATAAGATCAACTTGATTTTTGATGAATATTAAATTATGAATAGTGATTTTATGATTAGGATTAGTAATATGACCAAATGGATTAGTAATCTCACTTAAAGAAAGTTATAAAATAATCTAGGCACCTTGATTAAGTAATGTGATTCAATAAAATGGTTAAATAACTGTTTCATAAATTATTATTCAATTATTAGTTTTTTTCAGGTGAATAGTTTTTTTTAATTAAAATTTAAATTAAAAATATTTAGAAAATTATTTTTATAAAATGGATTTCATTTTTGAACTCAGAGCCCCGATATTATGTTTTGGTAATTTTTGGGGTTTTTTTCTGAAAAAATGAATTTTCGGTGAATAGTGTATTTATTTAAAAATAAATTTTAAAATATTTAGAAAATTATTTTTATAAAATGGAGTTCATTTTTGAAATCAGAGCATTGATATTTGGTTAGTGTGAGATTTTGGGATTTTTCTGAGAAAGTTGAATTTTCAGTGAATAGTAAAAATGCAGTTTTAGGGTTTCGGTATGTTTAATGACATCATAGATGTTTCATGATGATGTCATGAGATATTTTAAGAGTTGGCCGGCCATGGGTGATGAATTATTGTTTTGGGGGCCCCATGTGGCCTAACTCCATGGTAAATGCCAAGGGAGAGCACATGGGTTTGAGAAAAGCACATGTGAGGTGTCCCTTGGCCATTAATGCCTTGTCCCCTCACTCTCCCTATAAATACCAAGCCCTCCTCTCATCCATTCGACTCCACACTCTTCCCCAACGAAGTTCTGGTCTCATTACCTCCCAAGGAGTCCTCCCAAGGTGCCCCCAAGCCCTCAAGGTCCCAACCTTTGAGGTTTAAGAGTTACATTTTAAGGTAAGGGATCCGACCTCTCTCCTTCTTTTCAAGTAATCTCTTTTATGTCATTTATTTTATGCTCCATATTCTTATGTTGGAGGATGTTCTTTTATATTCATCCTACTGCCCATTTCATGTTCATATGATGAGATACCCCCCTTTCTCTCATCAATTCTTTTTAAGAATGTTTAAGTGGCGCCGTTAGGCTGCCGAATTTTTAAGGGATTCTTTCACCTTCCTCGTTTTCAAGTTCTATTTTCATCCAAGTCTTTCATGTTCCTTTTTATTATGTTGGGGTATGATCTCTAAATTTATCATACTGATATTTTATGGACATATGATGAGATACCCTATTTGACATCTTCAATTCATTTTTTTTGAAGTTTAAGTGGCGCTGTTAGGCTGCCGAATTTTTAAGGGATTCTTTCACCCTTCTCGTTTTTCAAGTTCTACTTTCATGTCAAGTCTTTCAAGTTCCTTTTTGTTATTTTTGGGTATGATATCTATATCTATAATACTGGACTCTTATGTTCATATTATGAGAGACCCCATTTTCTCTCTTCAATTCAGCATTTTGAAGTTTTAAGTGGCGCCGTTAGGCTGCCAAATTTTTAAGTGGTTCTTCACCCTTCTCGTTTTGAAGTTCTACTTTCATGTCAATTCTTTCAAGTTCATTTTTGTTGTGTTGGGGTATGATCTCTATATCTATCATACTGATCTTCTATGTTCATATTATGAGAGACCCTATTTGATCTCATCAATTCATTTTTGGTTGATGTTTATATAACGTTGTTGGGCTGCCGAATCTTCATAAGAGAAATCTTATTTATGTCTTCCTTTCATGTTCTTCATTTCATATGGTATATTTTCAAATTTCATTACCATGTTCTTAAATCCCTTATATTCTTTCCCCCTACTATTTTATGGGTCATTTATGAATGTTGAACCCATGTCCCCTCTCTTTTCAATGTTTTCTAAAACCTTGTAACATAGCCGTTATGCTGCATAATTTTCGTCTCAAAATGCCTCTCTTTTCTCAAAATTATTTTATGTTATAAAGTGAATACTCAAAGCTCCTATTTATACAGGGGTATTCACATATATATAAAAATATTCTATTTTAAATTCTGGTATTTACATACATGATACCTGCTTTCCCTTTCCGTGGGTTTAAAGTAATGTAAAGATCATGTCTTTAAAGCAGTTTTTAAAACGTTATGATTATGAAATGAAACCCATTTATTTTATGCTATATGGGTTATTTATGAAATGTTTGATGATGATATATGTGGCTCACATGATAATAAAGGCAAATTTAAGGGTGCGCCCTGATAGCGCTCCAATGCATTGGGTAAAGACTTAATCTCTAGAGATGACCATTTTAACGACGCCTTGGTGAATAACCTTGGTAAATTTTAACAACACCTTGGGGATGGACCTTGGTGAAATGAAAAGATTGTCAATATTAAATGTTGCAGCCACATCTTTAATTTATGAAAAAATGTTATTTTTATTATGAAATTACTCATGATTTCTTTCTCATGCCTTAAAGTTCTTTTCATGTCCTTATTTAAGTATCTCAAGTTCTCATGTAAAATGTTTCTCTTGTTTCCCTTATTGGGCCTTCTGCTCACCCTTTCTTTTGATGTATGTCCCCAGGTTATGAGATGCAGTAATGAACCTAGGATGAACTTAAGGAGAAGCCTTTCAATTGTTTAAGAAGAGTATTTTTTTGTTCTTTTCATGTATTATGTTCCTGGTTTCCAAGACACTAAACCTTAAAGATCCTCAGTTTTGTGTAATGAAATGAAAGTTTATGTTATAAAAAGACGGGATGCTATACATGTTACTATTACAATGATCTTATTAATATTCCCAATGATCAAATTACTATTACAACACTAAAATTACTATCTAAATTGTCATATTACCTCTTATGAATTCC
The DNA here is from genome assembly GCA_963277665.1 of Viscum album. NCBI lineage: Eukaryota > Viridiplantae > Streptophyta > Magnoliopsida > Santalales > Viscaceae > Viscum > Viscum album. The sequence continues at coordinate 1,825,621,456 of OY728163.1, forward strand.
AATTAATTCCTTCATTCATGATTAACTATAATTTCTCCCATGGTTCTATATTTTCCTTTTCCGCGACGTCATTCAATTTATTAGTATTCTGTTACCTTTCTATAGTGTTATTAATTGGGAAAATAATTATAGCATAATGGAATGATGCAAATTTTCTCACTCAAAATTTTCTATTTAATATTTATTCCCATTATAATATTTTTAATTTTCTTAGGTTTAGTTATTGACTAATGTAACTATCTACATTAATGATATAAGTGTTGTTAGTTTCTTTATTTTCTATATGTGTATAATGGTATCTAATATAGCAAACATTTATTTAGGAAAAACATATCATTTATAGAGTTTGGGTTATTACATTCTTCCTCCTTTATAAATTTCATCCCAAAAATTTAAACTCATATTCTTGGTTGAGAATGGATAACGATAATTTTATTTCATCATTTTCTCCACTTCCCATGACACATATTCATAATTATGGTTATACTACAACACTTTTACAAGGTAATTTTTCTTGTTACATAGAAATTTTCCTCTAAAATACAATATCATCACCTAATTATCCTCATAAGAGAGATATTAATCTAGTTTTACCACCTTCAGATTCAGTATATTCAAGAGATCATGTATGTACTTCATCATAAGAGATACATAGAACACATCATGAAATTAATCCTTGTTTGGTGCAAGTTCTAACCGATAGGTCAATGATCCAATGCAATCAAGGATCTCAAAGGGGTCATTGTACCAAGATATAATCTTCCATTTCTTTAAAAACCACACAAAATCTCTTCCATGGTGATATTAAAAGGAAAACGTTTTCTCCAACTTTAAACTCCAAGTCCCTTATAATTTTTTCATCATGTCTCTTCTGCTTGCTCTGTGTAACTTTTATATATTTTTAGATTACTTTAACTTTATCTACCATCTCTTGTACAATGGATGGTCCAATTAGTTTTTTACCAACTTCATTCTAATAAGTAGGATATCTACAAGACTTTTTATACTGAGCATTATATAGATTCATTTGAATACTTGAGTAGAAGATATTGTTGTATGAGAACTCAACTAATGGGAGATGTTGATCCCATATTCCTTTAAATTACATTTAATAGGATTTTAACATTTCCTAGAGTGTTTTAATGGTACTTTTATATTGGCTATCAGTTTTGGGTTGATATGTCGTACTGGAATTCAATTTAGTATTTTAATCATGCTAAATAATTCTCCTAAATTTAGAAGTTAACCATGGATCATGATTTGAGATGATCAAAAGTGGTTCTCCATGAAATATCACCACTTTACATATATATTATATTGTTTTTCAAGTGATAAATCTTCCAAGATAGTGATGAAGTGGGAAGTATTGGTGAGTCAATCCACTATAACCAATATCACATTAATCCCTTTGGATGTAATTGGGAGACCAATGAAAAAGTACATGGTAATGTTTTTACCATTTTCATATGGGTATGGGGAATTATTGCATCATCCCCTTGAACCTTTATAACTTTACCATTAATTTCAGAAATTTCAATAACTTTGAGGTGTAATCTATAACCTCCTTCTTCATTTTGTTCCACCAGAAGCGACTTAAAGTTATCATTACATCTTGGTACTTCCATGATGGATGGAGAAATATGAGCTACTAAAATTATCCAATAGATGTTTTTTATATTAGTTGATTAATGCATAAAAATTATAGTTCAAATCCAAATGGAAATATCTTTATCAATATGGAATTCATTTAGCTTCCCCTCCTTTACTACTTCTACATTGTTTGGAATCTACAAATAACCCCTTTATGCCTCCTTGATCTTCTCTCGGATAGATAGTTTGGAAATCATTTGGGAAAGATTGGATCTATTCCCTGATATTATGAATTACATATATATTATTTTCATATCCATGAAGATATGACCTTTCTCAATAAACATTATGGATATATTAGCAGGTTATTTTCTACTAAAAGCATATAATACCTTGTTCACCATTATAGGATGGTATTTAATATAGATATCATTGTCCTTGATCAACTCTAGCAATCTTCATTGATGCATGTTCAACTCTTTCTATGCGAATATATAATTTATAATATTTTGATATACCTGCATACATACATAAATATAAATATATAAATATATAAATATATAAATATAAATATAAATATATATTTATGTCACAATTATTACTATAAAGGAAGTGACACTAAATGTTTCAAGGAGAACATCAAAACTACTAAATTTATATTATGCATTAGGTTGTTCTACTTGTTAATATTTAACTTTTATGAGGCACATTCTATCACTTTACCATTTTTCATGAGTACACAACCCAAGATTTTTTTAAGAATCAATATATATCACAAAATGTTAACCAATTGATGGTAGTGTGATTACAAGTGAAGTGATTATCCTCTTCTTTATATCCTTAAATATTTACTCACATTCTTCCTTCTAGACATACTTTGACCATTTCTGTGTTAACATAGTTATAGGGATAGAAAATCCTGAGAAATTTTTCACAAAATGTTAATATTTCCCTACTAAACAAATAAAACTACGTACCTTCATGACACTTTAGGGTATTCTCCACTTCTTAATTTCATTTTTATTTAAAGGGTCAACAAAAATTCCCTCACTTGAGATCATGTGCCACATGAATGTGACATGCTGTATTCAAAAGTCAAAATTTATGAAGATAACATACATTTTATTCTTTCTTAATGTCACCACAAAAAAACTTATATACTCTTTATATTACTCCCTATTATTGGTATAAATGATAATATCATCAATATACACTACAAAAAATCTATCAAGGTAGTCTCTAAAGACCCTATTCGTCAAATCTTGGGAGATTGCAAGAGAATTATTAAGTCTAATGGGCATCACTATGAAGTCATAGTGTCCATAACTTGTGAATAAGGCTATCTTAAAAGAATATTCATTATTTATCTTCAATTGATGATATCCAAAATGAAGATTCACCTTTGATAAGTACTCAGATCCTCATAGTTGATCGAACAAGTCATAAATACTTGTCAAGGGATACTTTATCTTTATGTTGATCTTGTTGGGTTCTCAATAATTTATATATAGCCATATTAATCAATAAATTTCTAAATAATGAGCGTTGGCACACCCCAATGCAATATACAAGGGCATATGAACCCTTTGTCCAAATTCTCTTATAGCTGCTTCCTTAACTTATCAATTTAGATTGAGGCCACCCTATAGGAGAATTTGGGGGTAGGAGTGGATCTGGGTATAAGATCTATTGAGAACTCAACCTCATGTTATGGGGGAAGTCTAAGTAACTATTCAGAAAATACATTAGTATATTCCCTTATAACAAAAATTTCCTCAAGGTTGGTACTTTCCTTCAACTCAACCATTTATGAATGGTATGCTTATTTTCTATGTATCAACACCCACATAGTTTAGGTATTGTCTAAAGGAGATCCATGATCTTCCTTGAATTCATACATGATCCTGAGATTATTCTAAATATAGGAAGATGTTCACTTTTAACAAAAGTTTATAGAGCTCTATATAACTAAAGTGAATCCATTCCCAGTATAGTGTCAAATTTTACCAAGGGATGTATTATAAGATTAACTAAAAGAACATTCCCATAAAAACAAATAAGAGAGGATTCCACTACTCAGGTTCCATTGATTGAAACATTATGTGTTTTTATGGATATATTTACTTCAAGTTATTGGTTCCTTGATTAAATAGTTCTAGATAACTTATAGGATATAAATGAATTCATAGAACCATAAATCAATATTACTTTTTTTCAATTCTTAAGTGAATAGAAAGTGTACCCTGAATCAATTCATTTTCATTTTCCACCTCAGTGGTAGTTATGGATTAATATTTAACTTACTACTTCATCTTTGGTGGTTTAATACATTGATTACACTCTATAACCCATGATTTAGTGCACTGTATTGTATAGTTCCCTTTCTCCTTATAGTTGAAGCATTATACCCTGTGTGGTGTATTGGGAGGTTCCTTCCTTTCATCCATCATTTTCCCAACTTCATCACATATCTTATAAATTCATGATCTTGGTGGCCTTCTCTCCCACACTTGAAGCACTCCCATATCCATTTAAGGAAATTCCCATGGTGCTTATTCCCAAAATTTTTACATGTGGGTGGTTGGATCTTCTTTTCCACTTTTTCATTTGATCCAAAAAATTAAGAGTCCATTATTTTATTCTTATATTCATATACAAGGGACCATTCTCTAAAATTCATCTCTAATTTGATATGAAATGAATATACTTTTTCATCACTCCTAAAGTCACGAATAGTTATAACCTTTTGGAGGTGTGGTTTTAAACCACTAAAGAACCTATTTATTTTTATATTATTTTTTATAATAAAACCTAAGGTGTATTTTGAAAGACTTATAAAATTTTAATCATAATTCATGATAGATTCACCCTATTTTTTTTAATATATAAGAAACATCTCTCTATATTTGTTTGAATAGTTCAAGGGAAATTATTATTCTGAAATAACTTTTTAAATTTTTCCCACTAAATTTCTTCTATCTCATCATTTGGCTTAGTATTCTTTATCAACACCCACTATTGGTCAACCTATCCATATAAAAGATAGACATCCAAGGTGAATTTATCCTTATAATGGATCATATAAAAGATATTCTCCATTAAGTTAACAAACTCTTCCATGGAAAGTGGTTCAAAAGACCTAATAAGAATCAGTGGTCATTACCGCATAAAGGGCTCGATGGCTAGTTGGTCCTTCTTGGGTGAAGGAAAATGTTCCACATGGTTCATGTTATTTTTCATTTCCTGATACAGTTGGATAAGAATCTCCATCAAGTATTAACTTAACCTCCCATTTCAATGAGAATATTGGTTATAAAATCATTACATTGTACCTCACATGATTTTTTGGTCTTGTTTATCTTGTTTCTCACCATTTTATAAAATAGAAAAGGTTTGAACAAACATAAGTCAACAAATTATTAATAAATAATTATTTATTATGTAAAAATTAATTTGAAAGTCATATCTTATATGATCCCTTTGTTTATACGTTCTATCAAATGATGCTTCTAGGATCATGTACATTAATACTTTTCTAACTTTAAGAGGAATAATTACTTTAGTTATATACCATTCACAATGGTCTATATAAGGCTTTTAATTAACAAAATAATATCCCCTAGGAGTGTCTAACAAGGTTTGTAACAAGTTCTATTTTTCTTTCACTAGGTGAAGATTGGGTTAGTACACAATATACAATTTTTGTGGTTATTACCCTTAGGTACATTTGTTCTAGAGCCAAATTCACTTGTAATATCCAAACAAGAATTTCATTTCTCAGAAACCACTCAATATTGTACTTTTCCAAAAGTAAGGATGTTTACCTATACTTAGATTTTTTCTAATAGAATTTACTTATTTTTTCTAATCCCAATTTCCAAATTAACCAATCCATTCTATATCACCAACTAAAATGACCCAAATTTTTCTTACATGGACATTACATCATTTTTAAGATAATTAATATAATAGTGATATAATCCATGATCCAAAGGTCTCATATTTTAGGAAAATTAGGATCATAAATCACTTGTATATATTAAAAGTTAAAAATTATTTAAAAACTCTTCTTTATCCTCAAAAAATATCTCATGTTCTTCTTAGTACATGTAATCACATAAGGATATACATAAAATAACGTGGTGTACAAAAGCATAGTGAGGGAAGAAATTTAATTAGAGAAATAAGGGAAATGAACCAATAGTATATGTGTGAGCAGAATCAAAATTATAATATCATAATCATAGGAACATAATCATAATAACGGGGGAAGAATTTTATAAAGGCATGGAATGTGAAATATTCATAATAATAAATCATCATAACAGAGTGGTAAAATACCACACATATTTGTGAACAAATCTAGCATCATGTTCATGCATAACATATGTGCATAAATAATAACATCATAATTATTAAAAAAGATAACATCATATTAACAAAGATAACATCATATTCGTGGTCCAATTTTCCTTGAAAATATCTTTTAAAAATGTTTTCTAATAAAAATTAACCTTTGAACATGAAAATAAACCTTCAAAAGATCAACGACAGATAAATCCGTACGCGGTAAAAAGAACATTCCTTTTGCACGGTAAAAAGGTTTAAACATGCCTCGTTCAGATAGAGACAAGAATATTCTGTTGAAAACATTGAAAAAATGGCTAAAGTTCATTTTTATGATAATATGGTAATAATACAATATTCATGGAAACCATTTTTAGAAAAGAAAATTTTAAAGGAACACAAAATTATGACCGAAGAGAGGGTAAAGTCAGGATTTCTTAAAAAAAATTCTTAACTATCTTTTGTACCAAATAATGGAATAAATGGTACCACTATATTAATAAATCATTAATAACTAAGGGAGAAGAAAATTAATGAATGTTCTTGAGAGATGGATCATAATATTTCATCAAAGGAAGCATAAACATAAATTTTTTTAAAAATCGATGAGATTATTTTAATGAAATCTTATTACATGGTGACTTGGGATCATAATCTCCATTTAAGAAAAGTAAATTACATAAAGATTAAAATATCATTAAAATAATTAATTTCATGATATAACATGTAGAATGGAAGTATATACACCATGAAAAATAATTTAGGTTCATAAAAAACATGACACTCAAAGAAGGAAAATTGAGACAAAACTATTTTACTGGTTTGGTAACTTTTGAAACTGAATACTCATGAAAGAAATATCATAAAATTGATATTTAAATACACATAAATTTAATGATAATAATAATTTAATACATACATGGGTAGTATACACACCACACAAAGGTAATGGGTGGTAAATAAATCATGTATCTCACGAAAATTAAAAGTGAGATGAAATACCCTTACCTTGTGTCTTGAATATCATCATACTGATTGAAATCACATGTATAATAAATATAAATTTATTAAAAATATTTTACCGAACCAAATTATTATATATAATAATATATTTGGTTTTATTTTGACCTTATATTACCCACTCCTTAATAATCATATATTGAGGTTTCACTATGGGTAATATTCGCTTTTTTCATCACATGTGTCTTAATTTGTTATATATTTGGTCCTTATTCTTATATCATGATTTTAGGAATGTAAAACATGATATAAATATCATTTATATATATATTATATGTGTATTATAATAATCTATATAATATATAAGTAGGAAACAAAATACACCGTTCATGGAGAGGGTAGACTGTACGTACACATAGAGAGTATTTTTGTTTAATTGTTGTATTGAATGAAAAAAACTAAAAGAAATATATTTATATATATATATATATCATAGTTAAATTATCTTTATGATATCATATATATCATATATATTCACTAAAACCATCCTTAATATAATCCATGTAGTGTATGAATAAATCATATCGCTTTGAGGGGGCGGTAGTCCACACTTCCTCAAACAAAATTATCGTATTAACACAAAATGAAAAGTAAAAAATACATGTTGTAAAAAGGAATAAATAATATTATATAAATAATAAATATAATATATGAAATATATAAATAGAGTGTCCATCATAATTTCCACCATGAGAGGTAGAAAAGGAAAAATAAACGATCATCATTTAGTGAGGCAGTAGTTATCCATACACATAAATAGTATATTTGTTACACATTAAATCTCATTTTCAACTGATTCAAAGAACTATATTCAATAGAGATATCCTCTCCAATTATTAAGGGAAGTAACGACTCCCCTGGTCAAATCAAATTTTAATTTTTGTAATCTATTAGGCTAATTTATTGGATCTAGAATATATAAGAAAACCTTTTGCTCTATATATTTTACTAGTTTATCATTTCAAGATATGATATATTCAAGTTACAAATTTTCATATACGATTACTTTGTGGTGAATATATTTTCATAGTGTCTCTACTATGAATGATGTACTTTTAATAAGATACTAGACTTTAGAGACATACATGTTATATCTCGTACTACTATAAGTTAACTACTGATATCTATTGCTACTTTTATTGAAGATTATTTTCAATAAAAATAACTTCAGGACTACCCTCTCTTGAAGAAATTATTTTTTGAAGAAGAAGATTCATCTATTGTCAGTTTCTGCTACTGTAATTGTGAAGATCAACCCATACCCTCAAATAATACTCTTTTGATTTTTTAGAGTATAAACTACTTGTACTCTGTTGTGGTGGAGTATTAGCTTCTTGATATAAGCTATGGATAACCGGTTCCTTGTACAAGAACCAACAGGATCCATGATTAGCCTTTTTTGTAATGGTGTTAACAATATGAACTGAGTTGCGTATCTATGATATTTTGATAAGAGGACATTGCTATTGAAATTCACTAAGCTGACAAAGAGAGTGATTAGTGTAGTGGACTTAGGTATATTTTTTCCCTGAACCTCTATAAAAATATATGTTCTTTCTTTATGTTTATCTATTGTATATATTTTATATAGAAGAAAACACTGTATATATGTATAAATCAAAAAGTGTGTCAAAAGTAAGAATTGTGGAACTTTATTTAAAATAAAAAATTCACCCCCTCTTGTGTTACTTTTTATTATTCCGAACCAACAATTTGTATCAGAGGTATAATTTTGTATAATTCTATAGCAAGATAAAAGTATAAGGTCTATACAAATATTGAAATGGCTAATCCTAGTGAAATAATGTCTATGGTACATGATCCATACTTTAATGGTGAAAATTATTGTTATTGGAAATCACAAATGATTATCTATCAAAAATATGATGGATTCAATATTTACTCAAAAATCATAACTCCTTGTAAGATTCATGAAAAACCAATGACTTGGGATGCAATAACAGAAGTTGAGTATGATATTAATTCAAAAGTGATGAATGATATTATTTTTGGACTTGGACAAGATATGTCTAATCATGTAACATAATTCCTTAATTCTTATGATATGTGGAAAACCATTTTAGTTGTTTATAAAGGAATAGACAATGTTAGAAAGATGAGGTATGTTATAAAAAAGCTAAAATTTGACACATTTAGAATGATAGATAGTGAAAGAATCACAAAGATAAACATAAGTATTACATATATTGTCAAAAATATTACTCACATGGGAGAAAAAAATAAAACAATATGATAAATATTTGAAAGTGCTCAGAGTAATTCTTTATAAATGGAATGGAATATCAATTTCTATTCACCAATCATCACCTATCAGAGATCTGAAAATAAAAGAACTAATTGTGACACTGATGATATATGAATCTGATATAAAAGATGAAGATAAATATCATAAAATAGTAGTGAAAATGAAAAATACTACTCTAAAAGTAACATCCGAGAAGCATAGTAGAAAAAAAACAAGAAGAAAAAAATAGAGAAGAATTCTGATTCCTCAGATTCTAATGTAAAACTAGCTCAGCTAGCTAGGAATTTTAGAAAATTTTACCAGAAGAATAGAGGCTTTGAAAAGTCCTTTAATAAATATATAAAATAACTTAGAGAAGTTCAATGCTATGAATGCAAGAAATTGGGACATATCAGACCTGATTTCCCCCAACTGAAAGATGAATGAAAAAGAACAAACAGAAAGTATCAAAAGAATGATAACTATGAGTTTAAAGTAAATAGAGCCATCAAGGCTATGTGGAGTGTTTTTAAAGACATCAGTAACTCCTCACAATTTTATTTAGAGAAAGTTTCAAAAAAACTAGAAGCCGACATGTGCTTTATAGCCGAGGAGGAAAAGATACAAACTTATTATTCTTCTGATTTTGATGCTGGTAGTTTCTCGAATGATAAATTAGCTACCTATTGTTCTATGTTAGAAGAAAAATATAACTATATAATAAAGAATCACAAGTTATTAAAATATATTAATAGTTCTATTTTACATGAAATAGACACACTACTAAAAATAAATAAATAAATTGTTTATAAATTTAACTCATCTGAAAAACTGAATAGATCATGAGAAAAGTATTAAATAATTTCAAAATGAAGTATAATCCTATAAGGGTACGGAAATTACTTTTATAAAAAGATAAAAAGTTTTGAATGAAATTCTTGGAAAGAATGTTACTAAAAAGGAAATACTTTGAATAGTAATCAAGGGTGAGAAATCAAAATTATATAAAAATTATTTTGTGCCCGATTTGAAAAATGATACCTATTATCATTGTGGAACAAAAGGTTATTTCACTAATAATTTTTATTTGAAAAATCCTCAAAATTAGTGGTATTAAAAGCACCATAATTTATAAATGTTTTTCTAAAGAAAGAAAAATGAATTATGGAAAAATAAAGAAGATCTGGATTCCCAGATCATTTGTTTCTAACACTACAAGACTCAAGAAGATATGGGTACCAAAACAAACATTTGTTTAATTTATTTTACAGGAAATATGACATAGTAATAGAACATTTGTATGGTATATGGACAATGTATGTATCAGGAACATGAGTGGAGACTTCTAAAACTTTCATACATTAACTCAAATGAATGTAGGTTTAGTCACCTTTGGTGACAATGTAAAAAAGAAAGATCATTGGATTTGGAACTGTTGGAGATAAAAATACTATATCAATAAAAAAAGTACTATATGTAAAAGGGATAAAGTATAATCTAATAAGTATTTATTAACTTTGTGATTATGGTTTTATATTGATTTTTCTAACAATTACTACTTAGTTCTTAATGATAAACTTATTATGTTTAGAACACCTAAAACTAATAATGTTTATACCTTGGATTTAAATTATTTGTGTAAAAAAAAGTGAATTATTTAACTACTAAAACAAATGAGTCATGGATATGGAATAGTAGACTTAATCATTGTAATATTTATTCTTTACATAATTATCTAATAAGTAGCTAGTTTTTAATTTACCTTGTCTTAAATTTGATAATGATAGATCCTGTGATACATGCCAAATTGAAAAACAACATAAATCTTCTTTCAAATCTATTAACAAAATTTCTACATCTATAACATTATAACTTATCCATATGAATTTTTAGGACCATGAAGAGTAGAAATTTTGGGTAGTAAATTATACGTTTATGTTTTAGTTGATTATTATTATCGATTTACTTGGGTATATTTTCCAAAACTCAAAAGTAAATTTTTCACCATTTTTGAAAGTTATTGTAAAATTGTTCAAAATGAAAGAGGTTTTAAAATAATTTCATTAAGAAGTAATTATGGATGAGAATTTTAGAATCAAGAATTTCATTCTTTTTTCTCAAATATAGGTGTTAAACACACCTTTTATACACCAATAACTCCTCAAAAAATAGAATTGTTGAAAGAATAAATAGAACTATTCATGAAATGGCTAGGACTATGCTAAATGAATACAATATTCTGACATATTTTTGGGAATAAGATGTAATCACAACATTCTATATCATGAATAGAGTTTTAATAATTTCTATTTTCAAAAGAACACCATATGAAATTTGGAATAATAGAAAACCAAAAGTAAAGTACTTTAAAGATCTTGGATATAAGGTTTATATCTTGAATAATAAATATAATCTTGGTAATTTTGATCCAAAGGCTGATGAAGGAATATTTTTTGGATATTTTTATACTTCTAAATCCTATAGAGTGTTTAATAAAAAGTCAATGATTGTTAAAGAATCATTTCATGTGTAGATTGATAAAATTTACCCCTCCACTAAAGTGAAAGATCAAATAGATGATGTTACTGATTTATTTGATGGAATGAGAATTGAAAACCCTAAATATGTTTTTGAAAATAATATTAATAAAATTTAGTCCAGTTAAGAGGAACATGAAACTGAATAAATTGAAAGTTTCCTACCTAATCTATATAGAATCATAGAGAACCCTCCTCTAAAAACTATTACAGGAGACCTAGATACAAGAATTGGAAATAGAATAAATATAGGAAACCAAGATGAATTTTATTCCCTTCTATATCAGTTAGAACCTGAGTCTACTAAAGATGAATTAAAAGATGAGATTTGGATGCTATCAATGAAAGAAGAGCTAAAACAGTTCAAAAGGAAAGATGTTTGGGAACTATTAGAGAGACCAAAAAATTATCCAGTAATAGGAACCAAGTGGGTATTTAGAAACAAATAGGATAATCAAGGGATAATAATTATAAATAAATCTAGATTAGTTGCTAAAGGATATAATTAGTAATAAGGTATAGATTATAAAGAAACCTTTCCCCATATATCTAGATTAGAATCCATGAGAATCCTCTTAGCTTACACATGTAATATGAATTTGAAATTATATCAGATGAATGTTAAATCCACATTTTAAATGGTTATTTAATGGGGGAATTTTATGTTGGACAACCTCATGGTTTTGAAAATACTAAAAAACCAAATTCTGTTTTGAAACCTACTAAATCTCTCTATGCCCTTAAACAAGCACATAGAGCTTGGTATGAAAGATTAAGTTCATTTAATTTAAAAAATGGATTTACTATTGGATTGGAAGATCCAATACATTTTAAGAAAAAAAGTTGTTCTAATATTTTATTAGTTCAAATTTATGTTGATGATGTTATTTTTGGTTCAACAAATAAAAATCTTTATCATGCTTTTTTAAAACTAATGCAAAAAAATTGAAATCAGTATGATGGGAGAACTAAATTTCTTTTTGGGACTTCAGATTTATCAATAGGATTAAGGAAATGCTATAAATATAATTAAAAATATTTTTTGATTTAGTGAAATGTTTGGACTTGAAAATAGTAAGACATATGCAACTTCTATGTGTACCAATATAAACTTGATTTGGATGAAGAAGGAAAACCAGTGGATAATAAGTTATATAGAGGTATGATTGATAGTTTGTTATAAATTACTACTAGAATACCATAGATTATGTTTTCTATATTTTTATGTGATAGATTTTAGTCAAATCCAAAATAATCTCATCTTACTACTGTAAAATGATTTTTAGATATTTAAAAAGAACTATTTTTCAATCTCTTCTTTAAGAAAAAAATTCTTATTTTAAGTTAATTTCATATTCCAATTCTTATTTTGGTGGAAATTTATTAGATAGAAAAAGAACCTTAGGAACCTATCAATTTTTAGGAAACTATTTAGCATCATGGTTGAGTAAGAAGAATCACTCAGTTTTCCTATCAATGACTGAGGCAAAATATATTTCTGCTGGCAGTTGATGTGCACAACTATTGTGGATGAAAAATATTCTACTGGACTTTGGACTAAATTTTAATAGTATCCCTATTTTATGTTATAATACTAGTACTATAGATATATCAAAAAAAATCCTATAAGTCATTCTAGGACTAAGCTTAACAGTACATTTTTTTCTAATACCATTTCATATTCTAAAACCCTCATCTTTCTCATAAACCTTATAATGTGAAAACCTTCAAGATTAGGATTCTCAAAAATGTTGAAGACTAAGAGAACCAATGAAGGTGAACCAAGTGACCCAAAGAGTCAGCACATTTCCATGAGAAATATTATTCAAGGAACGGTTGTTGATTTCAAATGGCTGTATCAAACAAATCTTCTTCTCAAGAAAGTGCTAGAATTTTAAGGTTTGGAAATTCAATTCAATAAGGAGAATAAAAATTTTCACTATGAGGTATAAATGAAACACTTATACAATAGTATACAGTTACATTTAGTGAAACAGAAGATACTATATCCTCATGCATAGAAGATAAAGAATTTTCGATTTCTTCAGTTGAAATCACTCAAATTTTGAAATTCCCTCCTGAAGGAGTATTTTAATTTGACCTCAGATCAATTGGAAATCAAGATCATAAGTTTGAATATATTATTAAATTTTTGTTTGGATCAAAAAATATAAGTAAAATACTTGTTAAGGATCTTGAGGCTGATCAGAAAGTTTTTTTCAAGATTATTCAAACTACAATTTATCCAAGAGTAGCTAAGATGGAGAAAATATTATACCAAGATATGTACATTATGTTTTTATACAGTAGTGAAATAAAGCTGAATTTTCATAAATACATTCTGAGGTATCTAAATTATTGTTTCTATTCAGAGTCCAGGATCTCATTTTATCCTTATGGAAGGATCCTATATCTTATATTGTTTAGAAAGAACATGATTCATCTTTTTGATTAAATAGTTAAATGTCAACACAACAATGTCTTGAATTATAGGACTCTAATAAAGTTTTGTTTTTATTTCCATACTATGAAATTAATACTTATGCCAGTTGGTGTGGATGACCAACAGATTTCTGGATCCTTTGCTCAGGGGGAGAAAAGTTCTTTAATAAATGATGGTGTTGGAGAATCTAGAACAGAAGGTGTTTCAAACATAAACTAATATAAATATAAGATAGGATATTGTAGAACTAGATAAAAAAGATGAATAAGAAAAATAATTTCAATATGAACATTTTTTGAAACCATGGAATAGAGAAGAACAACAGTTTAATTAACCAGCGAGAGTATATGGAGAAGAAACTCCATCAATTAATTTGGAAGAAACAAATCATGTTGATTATCAAAATCTTGAGAGACACCCCTAAGAAATTCAGGTTGTTGTTAAACCTGATATACAAAAATAATATATTCAAGAAGTCCTGAAAGTTCATCATTCAGTCTATGTGACTATCAATGTACAATATATCTCTGTATTGGACAACTCATTAGAGAGACCTACATATATATTATGAGAAAGGAATGAAGTCATTGAAGGTATTTCTGAGTTGAGTGAGAAGTTGGTTGAGAAATATTCTGCTAATAAATTGGTAATTATGGATGTTTTGGGTCAAAAAAACAATTCAGATGAAGGTATATCTAATTAAATGAAAAAATATATTGAAGATCTTGTGATTACGTTTAACAAGGCTTTGAAAGTGAATTTTAATTATAGATAGGCTCTAGAAGATTTAAGAAAACATTTTGATAATTTTCAAAATTCATCAGCCCTAAAGAAAGAGTTATATACTGTTCAGTCTCAGATTTACGATCTCAAAGAAAATTCTATTTCAAAAAGAGATTTTGATGCATTTAAAAGAGAAATGCTGGATCATATTGGGAAGATTAAAGATGAATATGTTTCCAATTTTTCTATGATATGAAATGGTACTTAGGGTGGAAATTTGATTCTATCAAGGGAAGTGTCAGTCAGGAAAATACTACTACCTCTTCACCTCCAACCTCCCCAGATATGATCATAATATTTCAGGATATCACATCTATCATGGAAGATTTGAATGACTATCTTCAAAATAATTAGTGTAATAATACACATTTTTCTCTATTTTTGTACAATAAAAAGTTTCTCATTGAGAAATTAACTTCAAGTGAACCAAGTATCATGATACTACTCAATAAGATCTATGATAAGTTAGCTCAGTTTTCGAAAATAGAGGAAAATTTTCATGATTTTTTGAAAGTAAATTTGATTAAGAATCTAAAAGTGAGTCAAAATTCAAGGATTTTGATAAGGAATTTAAAAGACAATATTTCCAACAAGCTACAAGTTTATATGATAGAATTGAAATAATATTTTCAGGTGACTAATGCTCAACTAGAACCTACTCTTGACCAAACTCTTTCCCCTTCCACCAGACCTAATGTCTAATCCTTTCTCCTCAGAACAAAACTACCTTAATGTATTTGTATATTTATTCTTAATAACATTACTTTGTTCTTCTTACTTTATATGCTTTATTTTGATGTTTCTTTATCATTTATTTTTTTTATCTCTACTGCCAGATTAAATCCCTTATTTTTCAACAGAGTACACTATATAGACATTAATTTAATTTTCTATAAAAAATTGAAAGGGTATTAATCTTTTTTATTATACTTTATTTTTGATATTACAAGGGGGGGGGGAATAGGACAAAAACTACAATTCATTTAATTTAAATTAATTAAAAATAGTTGTAATGACCCGCAAATTCTCATTGTCTTGAGAGATCAATGAGTCATTACTTGGCCTTAAGCAACATCCCCAAGATGCCAAAGGCTGGAAATAAATGCCAAAGGGTTTCATATACAATTGGGGGAAGATTTACCCTTTAAGAAAATAAAACCATCCATTAAACATTATCTATATGATGCATGAACAAATTAAGATAAATAAATAACTTCATTTATAATAAACCACATCAAAGTACACAACAGGGGAAGACCAAAACAAATTTCAAAGTACACAGTGGAAGAACAACACAAGACTCCCAAAAGACACCACGAATTCGTGGTCCATAAGCTCCAAGCTCCACAACATCTCCCAAACATCACCATGAGCTATTAGTAATGAGATGCTTTACCTTTACCTGTGTCTCGGAAAACAACATCTTCCAAATCACCAATGTTCCAAAGAAGGGGTGAGTATAAAACTCAGTAGGTTTTCCACAATGACTTCCCTACTCATGCCACTAAGAAAGAAGAGTTAGCCACATTTATATAAAAATAGTTTATATAAAACATTTTTACCAAAGAAATTTATAACTAAAGATAAACTAGTTTTCCAAAACCATCCATGCTCAAAAGTATCAAAGTGAAATTTCAACCAGCTTTTACAACACCTTATTTCTATAGAAAAATAACCAAACAAATTTCCAAACCATTTCACAAACATACCATTTTGGCACACCCAACCATTTCACAAACCCGTGAAATCAACCATGCATGCATCGTTATGACAGTTCCATACTCATGAGCGATATCTCGTCAATCTACCAAGTCATCACAAGGAAATTATTTCCCATGTTCCATTACACATTTGGCACCGATCACAAGGTAATATTTCAACCAAGCCTCGTACATATATTTACCATCGTTCCATTAAACATTTGGCACTGAGCACAAGGTCCTATTTCAACCAAGCCTCATACAATGCAATATGAAAACACACCACAGATTCCCAACAATCATGCCAAAACCATCCTTCAATAAAACACCATTTATTGAAAACCATTTTCCCATCAAAACCAAGTGTGTTTAGCCAATTCAAACCATTTCAATAGAACTCCCTTTTTATTGAAAACCAAATCCATCAAAATCATTTCAATCACAAACCATTTCAATAAAACACTCCTTTTTATTGAAATCACATTTCTCATCCAACCATTTACAATTTCATCAATTTCATAATTTAAAATCAACATTTTAAATTCAAATAGCCAAATCACTTTGCACAACAATTTGCCAAAATCTCACAATTTCCTCAAAACCATAAATCATCACTAAAGAAGATTTATAACATGATTTTCACAATCAATACCATTCAAATAACCAATTTGAAACTAATACAACCAATTTTAACAAGAGGAGTCAAGATTAAAGGCACCTACCTCAACAAAATGGTGAAACCAAGGAACGGACGAAGAACGCTCAAGAACACCGGGTCAGATCTCCAAGAATCCTCCTTAGATCTCTTCTCCTAACACAACCAAGACCAAATATCATCATATTTGGCATCCAAACACTTAGATCTACCCATAACGGGCATAGATCTAAAAAACTTAGAGAAGATGAGAAGTAGATCTAAGTATATCTAAGAAACCATTCAAGAACGAAGGAGAATGATCACATACCTCAAGAATCCAGCTTTGATTCGCCAAGAGAAGCCTTCAGATCACCTCTAGAATGATGGTAAAACCCTTTTTGACCTTAGGAGAACCAAAATCCCGAGTTAGGTCCACTTATGAGCTTTAATGAGAACATTAGAGGCAAAATGAGTTAGATACACAATTTAAGGATCTAATTTTAAGTGACCACACGGTTCGTCCGCATGGTTTGACAAATCGTGTGCTAACCATGCATTAGCTACTGCATCAGCCACCCTTCTCGCACGGTTTGGCTGCAAGGTTAGAAAAACTGTGCACCGAACGTGCGGAAGCCACTGCCTCCCATACCAACTCTGCATGGTTTGGCCGCACAGTTTAGACAAACCATGCGCCTCCCGCGTGACTTCCCTTTTTGCCCCAAAACTCATTCCATGTTCTCATGACTCTTTCATTTGTCACCCTTAACTTTATAACCATGAAAAAAATCATGTAAGGGTTACATACCATAAACCTGGGGTACTACATTCTCCCCACCATTGGCCTTTCCATCCTCGGAAAGTAGAAAACCAATGTTTGTCTGAAAGAGTTCTGGCCACTGCTCTCTCATTTCTTTCTTGCGTTCCCAAGTCTCTTCTTGAATCTGACCATGTTGCCACAAAACCCGAACTAGACTGATGTTTTTACCCACGCAAGACTTCATATTGCCTATCCACAATCCACACCGGGATATGTACCAATGAAGCAGCCAGCTCTAGGTCAACGTGATCCCATATTATCACATGGTCAGGATTGGGTTGATACTTCTTTAACTGAGATACATGGAACACATTGTGCACCAAACTAAACTATGGTGGTAATTCCAACTGATATGCCACATCTCCACCCCATTCTAGTATCTTAAAAGGGCCTATATAACAATGATATAATTTTCCCTACTTCCCAAAATGACAATGTCCAAGTCTTGGAGAGATCCTCAAGAAGACATGATCACCCACAACAAATGCCAACGGTCTGTGAAGGTGATCTACATAAGACTTCTAACGACTTAGAGCCGTCTCCATCATCTTTCTAATCAACTGAATCTTCTCGGTTGTTTCTTGTACAAGGCTCGGCCTGACTAGTGAAGTTTCACCAGTTTCCACCTAGCATAGTAGAGAATGACAAGGACGCCCATAAAATGCTTCAAACGGAGCCATGCGTATCAAGGCTTGATAGATGTTATTGTATGAGAACTCCACTAAGGGTATATGCTCCTCCCATGAGCCACCAAAGTCCATTACACAATCCCGCAACATGTATTCCAACGTTTGTATCGTCCATTCAAATTGCCCATCTATCTGAGGATGATACACCATACTCATCGTCAACTAAGTCCCTAGGGCTTGCTATAAAGATTTCCAGAAATGAGATGTGAACCTCGAATCTCTTTCTGAGACTATAGACACTGGTACACCATGCCTCTTTACCAATTCTCAGATATAGATTTTTGAAAGACCTTCCACCATATGAGTTTCATGAATCAGGATGAAATGGGCCAACTTGGTTAGACGATCAACTATCACCCAAATGGCATCGTGTTTCCAGGGAAGACCTGTAACAAAATCTAATGCAATGTGATCCCATTTCCACACTGGGATAGGTAAATAATGTAACATACCAGCTGATCTCTGATGCTCTGCTTTTACCTGCTGACAAGTTAAGCATCGCGAGATGAACTCAGCCACCTTCCTTTTCATGCCGCTCCACCAAAACTGTGCCTTTAGAGCCTTATACATCTTCTGTGTACCCGGATGTACATCCCATCTTGAATGGTGGTAAGCATTAAGGAGTTGTTCCTAACAAACTTTAGGTACAACTATCCAATCTCTGAAACAGAAAACTTAGCCTACTTCCAGTTTCCAGCCATCAATGGTCTCCCCACCATTTAGTTTTGAACTCATTACTAGACATTCGACATTAGATGTTTGTGCCTCTTTGAACACTTTTACGAGATCAGGAACAAGCATAGCTGAAAATAAAACCATAACATCACCTTGGTTTTCACATTCCACATGCATGTCGGATAAGATCAACATCAACTGCCATTCATTTGAAGCTTCCTTTTCCAACTGAGCATATGACATCTGGATTAATGCATCAGCCACTGAATTTCCCTTACCCAGTGTATACACTAAGTCAAAGTTGAATATTTTAAGATACTCCATCCATCTCCTCTGCCTCAGATTCAAATCTCACTGTGAGAAAATGTGTTTCAAGCTTTTGTGATCCGTAAACACAGTAAATTTCCCACCAAAGAGGTAGTGTCTCCATGTTTTCAAAGCATGGACGACTGCAGCTAACTTCAAATCATGTGTTGGGTAATTCTTCTCATGCACTCTCAACATCCTTGAACCATAAGCAACAACATGGTCTCCTTGCATGAGAACACAACCCAAACCTGTTCCAGAAGCATAAAAAAACACCACATAGCCCTTTCCTGATTCTGGAAAGATCAAGATAAGTGTCTATGTAAGACGAACCTTCAGTTCCTGGAAAGACTTCTGACATTATTCTGTCCATTGGAATGGGGCATTATTCTTTGTCAGAGCTGTCATTGGTGACGCTAGTCATGAGAAATCACACACAAAACGTCGGTAGTAAACAACTAGACCAAGAAAACGTCGTATCTTGATCACATTCCTTGGTGGTTTCCAGGATATAATAGCTTCTATCTTTTCAGGATCAACTAAAATGCCTTTCTAGGAAATGAAATGGCCAAGGAAACATACTTCCTGTATCCAAAAATCGCACTTTGATAATTTGGCATACAACTGACAGTCTCTCAAGATTTCCAACACTATCGCCAAGTGTTTCTCATGCTCAACCTTTTTTCTTGAATACACCAATATGCCATCCACAAACACCATAACAAAAGAATCTAGATATTGCTGAAATATTTTATTCATCAAAGCCATGAAGACCACTAGTGAATTCGTTAGACCGAAAGACATGACTACATATTCGTAGTGGCCAGGTCTGCTTCTGAAAGCTGTCTTCAGAATATCCTCCTTTAGAACTCGTAACTGGTGATATCCTGACCGCAAGTCAATCTTGTAGAACCACTGAGCTCCCCTCAATTGATCAAACAGGTCATCAATGCATGGAAGTGGATCTCTATTCTTTATCGTAACTTGGTTAAGATTATTATAATCAATACACAACCAAAGAGTTCCATTTTCATTCTTCATGAACAAAACTGGTGTTGCCCATGGAGACACGCTTGGGAGAATGAATCCCTTTCTTTCCCGCTCCTCTAAATGCACTTTCAATTCCTTTAACTCCATTGGTGCCATCCTATAAGATGGAAGTGAGAATGTACTGGTCCCTGGGAGGAGATCAATTGTAAACTCCACTTCTCTCATAGGTGGTAACCCTGAGAAGTTTTCAGGAAAAAAATCAGGAAATTGATCCACCACAGCTAGAAAACTATTTTACTCACTCTCTTCCAATGATTCCAAAGTCAACGCTTCCATTTGGTAAGATAGAATTCCCACCATTGGTGCCAACATGCTCTTTTCACATTTCTTAACCATTCTCTCTCCTCCAAAGATATACTCCATGCCGTCCTCATTCGTGAAACTAACCGTTCTCCTATAACAGTTGATGTGAGCCTTAAACCTTGTCAACCAATCCATACCCAGGATTACATCATAGAAATCTATATCCAACATGGAGAAGTCCCATTTTAGCTTAGCTCCATCAACAGTTATAACACATGATCTACACATGAAGGCTTGAAATTCTCTTTCACCCAGATGAGTTTGCAGTTTCAAGACAGAAGGCATCATTTCCAGTTTTAAGTTCAGAAAATCAGCAATACGAGAAGAAAGAAAATAATGCGATGCACCAGTATCAAAAAACACTTGCATGAGGGTAGAATTAAAAATAATTGAACCTCTCACAGTATATGGTCTATCCAGATCATCGACTATCATCTACTCAGCTCCATACAATTGCTTCGTCGTTGCACTATTCTTTTTGTTGCCTTGCTACGTTTTCCCTGGTTGAAGAGTCATGGTATTCCGAGAATCACCATGGCTAGCTCTGTAATACTGATGAGAATGAATCTGCTCTCCTCATCCTGTCGAATCATATGATGCTTGCGATGCCTGGGAAGTGTCACGTGCACCCGACCTCGGAGTATTTCTACAATAACGCTGTAGATTACCCATCTGCCTACAATTGTGACATTGTCTAGGTTTCTCCATACAATCTCAATTTATGTGATCAGTCGAGCCACATTTAAAACACCCGGATTTCATAATGGGTCATGGAGAAAGATTCATCGATCCAGTCTTCTGATTCTTATTTGCACTCCCACCTTGGAAGTAGGTGTCCCTCTTCCGCTTGTTCCCAACACTAGAGTTCCCACCCGTTCCTGTGGGTATCATCATACTTCCTCCTCCCATAACTCCTGAGATGTCTCGTTCAGCAACCGTTGCTCTGTTCACAATCTCTGTATAATCTATAATACATAGCACCTCAATCTTTGATCGAACCTCCTGCCTTAGTCCCGATTCGAAGATACGTGCCTTCAAAGAAGCACTTGCCGCAACCTCTGGTGAAAAACAGACTAAATTCATGAACTTAGCTACATACTCTGTGACCAAGAGTCTCTCATGTTTCAAGATGAAGAAGTCCATCATTTTGTGGATCTTGAATGTGTGAGGATAAAATTATTTGTTAAAAAATTATTCAAAATCCTCCCATATAAGGCCTTCATCCAATTTATCATGCACCGCTAAATCCCACCACTGACGTGAAAGATCCTCGAGCATATAAGTCGCCAGCTTTACATTCAGCTCTACTGGTGTGCCGATGAAATCGAAGATACGATTCATCATACTCAGCCACACCTATGCCCTTTATGGTTCAAAATCTCCCCGAAAGATAGGTGGATTTTACTTCTGGAACTGGACAGAATGGTCTACATGCATTGACTCATCTCTCCGATTCCCCGTGTCCATAGCCGGTAATGCTTGAACAATACTCTGAACCAGATCTTGGTTCACACGTGGTTCAGGTGCAACCACATTCTCTACAGCCTCTTCCTTTTGGTTTCTACGACGCCTAATAGGTGCCATTTTCTATACAAACAATGCACGTTGTTAGTATCACTTCCTAGCAACTGAAGGCTTATAATTTAAAATTCAATCACATCAACTATCACAGAATTGTTTTCAAAACAACATTTTCCTATGTTCAACCATTTTTGAAAACATTCCACATGCTTTTTTAAAATTAGACAATTTTCAAAATACACCAAATATCCTGTTTTCAAAATCATTTTAGTTGAAAACAATTTCTGCATTTTTCAAAAATTTGCAACTTGTCCAAAATCCTTACTCATTCCTCACAATGAGATATGAAATCCTAGTGGGAAGTCATTCTTCTAAAATGCATGTCATGATCATCTCATTTGATAAACCCATGACAATGAGATTTCCAACATTCTAGAAGTGTATCCAAAACACTTATTTACCCACACCCTGGTAACTTGAAGTTCAGCATAAACGGGTTTGCTACATCCTTTTATGCTATACATTTCATGTTACGACAATCCTACTCCTATCTAAGATTCCAACCCAAGGAATATACGAAAAGGAATTTCAACTATATGACCGATAATGTCGATGACCACTTGTTAGGCAAAGACTGAACAAGCTGATACCATTTGTAATGACCCGCCAATTCTCATTGTCTTGAGACCTCAATGAGTCATTACTTGTCCTTAAGCGACATCCCCAAGATGCTAAAGGATAGAAATAAATTCCGAAGGGTTTCAAATACAACTGGGGGATGATTTACCCTTTAAGAAAATAAACCTATCCATTAAACATTAACTATATGATGCATGAAAAAATGAAGACCAATAAAAAACTTCATTTATAATAAACCACATCAAAGTACACAACAGCGGAAGACCAAACCAAATGTCAAAGTACACAGCAGAAGAACAACACAAGAATCCAAAAAGACACCATGAATGTGTGTTCCTCAAGCTCCAAGCTCCACAACATCTCCCAAACATCACCATGAGCCATTAGTAATGAGATGATTTACCTTTACCTATGTCTTGGAAAACAACATCTACCAAAGCACCAAAGTGCCAAAGCATGGGTGAGTATAAAACTCAGTAGGTTTTCCCCAATGACTTCCCTACTCACGCCACTAGGAAAGAAGAGTTAGTCACATTTATATAAAAACAGTTTATATAAAACATTTTCACCAAAGCTGTTTATAACTAAATATAAACTAGTTTTCCAAAACCATCCATGCTCAAAAGTATCAAAGTACAATTTAAACTGTATTTTCCAACATGTTATTTTTCCAGGAAAAAAAACCAAACAAATTTCCAAAACATCTCACAAACATCCAGTTTTGGCATACCCAACCATTTCACAAACCCATGAAATCAACCATGCATTCATCGTTATGACAGTTCCATACTCATGAGCGGTCTCTCGTCGATCTACTAAGTCATCACAAGGTAATTATTTCCCATGTTCCATTACACCTTTGGCACCGATCACAAGGTCATTTTTCAACCAAGCCTCGTACATATAGTTACCATCGTTCCATTAAACATTTGGCACCAAGCACAAGGTCATATTTCAACCAAGCCTCATACAATGCAATATGAACACACACCACAGATTCCCAACAATCATTCCAAAACCATCCTTTAATAAAACACCTTTTATTAAAAACCATTTTCCCATCAAAACCAAGTGTGTTCAACCAATTAAAACCATTTCAATAAAACTCCCTTTTTAATGAAAACCAAATCCATCAAAATCATTTCAATCACCAACCATTTAAATAAAACACTCCTATTTATTGAAATCCCATTTCTCATCCAACCATTTACAATTTCAGTAATTTCATAATTTAAAATCAACTTTTTAAATTAAAATAGCTAAATCACTTTGCACAACAATTTTCCAAAATTTCACAATTTCCTCAAAACCATAAATCACCACTAAAGAAGATTTCTTCCATAATTTTCACAATCAATAACATTAAAATAACCAATTTGAAACTAAGTCAACCAATTCTAACAAGAGGAGTCGAGAGTGAAGGCACCTACCTCAACAAAAAGGCGAAACCAAGGGACAGACAAAAAATGCTCAAGAACACCGGGTCAAATCTCCAAGAATCCTACTTAGATCTATTCTCCTAACACAACCAAGACCAAATCTTGTCATATTTGGCATCCACACTCTTATATCTACCCATAATAGGCATAGATCTAAGAAACCGAGAGAAGAAGGAAAGTAGATCTAAATAGATCTAAGAAACCATTCAAAAACGAAGGAGAACGATCACATACCTCAAGAATCCAACTTTGATTCGCCAAGAGAAGCCTTCAGATCGCCTCCAGAATGATGGGAGAACCCTCTTTGACCTTAGGAGAACCAAAATCCCGAGTGAGGTCCGCTTAGGGGATTTAATGAGGCAATTGAATGCAAAACGAATTAGATCCACAATTTAAGGATCTAATTTTAAGTGACCGCACAGTTAGTCCGCACGGTTTGAGAAACCGTGCACTAGCTACTACCGCGGCCACCCTTCTCGCACGGTTTGGATGCACGGTTAGACAAACCGTACACTGACCATGTGGAAGCCACTGCCTACCATACCAACTCCACATGGTTTGGCCGCACGGTTTAGACAAACCGTGTGCCTCCCGTGCGACTTCCCTTTTTTCCGCAAAAGTCATTCCAAGTTCTTCAGACTCTCCCTTTTGTCACCATTAACTTTATAACCATGAAAAACATCAAGTGAGAGTTACATACCAGAAACCGGGGGGGTACTCAAATAGTTCTATGAAATCAAAATTATACATATTTTCTTAAAATGTGATTTCAAAATTCCATATTTAGTTATTTATTTTATAGTATTTGTGATCATAAAAAAGTGGGATATTATTGGGCATATATTTTCTAAAAAATACTCTGTAAATCTTAATTGATTTTAATGCTCACAAATACCCTTTTTTTATTTTACTAATGATATTACATTAAGTGTATTTTAGGAAATTTTTATCAACTACCTTATTTATTCTGAAATTATATTCAGGATTTTAATTTTCTCAGAATATTTTTTAAAGTGTTCAGAATACCCTTAAATGTATTCTGGAAAACTATTCATACCCTATGTTCAGAACCTAACGAAAGGAATAAAAACTACACTTGGAAAAAACGTATGGATCATGAACCTTATATTTGTATTAAACCTTATGTTAGAAGAAGGTCATTATGGATCTTCAACCCTACACTTAAGGGAATATATGGTTAAATAACCTTATGTTTGTAAAGATAAGAAAGTATGATTAAAGAACCCTATGCAAGTAAGGAACCCTATGTTTGAGGACACAATCATATGGTTCATCAAAATTACTTTTACGATCAACCTTATATTGTCAGCCTTGCATTCGGAGAATGATTTCTACATATTTCAAATCTACATTTGGTATTTTTTCATTTTGTGAAGGAACACTATGATTCACTTTTCAACTTCAGAGATTTAAATTCATGACTTTATCCTGTATTTCTACAATGGTATTTATAGAATTATAGGCTGTTTTAAAGCTCATTTTCATCCAATTAAAAATCTTTATGATTGATTCAAAGAACCGTATTCAATATATATATTCTCTTCTATTCTTAAGGGATGTTATGAATCCCCTAGTCAAATCAGATTTGAATTTATAAAATCTTTTAGTCTACTTTATTAGATCTAGAATATCGAATCAATCCTTCTAATTTATATATTTTACTAGTGTATCGTTTCAATATATAGGATTTCAAGTTACATATTTTCATATATGATTAATTTATAGTGATTATGTTTCATAGTGTTTATATGATAAATTATCAACTTTGCGGAAGAGATTATACTTTGGAGACATACATGTTATATCTCGTACTATTTTAAGTTTACTACTGCTATCTGTTACTACTTTTATTGAAGAATATTTGAAACCGAAATCTATTTAAGACTACCCAATCTTGAATAATTTGTTTCTTGAAGAAGAAGATTAATTTACTATCAGTTACTGCTTCTGTAACTATGAAGATCAACCTGTACCTTCAAATCAAACTCTTTTGATTTGTTAGAGTCTTAAATTATCATACTCGGTTGTGGTGTAGTATTAGTTACTCGATATAAGATATGGATAACCGGTTCCTTGTAATATAATTTTAACGATATGTGTTTAGACATTTTTTAAAGGTATCAACTACCTATTCTCATTTATGGATTTATGGTCTCATGATAAGAGGACATTTCTAGTGAAATTCGTCAAGCTCCCAGAGAGAGTGATTGGTGGAGTGGACTAGGAGATCTTTATGCCCCCGAACCACTATAAAAATCTATGTATATTCTTTATATTTATCCACTATTTATATTTCATATAGAATAAAACACTGCATATCCGTATAAATCATAGATGGTGTCAAAAGTCATAATGATGAAAGTTTATTGAAAAGACATAATTCACCACCAATTGTGTTACTTTGTATAATTCTAACCCAATAGAAGGGAGGTTTGTTGGAAATTATATTGGGTTAGGATTTTCTAAACTTAAGATGTTTTATAAGGGCGAAAAAGTGGGAGAGGTGGTGTTCTTTTATATGGAAAGAAAATGACCGACTTTGAATTTTTGAAAAAAGTTAGGTGTACAGATGTAATTACTTAAAAAAGGCATACCAAAATAACCAAAAAAATATAAGTTTTATTCTTTAAATATATCTATCAAATGAGTTTTTGACAAGTGTATAGGTAATTTTCCCTTTAATATCAAGGTTTATTCCCTAATGAAGCTTAATTCGACATCAATCATTGTGATTAATTTTAATCACTTTTACTAATCATTTTGGTCAAAAATAAACATGATATAATTAGACTCTAAATTTTATAATGATTAAAATTTTGTATTTCCATTTTTCGAAATTCAATTCATAGAAGAGAAAAAATTAAGATTAATTATAATCCCCCAGATAGGACGAATATCAAGTTTTAAAAGTGTAAAAATGTTCAAAACTTTTATGTTTTTATATTCAATTTCAAAGTAAAATTGATTATATTTACCTAAATGTTATTAATAGATGTATAATTGACCTAATATGAACTTAAAAAAATTTAATGTATAATTTAACATCCATAATTATTAAAAAAAGGAAGTTATTAACTAAAATATAGTATTTTCCACTATTCATTAAAAAATGAAGTATCTTAGAAAAATCCTAAACATTTACTCTAATATAATTTCTGAATTCTAAATTAAAAAATGAATTTTATTTTATCAAATTCAATTTTTAGATGTGTCTAAAAATAATTTTATTGTTTTTCATAAAAATCCATGAAATGTAGTTCATTTGAGAAAATAATATTTTTAAACATAAATGGTCATTACCAAAAATTATATATTTTCTGATCAATATGTTATATTTCTATAAAACCATTACAAAAAATATTTTAAAATCAGTTATTAATATTCATATTACTAAGTATAACAACTAGGTTTTAATTATCTCATTTAAATAATTATATCAATAAAATAATTTTTTTGTAGAAAAATTAGTGTTGCATGTAACATACGCTAAGTTATTTTTGTGAGTTGAGTACACCAAGTCGATGTTGCGTGTAATTTACACCAAGTTTCAGCTAACCTCAGTGTTACTTTTAGGGAAAGATAAAATTTATGTTGTGTGTAGTTCATGATTAACTTTTTCTTGCGTACAACGCAAAAAAACATATTACTTTAATAAAAAATAAACTATTTTAGTGTTACGTGAAATGAAAAATATCACAGAGGTTAAATTAATTCAAAAAAAAATCACAAAATCTCGGGGTGTTACATTCTTCTCCCCTTAAAATTAATTTCTCCCTCAAAATTTGTTTGAGTTATCAGAGGTTTAATAATTGGAAGTTTCATTCAAAGAATCCCACAAGGTAAAAATTAATAATAAAAATTCCCTTAAAAAGGGAAAGTGGGAACCATAATAGTTACCCAAAGTAACATATAACCCAGTTTCCACATAGGATAAAATAGGTTGGGCGTGAATATTGGTCTTGGAGGAAAAGCATAAATATTTA
Source organism: Viscum album (assembly GCA_963277665.1). Lineage (NCBI taxonomy): Eukaryota > Viridiplantae > Streptophyta > Magnoliopsida > Santalales > Viscaceae > Viscum > Viscum album. Next base: position 1,825,650,201 of record OY728163.1, read on the forward strand.
TAGGGAGTGATTGAAGTCATCGATTACAAACAAGTTAATGATCAAAAAAATTTCAGGGAATCAAATTTATAAATATTTGATGATTCAAAGGTCCATCGATTCAATAAAATTAATGTATTAGGACAAGACATTTTCTTTTTATCATTATCCTAACATTGATTAATTATTTTATTTACCAAGAATATAAGGAAATACACTTAATTGATATATTTATATGAACAAAAGTTCATTATTTTGTTGTGACTTTATTAATTTCTAATTCATCCATTAATTCATGTAATAGACATCCAGAAATTATCTTTGATTCCCGAAGTGCTAAAATACAATTTTAGCAAATCTTAAGGTCCATAAAAGAATGAAAAGTATAAATATTTATCTCTAACTATTATTCTAAATCAATATGGTCAATATATTAATCTATAAACATAAAAAGTAAATGTACTGGTTCATCATTAATATTTATTCAGAAATAATAATTACACATTAACTAGGACATCATGTAGGACATTGGTAGGCATGGAACCCTTATCATCCTTCGTTCATGGGTTCAAGACCTATGGCCTTTATGAACATGATTGGTTGTCACCCAACATACCTGATGCACTTTTATAAAACCATACTAATATAATTTTCAAAATATGATTGACATATTTGAAATAAGTTTAATCAGTAAATATCCTTTTAACCAAGGTTTAAATATAATCTCAATACATAAATACCTCCTCCAAAGTTCAACTTAAACTTTTCAAGAATGGTTAACCATATCACTATTATTAAATATGAAAATACAAAACTTTATAATGAATTCCACAAAAATATTTAACATTGGTTCCCCCATATAGAAAAAAGTACCACTTGGTTGTCAGAGTCCAAACATGTGAATAACCTCATCATATATTTCCGAAAAAAATGATAATAACCTTAATTACCATAAATCATTTTAGATAACATGCATGATCCCTTTTTCTAAAGAATATTGGATATATTATTTAAATCCAAGAAGTCATAAACTTTATCCTTGATGAAATTTACCATTTTTTCAATAATCAATTCCATGGTAATCTATAACATTCAATTTACTTATTCGTATCCAACATATCATTATCCAAAGACCATTATCTCAATTTCAAGAATTAATTAAGGGCTACCTTACCTTAATCAAAATATCCCCTTTCCATGAAATCCATTTTTTATTTTTTCATCACCATTAAACGTGTCCTTTTAAATACTTAATGAAAAATTATAAAAAATTAATTATACATTTCATGATTTATATAACATAATCTTTGAATTTAAAAACCTAAATACTTCATTAATCTAAATTTATTCTTAAAACATTACTCAGTCTTCATCAATGTATTCTTTAAAATATATTTCCTAAAATATAAATTATGCCTTAAGGTCCATCTACCTCAATCTAATCACGATTCTTAAGATTAATGTAAACAATACTGGAAAAACATCATATACCTTTGAGATGTCATTTTTGGTCTCTTTATCTTTAGAAGTATAACCAATACTCATACCAACTTCAAGATTTTCTTTATGAGATTTACATTTGGAAAATAGATTCACATAATTCCTATGTTTTCCACATATGAAACATTAAATTTTAACCAAGTTCATTCTAGTTCACTCCATTGAATAAAACTAGAAATCATAGTGTGAGATACATTTATCATATTGGGATACCAAATAATTCAGAAAAATTAATTATATAGGGTGCCTAAATCATGGATCCTACTTCTTTAATCTATGAAATATTAGGTTTATCCTAAGTTATTCATAGTAATACTATATTAAATCCTAAATTATGGTCCGTAAAAAGTTTTGTGAATTCCCAAAGCATATCCCCTAGGAGTGTGAAACTAGGTGTGTAGCCAGACCCATTGTCATGTACTAGAATACACCATGTCAGGCACGAAATATCTTGTTGGAGTTGTTACTCTTAGGTACATCTGTGACAAAGTCATATCAACTTATATTATCAAGACATGGATGTATTTCTAGGAAACCACTCACTCTATCATTTACCAAAATTCTAGGAAAATTTCTTATATGTTAACTCATCCTTATACTTATCCTTAGAGACATCCCTGGACATATCCTTATAAATATACCTAGGGATCTCACTAAACTTTTCTCATCCAAGTTTAAAAAGGTCGACTAAAAATTTCCTTTGATACTTAATATAGAGACCTAGTATTAACATAAATGGATATTACATCATTTTAGATGAATATTCACTACATTACAAAAATACATGCATGAGGACTGTAATCGTTTAGTGTCATTGGAAACTTGGAACCTAAATATTCCATCCTGATGAAAGATCTTAAACATCACCCATAAATATCTCCAACTGTAGTATTTCTACATGAAACCTTTATTTAGAATATGGTGAAAGGAAACATAAGAACGAGGTGAGCTCAGAAGCTCAGTAAAGGGTAAATAAAAGAAGTAGGTAAGTATAACAAGAACAAAAGGGTATAGAACTCAATAATAACATTTTAATATCATAAAATACATATTATATATCATAATAATGATTATAAGTTTATGAAACATAGATCATAAGATAATTAAGAGCATAATTCATGAAATCATAACATATAAATAAGACATGGAATTTTTGGCAAGCACATTTTTTATAAACTTGTGAACATATATAATTAGTAACAGGTTCACTCATTAAGTTAAGGAGATGAAATTAGGTATATTAACTACATTGTGAACATGTAATCTGGTTCACATATAACATTTATACTCTTGGGTCATCCATCGTTACCCAATGCATTGGAGGGAGATATAGGTCCCACTCATCTCATAATGAAATCATGCATACTTATGCTAGAAAATCATAAAAAATCATATCATAACCCAAGAAATTAAATGGTTATAACAAACATGTAAGCATATCATAATCAATGGAAAACGATACAAGTTTCATAATCATTTTATCAATGCATAACCTGTGAACAAGAAAAAATTTCATAAACATACAACCCCTGAAAGAGAAACGAGTTTCATAAATATATAACCCCTAAAAGAGAAACATGTTTCATAAAGAACATGAAATTAAACATAACCCATTCATATAAATAATATTAATGTAACATTTAGATAATTTCTTTGAAAGAAATGAGTAACATCAACATATTTCATATTATATGGGAAATAATTTGGAAATATCTTTCAAAAAAGTTTCTTAAGGAAAATATCATTCTTTCTGTGAAAAAGGGATTTCAATACATAAAACCATTTGAAAATAATTTTATTAGAAAATTCCTTGAAAACATATAAAGAGGAGTTGAAATCATTTTGAAAAACTTTTTACTTGAAAAATTATAAAATAATATTGATTTTTTTGAAAATTATTATACATGATAACTTATAAAAAGAGCTTGAAAACATTTTAAAAACTATTTCTTTGAAAATATGTTGAAAACCTATAAATGATTCTTGAAATCATTTTGAAAACTATTTTCCTTGAAAACTTATAAAAGAATATTGAAATTATTTTGAAATCAATTTTCCTTGATAATATATTTTAAAAATATTTTCTAACAAAATTAAGCTTTAAACATAAAAATTATGCTTTAATGGATTGATGGCGGTGAAATATTTTCATGTTGTATGTGGTAAAAAGTACATTCCTTTTTCGTGGTAAAAAGGTTAGAAAAATGCCTCATTCTGAAATAGATAATAAGATTCCATTAAAAACATTGGAAACAGACAAAAAGGGTAAAAATTTATTTTATTTACCATATGATATTAGTAGAATATTCATGGAAACCCTTTCTAGAAAACATTATTTTAAAGGAACACACATTTCCAACCGAAGAGAGTGTAAAGATGAGATTTCTTAAAAACACTTTCTTAACTATAATATATACCAAATAGTGGAAAAAATGGTACCAATATATGAATAAATCCTTAATAAACAGAGGATAACATAATTCATGAATTTTCTTGAGAGACTTATGATAATATTTCATCAAAGGAAGTATAAAGATGAACAATCCTAAAAAGAGACGACACTGTTTCAATAAACTCTTAAAACTTGGTAACTTGGGATAATATAAACCATTTAAGAAAAAGGAAATTAAATAAAGCTTAAAATATATTTAATAGAAGTAAATTCATTATATAAAATTTAAAATGGAAGTATATAAACCTCAAAAAAAATTTAGGTGCATAACAAAACACGAGTCTCAAAGAAGAAAAATTGAGATAATTGTTTTTACCGATTTGCTAACTTTTAAAACTTAAAAATCATGAAATAAATATTATAAAATAGATATTTAAATACCCAAAAATTTATGTATAAGAATAATTTAATACATCCATGGGAATTATACACACCACACTAAATGAATGGGTGGTGAATAAAGCAAGTATCCCATAGAAATAGTAAGTGAGGTGAAATCTGCTTACCTTGTGTCTTGAATCTCATTTTACTCATTTAAACTACATGTATAATAAATATAAATTTATTATAAATCTTTTTAATAATAATATTATTATAGATAATAACATATATGGTTTTATTATGAAATTATATTACCGGTTTCTTAACAATCCTATGTAAAGGTTTCACTTTGGGTAATATTTGCTTTATTCTTCGCATGTGTCTTAATCTGTTATATCTTTGGTCCTTATACTTATATCATAATTTCAAGAATGTATTACATGATATAAATATCATATATATACAATATATGTGTATTATAATAATATATGTAATATATATGTATGAAACGGAATACACCGTTCATGGAGACGGTAGGCAGTAAGTATGTATGAACGCTATTTCTGTTTAATTGTCACGTTGAAGTGAAAAAATGTAAAATAAATATATGTATATATATATATAATTATTAAATTAGCTTTATTATATCATAAATATAATATATATTCACTAAAGCCATACTTAATATAATCCATGTAGTGTATGAACTAATCATATCACTTTGAGGGGGAAATAATCCACACTTCCTCAAACGAAATTATCGTATTAACACAAAATGTAAAGTAAAAATATATATGTTTTAATAAGGAATAAATAATATTAAATACATAATAAATATAATATATGAAATATATAAACAGAGTTTCCAACAAAATGTCAACCGTGAGAGGTGATAAAGGAAAAATGATAATCATTGTTTAGTGAGGAGGTAGTTCGCCGTACACATAAACAGTATTTTCATTACCCATTAGATGGAGGTGTGTGTAAGTTTAGGTTGAATAAATAGCATAAAAAATACTATTATATTTAATATAATTTTGTTTTTATGAAATATTGGAATAAATAGAGTGGAGAGGGTAGAGAAAGAAAATAAAAGAAAGGATCTTGGGAGAAGACGTTGCCTATTAATCGGGTATCTACTTTTGGTTTGTGACAAAAGGATTCCTTGGATTTCTTTATTCCCAAGGGTAAGATTCTTTGATGAATGGAGGGATTTTGAAAAGTGTATTTAGAAGAGATTTTCCAAACTTAATAGGTTTTATTTGTGTTTATGAGTGAGAGAGTTTGTGTACTTTTAAAGAGAAGGAAAATGACTCACTTGGAATTTTTAAAGACAAGGTAGGTGTACACATGTTCTTACCTAATAATATTATACAAAACCCACATAAATTAAAAATATATGGTGTATTTATGAACATTTGTACACATAAAAAAGTACAATTAACTTATTTTCAAAATATCCTATAAATATCTCCACCTTTAGTAATTATACCTAAAAACTTTGTTCAGAACATGGGGAAAGGAACCATAAGAAAGGGGTGATCTCAGATGCTCTGTTAAGGGTAAATAAAGGAAAAGTGTAAGCCTAACATAATAATGGGTATAGAACTTGATCATAACATTTTACTTCCATACTCAACATATTATAGATCATAATAAATATTTGAATTTTATGAGACATAAATCAAAAAAGAATTAAGATAATAAGTTGTGGAATCATAACATAAAAATAAGAAATGGAATTTAGGGCATGCTTATTTGTTTATAAAGTTGTGAACATGTATAATTAGAAACATGTTCGCTCATTAAGTTATGGACATGGAATCAGGTACATGTATAATATTGTGAACATGTAATCAAGTTCATGAATAACATTTATACTCATGATTCATCCATGGTTACCCAATGCATTGGAGGGAAATATAGATCCCACCCATTTTATAATGAAATCATATATACCTCTTCCATAAAATCACAAAAAATCATATCATAACCCATATAATTAAATGGGTATCATAAACATGTAAACATATCATAACCTATAGAAAATGAGGTTGGTTTCACAATCATTTCATCAAAATCATAACCCGCTAAAGTGAAATGGATTTCATAAACATATAGTCTGTGAAAGTGAAATGGGTTTCATAAAAATATAACCTGTGAATGAGAAATAAGTCTCATAAAGACTGTTGTATTAAACACAACCCATTCATATGAATAATATGAATTTAACATTTATATCATTTCCTATAAGTAAATGAGTAACATCAACCAATTTCATCTTATATGGAAAATAATTTTGATATATATTTCAAAAATGATTCTAGAGGAAAATATCATTTCTTCATTGAAAAAGTATATTTAACACATAAAACCATTGGAAAATAATTTTCCAAGAAAATAACTTGAAAACTTATAAAGAGGAATTATAATTATTTTGAAAACCTTTTTCCATGAAAACTTATAAAATAAGATTGAAAACATTTTGAAAATAGTTTTCCTTGAAAACTTATAAAAGGATCTAAAAAGCATTTTGAAAACCATTTCCTTGAAAATACATTTCAAACTTATAAATGAGGCTTGAAATCATTTTAAAAACTATTTTCCTTAAAAATATATAAAAGAATATTTAAAACATTTTGAAAAAAAAATTCCTTGATAACAACATTTGATTTGTTTTTATAAAAAAATTAACCATTAAACATAAAAATAATGCTTTAAAAGATTTATGTGGGATATATCCATACATTTTTATGAGGTAAAAAGAACATTCCTTTTGCACTATAAAAAGGGTAGAAAAATTCCTTGTTTGGAAAGAGACAAGAATATTACATTGAAAAAATTGGAAAAATACAAAAGGGAAAAAATTTATTTTAATGATCATATGAAAATAGTATAATATACATGGAAACCCTTTTTATAAAATTTGATTTTAATGGAATACAAATTTCTAATCGAAGAGAGGGTAAAGTTGATATTTCTTAAAAACACTTTATTTACTATCTTAAGTACCAAAGAGTGGAATAAATGGTACAAATATATTAATAAATCATTAATAACCATAGGAGAATAAAATTCATGAATGTTCTTGAGATATGGATCATAATATTTCATCAAAGGAATTATAAACATAAACAATCTTGACAAGCGATGATATTGTTTCAATAAACTCGTATAACTTGGTAACTTGGGATCATACGATCCATGTAAGAAAAATAAATTGATTAAAGATTAAAATTTTATTAAAATAAGTAAATTAATGATATATCATGTAAAATGGAATTATATACACCTCGAAAAATAATTTAGGTGCATAAAAAATCAGGAGTCTCAAAGAAGGAAAACTAAGAAAAAACTATTTCACTCATTTGGAAAAATTTTAAAATTAAACCTCATGAATGAAAGATCATAAAATGGATATAGAAATACCCATAAATTTAATTATAAGAATCATTTAATACATCTAGGTTAATTATACACACTACATAGAAGGAATGGGTTGTGAATAAAGCATGTATCTCACATAATAAAAAGTGAGATGAAATCTGCTTACCTTGTGTCTTGACTCTCATCGTACTCCTTCAAACCACTTTTATAATAAATATAAAATTTTTATAAATATTTTACATAACTTAATTCGTATATCTAATAACAAATATGGTTTGATTATGACCTTATATTACCCGCTTGTTAACAATCCTATGTTAAGGTTTCACTTTGAGAAATATTCTCTTTATTCTACGCATGTGTCTTAATTTGTTATATACATGGTACTTATACTTATATAATGATTTCAAGAGTTAAAAAAATGATATAAATATCATTTATATACATTATATTTTTATTATAATAATCTATATAATATATAAGCATGAAATGGAATACCCCATTCATGAAGACGACAAGCTGTATGTACATATGAACGCTATTTTCGTTCAATTGTTGTGTTGAATTTTTTTAAAAGAAATATATATATATATATATATATATATCATTGTTAAATTAGTTTTATTATATCATATTTATCATATTTATTCAGTAAAACCATCCTTAATACAATCCATGTAGTGTATGGATGAATCACACTGCTTTGAGGGGGCGGTAGTCCACACTTCCTCAAACAGAATTATCGAACGAACACAAAATATAAAGTAAAAATATATGTGTTTTAAAGAGGAATAAATAATATTAAATGAAAAATAAATATAATATATGAAATATATAAATATAGTTTCTATCATAATGTCACCATGATAGGTGGTAAAGGGAAAACAAACATTCATAATTTAGTGAGGCAATAGTTCGTTGTACAGATAAACAATATGTTCGTTATCCATTAGATGGAGGTGTGTGTAAGTGAAGGTAAAAAAAATAGAATAAAAATAAACTAGTATATTTAATATAATGGTGTTTTTATACAATAATGGAATAGGTAGAGTGTAGAGGGTGGATAAATAAAATAAAATAAAATAAAGGATCTTGGGAGAAGACGTTACCTCTTAATCGGGTAACTCCTTTTGGTTTGTGCAAAAAGAATTCCTTGGATTGATTTATAACAAAGGTAAGGATTCTATAAGGATGGGAAGGTTTTTGGGAATTGTATTTGGCAGATATTTTACAATCTCAAAAGGTTTTAGAGGTGTGAAGAAGTGGGAGAGTTGGTGTCCTTTTATTGGGAAGGAAAAGGACCCACATGGAATTTTTAAAACAATGTTATGTGTAAAAATGTTCCTACCTAAAGAAAGTCATAAAAAGAAAAAATAAATCAATAATTTAAGGTTCATGGACGAAATATTTACATAAAATGGTTTTTTTATATGTTTTTAGGTCATTTGGTGCCCTAAGATTAAGGGTTAGTCCTTAATTAAGCTTAATTTGGCCTTAATCGTTGTGATTAATTTTAACCACTTTTACTAATCACTTTTGTCACAAATAAACATGATATAATTAGAATATAAATATTATATTGATTAAAATTGTGTATGTATATTTTTATAAATTCAATTCACAAATCTGAAAAATTAATATTAATTCTAACCCCGTTGACATGACAAATTAACGAGTTTTTAAAGCAGAAAAATGTTCACAATTTTGTGAAGTTTTTATATTAAATTTTAGAGTGAAATTGATTATAATGACCTAAATGGTATTAATAGATGTATAATTGATCTAATTATATATTAAAAAAAATTAAACTATAATTTAATATTGATAAGTATTAAATTAAACGGTAGTTATTAACTAAAATGCATTATTTTTCTATATTCATCAAAAAATGATGTTTCTCAGAAGAATCCCAAAAATTCACCCTAATTTAATTTTGGAATTCTAAATTAAAAAATTAATTTTATTTTATCAAATTCAATTTCTATATGTGTCTAAAATTATTTTTTATATAAGGACATGAAATGTAGTTCATTGGAGAAAATAGTATTTTTAAACATATGAAGTCTTTACAAAAAATTATATCTTTAATTATAAATATGTTTTGTTTGTATAAAACATTTATAAAAAATATTCAAAAAATAGTTAGTACTATTTATATTACTGAGTTTAACAACTAGGTTATAATAATCTCATTTAAATAATTATAACAGTAACGTGATGTTTCATAGAAACATTAGTGTTGCATGTAATGTATGTTAAGTCAGTGTTACAAGTTACGTATGCCAAGTAGGTGTTGTGTGTAATATATATTAATTCAAAGTTTACCTTGGTGTTTTGTGCAAAGAAATCTAAAATTTATGTTGTGTGTATTAAACAATTAACTTGGTGTTGTGTATAATGCAATCCAAACCTAGTACTTTAATATAAAATAAAATATTTTTAGTGTTATGTGAAATGAAAAATATAAAAAAGGTTAAATTAATTCGAAAAAAATAATTCAAAAAATATGAGGGTGTTATATTCTGACCCCCCTAAAATGAATTTCACCCACAAAATTTATCTAGGTTATCAAAGGTTTAATACATTAAAGTTCCATTCATAGAAACCCAAATCGTAAAAATGAATACTAAAACTTACCTTAAAAAACAAAACTAGGAACCATAACGGTTACCCAAAGTAACATATAAATGGGTTTCCACATAGAAGAGTATAGTTTGGGAGTAAATATTGGGCATGAAGGAAAAGAATAAATATTTATAGGGAGTTATTGAGGTCATCAATCCCAAACAATTGAATGATCAAAGAAAAGTTGAGGGCCTCAAAGTCATAAGTCTGTGATGATTTAAAAGGCCATTGGTTCAATAAAATTAAGGTATTAGGACAAGAAATTTTCTTTTGATCATTATCCCAATTTTGAGTAATTATTTTATTAACCATGAATACAAGGAAATATACTTAATTGATATATATCTATAAACAAAAGTTCATTCTTTTTTTTTTTTGTGATTTTATTAATTTCTAATTCATCCATTACTTCATATAATAGACTTCCAGAAAGTAACTATGATGTATGAAGTGAAAAAATTTACTTTTATAAGATCTTAAGCCCCATTAAATAATGAAAAGTATAAATATTTCTCTATAAATATTATTTTAAATCAGTATGGTTAATAAATTAATATATAAACATAAAAATCAATTGTACTAGTTCATTATTAATAAATATTTAACAAAAATAATTACACATTAACCAGGACCTATCATAGGCCAGTGGTAGGCGTTAAACCCTTATCATCCTTTAGTCAATGGGTTCAAGACTCGCGGCCTTTCTGAACATGATTGGTTGTCACATGACATACATGATGTACTTTTATAAAATCTTACAAATATAATTTCCTAAATATGATGGACATCCATGAAATAAGGTTAAAAAATAAATAGCTTTTTAACGAAGGTTTTCAATATAATCTCAATACATAAATACTTCCTATGAATTTTAACTTTAACTTTTCATGAATGTATAACCTTATAACACTTCTTAAATATGAAAATTCAAAAATTTAGAAAGAAATCCACAAAATCAGCTTAACATTGGTTCCCCCATATAGTAAAATTTACCACTCAGTTGTCACATTCCAAGCATGTGAATAACCTCATTGTATATTCCATTGAAACATGGTTATAACCTTAATTACCATAAATCCTTTTAGAAAAAATTCTTTATTCCTTTTTCTAATGATTATTGGATATATTCTTTAAATCCATGAATTTGTAAACTTCATCCTTGATGACATCAACCATTTTTTCAATAACCAGTTCTAGGTTAATCTTTACCTTCCAATTTACTTATTAATATCCAAAATGTCATTATCTGAAGGCTAGTATCTCAATTTCAGGAATTAATTAAGGGTTGCCTTCCCTTAATAAAAATATCACCTTTCTATAAAATCACTTTTCTATGTCTTCATCACCATTAAAAATGTCCTTTTAATCATAAATGAAAAATTATACTAAAAATACATATTAATTTCATGATTCATTTAACATAATCATTGAATTTCAAAACATAAATACTTCATTAATACATCTTTATACTTAAATCATTAATTAGACCTCATCAAATTATTCCTTATTACCTCTTTCCTGAAATATGTATCATGTATTAAGGTTCCTCAAACTCAATATAATAATGCTTCTTATGATCAATGTAAAAAATACTAGAAGAACATAACATAACATTCACATGTTGTTTGTGGTCTCATTATCTTTATAAGTATGACCAATACTCATACCAAATTCCTAATTCTCTTTATGATATTTCCACTTGGTAAATCAGTTCACATAATACCCATGATTTCCACATTTGAAGTGTTAAATGTTAACCTAGTTCCTTATATTTCTCTCTATTATATAAAACCAGAAATCATAGTGAGAGAAACATTTATCATATTGGGATACCACATAATTATGAAACATTACTTATAGGGTGCCTAAATCATGTCTCATACTTCATTAATCTATAACACCTTAGGTTTAACCTATGTTATTCCAAGTCATCCTCTATTTAAATCCTTCATGATGGTTCGTGAAGAGTTTTGGGAATTCCCAAATCATATCCCCCATGCATGTCAAACCAGGTGTGCAATAACTCCCATTTTCATGTACCAGATTAACCCAAGTTAACCCTGAAACATCTTATCAAAGTTATTACACCTAGGTACATCTATTCCACATCCACATACAATTTTAGTGTCCATATAGGGATATATTTCTATGAAAACAATCACTATATACTTTACCAAAATTCTAGGATATTTTCCAATACGTTAACTCATACATATTTTTATCCTTAGAGACATCCAAAGACATATCCTTAGAAATATACCTAGGGATCTCACTAACGTTTTCTTAACCTAGTTTCCAATGGTTGACTAAACCTTTCCTTTGATAGAAACTATAGGGACCTAGACTTAACATACATGGATATTACATCATTTTAGATCAATATTAAACACCTAACAAAAATACATTCTTTATGACAATAATAGTTTAGTGTCTTCAGAAACTTGGAAAAAAAATCTTCTATCCTAGTGAAAGAACTTCAAAATATCCCATTATTATCTCCAACTTTATAACTTCTACCTAAAAGATTTATTTAGAACTCAGTGAAAGGAAACATAAGAAAAGGGTAAGCTTATATACTTAGTAAAGGGTAAATAAAGGAAATTCAAAAGCATAACATGAAAACGGGTATGAAACCTATTCATAAAATTTGAAGATCATACCCTGTATATTAAAGATCATAATAAATATTGGATATTCATGAGATATAGATTGTAAGGGACTTAAGAGCAAAAGTAATTAAATCATAACATAGAAATAAGACATGTAATTTGTGGCATGTATATTTGTTTATAATGATGTGAATATGTATAAGTAGATACAAGTTCACCCATTAAGTTAAGGACATGAAATCAAGAATGTTCATAACATTTTGAACATGTTATCAGGTTCACACATAAAATTTATACTCAAGAGTCATCCATTATTAACAATGCATTAGAGGGAGATATAGGTCCCACACGTTTAATAATTAAATCACATATACATGTTTCACAAAATCATAAACAATCATATCATAACCCATGAAATGAAATGGGTATCATAAACATGTAAACATATCATAACCTGTGAAAAAAGATATAGGTTTCATAATAATTTCATCAAAATCATAACTTTTGAAAGAGAAAAATATTTCATAAACATATAACCCATGAAAGAAACATGAGTTTCATAAACATATAACCTGTGAAAGAGAGACAGGTTTCATAAAGACCATGACATTAGACATAACCCAGACATATAAAGATTCTGAATGAAACATTTAGATCATTTCCTAGAAGTAAATGAGTAACAACATCATATTTCATCTTAGATGGAAAATAATTTTGATATATCTTTCAAAAAATATTCTTTAGGAAGCTATCATTTCTTATTTGAAAAAATCTTTTTAAAACATAAAACCATTTGAAATAATTTTCTGAGAAAATAACTTAAAAAATTAGAAAGAGGAATTGAAATAATTTTGAAAACATTTTTCCTTAAAAACTTATAAAATATGATTGAAAACATTTTGAAAACCATTTTCCTTGAAAACTTATAAAATTATATTGAAAATATTTTAAATCTCATTTCTTTGAAAATAATTTAAAAAATTATAAATGAGGCTTGAAATAATTTTGAAAACCATTTTACTTGAAAAATTATAAAATAAGAATGGAAAAATTTTGAAAAAAATTTTCCCTAAAAATATATTTTAAAAACATTTTCTAAAAAAAATTAACCTTTAAACATGAAAAAAATATTTAAAGGATTGACGTTAGATAAATATTTAAATGTTGTACAAGGTAAAAATATCATTCCTTTTTCTTGGTAAAAAGGTTAAAAAAATGCCTCATTTGGAAAGGGACTGGAAGATTCCTTTAAAAACACTAGAAAAAGGAAAAAAGGGTAAAAATTTTTTTTAGTTATCCTAGGATAATAATATAATATTCATGTAATCCCCTTTTAGAATACATGATTTTAAAATAACACAAATTTCCGATCGAAAAGAGAGTAAAGACATGATTTCTTAAAAACACTTTCTCAATTATATTATATACCAAAGAGTGGAATAGATGGTCCAATATATAAATAAATCAAAAATAATCATAGGATAATACAATACATGAATTTTCCTGATATATGGATCGTAATATTTCATCAAATGAAGTATGAACATAAATAATCTTGAAAAGCAATAGAATTGTTTCAATAAAAACTTATAACTACGAAACTTGGGATCATAATCTCTGTGTAAGAAAATAAAATTAAATGAAGCTTAAAATATCATTTAAATAAGTAAATTCATGATATAACATGTAAAATGGAAGTATATACACTTAAAAAAAATTGGTTCATTATAAAACACGAGTCTAAAAGAAGTAAAATTAAGACAAAACTATTCTACCCATTTGGTATCTTTTGAATCTTAAAACTCACAAAATAAAGATCATAAAATGGATTTTTAAATTCATAGAACATTAAGAATAAGAATAATTGAATACATCTATGGGTATTATACACACCACACAATAGGAATAGGTGGTGAAAAAACATGTATCTCACCGAAATAAAAAAGTGAGATTATATATCGTTACCTTGCGTATTGACTCTCATCGAACTCGTTAAAAACACCTATATAATAAATATAAATTGATTATACATATTTTAAAGAACAATAATCTTATATATAATAACATATATGGTTTTATTATGACCTTATATTATCCTATTGTCAAGAATCCTATGGAAAGGTTTCACTTTGGGTAATATTCGCTTTATTGTTCACACGTGTATTAATTTGTTATATATTTGGTACTTATACTTATATAATTATTTAAAAAATATAAAACATGATATAAATATCATATATATACACTATTTATGTGTTATAATAATCTATATAAAATATAATTATGAAACAGAGTACACCGTTCATGTAAATGGTAGGTCGTACATATGCATGAACGCTATTTCCATTTAATTATCATGTTGAAATAGAAAAAAGTAAAAGAAATACATGTAATATATATATATATATGTCATTATTAAATTTGATTTATGATATCATATTTATCATATATATTAACTAAAATCATTTTTAATATAATCAATGTAGTGTATAAATGAATCATATCGCATTGAGGGGGCTGTAGTCAACACTTCCTCAAACGAAATTATTGTATTAACACAAAATAGAAAGTAAAATGATATGTGATTTAAAAATGAATAAAGATGATTAAATACATAATAAATATAATATATGGAATATTTAAATATATTTTCTATCATAATATCTTCTATGAGTGGTGATAAAGAAAAAATGAACAATCATTGTTCACTAGGGTGGTAGATCACCGTACACATATACAATCTGTTCCTTACCCATTAGATGGAGGTGTGTGTAAATGTAGGTTAAAAAATTAGCATAAAAATCATATTATATTGAATATAATAGTGTTTTTATAAAATTATGGAATAAATATACTGTAGAGGGTGGATAAAGAAAATAAAAGAATGGATCTTGGGAGAAATTATTACCTCTTATTTGGTTGACTCCTTTTGGTTTATCTCAAAAGGATTACTTGGATTGCTTTATGCCCATGGGGAGGATTATAGGAGGAAGGGATCTATTTTGGTAATTTTATTTGGAAGATATTTTACAAACTTAACAGGTTTTAGAGGTGTGAATAAGTGGGAGAGGTGGTGGCCATTTATAGGGAAGGAAAATGACTCACTTGGAATTTTTAAAAACAAGTTTGGTGTACACAAGTTCTTACCAAAAAATAGTGATAAAAAACCATAAAAAATAAATAAATGAAGGTCTATTTCTAAAATATGGCAATAAAATAGGATTTGGACAAGCTTATAGGTCATTCCCCCCCTAAGATTAAGGTTTAGTCCCTAATTAATCTAAATTTGACCTTAATCACTGTGATTAATTTTAACCACTTTTACTAAAAATTTTATTAAAAAAAAACATGATACAATTAGAATTTATATATTATACTCATTAAATTTGTTTCTATATTTTTTTAAGTTCAATTTATAGAATAATAAAAATTAATATTAAGGCTAATCCCATAGACGAGACGAAATAACGGGTTTTAAAGTAGAAAAATGTTCAAAATTTTGATAAGTTTCTATAATCAATTTCAAAGGGATTTTTATTATAATTAAAAAAAATTGTATTAGTAGATTTATAATTGTTCCGGTGCGGATGTGCGTCGGGTTACGCTGTTCCGCCAGGACGCGTTCGCGCGTGCACCCGTCAACCCGAGGGGATGGGCGCGCGGCTTGTGGTCCCGCAGTCCCGCTTTCCAAGGGCGGGCGGCATTCGTCCCTTATTCAGGGGCGTCTGCTCCTTGATCGAAACCGGGATGATGGGATGTCAGCTCCTCCTTCCTTGGACGTCTCCTCGGAACTCGTCGCCTAATCCGGGTCTCCCTCATAGACTTAAGAATGTTCGTGAATCTCGTTCCCGGCGCCATATCTTCATGGACACCGGTTAATTACGCTGCTTCCGCCCGGACACTCCAAGGAGTCTGGGCGGGGCAGCAACCTGCAGTGAGAAGGCCGGGTGGCTCTGGGTGCTGGGAGCGTGTCATAACACTGCGGCTCTGCACGTCTGTCTTCCGTCCCTAATAGGGCTTCTCGAAGGCATGATGGCCTGAGGCATCCCGTACTGGGTGCGGGGAACTGTGTCACCTGAGGTTTTCCTCAGCTTCCCATGTTTAACACGGGGTATGCCGCGAGTTTAACATCCAGCGGGGACGGCATCGGACCGATCAACACGAAAAGTGGATCAGATGACAGAACCCCTTGCGGGGAACCTCCGACGCTGGGGCCAGCACATGGGCGGCTTCCCAAGTAACGTGGAGTGGAGTGAAGTGGCATGACCCCACCGGGATGTGGCGGCCCGGGTAAGGATCAGGATGGGTGATGGAGTGAAGAGCTTGGACCCCGTAGGGGCTTCCTACGTACCGTGCGTTAGCACGGATCAAAGTCAACGTAGTTCGGGTATACAGTTTAACGTCATGCTGGACGTCGGCAAGCCGACTCACGAAGAGGTCGAGGCCGCCGGGCGGAGGATTGAACCGAACCACCTCGCACAGAGGGGGATGGAACGGCCGGGTGGATCACAGTTTCACGTCATGCTGGACGATAAAAGGAGAAATGGAAAAAGGGGCTGTGGGGAGGCACAGTGGAGATACACACGGGCAGTCTCCCACAGGGGCGGATTCATAGGTGAATCGACGCAAGCGTGAACCCTGGAGGGGTCCACTGATGGACGAACCGACGTAAATACGACCGGGACGACCAGGTGGCGGGCTTGGACCTCAGGGAGGCTTCCTACGTACCCTGTATAGAAGACAGGGATCAAAGTCCACGTAGTTCATTCTGTCAGGACTTACGCACTTGAGGCAGCCCGGATGCGACAAAACTCAGTTGGAAGGGACTTGGACCGAAAGCAGAAGACACCTCGATCCCAGTCACACCCTCTACTGGCTTCGGCAGTGGGGAGGCGCAATGGAGATACACATGTGCAGCCTCCCACGAGAAACTAGGGGTTTGTAATACCCTGCCCCCGCAGGGAAAAGCCACTCCCATTAAATCATCCCAAAAGGGGGACAATCCCGACATCCCTGCAGAGACGAGCGGGTGGGGGCCACATCCAAACCGGGGGAGACCCTGCGTGCAGAGCACGGGATCGGACGAAGCGGACGGTTTAGCGTCTTGCCAGACGAAGTACAGTTTAACGTCGTGTGTTGAGGACGAAGCGGACGGTTTAACGTCTTGCCGGACGAAGTACAGTTTAACGTCGTGTGTTGAGGACGAAACACTTGGCAGTTTAACGTCTTGCAGCGCAGACGATGGGGGCTAGGCAGTTTAACGTCGTGCAGCCTGGACGTATACAGTTTAACGTCGTGCAGGACGTGGTGCAGTTTAGCGTCATGCAGGACGATAAAGCCGCCGGTAGGTCCGTGTCACTTCGCGCGAGCCTAGAGGGGGCCGCACGGAAAGACGACGCACAGCGCGGGCACCTGCGATGAAGACCATCGGGCGCCACGCAGGCGGGTACCCAAAGGGGGTCAAGGGAGGCGACCCTGGCGGATTGCGCGCAAAAGAGGAGCTTTGCGCGCAAAACCGCGGGTCGGCGCGCAAAATGGCGGGCTGGCGCGCAATTGGGCCAGCGCTTCGCGCGCGAATGATTTGGATTGCGCGCACCGGGCTTCGGGTAGCACGCGGGGGCAACAGATCATTCTCTAACGAATGGCCACTTTGAAAATGGGGGGTGCGCGCAATCGGGTCGGATTGCGCGCACCCGGGGGCAATTGCGCGCAAGAGGCTTCTTTTGCGCGCAAAGGCCTTTGGGTTTGAAATTTATTCAAAGTAAATGAGCCAAGGGGATTGCGCGCGAAGGCGGACCCTAAGGCTCTATTGCGCGAAAGAAAGGAGGTTACCTGAAGATCGGCATTGCGCGCGGAAGGGGTTGGATTGCGCGAACGAGCGACGCTTCGGATTCTGGAAACCTTTGAAACGTTGGGGGTCGCCTAGTATTTATAGGCAACCCCGGGCGCGGAATCCAAGGCGCGAGCGCGGAATTCTCCTCGCGGGCGCGGAATCGGGCAAGGCGCGCAAGGGAGTTGCGCGCATCCCGGGGGTTTTGCGCGCGGATCATCATCTTTGCGCGCAGACCTCTGAAATTCCGCGCAAGGCCTCCGGGCCCTCCGAAACATTCTTCCGACTCCAAATATGACCTCGCTTTCCGCATCCGGAGCTTCGTTTGGGAACAACGGACTTTTCCGGCGTCTACAAAAGCCCCCCCTCGGAATCTGATCGGCGAGAGGTCGTAACGATCGGGTTCTGAGGGAGACGCCGGAATGCCGAAGTCCTGGGCGGCGCGGGACTTAGGCGCGCAAAAAGGGGCGCCGGTCGCGAAATTCGCCGCTGCGGTCGCGCAAAGCGCTTTCCGCGCAGCGCGGACCCCGGCCTCGCCTATAAATAGGGGCACTGGGTCCCTCCGTGCCGTACATTGGCCTTCCGCGCGATAAGCATCTCTGCTCTCGTGCGCGAAATTGCCTTTTCCGGCGCAGAATTCGCCCGCTCGTCGCGCAAAACCGTCCGGATTCCGCCTGTCTTTGCGCGAAAACCCGGAACTTTGCGCGACAGTCTTCCCAATTGTGCGCCACCCACTTGGATTGCGCGCCAACCTTCAAACTTCTCTACCAGCCTCGTCCGATCCCGCACGCTTCATCCCTTAACCCGCACGACTCCCGAAACTTCTGAGATGGCCGCGCACAGAGGAAATGAGGGGGATGCCGCCACTCGCAGGGCTGAGATGGCGACGAACGAGGAGGTTTACGGAGCCAAGGAGATTGTTTCCAACAATCAATCCTTGTTCGACTTACTGACGCCGGCCCAGAAGACATATCCACTGTCGGACAACCTGCCGCTCTGGAACTTCGGCATCCTAGATGAGGTTCCGGTGCCAGGGTTCGAGATTGATGCGCCGCAGACCTGGGTGACCCGGGAGGACGAGCTTCTCCGCTATAACATCACCAACAATGGGCATCCTGCCAGGGAGACCAGACACTTGGATGTCTATGTCCTGAACCCGAGGACGCGAACCATTGATGGGGGTGAGCCTACTGCGGAGAATTCTCCAGCCCTCTACTCGAGCATATATCGCCAGAGTGTCACGGACGACACCAAGGGCTGGCTGAAGGACTGGGACTTGCGGTCTGGGGGCAACTTCACCAGTGAGTGGGCCTGGGCGTTCTGGGTACGCCACACTTGCGATCACTTCGCAGAGGAGCTGCGGTACATCGGCCTGTTCGAGGCGGTGTGGACGTCGCAGTTCCACTTCTACCAGCAGTCCGAGCTCGGGCCGGAGCTGTTCACCCGATGGTCTCCGGATACCAACACCTTCCATCTTCACCATGGGGAGGTCGGCATCGGTCTCTGGGACATCCACTGCATCGGAGGTATCCCGCTGGAGGGCTACCAATACGATGAGTTCCTGCCACCGAAGAACACCTGGGAGGACAGGTCACGGACTCCCATCCTGACCTGGCATCTGCTTGACCTGGCTACGCAGCGGCTCGGGATCAAAGACTTCCAGAAGGACATAGCCTACAAGGAATGGTTCGGCCAGTTCTTAGAGCATGACCCGGCGGTCAAGATGCCAGGCAGGGGGAAGCGGTGCCCGACCGCAGCTCAGAGGAGCCGGAACGGGTCGTACTGGCGGGTCCTGGAGACGGGTGACTACCGCTCATGGGGGTACCGCGTCATCGAGGCCCGGGACCCAAATGTCCGGTACGCGGCGTTCCTGGCCGCCTTTCTGAGTGGGTGGCTCCTGCCAGTGCGGGACGCGAGAATGGGCATTCGCCCGGCGACACTGGCGGTGGCGGGCGCTATGGCCGCCAACAAGAGATACAACCTCGGGGTCCCAGTGCTGGCGAGGCTGTATGCCATCTTGGGACGCATCTCACGAGGGGGGTCGCCACGAAGGATCTGTGGGCCCTTTCAGTTCTTCCATGGCTGGGTGGCTGCTCACCTCGGTGGGTACACGTTTCCGAACGCCATCATTCCTCCGGGCAACGGCCTGCGACCCTCCCTGCTGAACATCGCGGGGGTCGCTCCGATGACCCTAAGTGAGGAGGGCGTGCGGATCCGGATTGGCAATCATGCCAACTTCAACTTCAGTCCGTTCCCCACTCCCGTCGGCCAGATGATCGACAATGGGCAGGGTCCGCTGGAGCAGCATGAATACTTCCTGAACATGCGGGGCGGGGTGCTCGTGGCTCGGATCGACGGGAAGGTGATCTGCGAGCCTTACGTGCCGACCCGTTTCGCCAGGCAGTTCGGGTGCCTTCAACGGATGCCGAAGAGGGTATTCACTGCTGTCCGGGAGGAGACGAACCCTGGCGTCCTTCGCCAGATGTGGCTGATGTTTGCCGCTTTCGGCTCTGGCGACGTCATCACTCTCCCTCCTACCGGAGTTGACGCAGGCTTGGCAACCGAGTACGCCGAACACTGGGCCATCGCGTACCCCGAGGGGATCTTGCGGAAGCTAGTTTGGCGGCTCGAGGTTACCCGTGCGGAGACCGGGCGTCAAGGAAGGAGGCGAGGCGCCGCCACACGGGGGAGAACGGAGGCGCGCCAAACAGCGGAGCCGGCGCGGGCAGGGACTTCGGCGGCGGGCACATCGCAGGCTGCCGCTACGACCTCGGCGCCCAGAGAGGGGGCACATGCGGTGGTCGAAGAGAGGCCCGGGAAGCAGGTGAGACGTCTGCTCGAACCCTCCCACGATGCAGTCTTCCCGGCGCTGTGGTCGGCCTGGATGACCCTGCGGCAGTCACTGGGGACCGACGCCATCTGGCGAAAGATTCTCAGAGAAGGAATCTATCTGCCAGAGGTCGGGCGCCTCCACATTGCCGACAGGGTGGACTTCAACCGGCAGTATGCGTATCTGACGGCCATGGACGAGTACGCGCGCCAACGTGGTCAGCGCGCGGAGCCATCCCTTCTGGTGAAGGTGATGCTCGGTCTCGAGCCCGCTCCGGAACAGATGCCTCCGGAAGAAGACGACAGTAGCAACGACTCCGAGGAAGAGGAGGAAATGGGGGAGGATGAAGGCTCCGAGGGAAGATCCCATCAGGGGAGTCCGCGGGAGAGCGGCGAGGTGGCCGGCTCTGACGACGTTGATGTCACTGAGCTCCTCGAGGTCCGCTTCTATCCCTACTCAATCTGCTTCATCCATTCTCTTATGCAGCTTCTAACCCATTTCTCCATCTTTCTCAGTAGCGCACGGATGTTGGTCAGGCGTCCTCAGCGGGAGTAGGAGGGGCGCCAGCAGGACAAGGCGGGGGCCAGACACCCATCATTGAACTGACAAGCGCTAAGGGGTCCCCTGTTGCAACTGTTCCTGCGGCGATCGGGATAGCGGAAGATGATGCTCTGAATTCCCGTAAGTCTCCTTACTTTACTGCTGGTGCTTGCCGTTGACGATCCGTGACTAACCATGGCATGCCCTGCGCAGTGATCTCAACACTGGAGGCTCATCGGGTTGCCGAACCCGGGCCCTCCACGAGTGGACCGGTGGCAGACATGCCGCCTGCTCCGGAACAGACTTCCCAAACCGAGCCGGCCCCACCAACTGCTGATCAAGGGGCTCCGGACATCGGCGGTGCTGACATAGGAGAGAGGTTGGGGGCTGACGAGGGTGTCAGCGCCGCTGGGGAGAGAGAAGAAGGTCGCCCGGATGTTGGGGAACCTATCCCTCGTGAGGACCTCCCAGGGGCGGACCCTGCAGCAGACCTGCTGGCTGCCTTCCCTGCCTACCGGCCTGCCGATCCCGAGGAGATGGACGACTCAGACACGGAGGCGGTCGAGGAGAGCCGGATAACGCGCCGTAGGGGGTGGAAGTGCATCCAGCGCTTCCTCAAGCGAGACCCATCGGAGTGGCTGGGGCGCATGGGATCACTTCAGACCTGGCTGCGCTTCCTGTGTGCCGGGGGAGCTGATGCTCAACGCCTCCATCTGACGGTCCGTGATTTCATGGCCGAAAAGATGCGCGAGAGCTGCCGGCGTGCCGACGTCACACAAAGTCGGGACATGTCGGAGAGCACGCGGGCGCTCCTCGCGGCGGAGCAGGAAGTCCGGCGCCTCGAAGGGCAGGCGGCAGAGAAGGAGGCCTTCGTCGCAACATGTACCGAGCTTGTGGAGCGACTAGCAGCCCAGCTGGTTGACGCCCAGGTACAGCTGACGGAGGCGGGCCAACAGATGGTCACAATTCAGGTCGAGCGGGAGCGTGCACAGGCCAGAATCGACGAACTGCGTGCTGCGACCGCCGACGAAGAGAGGGCACGCAGAGAGCGAGAAGCAGCTCTGGAGGCCGCCAGCCAAAGGGTAGCGGCATTAGAAAGACTTATCCAGCACGCTAATCCCTAAGGGCTTTGTTTTGCCATTCCCAAAACATTTGCTTCCGCTACTTTGATCCATCAATATATTTATCTGCATCTTTTGGTTTAACATGCTCAACCACAATTCGTTGTCTTGCGGGAGTGTTAACCAAGCATCAGGCATCCATAATTGGGCCTGGATTTCTGGAGAAAAGAGGGAGGTCATTCCTAGGAAAGGAGACCTCAGACCTAATCAATGTATCATCCCCCCAACTTGTTCCAGCACACGAGCGGGACAACGCTAGGGGCGTTGAGATTTTATCCGAACATAGGGAAATGAGAAAGGGTGAATCGCGTGTCCCGAATCCGGACATCCACAACGGTCGGCCTTCCAGGAAATGCCCAAGACGGTAGGCGGACAGTGGATCGACCATAACAACTGCAATAGACGGACCGAAAAAGGCCATCATTCATATTGCAGGAGGCGGACCACATGTCATCATGAATACCGCTTTGGGGTTCCTTCAGACACAAGGGTGGAAATCCAGATCAACAGGGCATGCGAAGCGTGGGGCGAAGTGACGATTTGTTCGGACAGAATCCAACGCTCTCAAAATTGCGCCACCGTGGGGAAAGTGTATTAGGTGGATGCACTAACCTGGCCGTGAGTCACCTCAATTCTCAGACAGCACCTCTCTGACGAGGAAACCGTCGCTTCCCATCCTTGCGATGGGGCATCCCGAGCTGAATCGGGGAGAATATCACAACTGCACCACTCTACCCGAAGTCAGGCCAGACGGCCGGCGACGAGGAGGGGCGGGACTTAACGATCCCTGAGGCTGGACCCGAGTCGGAATGCCCGGGCGTTCCTACGTACTCCATCAGGCTGGAGATCAAGCCACACGTAGTTCTGAGAGTGCAGTTTAACGTCATGCAGGACGTAGGACCCCATTTGGGGAGATCTTAGTTTAGGGTCGTAGAGCTCGGACCATAAGGGCTAGATCCTAGTTTAAGGTCTTAGAGCTCGGACCATAAGGGCTAGGTCTTAGTTTAAGGTCTTAGAGCTCGGACCATAAGGACTAGGTCTTAGTTTAAGGTCTTAGAGCTCGGACCATAAGGAGAGATCTTAGTTTAAGGTCTTAGAGCTCGGACCATAAAGAGAGATCTTAGTTTAAGGTCTTAGAGCTCGGACCATAAAGAGAGATCTTAGTTTAAGGTCTTAGAGCTCGGACCATAAAGAGAGATCTTAGTTTAAGGTCTTAGAGCTCGGACCATAAAGACCTCAAAGTACGCCGCATCTGGTCATATCCCCTGGATATGCGAATATGCACTGAGGGATAGTGTCAAGAGTGTCGAGGTTTCACCTGGCCGGAATGGGAGGTGGAAGATGTGAATCATGCGGCCATTCACTCGAGGACCGGGAGCACCGGCGTGACGATATGGGAGTACTGCCGACCGTGGCGGAAAAGCAGCATCAATATCGCACTAACCGTTGGTGGAATGAGGCAGCAAACGAGCATCGACTGCTCAATCGCAGGATTCATATCGATTTGCTGCCCGAGGCCATTGGGGGTACCGGCCCGAGTCGGTGGGAGAGCACTGGGGCATTGTGTCTGAACCGTTCACGGGGGCTCCACCCAGGGCGTAGACGATGGGTCCGAATGAAAGGGAGCACGAAGCCTGAAAACGGAAGGAACCTGACCAAGCTGTACCTGACCCTCCTGGCAATAAACCAGAGTACTCTTGACACCAGTGGACCACTGCAAGGGGTCGAGGGACACACCTTGAGGGTGACCTGAAGGCGGCGGATTCCCCAGAGAAGGGGGAATCTCTAAGAGGTGGGGGGCTGGACCCGAAGTTTCACACATCCGGGCGTTCCTACGTATCCCATAAGAATGGGAATCAAGCCGCACGTAGTTCTCGAAGCGCGGTGCAACACAATCGGGCACCAGCGCGGGGAGGAGTGCGGGTCTGACCCTCGCACACAGAAGGAGCGGCATTTGATATTTCTTGTTTGTCCTTAAAGATGAATGGTTTTTCTTTGCGCGGCAACATGCCTGTGATTGAGAGATCTCTGGCGTCGCCACAATAATCAAGCCACGGAAGGCATTGATGAATGGCGTGGTTATTAACCAGCGCCCAACATGAGTGCCCCCTGAGGGGAACATCACGATGCAGTGCCGTTTCTTGTCGGGCGGCCAAGACGATCACAGTTTACGGTCGTGTGGTAGGACCAGACAACACAGTTTAAGGTCGTGTGGTTCGGACCATGGAGGAATCCGCTTATCGCGGTACGGCGGACACGGCGGAGGTGGGAGCATACCCAGCCCTGCGGTCACGCACGATTCCAGGAGAAGAGTCTTGGGATAGGGGCCTGCGTATGTCCATCACCCGAGGGGCAGATATGCTAGCCTCCAGATATACTGGGCCCAGAACGCAATTGTTCGGGCGACTCCTTCCTCCTTATGGGGACGAGGGTCCAGCTACGCATGGCCCTTAGGGAGGATATCCGCATATATCCTTGGTGCTCAGATCATGGGAGCCTCGAACGACATCATTACCTTGGTTGGCCTGCCTAATGTGTAGAGGTGTACTGAAGGTCAGTATGAAAAGAGTGTCAAGATTCCACTACAACGCGCAAAGGCGGAGTGTGATGAGGACTGCGCAACCAATGTTCAGAGCCTGAAGGAGCTGACATGGCGATCAAGGATGTTGCTAACGCATTCGCAACACAACATCCGATCGCGTCAGCCTAAGACGGGGCAAGCAAACGAGCATCGACCGCTCAATCGCAGGATTCATATCGATTTGCGGCCCAAGACCCGCCGGTAAATCGACCCGGAGCGGTAGGAGAGCACTGAGGCATCGTACCCAAACCGCTAACGAGGATACCTTTGAGTGAAGGCTCGAACAAGAGGAAGCGCGAGGCCTGACAAGCAACACAGGACTTTTCGGGATTGAATCTGACACTACGAGTCATAGACTGAAGTACCCAAAACATGTTAACAGATCTCCGGAAAGGGTCGGAGGACTCACCCTGAGAGCAACCAAAAGAGGGCAGATTCCCGTGATCAACCAAGGGACGGGGCTGGACCTGAAACACAAGCGTTCAGGCGGTCCTACGTATCCCATAAGGATGGGAATCAAGCCGCACGTAGTTCTTGAGAGGCAGTTTAACGTCATGCAGGACGATGAGGGGTGTGAGGTAGTCCCACACACGGGGGAGGCATACGGCGCGGCCAGTAGACCGACGTGAATGAGGACATAATCCCCCGCTCACGCGATACGCCTCGCACAAAAAGGAGGGGAACTGGGGCCAGAGGCCCAACGCGAGATAGAGATTCCCGGGAAATGGGGCTGGGCCTGAAACATGAATGTCCAGGCGGTCCTACGTATCCCATGAGGATGGGAATCAAGCCATACGTAGTTCTTGAAAGGCAGTTTAACGTCATGCAGGACGATGAGGGAAAAAGAAGGGGGGAGCAGAAGGCATCCCCAAACGTGGGGGGGCGTACAGCGTGACGAGCAAACCGACGTGAATGAGGGCATAGCCCCGCACTCACACCATACGCCGCACACCCGGAGGCAACTGGACCAAGGGCCCGGGATGGGATGGAAATTCCCGAAGGATGGGGCTGGGCCTGAAACATGAATGTTTAGGCGGTCCTACGTATCCCATAAGGATGGGAATCAAGCCGCACGTAGTTCTTGAGGGGCAGTTTTACGTCATGCAGGACGAATGCTGAACAGTTTAACGTCTTGTAGCTCGGACGTAGTGCAGTTTAGCGTCATGCAGGACGAAGCACTTGGCAGTTTAACGTCTTGCAGCGCGGACGAATGCTGAACAGTTTAACGTCTTGTAGCCTGGACGAATGCAGTTTAACGTCGTGCAGGACGTATGCAGTTTAGCATCATGCGGGACGAATGTGCAGTTTAACGTCATGCTGGACAAATGTGCAGTTTAATGTCATGCTGGACGTTGGTACACTCAGACAAAGTACTGCTTGAGGAACCTAGCGTTGGTGGGATGAGTGACACGCTCACCATCCATAGTCTCTAGGGAGTACGCGCCATTGGGATAGACCTTGTGGACAACAAACGGTCCCTCCCACTTGGGCTCCAACTTGGGTGGCTTCCTGCTGGGGATCATCGGTGCTCTTAGGGCTATCACTAGATCACCCTGCAGGAAGGAGCGGAGGAGAACCTTCTTATTGAAAGCTCGAGCCATTCTGCTTTGATGCCTCTCCAAGTTGTGCAAAGCGCGAAGTCTATTCTCATCCAGTGCTTCCAACTCGACTAGACGGGCTTCAGCAACTCTGTCTGGTGCTTGCTGGTCGTAGACCGCAGTGCGCAAGGACGGCAACTGGATCTCGATGGGCAGGACGGCCTCAGCTCCATACACTAGGGAATAAGGGGTCATCTGGGTGGAATTGCGAGTCGTCGTCCGATAAGCCCAGAGGGCGTTGGGGAGCTTGTCCGGCCAACTCTTCTTGTTCTGACCAACCATCTTTTGCAGAATGTTAGAGAGGGTTTTGTTGAACGCCTCGATCTGTCCATTCGCCTGCGCATGATAGCGAGATGTATGGTTCGAGCGAATGTTATACTTGGCGTACAACTTCTTCAACTCGGCTGCTCGGAAATTGGTTCCGTTATCCGTGAGGATAGCGTGAGGCACTCCAAATCGATAGATGATGTTGGAGGTCACGAAGTCAGCGATCGAACAGGATTTGACCTCTCTGAGCGGAATCGCTTCTGCCCATTTGGAGAAGAAGTCCATGGTGGTCAGAATGAACCGGCACTGGCGAGCTGTCGCCGGCGGGTAAGGTCCCACAACGTCCAGTCCCTAGACTGCAAAGGGCCAGGAATACCTTGTAGTATGGAGTGGTTCCGGCGGCCGATGCACAAAGTTCGCATGAACCTGGCACGCATGGCACCTCCTGGCATACTCGATGCAGTCATGGATCATAGAGGGCCAGAAGTATCCCAACCTCCGAATCTGGTGGGACAGCTTCGGCCCAGTCTGGTGGGCGCCGCATGAACCAGCATGGACCTCTTGCATGACTCGTGGGATCTCAACTCCCTGAAGGCAACGGAGGAGAACACCATCAAATCCGCGTTTGTAGAGGATCTGCTCCAGGCCGGGACTGCTCTGGAGGACGAACTGCGATGCGCGGCGTCGAACTCGCTCGCGCTCGGCCCGCTCCGATGGAAGAATGCCATGTTGGAGGTACTCAACCAAAGGCGTCCTCCAATCAGGGGCTGATCCGACTGTCATATCTGGGGTACTCGGGGCTCCGGGCATAGGGGCAACCGTGGTGAGGTTACTTACCAACGGGCCGCGATCTTCTTCCGGGATAACGGGAGCGATGAGCCTGCGGCGCGTCACGCGGACGATCAGGTTGTCCTATTCAGGCTCCGCAAGTGACGCAGCGAGGCTGGCCAAAGCATCTGCTCGACCGTTCTGCGACCGGGGAACATGGACAATTTCCGGCCGAGAAGGGAACCGAGCCATCAGAAGGAGGGTGCACTCCAACAATGGCACAAGTTCTGGCTTCCTGACAACGTAGTCACCATTGATCTGCTTAACGACCAGCTCGGAGTCCCCTTTCACGCACAGACGGGGCACGTCGATCTCGAGAGCCAACTCGAGGCCGGTGATGAGGGCATGGTATTCCGCCTCATTGTTGGTACAGCCCTCTGACAACAGGAAAGAGTATGGCAGCACGGCTCGCTCCGGGGTAATGAAGACGATACCCAAGCCCACTCTGTTGAGCTTAGGATTATCGAGTCTTCTACCGGTGGGGCTCCGGGAGGCACCGTCAAAGTGCATCTGCCAGCATGGATCGGCTCGATCAACCGAGAGAATGGTCTCATCAGGAAAGCCTAGATCCAGCGGCTGATCCGCGGAGGTCGGGTGAGCTGCCAGAAAGTCTGCCAATGCTTTCCCTTTGATGGCCTTCTGAGACACATACCTGATGTCGAACTGCTGGATAATCACAGCCCACCGCGCTAGGCGGCCAGTCAACATAGGCCGGCTCAGGATATATTTCAACGGGTCTACCCGAGAAACCAACTGTACCTCATGGTGCTGCAAGTAGTGCCGTAATTTCTGTACGGAAAATACGAGCGCCAGACAGCTCTTCTCGATGGGGGAATACCTAACTTCCGCATCGAGGAGCATGCGACTGAGGTAATAGAGGCTATTCTCCGTTCCCTCGTTGTTCTTCTGGGCGAGAAGGGCACCCAGGGACCATTCCAGGGCGGTCACATAGAGGACCAGCGGCTTCCCGGATACAGGCGGCATCAGGACCAGAGGTTGAAGCAGGTACTGCTTGATCTCCTCGAAAGCGGTCTGACACTCTTTATCCCATACATAGGTGACACCTTTCTTCATGATCCGAGAAAAGGGCTTACACTTGCCGGCCAGATTCGCGATGAATCGGCGTATATAGGCTAAGTGGCCTTGGAACCCTTGCAGTTCCCGGACGGTACCTGGGGGAGGCATCTGGCTAATCGCACTGATTTTCTCTGGGTCGATCTCAATACCCCGGTATCTTACCACAAATCCAAGGAACTTTCCGGAGGTGACCCCAAAGGCACACTTCAACGGGTTCATCTTCAGGCATCGAGACCGGAGGAAGCTGAACACTTTCTCAAGATCTTTGAGATGGTCCTGACGCTGGCGCGATTTGACAACCAAGTCGTCGACGTAGCATTCCACCAGTGTGCCGAGGATTGGCTTGAATATGCGGTGCATCGCCCGTTGATAGGTGGCACCTGCATTCTTCAGGCCGAAAGGCATGACCCGGTAGCAAAAGGTACCTTGGGGGGCCCTGAAGGCAGTGAACTCCTCATCCTCAGGGGCCATCCGAATTTGGTTGTATCCGGAGTATCCATCCATGAAGGAGAGGGATTGGAACCCTGCCGTGGCATCAATCAACAGCTCTGTCACTGGAAGGGGAAAATCATCCTTCGGACAGTGGCGGTTGAGATCGCGGAAGTCGATGCAGACTCTGATCTGCCCGTTCTTCTTCATGACCGACACAATGTTGGCCAGCCATTTGGGGTACTGAACTTCCCTCACGAAGTTGGCTTTGATAAGCTTGTCAACTTCGGCCTCAACCATGGCACCGTGGGACGGGTGCATCTTCCTGGGAGGCTGCTTGAACCCGCGATGGTTCGCCGGGAGACCAAGGCGGTGGACGGCTACCTGAGGATCTAGCCCCTGCATCTCGTCATAGCCCCAAGCGAACACATCACGGTGCTTCCTGAGAAAGTCCACGTACTGCTGCCGCTCCTCAGAGGGCATGGCGGCACTAACCAATGTGGGTCTTGGATCGGCCTCGGTTCCAAGGTTCACCTGTATTAACTCATCGACCGTGGCGGGGACGCCCTCCTCAAAGGCTGGGGGTGCGTCTTCCATATCCTCTCCGCTCGGGGAGGGATCGTCCACGGGAGAGACTGCGTTGGAAACTGCATTGGGGCTACCAGATCCTGCTGGGCCACTGGTGCTGGCGCGGGCGGTCGCGGCCATCTCATCAGGAGACTCGCGGACCGTCAAGACCATGGCGACGTCCAACCGGTGAATCGGGAGGACGTAAGCGTCATCCAGACTTGCCCAGGGATCGCTCGCAACAACGACAGGCTCAACCTCACCTGCCAGGATCTGCTTGTCCTTGCTCTTGTAATAGTCCGCGTCCAGATAGCGGGCTTCACATGAGGCAAAAGGAGAGGCATCTCCTTGAAGCACACCTACTCGACCATTAAGGGAGTATTTGAGGCATTGGTGGTATGACGAGGGAACCGCCGCGTGAAGGTGAAGCCATGGCCTGCCCATCAATGCGTTATACGCAGTGTCCTGAGAGACTACCATGAATTCGGTGTTGGCAACCAAGTCACCGAACTGGGTCTTCAAACGTATCTTGCCGACCGGGGTTTGCTCGGTGCGATCGTACCCCTGGATCCTGAGGTCGGAGGGAATCAAGTCATCCTCAGACAACCCCAATCTCCGGAGCGTCCGAGTTGGAATCAGGTTAATCCCGGACCCCGTGTCGACAAGACAGCGCCGGACTTCAAGGCCATTGAACTGGCCAGTGACATACAGCGGACGAATATGTCCCTGTATAGGAGGGTCTTCATCCTTACCAGAGAACGAGATAACTGCCTGACATTCGGCGTCCTCGATCGTTTCGGCGTGAAAGGCCTCTGCAGCCGCAACCTCTGTCTCAAACTGGAGGGGGCTTTTCAGGGCTTCAGCGAGTGCCTCGCGCATCTCAGATGACATGCGCAGAGCCTCAAGGATGGAGAGCCTTGCTGGGATGTCGGCCAAGTGCTTCAGGACATCATACTTTTTGGCCAAGCGCGAGCCCCTGGTTGCAGGAGGTTGCTCTGCGGTTGGAAGCATGACGGGCCTTGCCGGTTGGATCGGCGGCCGACTGGTACTCGGCGCATCTCGCTGTTCACTGGTCACAGTCCGGGAAATGGTCACCGTACTGGAGTCAGGAGGCTGGGATGGACCCGTGGCAGGGCGGAGCTGGTCGTGACGCGGTTGAGGCGGTTCTGCCTGGTCCCACACCACAAACAGTGGCGGAGGCGAATCCGTCATCCCCGGATGGGGGGCTGCGCGCGCTGAGCTCGGTTTTGAGCCTGCTGCCTAGTCTCAGTGGCGTGCACGGCCTGGCTGGAGGTACCAACGGCTGTGCCCCGGCGACTCCTGTTGCTGCGGTTCTTCCGACGGTAGCGACGACCGGGGACACTAGGGAGGTCCACCTGGTGTTCTTCAACGTCGGGAACCGAAAAGGGATTTACCAGCTCGACGGTGTTAACCGAAGCGTACCCAATACCGTCATCGGACGAATCATCCATCACCGGGCGGATCCGAGGAGGGACCCCCATCTCCGGGGGCATGAAATCGCCGAGAGTGCGGGATAGTGGCGGAACCGGCGGGGCGCGCTCTTCCTTCTTGCGCTGCCGCCGTTTGCTCCTCTTGGAAGAGGCAGGCTGGGACGACGATGCCGAAGCAGCACCCGCAGATTCTGGGGGCTCAGGCTGATTCAAGCGCGCACGGATGATTCCATGGGTGCGAATGGTCGTCTTGCGGGCCATCCAGTTATTGTACTTCTGGGATCCGCGGTCGGAGACCAGCTGCCATTCGTCCTCGTTGCCACTATCGTCATCTGATCCCACGAACACGCCCGCCACTTGTGCTGGAGCTGGGCCCAACCTGATTACATTGTTGTTAATCTGGTCTTGGAGCCAATCCTTAAACACATAGCACCACTGGATGGTGTGCCCCAGGGCCCGATGGTAGGGGCAGTAGCGGGGGTTATTCGTAAGATGTGCCTCCTCTGGCTTCCAACACTCAGGCAGTCGCACAATCCTCTGCTCCAGGGCGCTCCGGAAATAACCGGGGACCTGATCCTCATGGAATGAGTAAGTCAGGTGTCGCGGGCCCCTGGGAGCGTGGTCTTGACGAGGGGCTGGAGGGGCCTGCCGAGGAGGTGGACCCTGATTATCTCGCCTGGGTTGCGGCGGTACATTACGCGGAGGGGCCGGCCGGTTCTGAGGCTGCCGCTGCTGGGCCGGGAACTGAGCCCGTGGAGGCGGATTCCTGTGAGGCTGTGGAGCTGGCCTCACCGGCAGTAGCTCCAACGGCCTGGGGGCCTCTATCTGGGCAACAGCAGCGGGCTCAGCCCTGCTGACTCTCCTTGCAGGAATCATAGGAGGCAGCGGGTGTGCCTGGCTGGCCTGTTGCAGGGCTTCCTCAAGACGTTGAGCTTTGTCTGAGAAGTCCCTGAACCCTCCGGGGTAATTCTGAGTAATCAGGGAAGGGACCAGCTCGGTCTTGACGTTCCCGACGCACATTGTCAACAACTGCTCCTGAGTCAATGGCATGTCAAGGGAATACGTGAGACCCTTCCATCGGGCGACGAAGTCCGCGACTCGCTCATCAGGCCTCTGCTTGCACTTGAAGAGGTCTGTGATACTTGTCTTCCGGGTCGTGGAACTGAACTGGTAGAGGAACTGTCTACGGAGGTCCTCCCAGCTGGTTACCGACCCGACGGGGAGCTGGCTGTACCAGACAAATGCTGGCCCTTCCAGTGTCTGAACAAAGCAGCGAAGCTTAGCGGCCTCCTGCTGCGCCAGAGTCCCCAACATAGGCCCGCACCTCGAGTTGAAGTGGGCTAAATGCTGTGGCGGATCTCCAGTCCCGTTGAAGGGGGAGAAAGTGGGATTCCCGAATCCCGGAGGCGCCGGCATGTCATCCACCCATGCTGGGTAGGGCTTGCCATCCGGTGGGATCGCCACCTGCCGAGTCTCCAAGGCCTCCAAGCGAGCGATGAGTGCCGCCATCGGATCGTCCGGACATGGGTTCCAGTCCTGGCGAGGATCTCTAACCACGAGCGCATTGCATGGCCCTTCAATCGGGTCGTCGACCGGGTCGTCGAACTCGGCAGCTCGTGGGATGGCGGGCGGAGCGGCCCTTGGGGCAGCGGGAGGAATCCGAGCGGGATCTCTCAGGTAGTCACGCCGCTCGGGAGGGTGTGGCGAAACATACCCGCCCTCTTGCCATAGGCAATGGCCTCTCTCCTGTCGGCGAACACGGCGTAATCACGGTTGCCCGGGAGAGTCTCATCGAGGAGCGGTTGTTCCGGTCCCTGCGGTCCTGGACTGGGATCACCGTAGTCAGGCCGCCGTTCTGCAGCGCGCTCGGCGAGGAGCTGGTCAACCAGCTTCTTCTGTTCGGCGAGCTGCTGACGTAGCGTAGCCTTCTCGGGATCCTCCTCTGCCCTCTGCACGGAGGCAGATGGGTCGGCGGGCTTTATAGCCTCGCTGTGCTCTTTTCCTTTGCTGACGTTTCGGCTCAACGTCAGTGCTTCAGTGGGTGCGGGGAGCCCCAGGAGGTTCCTCTGATGACGAGTAACTCTCACCGATGGATCTGACGACGGCTTGTCTTCGGGGGGGAAGCCCCCGTCGAGAAGTTCCAAGTCGTTCCCCCTCCCGACAGGTCAGCCATATTGACTGTTTCTGTCCCTGGGGATATACCCTCAGGGCCACCCAGCGAATCGGGCTGTCGGCGAATCACACTGAAGCGTAGGGCAGCGTACTGCCCCCATCCACGGATATACACGTGGGGAGTGGCTTCCTCGATAACTTTGCGGAGTACTTGAAAGCACTCAACGCATCGTTGTTGGAGGGCCTCGTGGCGCTCAAATGACCCGGGGTGCCGAACCGCGGGGAGCATGGCCAGGTCAATTTGACGGCACTGCTCACCAATCTCCTCCAGGTGTAGTTGACTCCCGGGGTATGGCATTTGTAGGCAGTGAAGACAGGAGCGAGTCTCCCGGAGAGTTCGGCGGAAGCATTCGAACTCATCCGGGGTGAGCGATTCGGGTGCATCAAAGCCTGGTCCTGCGACTGGCCAAAACTTCTCAGGGAAGTGGCCCTCTGCTAGGACGGTCCAGAAGCTCCACGACTCAAACTCGGGACCCAGATCTCCTTGGTCCTCTTCAATGGCTGGGAACGGACGGGGAACTGGTAGTGGTGCCGAGGCGGGCCGCGGGGCTGACGGGCTGGCCGGCGGTGAATACGGCGAACAGGCCGATTGGTCTCCATATCCCGGGCCGCCCTCTGAGGGTGGCGGTGCCCTGGCTACCACATCACGATAGGACGGGCCGGCGAGCTAACATCCTGCCGTAGCATCGGTGCTCGCCGAGGGTGCACTAGATCGTGGTTCGACCGTCGGTCCCCAGAAAAAGTCTCCGGCTTCTCTGATCGAGACGGAAGGCACTTCCGGAGGGGCCGGTACCAACCGCAAGCTTGATCCTTGGGGGTCTACCAGGCCCTCGTTACTCCGGATATACCTTCGGAGAGAAGCGGGGATCATATCGATCTCGCTCTCGGGGAGCACGAGGCTGACGTGCCGCATTCCTACCCCTGCCCTTGACCGGTGGGATTGGGGAAGGGGCTCTGTCGCCGAATCGTACTCCGCCTCTGAGTCAGAGAAGCAAACCGGTCGGATCTCCGTCCGGAATTCCGTAACATTCTTCCCTCGGCGTCGACGCCTTGCCTTCCTGCCCCTGGGTGGTTCTTCGGGGCAGGGCTGATCTCTGTCCTGGCGTCCTCCAGCCGCACTGGTGCTGGGGCCAAGAGGACTGGGAACCAAGGTGCGAGGGGCACCGGGACATATATCAAAGGGGACGCGGGGAGAGATGATTCCGGGCAGGACTCCGGGCCGGGATCGGAAGGTGGGATGACCCATGCCTCATGGATCGGCCACACAGAGTAGATCCTGCCGGTGAATAGCGCTACCGCGAGGTGGTCCGCGGTGGCTACTGCCAGTGCCAGCAACCGGGAGAGTCGACCCAACCTGCCTTTGGGGCGGTCGGGGCCTCGATCCAGGTCGGGCATAGGAGTTCCCCTGCTCAGGATGCGCAGAGGCCTGGCGACTGGAGCCAGCAGTGGCTTGGGCCAATGCGGCCGCTGTTGCTAGAGCCCCAAGGTGGGCATCCTCTTCCGCTCGTGCCCGACGTTGGCGTCGAGACAGACGAGTCGGGATGAGCGGCGCGGGCAGGTGGAGAGCCCGCTCTTCGACTGGAGAGGCCTGGCGGCGGTGTCGCCGTGGCCTGGCGGGAGTCCTTACCGTAGATCCCTGGAGCGAATCCCGGATAGGGTGATCCCGGGCATCATCCACCTCATCCGCATAGGGAAGGGAACTGTCAGAGCGCTCCGGGGATAAACTCCCGAAGCGATTGGACGTTGAGGTAGGCAGCAGTGCCTCCCTGCGCGGCCCTCGGGGGCGGCGGTGGTGGCGAGGCGCAGCCTCCTCAAGGTCTAGGCGAGCCATTTCCCTAGTGGGGATGACTCCCTCTTCCTCGTATCTCCGCACCAGGGTGTTGATCACCCTTCTCTGGATGACCTCCGAGGGGGAGAGAGGGCGTGGTCGTCCCGCAATTGCGGCTGCTGGGACGGCTGTGGAACGGGCGGGACCGCGCGGAGTAGCCGCGTCGGTGTTTCCCCTGCCCCTGCGCCAGTGGGCGGGTGGCGATCGGGCACTGGATCGGGCGACCTGATTTCTGAAAGCAGGGAGAATGACCCATTAACACTGACAGGAAAAAGGAATCGACAACCAACCATTAGTGCCACGACGCCTTCCGTGGGGGGAACCCAGGCCCTCGACGTTGCGAGACGGAGTGCCCGATTTCACTTCCCCAGCCCCTGGCGGGTAAGACTGAATGCTTGGCCGGGCAACACGCCGGTCTTCCAACACCTCTGAAAGCCATCGGTCTTCGTATCGAGGAGAAGATATTCACGTCGGGTTCACCATTTTTCTGTTCCGGTGCGGATGTGCGTCGGGTTACGCTGTTCCGCCAGGACGCGTTCGCGCGTGCACCCGTCAACCCGAGGGGATGGGCGCGCGGATTGTGGTCCCGCAGTCCCGCTTTCCAAGGGCGGGCGGCATTCGTCCCTTATTCAGGGGCGTCTGCTCCTTGATCGAAACCGGGATGATGGGATGTCGGCTCCTCCTTCCTTGGACGTCTCCTCGGAACTCGTCGCCTAATCCGGGTCTCCCTCATAGACTTAAGAATGTTCATGAATCTCGTTCCCGGCGCCATATCTTCATGGACACCGGTTAATTACGCTGCTTCCACCCGGACGCTCCAAGGAGTCTGGGCGGGGCAGCAACCTGCAGTGAGAAGGCCGGGTGGCTCTGGGTGCTGGGAGCGTGTCGTAACACTGCGGCTCTGCACGTCTGTCTTCCGTCCCTAATAGGGCTTCTCGAAGGCATGATGGCCTGAGGCATCCCGTACTGGGTGCGGGGAACTGTGTCACCTGAGGTTTTCCTCAGCTTCCCATGTTTAACACGGGGTATGCCGCAAGTTTAATGTCCAGCGGGGACGGCATCGGACCGATCAACACGAAAAGTGGATCAGATGACAGAACCCCTTGCGGGGAACCTCCGACGCTAGGGCCAGCACATGGGCGGCTTCCCAAGTAACGTGGAGTGGAGTGAAGTGGCATGACCCCACCGGGATGTGGCGGCCCGGGTAAGGATCAGGATGGGTGATGGAGTGAAGAGCTTGGACCCCGTAGGGGCTTCCTACGTACCGTGCGTTAGCACAGATCAAAGTCAACGTAGTTCGGGTATACAGTTTAACGTCATGCTGGACGTCGGCAAGCCGACTCACGAAGAGGTCGAGGCCGCCGGGCGGAGGATTGAACCGAACCACCTCGCACAGAGGGGGATGGAACGGCCGGGTGGATCACAGTTTCACGTCATGCTGGACGATAAAAGGAGAAATGGAAAAAGGGGCCGTGGGGAGGCACAGTGGAGATACACACGGGCAGTCTCCCACAGGGGCGGATTCATAGGTGAATCGACGCAAGCGTGAACCCTGGAGGGGTCCACTGATGGACGAACCGACGTAAATACGACTGGGACGACCAGGTGGCGGGCTTGGACCTCAGGGAGGCTTCCTACGTACCCTGTATAGAAGACAGGGATCAAAGTCCACGTAGTTCATTCTGTCAGGACTTACGCACTTGAGGCAGCCCGGATGCGACAAAACTCAGTTGGAAGGGACTTGGACCGAAATCAGAAGACACCTCGATCCCAGTCACACCCTCTACTGGCTTCGGTAGTGGGGAGGCGCAATGGAGATACACATGTGCAGCCTCCCACGAGAAACTAGGGGTTTGTAATACCCTGCCCCCGCAGGGAAAAGCCACTCCCATTAAATCGTCCCAAAAGGGGGACAATCCCGACATCCCTGCAGAGACGAGCGGGTGGGGGCCACATCCAAACCGGGGGAGACCCTGCGTGCAGAGCACGGGATCGGATGAAGCGGACGGTTTAGCGTCTTGCCAGACGAAGTACAGTTTAACGTCGTGTGTTGAGGACGAAGTGGACGGTTTAACGTCTTGCCGGACGAAGTACAGTTTAACGTCGTGTGTTGAGGACGAAACACTTGGCAGTTTAACGTCTTGCAGCGCGGACGATGGGGGCTAGGCAGTTTAACGTCGTGCAGCCTGGACGTATACAGTTTAACGTCGTGCAGGACGTGGTGCAGTTTAGCGTCATGCAGGACGATAAAGCCGCCGGTAGGTCCGTGTCACTTCGCGCGAGCCTAGAGGGGGCCGCACGGAAAGACGACGCACAGCGCGGGCACCTGCGATGAAGACCATCGGGCGCCACGCAGGCGGGTACCCAAAGGGGGTCAAGGGAGGCGACCCTGGCGGATTGCGCGCAAAAGAGGAGCTTTGCGCGCAAAACCGCGGGTCGGCGCGCAAAATGGCGGGCTGGCGCGCAATTGGGCCAGCGCTTCGCGCGCGAATGATTGGGATTGCGCGCACCGGGCTTCGGGTAGCACGCGGGGGCAACGGCTCATTCTCTAACGAATGGCCACTTTGAAAATGGGGGGTGCGCGCAATCGGGTCGGATTGCGCGCACCCGGGGGCAATTGCGCGCAAGAGGCTTCTTTTGCGCGCAAAGGCCTTAGGGTTTGAAATTTATTCAAAGTAAATGAGCCAAGGGGATTGCGCGCGAAGGCGGACCCTAAGGCTCTATTGCGCGAAAGAAAGGAGGTTACCTGAAGATCGGCATTGCGCGCGGAAGGGGTTGGATTGCGCGAACGAGCGACGCTTCGGATTCTGGAAACCTTTGAAACGTTGGGGGTCGCCTAGTATTTATAGGCAACCCCGGGCGCGGAATCCAAGGCGCGAGCGCGGAATTCTCCTTGCGGGCGCGGAATCGGGCACGGCGCGCAAGGGAGTTGCGCGCATCCCGGGGGTTTTGCGCGCGGATCATCATCTTTGCGCGCAGACCTCTGAAATTCCGCGCAAGGCCTCCGGGCCCTCCGAAACATTCTTCCAACTCCAAATATGACCTCGCTTTCCGCATCCGGAGCTTCGTTTGGGAACAACGGACTTTTCCGGCGTCTACAATAATTTATATAATTTGACCTTGAAACAAATATAAAGTATAATTTAACATTAATATTTATTTAAATGAAATGGCAGTTATTAACTAAAATGCCGTATTTTTCACTATTCATCAAAAAATGAAGTTTCTTAGAAAAATACCAAAATTCACCCTAATATAATTTTGGAATTAAAATTAAAAAATTAAGTTTATTTTATCAAATTTAATTTCTATATGTTTGTAAAATTAATTCTATTGTGTTTCATAGAATGACATGAAATGTAGTTCATTTGAGAAAAAAGTATTTTTAAACATATAAAGTCATTTCCAAAAATTATATATTTCATTATAATTTTTTTATTTCAATAAAATAATTATAATAAATATCTTAAAAGTAATTATTAAAATTAATAATACTAATTTTATCGTATAGGTTATAATTATCTCATTTAAATAATTATAATATTAAAATTATGTTTCGTAGAAACATTACTGTTGAGTGTAACGTATGCTAAGTTAGTGTTGTGTGTTTCCTACACCAAGTCGGTGTTTCTAGTAATGTATGCCAAGTCACAGCTAACCTCAGTGTTCCGTGTAGAGTGTGATAAAATTCATGTTATGTGTAGTGCACGATTAACTTGGTGTTTCATATAAGTCAATCCAAACATAGTAATTTAATATAAAATAAAATATTTTTTGTGCTGCATTAATTGAAAAATATCAAAAAGGTAAAATTCATTCACAAAAAATAATTCACAAAATCTTGGGGTGTTACCTTCTACCTCTTTAAATTGTGTTTCTCCCCTCTAAATTATTCTAGGTTTTCAAAGGTTTAATACATGAAATTTTTATTCATAAAAACCCACATCATAAAAATAGATACTAAAAATTCCCTTAAAAAGGGATATTTGGAACCATAACAGTTACCCAAAGTAATATATAACCATGTATCCACATAGGAAAACATAGGTTGTGAGTAAATATTGGACATGGAGGAAAATCATAAATATTTATTGGGAGAGATTGAGGTCATCAAACAAAAAAGTGAATTATCAAAGAAAAGTTGAGGG
The DNA here is from genome assembly GCA_963277665.1 of Viscum album. Classification (NCBI taxonomy): domain Eukaryota; kingdom Viridiplantae; phylum Streptophyta; class Magnoliopsida; order Santalales; family Viscaceae; genus Viscum; species Viscum album. Next base: position 1,825,690,341 of record OY728163.1, read on the forward strand.
CCTAAAATTCATAAATATGTGATGATTTAAAAGGACATTGATTCAATAAAATTAAGGTATTTGAATAAGTCATTTTCTCTAGATCATTATCTGAATGTTGAGTAATGGTTTTATTGACCTAGAATATTATAAAATATACTTAATTGATATATTTATATAAACCAAATTTCATTATTTAGTTGTGATTTTATTAATTTATAATTCATCCATTACTTAATGTAATGGAAATCCATAAATTATATTTGATTCCCGAAGTGATAAGATACACTTTTAGCTGATATTAAGGCACTTATAGGAATTAAAGTATAACTCTTTCTATCTAATTATTCTTCAAATTCAATATGGTTAATACATTAATCTGTAAACATAAAATGTAATTGTAATGGTTAATAATTAATAATTATTCAATAAAAATAATTACACATTAACTAGAACATCATGTAGACCTATGGTAGGTGTGAAACCCTTATCATACCTTGGTTATGGGTTCAAGACCCATGGACTCTTCAGACATTATTGGTTTCCATCCAACATACATGATGTCCTTTTCTAAAAAAATACTAATATAATTTCCAAAATATGATTGAAATCCTTGAAATAATGTTAATAACTAAATATCCTTTTAACCAAGGTTTTCAATACAATATCAATAATTAAATACTTATTCTGAAGTTTAACTTATACTTTTCATGAATGGTTAACCTTATACCCCTTCTAAAATATTAAAATACAAAACATTATAAATAAATCCATGAAATTAGATTAACATTAGTTCCCATGTATAACACAAAGTACCACTTGGTTGTCACATTCCAAACATGTTAATAACCTCATCGAATATTCCCTTGAAACATGGTAATAATCATAATTACCCTAAATAATTTTATAAAACATTAATGCTTCTTTATTCCAATGACTATATGATATATTATTTAATTACAAGAAGTCGTAAACTTCATCCTTGATAACAATGACCATTTTTTCAATAATCAACTCCAGGGTAATCCATACCACCCAATTTAATTATTCCTATCCATCATATCATTTTACAAAGATCACTATCTCAATTTCATGCATTAATTATGGGTTACCTTCCCTAAATCAAAATATCACCTTTCTATGAAATTACTTTTCTATGTCTTCATCACCATTAAACATGCCCTTTAATTCATTAATTAAAACTTATAAAAAAAAGACATATACATTTCATGTTTCATATAACATAATATTTTAATTTAAAAACATAAATACTTTATTAATCCAACTATATTCTTAATCCATTACATAAGCTTTATTAACTTATTCCTTAATACATATTTCTTGAAATATGAATCATTTTTTAAGGTTAATCAACCTCAATATAATCATTTTTCTTATGATCAATGTAAAAAAATACTGGAAGAATATCACATACCTTTCACATGTTATTTTTGGTATCTTTATCTTCATAAGTATAACCAATACTCACACCAACTTCCTAATTCTCTTAATGAGATTTCCACTTGCGAAATTGATTCACATAATTCCCCTGATTTTCATATCCAAAACATTAAATGTTAACCATGTCCCTTCTAGTTATCTTCATTGAATAAAACTAGAAATCATAGTGTTAGAAACATTATAATATTGAGATACCATATAATCATGAAAATTGCGTATAGGGTGACTAAATCATGGCTCATACTCCATTAATCCATGAAACCTTAGGTTTAAACTAGGTTATTTATATTTATCCTCTATTTAAATCCGTAATAATGGTTTGGGAATGGTTTTGTGAATTCAAAAAGCATATCCCCCAGGAGTGTCAAACCAAGTGTGCAGCAAGACCTCTTGTCGTGTACCAGATAACCCCAAGTCAGGATGGGAACATCTTGTCAGAGTTTTTATCCTTAGGTACATCTATGCCATATCCAAATCCATTTATAGTATCTAGATAGGGATGTATTTCTTGGAAACCAATCACATTATCCTTTACCAAAATTTGAGGACATTTTACTATAAGTCAACTCACACTTATACTTATCCTTAGAGACATACCTAGACATATCGTTAGAAATATGCCTAGGGATCTCACTAAATATTTCTCATCCTAGTTTCCAAAGGTTGAATAAACATTTACTTTTATACCAATTATAGTCACCCAGGCTCAAAATACATGGATATTACATCATTTTAGATGAATATTCAGTACATTAAAAAAATACATGCCTAAGGACTGTAATAGTTTAGTGTCTTTGGAAACACAGAAACAAAATATTCTATCCTTGTGAAAGATATTCAAAATATCCCATAAATTTCTCCACCTTTATTACTTATTCCTAAAATCTTTATTCAGAACTCAGGGAAATGAAACATAATATAGGGGTAAAATCAGATGTTTAGTAAAGGGTAAATAAATTAAATGCGTAATCATAACATGAAAAAATGGTATGAAACGTGATCATAACAATTTAAGACGATACCATGCATATTAGAGTTCATAATATATATTGGAAGTTCATGAGGCATATACCATAATATAATTCATAGCATAAGTCATGAAAGAATAACATAGAAATAAGACATTGAATTTGTGCCATGCACATTTTTTTTATAAAGTTACAAACATGTATAAATAGAAAAAGGATCACTCATTTAGTTAATGACATGAAATCAGGTACATTCATAATAATGTGAAAATTTAATCAGGTTCAAAAAAAACATTTATACACATGAGTCATCCATCATTACCCAATGCATTGGAGGTTGATATAGGTCCCACCCATCTAATAATGAAATTAAACATACATGTTCCACAAAATGAAAAACAATCATATCATAACCCATGAAATGTGATGGGTTTCATAAACATGTAAAAATATCATGACCTATGAAAAAAGATATATTTTTCATAATAATTACATTAAAAGAATAACCCATGAAAGATAAATAGATTTCATAAACATGTAACCTATGAAAGAGAAACGAGTTTGATAAACATATAACCCATGAAAGAGAAACGAGTTTCATAAATACCAATGAATTAAACATAACCCATTCATATAAATAATATTAATGGAACCTTTAGATAATTTCCTCTAAGTAAATGAGAAACATCAATAGATCTCATCTTAGATGGAAAATAATTTCAATATATATTTCAAAAATGATTCTTGAGGAAAATATCATTTCTTCATTGAAAAAGTATTTTTAATACATAATACCATTTGAAAATACTTCTCTTAGAAAATAAATTGAAAACTTATAAAGAGGACTTGAAATCATTTTGAAAACATTTTTCCCTAAAAAAATTTTGAATATAATTTTCTCTAAATACTTTTCAACTTATCTTTAAGATGTTTTGAAAACCATTTCTTTTAAAATACATTTTAAACTTGAAAATGAGGCTTGAATTTATTTTGAAAACCATTTTACTTGAAATATTATAAAATAAGCTTGCAAATAGTTCGAAATTATTTTTACTTGAAAATATATTTTAAAAAATTTTTATTAAAAAAGTAACCTTTAAACATGAAAAGAAATCTTCAAAGTATTTTCAACAGATAAATCCATATATATTGTATAAGGTAAGAAATATTCCTTTTTCATGGTAAAATGGTTAGAAAAAATCCACGTACAGAAATAGACATGAATATTTCTTTAATAACATTGTAGAAAAACAAAAAGGGTGAAAATATCTTTTAATGATCATTGGATAATAGTAAAATATTCATGGAAACCCTTTCTAGATAACATGATTTTAAAGGAACACAGATTTCCGAACGAAGAGAGGGTAAACCAGGGCATTCTTAAAACCACTTTATTAACTATATTATATAACAAAGATTGGAAGTAATTTTACAAATATATGAATAAATAATTAATAACTAGAGGAAAATAAAATTCATTAATGTTCTTGAGAGATGTATAATAAGATTTCATCATATGAAGCATAAATATAAACAATCATGAAAAGCAATGAGATTGTTTCAATAAGCTCTTACAACATGGTAACATGGAATCATGCACTCCATGTAAGAAAAATAAATTACATGGATATAAAAATATCTTGAAAATAAGGAAATTATTTATATAAAATGTAAAATAAATGTATATAAACCTCAAAAAATAATTTTGGTCCCTAATAAAACATGAGTCTCAAAGAAGTTAAATTGAGAAAAAATAATTTTACTAATTTGGTAACTTTTGAAACTATAAAATAATGAATGAAATATCATAAAATATATATATAAATGACCATAAATTAATGTATAATAATCATTTAATACATCATTGTTCAGTATACACACCACACAAAAGGAATGGGTGGTGATTAAAGAATGTGTCACACGGAAATAAAAAGTGAGATGAAATCCCCTTACCTTGTGTATCGACTCTTTTCATACTCATTAAAACCACATGTATAATAAATATAAATTTATTATAATTATTTTATAGATCCATATTATTATATCTAACAACATATATGGTTTTATTATGACTTTATATTACCCGCTTGTTAACAATCTTATGTTAAGGTTTCACTTAGAGTAATATTCGCTTTATTCTTCGCATGTGTCTTAATTTTTTATATATTTGGTCCTTATAATTATATCATGACTTATAGAATATAAAACATGATATAAATATAATTTATATACATTTTATGTGTATTATAATAATCAATATAATATATAAGTATGAAACAAAATACACAATTCATTGAGACGACAGGGCATACACACACATGAAAGCTACTTCCGTTTAATTATCCTGTTGAAAGTAAAAAAGTAAAAGAAATATATATATATATATATATATCATTATTAAATTAGATTTATTACATCATATATATCATATATATTTACTAAAATAGTCTTTAATGCAATCCATGTGTGTATGAATGAATCATATCACTTTGAGGGGCGATAGTCAACACTTCCTCAAATTAACTTATCATATTAAAAAACAAATAGAAATTAAAAAATATATGTGTTATAAAAATTAATTAAGAAGCTTTAAGATATCATAAATACAATATATTACATATATAAATTGTGTTTACTTCATAATATCCACTTTGAGAGGTGGTAAAGGAAAAAATGAACAATCGTCATTATGTGAGGTAGTAGTTTTCCATACACATAAAAAATAAGTTCTTTACCCATTAGATGGAGGCGTGTGTATGTTTTGTTAGAAAAATTATACTAAAAAAATCCTAGCATATTAAATATAATGGTTTTGTTATAAAATTATGGAATAATGATAGTAGAGAGGGTGGAGAAAGAAAATAAAAGAAAAGATCTTGGGAGAAGACGTTACCTCTTAATCGGGTAACTCCTTTTGGTTTATGACAAAATAATTCCTTAGATTTATTTTTTCCAAATGGGAGGATTATAGGAGGAAGGGAGGGATTTTGTGAAATGTATTTGGTATAGATTTTATTAACACAAGCGGTTTCATAGGTGTGAATAACTGGACTAAGTGGTGGCCTTTTATAGGGAATCAAAGGACTCACTTGGAATGTTTGAAGCCATGTTTGGGGTACACATGTTATTATCTAAAAAAAGTCACAGAAAACAAAAATAAATAAATAATGGAAGGATTTCGAACAACATATTTCCATATAATGTGTTTTGGATAGGTGGATAGGTCATTTTGGACCATAATATTATGGTTTAGTTCCTAATTAAATATAATTTGATCTTAATCATTGTGATTAATTTTAATAAGTTTTACTAATAATTTTTCTGAAAAATAAACATGATATAATTAAAATTATAAATATTATAATGATTAAAATAGTTTATTTCAATTTTTCAAAATTCAATTAACAGAATTAGAAAAATTATGATTAATTCTATTCTTATAGACGAGATAATATAACAGGTTTTTAAAGCAGAAAAATGTTCAAAATTTTGTTAAGTTTTATATTCTATTTCAAAGTGAAATTGATTATAATGACATAACCGGTATTAATATATGTATAATTAATCTAATGTGACTTTAAAAAAAATTTAATGTATAATTTAACATTAATAATTATTTAAAAGAAAATGAAGTTATTAACTAAAATGCATTTTTTTAATAACGCATTAAAAAATTTTGGTGCTCATAAAAATATCAAAAATTAACCCTAGGATAATTTTGGAATTCTAAATTCAAAAATATAGTTTTTTTTCAAATTAAATTTCTAGATGTGTCTAAAATTAGGTTTGTTGTTTTTCATAGAAAGATATGAATTGTTGTTCATTTGAAAAATAATATTTTTAAACATATAAGGTATTTACGAAAAATTATATCATTCATTTTAGATATGTTTTATTTTTATAAAACCATTATAAACAATATTTCAAAAGTAGTTATTATTATTTATATTACCATGTTTAATGTCTAGGTTATAATAATCTCATTTAAATAATTATAACAGTAAAATTATGTTTCATAGAAACATTAGTGTTGCATGTTACGTACACTAAGTTGGTGTTGTGTGTTGCATACACAAAGTCTGCATTTCATGTAACATATTAAAGGTCACATATTACCTTGGTTTTCCATGTAGATAAAGATAAAATTTATGTTTTGTGTATTTCATGATTAACTTGGTGTTGCGTATAACATAAGCCAAACATAGTACTTTAATATAAAATAAAATATTTTTATTGTCATGTGAAATAAAAAATACAAAAAAGGTTAAATTAATTTGAATAAAATAATTAAAAAAGTCTTAGGGTGTTATAATAATAGATAATCTTACTAATTTTATTGGAAAATATTCATGAACATGTCTTAAATCTATAATAGAGTCCCAAAGTAACCAATAATTCAGCCTTAAAATGTGTGGATGATCTCAACTATCCAAAATATCAATAAAATGAAACATGGAATATTTTGTATGTCTTGGTGATCCATTAATTAGGAAATAAAATATGAAATAGATATACAACAACAAAATAAACTCAGGCATTAGAAAAAATGGTGAACCTAACATGAAACCTTACCGATAAAAGAGATTGATCAACCATTCAGCTTTTACTTGTGATGATACATTAAAATGTTTCCTATTTTTGTTTTTTGTTTTTTTCTAGGACCTCTTTCAAGGTCCCCCCTTAATTTAAACCATAAAATAATGAAGATGAGTTTTCAATTCTAATATTTCAAACTAGATCACCAGTCACCCTGGTGCTTCTTTAAACACCTCTAATCAACCAAATCACCAACTATATACCTCAAATCTGAAGAAATCTATAGCCCCAACCATTGAAAGGATGCCGTCACCAACAAAATTAATTTAATTTTTGGTGTTCAACACCTTGGTGAATGATTACCACCTCAATATCACTATTTCTACTATAGTGGTAGAGAAATAAATACTCTAAGTGATCAAGAACTGTGGACCATCTCACTAGAGGATGATTGATAAGAAGCTTGGGGAAACCATTGCCACATTCAACCATTTTTGGGATCCTATCCCTATAATATGAAAAAAAAACTTCCTTTATTACCTTAGTGAGATAATGGAATTGGATGATATCAAATTTTCTACAATTGAAGAGACTCTTAGGAGGGATCCTATTAGTTTCATTGTCACTACAAATACAACATGACAATAACTCCACAAAAATCCATTGAGAGTCAAACAAAAAATATTTTCCCATGTTAATCAGTCTAGGGAACCATGGAGACCTTATTGAGGGTAGTAGACAACCAAAAATTGAGATAAAATCCATATTTAGGTTTCCCCTAGTAAATCCCACCAAATTATATTAGTGTAATTTGAAGTGTATGCTCATATTATTGTTTCATTATATGAATCCTATCAGCATATCTAGATAAAAATTGGGAGAAACTAGTAGTCTCATATACCCACTCCCATTGAATAAATACATTGGAATATCATGATGGCAGTTTTAAAGTAGGTTTATATCCTTATTTACTGCTTTTAAGCCAACTAGAATATCCCTGTAGTAGTAGAAGAAGACCACCACTGACATATCATGATAAAAAATAGGTGGAATATCCATATTTATGTTACCACCATTAAAGTAACTCATTAATGTAATTTGGTGGCAATTTAGAATTATGACCATAATCCCACTCTCTTTAAGGAGGATCATCAATGTATCCTGATGAGAAATATTGAACAATATTGGGACTATATTATTATTACTATTATAGTTTACCAGTATGACTCAATATTCACTTATGTACAGACTCATATCCCCACCAACATCATGAGAGTACGTCGACATACTTTGGAGGGTACTAAGGAGAAGGTCCATATTACCACTCCCATTTGGGAGGATTTATGACATATATAGATGAGGAATGAAGAATGATATTAGGTCCATTTTCTTATTCACACCAGAGTTCATCGATATTTCTTGACAATCACTTTTGGATAGGCTTATATCCTTTCCAATATCACAAGAGATTATCAAAAAAATTAAAAAAGCCACTCAAGAGTAGGCACTCATTCCAACTTTTTTCAAGGGAATTTGTAATGACCTGAACATTTGTAAATAAAATTCCTATTTTAAATTATTTTAAATGTATTATTTAGTAATATGGTTTTAGTAATCACATGAAAAATTCTTTTTTATTATATCCAATTGGATTTAAAATACCATTATGTATTTTTACCATTAATAATATAATCACTGAAAAGTGATCACATGGTTAGTATAAATATAGGGTTTTAACAATTCAATTAACCCATAAAAAAAAGTGATAGCCTCAACCAGTAGAAATATACCCTATACAACCCATTTATTAGAGCTTCCAAGGGAGATAACATCTATTAGATTTGACCTTGGCTAATCCCAAGATAATATCCAGCAACTTAAGCCTGAGTGAAACCATTTACAGGATATGTTCAAGTTCATCGAGATCACAACCCAAACCATGCTTTCCAAACCTCCCCATGAAAGTCCCACCATTACACACCTTACTCTTAGGGAGTATGTAGGTGCATTAAAGGGTTATGTATCAAGACCCTATAATTATGAATATGTACATTATTTTTTATAGAATAATGAATATATTTTCATCCTATTCTTGTTACTTTGTAAATGGTTTTTAGTTTGATATAATAATGTATAAATTGTAATTTTGGTTAATATTTAAATTCAATTAATGAATATCTGAAATAAATAATATATTAATAAAATGTTATTATTAAATAATTTTTATCCAATATTAATAGTCATATAATTTTTATGAAGTCAAATGTAAGGTCCTATTAGGGTTTAAAAACTGTTATTATAAAAAAAAACCTTTAATTTTCAATAAATATTGATTATTATTTTAAAAGTGAAAATTCACATATTCCTAAAATTATTTAGATAAAATGAATATTATTTTTTGAATCATAACGTCGAAATTATCCAATGAATAATTTTTCATAATTTTTTCAGACAGTCGATTTTTTGGGTAAAAATTAAAAATCGTATAAATATACTTTATTTATTATGACATCATAATAAAATAAAAGTGATGTAATAATTACTATAAATTTAATATAAGACAAAATATATTTTTTCCCTTTAAAATAAATTTTTTAGTTTAATTTATTTATTTTATAAATCCTTTGTGAATCCTCCAAAACTTATGATTTATTTTAAGTTTTTAAAAACATTTATTTACGAGTGTGTCCACCTCTACATCACCAATTTTAATATTTTAATAATTTATTCCCTTGGACTTATAAAATAATATAAAACTATCCAATTTTTCTGAAACCATGGGATGATTTGTTTTTTTATATTTTATTATGTAGAGTCCAAAACCAAAGTAATAAATAAATCCCCCTCTTTTCATATATAAACCCACCCAATATCCCATTTTTATTCACTAAAAATACTTTGAGCACGTCCAAAATTTTCCCCACACTCTCTAGATTCATACTAAGGCACCCCAATATCTCAATAATCCCTTCCCATGCCTTTAGAGTCACACACTCAAGTAAGGGATCCACACTTTCCTCTCATCCTTTCAAATTCAAGAAACTTATTTGAAATTATATCTTGTAATTTCAAATTTATATATTTACCATCATTTATAATAATTAATTTACTATAAATTTCATGTTATTTTAATGATGGATCAATTATACTCCCCCATTTTTACCCTTACCTAAGTCATTACTATGCCGAAATTTCATAAGGGACCCTCACCTAATCTTCATTATTACAGTTTTGTAATAAAATTTTGAATTATATTAAAATTTACTATTTTTGGTACATGTATTTACATATCCCTATTACTTAACATTTTATGTTTAAATTATTTTATAACTCTTTCTCTCTCAATAACCATTTTTAGTAATTTTTATGTAACGCCATTATGCTGCCGAAATTTCACAGTGATTTTCCATGCGAAAACAATTGTGTTGCGAATACCATACCCATTTTTCTATCAAGGTTATTCAACTTTATAAACATATACATATTTATTGGGGACTTACATATATGTATTCTAAACACCTTCATTGTGGAATAAATTATGATGAATAATGAATCCATGTTTTAAGATCTATGTGGCACTCTTAAGCATGAGAATGAAATGATTATGATGGGTGTGCCCAGATAGTACTCTAATGCATTGGATAATGTCTAGTATCATGATACGTCATGTTGGGTATAGGGGAGTACCTAATTAATTTATGGGAATTTTTCCATGATTAGGTCCTAGTAGTTTAGCCTTGACCTGTGTTTAAGATTCAGTGTTTTAAGTTGTCACCACATTTCCCATGTTATGATTATCATGATATATCATACCTTATTATTCATATTCCTTTTATGATCCATTGATATGAATATTGTCTAACATATATTATCTTATACATGTTATGCATTTTTAATTCCCTTACAGGTATTTATAGAACACCCCTTTATTATGTATGTCCCCAAGTTCTCTATACAGTTTTAAGTATGAAGGAATATTATGAACATGCTAAGTGGGTTTCCAATAAAGACGATGTATTTCATGATTTAAGTTGTTATGTAATGTACCTAATTCCAATATACACTAGACTAATTGATATTTTGGGTTGTATTAAGTTCAATTTTATGTAATAAATTAAGTATTAATGTGAAATAAATAGTAGTGTTGTTATAATGGGTATTAGAGCACAAGTTTATTAATTTTTTGGATTATTATTAGACAACTCTATAAAAATCCTTAGGGATAAGACTAATTACAAGAAACCATACCTAAATTTTGGTAAGTATAGAGTAATTAGTTTACTAATAAAATAAATCCCTCTATGGATACTACATGAGAACGTGGTTCTGGAATAGATGTACATAGGAGTAACAACTATGACAAGGTGTTCCAAGCATGACTTGGGGTAACTTGGTACATGAAAACAATCCTTACTACCCACCTGGTTTGACCCTCCTGATGAATATGTTTTGGTAAATTCATAATCTCATTAAAAACCATTATTAAGGGAACAAAAAACTATCCATAAGAATACATGTTAGGAAATAGATCATGGATAATATTGGTCAAAGCCTAGAAATCCATAAGTTAAGAAAATACGTGTAACTTATATGTTATCTCTTTAATGTTATTGGATTATACATTTATGTGCTTAATAGTAAGAAAATTATCATTCCTAAGTTCATTTTGGATGAAGTAAATAGTTATAACTAGAATAAAAAATTGAAAGATATGGTTATCATCCATAGTTCTACACATTGATTCATATCACGAAAGTTAGTAGAACTATTCAAACCCCACCACAAAGCTTGGAAGTGGATTTATTGGTGAAAATGGATAATGGGGAAGTTATTAAATCCCAAGTATATATCTCCTCCAATGTCACATTTTGTGGGATGAACTTCCTAGAAAACCCTATCATACTAGCTTTGGTGGAATTCAATGTAATTATGGGCATGGATTGGTTTCCTTATATATAGCCAAAAAACATTTCCATGAGAAGGAAATCAACCTTTGTATGGTGAATCGACTCTCAATTTTATACAAGTTCAAGGAGGTGGATGAATCTTATTTATCACCATCATCTAAATAATATGTATTATTTCTATATGAGAAAGCATATCTAGCACAAATGATTGAGTCTAAGGAATGGATAATCCTCTAATAAATGGCTATTATGAGGGAATATGCTGATTTTTTTCACAAGGAATTTCATGGTCTTCCTCCTAGTCTAGAGGTTGAATTTTCAATCGAGCTTATACTTGGGGAATTTCCAATATCAAAGGCTTTATATAGGATGATTGTTCTCGAAATTGAGGAGATAAAGAAACAACAACAAGAGAATCTGGATAAAGGATTCATATACTAAAGTGATTCACTATGGGCCGCAACAGTGCTCTTCACGAAGAAGAAGGATGGGTCAATGCACCTTTACATTGATTATCGTGAGCTCAATAAGATCATGATAAAGAAAAATTATCCTCTACCACATATTGATGATTTTTTCAATCAGCTACATTGAGTACAATAATTATCCAATGTGGATATTTGGTTGAGATATTATCAAGTAAGTGCGAAGAAGGAAGATATCCCTAAGGCCACTTTTTGTACAAGGTATAGGAACCATGAGTTTAAAGTAATGGAATTTGGGATCAATAATAGTCCACAAATATTCATGGACTTGATGAATAGAGTCTTTAGATATTAACTAATTTTTTTGGTTATCTTTATAGATGATATTATAATATACTCCAAAATCAAGGAGTAACATGAGGTGCATTAGAGCACTATTCTAAAGACATTACGATGGGAGAAGATTTATGAAAAGTACAAAAAAGTGTGAGTTATATTTGAAGGAATTCTCATTCTTGGATCATATCATAACAAGATAAGGGATATATATGGATCATTCATAGAAAAAAGTAATTTAAGGATGACCAAGACCAAAATCCATGATAGATATCTGTAGTTTCATTGGGTTAGCTAGGTATTATCACTAATTTTTGAAAAAAAATTCACGATTTTCGAAACCTCTTTCCAAGATAACTCAGAAGGGAATCATGTTTTCGGGGAATTATAAATGTGAAGAAATATTTATGGAGTTCAAAAGGAGGCTTGTCACTTCCCCTATGCTCACACTACCCACAAGTGGAGAACTTTTCATAATATTCAGTGATGATTTGAAGAAGGGATTGGCCTGTGAGTTGATGTAGAATGAAAAATTGATAGCCTATTATTCAAGGAAGTGGAAAGTTTAATAGAATAAATATCCAATTTCTGATATGTAGTTGGCTGCAGTGATCTTTTATTTAAAAATATTGAGGCATTATCTCTTTGGAGAGAAGTATGAAATATTTACGGATCACCAGTTCTTCAAATAAATATTCACACAGAAAGAGATTAATATGCACCAATGAAGATGGTTAGAGATCATCAAGGATTATATATTGTCAATACACTACCATCCTAATAAAGTAAATAAGGTGTAATATATATGCTCTAAGTAGAAATAACCCAACAACTCTATCATTTATTGGAATTTAGAAGGATCCGATATTCTTAGATTTAAAGAGGATGGGAATAATAATAATAAATAAAGGAACATCATTAATCCTATAAAAAACAATTACTCAACCGTATGTTTTGTACAGGTTAAATGATGTTAAAATAAATTATGCGGGAATTCATAAGAAACTGGAAACTATAAGAAATGAGAAAAACTTATAGTTCAATGTTAATAAAGAAGGCATTGTGAGATTTGGGTGAAGACTATGTGTTACATCAAATCTTGAGTTAAAGAAGGAACTATTGGATGATTCAAATAGTTCAACTTTATCCATTCACCAAAGAATAAAAAAGATGTATCAAGATATCCATAATCACTATTGGTGGGACAAGATGAAAAGAAGATTATTGAGTATACATTAAAGTGCATGGTATGTCAAAAAGTGAAGACTAAAATGAAGAAGTCTAAGGGGATGATGTCGCCATTATACATACCAACATGGAAATGGGAAAAAATCACTATGGTACTTGTCACTATAATTTGAAGGATGTCCAAAGTAAACAATTCTATCTAGGTTTTATTGGATCTTCTTATAAATAAAACTCACTTTATTGCAATTCGAGAGGACTTCTCACTAGATCAACTGTCATGGATATACATTAGAGAAGTGGTAAGGCTATATAGAGTACCACTATCAACTGTATCTGATCAAGATATGAGATTAACCTCCAAGTTCAAGAAAAGTATAGAACATGATGTAAACAATGAGATGAACTTCAGTACTCCCTATCATCCTCAAACTGATAGCCAATATGATTAGACTATTCAGATACTATAAGAAATATTGCGAGCATGTTCTATGGACTTCAAGGGAGGATGGGACCAAAATATTCCTTTGGTTTATTTCCCTTACAACAATAGATTCCACTTGAGTATTCAAATGGATCCATATGAATCCCTTTATGGAAATTGTTGTATAACACCTACATGTTGGGATGACGTTGTGGAATAAAAACTTCTAGTTCCTAAAAGGGATGGGGAAATAGGGGGAATGTTAATACCATTAAGAAATACATTAAAGTTGATCAGAGTCGATAGAATAGCTATGATGGAAATCTTCATAGAGACCTAGAGTCTGATGTTGGATACATGGTTTCCTCTGCATATCTTTATCGAATAAAGTAATGAGACTGGGTAAAAATTGAAATCTTAGTCTAAGGTACATAATCCCTTTGGAGATCTTTGATCACATTGAAGTTGTGGCCTATCAACTAGAACTCACACCATACCTATCTCAAGTAAAAATGTATTCCCTATATCCCTCTTGAGGAAGTACATACCAAACCCATCACTACACACAATCCAATGGTGGAACCATTGGAAAATGACCTTTCCTCTGAGGAGAATCTGGTGAAGATCTTAAATTATAGAGAAAAATTATTTGAAATAAGACAATAAACCTTGTAAAAGTATTGTGGAGAAACCACAAGTTTGAGGAAGCGATGTGAGAACCGAAGGAAGTGATGAAGTAGAGTTACACTCATCTGTTTTAGTCTGGGAAAAGTAAATTTTGAGGGTGAAATTTCTTATGTGGGTAAGATTATAACGACCCAAAATTTTTTAAATTAAATTTTCTTTTAAAATTATTTTAAATATCTTATTTAGTAATATGGTTATAGAAAAAAAATTCACATCATTTGTTTTATTATATACAATTGTATTTAAAATACCATTAAATATTTTTACCATTGATAATAAGTTTGTTGAATAGTGATCACATGTTTAGTGTAAATATAGGGTTTTAACAATTCAATTGACAGAAAAAATAAGTGATGGCCTTAACCAGTACGAACATAACCTACGAAGACCATTTATTGAATATTTTTAGGGAGATAGATTCTTTAGGAGTTGACATTGACCAAGACCAATCTAATATCCAACAATTTAATCATGAGAGAAACCATTTATGGAATAAGTTCAAGCTCCTCGAGATCACATCCCAAACCATGTTTGCTAAACCACCCCTTGAAAGTACAACCATCACGCTACTTACTCTTAGAATTTTTGTTGGTGTGTTAAAAGGGTATTTTTCAATACCCTAGAATTATTAATTTGTAACTTATTTTGTATATAAAAATGAATATACTTTCATCATATTATTTTTACTTTGTAAATGATTTTAATTTTGATACAATAAATATTAATTATATTTTTGGTTAATATTAAAATTCTATTAATAAATTAATGAATTAATTTATTTTTAAAATAAGAAATATATTAATTAAATATTATTATTAAATAATATTTATCAAATATAAATTATCATATAATTTTTATGAAGTCAAATTTAAAGTCTTATTAGGGTTCAAAAACTGTTATTGTCAAAAGCCCATCATTTTCAATAAATATCTGTTATTATTTTAAAATTATAAATTCACATATTTAGGAAATTATTTATATAAAATAAATATTATTTTTGGAGTTAGAATTTCAAAATTATCTAATGGTTAATTTTTCAAAATTTTCTAAGATATTCAATTTTTTTGGGTAAAAATTAAATTCTGTATAAATATAATTTGTGTTTTATGGCATAATAATTAACTAAAAGTGATGTAATAATTACTATAAATCCAATTATAGAAAGAATATATGTTTTTAATTTAAAATAATTTGTTTTTAGTTAATTTTTTTTATTTTATAAATCCTTTTTGAATCCTCTAAAACTTATGATGTATTTTAAGGTTTTAAAATCATTTCTTTTAGAGTGTGACTCACCTCCACATCACCATTGGTAATATTTTAATAATTTAGGATCTAATATATATAAAATATTGTAAAATAATCCCATTTGGTAGAAAAAATGGGAAAAAACACAGGATAGTTTGTTTTTTTGGAAATTTTATTATGTAGAGTCCAAAACCAAAATAATAAAGAAATCCCCCTCTTTTACTATATAAACCTACCCAAGATCCCATTTATATTCAATAAAAATCCTTGTATCATGTAAAAAATCTTACCTCAACTCCTATAGTCCTCCAAAGGTTCTACAAATCTATCAAGAAGACCCTACCAAGACTTTGGAGTCACAGACTTAGGTAAGGGATCCTCACTTTCCTCCCCTTATTTCAAATTGAAGTAACTTCTTTGAAATTAGTTATTGAAATTTCAAATGGTTATATTTATATTTAGTTATAATAATTACCTTAATATATATTTTATGTTATTTTAATGAGGGATAATTTATCCTCCTACATTTTTACCCTTACCTAATCCATTAATATGCTGAAATTCTGTAAGGGATCCTAACCTTCTATTCATTGTTAAAGTTTCTTGTTGAATTTATTCATTATATTTAAATTTGATAATGTTAAAAAATGTCTTTCCATATACCTATTACTTCCCATTTATTGTATAAATGATAATATAACCCTTTCTATTTCATCAACCATTTTTAATATTTTTTATGTAATTCTATAATGCTAATGAAATTTTACCACAATTTCAATGCCAAAACAATTATATAGTGAATACAATAACCATTTTTATATAAAGGGTATTGAACTTTATAAACATATAATTATTTATTTGGGACTTAAATATATGTATTCAACACTCCTTTATCATGAAATAAATTATTATGATGAATGAATCCATGTTGTATGATCAATATGGAACACCTAAGCATGAGAATGAAATGATTATAATGGGTGTGCCCAGATAGTGCTCCAATGCACTTGGTAATGTTTAGTATCATGATACTTCATGTTGGGTCAAAAGTGTACCTAATTAATTTATGGGAATTATTCCACCATGAGGTCTTGGTGGTTTATCCTTGAACTATTTTTTACGATTGAGTCTTTTAATTTGTTACAACATTTCCCATGTTATGACTATCATGATATATAATACCTTATTATTCATGTTCATGTTATGCAACATTGACATACCTATTGTCTAAAACATATTATATTATTTACGTTATGAATTTTTTATTCCTTTACTGGGATTTATATCTCACCCCTTTATTATGTATGTCCATAGGTTATCCAATACAATTTTAAGTACAAAGGAAAATTATGAACATGCTAAAGAGGTTTTCAATAAATACGATGTATTTCATGTTTTAAGTTGCTATGTAAGGTACCTAATTCCCAAATACACTGGACTTATCGATCTTTTCAGTTAAATTAACTTCAAATTTATATAATAAATCTTATATTAATGCAAAATAAAGAGAAAGGTTGTTTATAATTTGATACATACATCGATAACATTGATAAAAACCCATATTTGTTTTCCAATCATACAACATTCGTAGGAATATTCTAGTGGAACCCATTTAAGAGAAGAACCATATTAAATTCCTTACTAAAGAATCATTTTGGTATATTCTAATAGTAACTAATGACTAATTATGAGATCTTATCCCCATGCCTGCTAATACCCCTGAGCATGATAGTATATTCTAGTAATAGTCTAAAGAATAGTCCAATATAATCTTAGAATAGAAAGAAGTTCATTTGGGAGGGTTACTATACATAAGTGTTATTACCCAAACTATGGTAATCTAATCATGACCAAGGATAATACCTCAAAATCCTGACTAATATGATCTAGAAATTGTCATAAAGGGTATCAAAAAAGTTAGGAGTAGACAAATACCTTGATAAATGCCAAAATTATTGAGACTAACTGACATCTTTCAACAATGGCTCAAGAATCCACCAGATCATTATTAATAGGATAATATAGTTATAGTAATGATTTCCTCCCTATATTACGTTGATTAATAATTATATAGGTCCTCCCTAGAGTACCAATTACAAAGCTCCTCCTTATGATGACATAAAGATAAGTCATTGAATTCCTCCCCATGACACTAGTGATTGTGGTCCTTCCATAAATTTGAAGATCAATTAGTAATGAGGTCCTCCCCTTACCAGATCACAGAACATTTTAAACCTTGAATTTCCTCATTTGGAAAACCAAAAAAATCACCTTAGAGGTCCTTAACATTACATATGATTTAAATTTCATCCTTAAAGTAGAACAATAATCCAGAATAGAGGTCTTACCCATAATGGTGAATTTATGTCTTCCATAGGTTACGTATTACAAAGGCCCTCCCCATGATGAATTATTTTTTTAACATGAATAAAATATCTATGTTGATATCATTTCAAACATTCTCTCAAACTATGATGTACTTGCAAAATCAAAGCTAACTACACCCAGTGACTCATCATTAATTAATCGTGTTTCACCACTATTAATGGGTAACCTAGGGTGATGGTCATCATTATAATATCATAGAGTATACACCTTTTTATATGTTAGATTAAGTTTTGAATTATCATGAACCTATTGAAAAGGAATTTGTAAAATGACCACTATGGTTAGATTAGGGATCAGAAATCATCTTTAAAGGTAAAGAAAGTGAAAAAGAAATATAGAAGGAATTAGATAAAGTAAATATACCAATAACATTTTGGATCATCACTATTTCTTAGTAAAAATTATAAATATAGTAAAAGAGGAATATATACCTTTTATATTCCAAAATCTATGGGAAAGTCTAAACTATTTCAAGGATAAACATAAACCTTATGGGGATTATGCCAAACATGATAAATTGGTTAACAAGATAACCCAGTTTACTTTTCTTCCATTTTAGTGGCATGAAATATAAATTTAAAGAATTATTATAAAGACCTTCACCATGAATGAATTAATAGTTTTAGTGATCTTAAATATATTATTTCTATTGCCCCACCTAATGTACGTATTAGATAATGGGGTGAGTACAATGCATTGAAATTTATTCAACTTAATGGCTAGCTGATTCCAATAAAAAATGAATCATGCAATGTAATCACTTTTGGAGAATCCTCATTGAATGATTCCACATATCCTAGATGGTCTGTCCAAAATAATCCTTTCATATTTAGATATGAAAAGTGGCACACTCGATGAAATCAAGTTATTGACATACTCCTACACCAATCTTCTGAGAAATTTGAAAAGGGCTCCCACTTAAAGAAAAAAGGCCTAATTATTATGAAATCCTTATTGGTGAGTAAATCATTCCGAAAAACATATACTACATAAAAATAATTCATAGGATAAACCATGAAAAATCAAGAAGTTCATGAAAATAACTTCCTTAGTCACAATACAAGTGAAACAAAATATCACAAGCCTAGTTGTATTTTTACCTTTTTTACCACTACGACACACATGATATCAAAAATTCCCATGCGATGTGAGATGATAATGGTGGAATAGAAAAGATGAACCCAAATTTTAGAGGGAAGGTAATTATTTCCCTCTCATTATCTAAATAAGTCTTTCTTTAAAAATTGTAAGGAACTTCTTAATAGTTACATTTGAGTTCCCCCCATTATATAATTGAACATAATCATTAGGGAAATATTTAGCGAATATTATTGGATATTCCATCTAGATCATAATTTTTTAATATCTTAGAGGGAAATGTTGGTGAAAAATTTTAAACTTGAAAGGTTCATAAGTCAAAAATGAAACACCATAAAGAAAGACTTCAGTGAGGATTCCAACATATCCATTGATGAATATTAGAGAGACAAAAATGAAAATTATTATTCTAAGAGAGATAATAAATTGATTCTAGATACTTGGAATGCATTGGTAAATGTCATCAGTGCTAACCCCATATAAAAAATGAGTTATAACACAAATTCAGAGGAGCCTGATTCATAGATTTTTTTTTAAGTTTAGTTTTCACTGAACCATCCAAATAAGCTATGCATACCCAAGAATATAAGAAGTATTAGAACCCAGTACTTTAAAATACCTAGATATTTCCTACTCATTTTTATTTGGAAAAGGATAAAGTTAAAGGAGTAGTTATATCCTCCTCACTAACCAAAGAGGTAAAATCCCTCTCCAATAAGAAAAAACTAGCATAATGAAAATATGAACTGAAATAATTAAAGTGACTTACCAATGAGTTACATAAGGTAAATATTACCACTAAGTATAACTACTATATGAAGACTGATAAACCCCCCTAATGAACCATCCTCAATGAGGAACCAATTGATCAAATCTAGTTGTTTAACTAAGTAGGATCCCAAACAACTATTGTATCAAACTATGGTGGTCATACACTATTAAGAGTTTCCTCTATTAGGGTAATAAATACCATCATTTAAAATAAATAACCCTTGTAAGAAACCAGGATTATATCAATAGTAGGAATAGGAAAACCAACCACATTATACATTAACCATTACCTAGTATCATGTAACCAATTAGAAAATAGTACCTCTAGAGCTCCTTGACTATTGAGGCATAGATAAAATTCATGGAGGGCTGATATGCACCAGTGAAACAATAGAGAAAGTGATATATTGAATGGTTGAACATGAATCCTTCTCCACCCAACTTTTAGGATTTATATTTCTTATTCTTTAATGAAATGGGTTATTTGTAATAACACTTAAAACAATTTGAATCCCAACCTAGCACTATAATAGGAACACTAGAGTAACAAGAGGCATACAAACTTAAATTATTCATAAAAAATTTGGAGGGACAATATTTCACCAAGTATAAAATTTTTCCTTAAATATATAATTCCAATTAGTAAGATTTTAATCACTAATTTATTTACCAATATAGCTCCACAAAAAAGAAAATAATTTTCCTTTACCTACAGAACTACATGTAGTGTGAAAAGGAGAGTATCTAATTTTATTTCTAGAAGGAAGTGTATAAACTAATCCTTAAACATGAAACTCCCACATGAGTATCTATTAGAGATATATATATAAAGTATACTTTAGAATCTATAAAGACTACACATTCCATAGAAATATCATAGAGGATTTAAAGAGTTTTCCACCATAGCATATATTAGGGTTTTATAAATCATACTTTAAGTGATTAGAATCAGTAAACTAGAAGGATGAGCTAAAAAAGTACATTTAGTCTAGTGAATTTAGCAATAAAAATTGTGGAACTTCTATAGATAAGGTTACCTGGATTATATTTTAATGGTGTAGTCCAAAGGGTTTTTTGGATGGATTCGACATAAGAAGGTTAGATTTCTGAAAGTGGGACGTGTCTGTATATGAATCCTATTTATATATAGAGGATGTATAAATGAGTCATATATATGAATAATTTCCTTATTTAATGATGATAATTTATTAATCTGAGTAATTCCATATAATATCACATTTCTCTATTGAAAAAAATGAAAATATCAAAACTTTGGAGGTTAGTGAAACTGAAAGACAAGTGGGGACACATTATAGATGATGGGTGAGACCATATACTAAGGTGTAGATATGGTGTAAAATTATAATTTAAGTTAGTGTTCTATATTTATTATAGTCACAAAAATTATAATTTTTTTACTTATGAATCAATGAATGGATGGGATTTTTCTCCCATGGATGTAAGACTCAAAGTCTAAACCATATAAAACTAATTTGTTCTATTATTTCCTTTCTTTTTTCACTTTCCTATGTTTATTTAATGTTTATGTGTGAGTTAAAGAATATAATAGAGCATTGAATTACATTGTGGTGATTAAGTTGAAATTATTATTCCTAGATCTGTTACATTGAAGTTCTTCAAGTTACATTTAAGAATCTTATTCCTCCAGTATGATTCTTGTGGCTTACTTCTTGTTGTTTATGGATTGTATGAGATTATCAATAATTTGTATTAGATTAAAAGTTATAAAAAAATCCAATTATTTTAATTTATATCTCTATTAACATTCTTTATTTCTTATATATTTTTTTTATTTCAATGGGAGTTATTATCTTTCGAATAATAGTATTGGAAAATAGTAATATCTGGTTAGATAAATTCAAAAATATGAATTTTATCTTTCAAAGGATCCAACTAGAAGAATAAATTATATAAAAGGATTGGGAGGTTATGTTTATAGGAGATAAAATAGAATAAATAGATAAATGATAATGATATTTGATGGAAAAAATATATTAATTTTGGTGAGGATGTAATTATCTAGAAATGTGGTTGTAAACGTTCAGGAGAATAAAGAAATAAAAAAAATTGATGGAAGCCTTGAAAGACATGTATGAAAAGTCTAGAACACTCAATAAAGTATGTTTGATGTGAATATTGTTCAACATGAGGCCATAAAAATTAAAATTAGCAATAAAACATGTGAATTACTTTAGCCTTATCTGGATTCAGCTGGATTCTATAAAGGTAATGTTCGTAGATGATATTTGGATGATTCTTTTCCTATCATCATTATTGAAATCCAGGTAAGGAATAGTGATAACTATGATCAGTTCTAAAGGGAAAAAATGGTGTTTTATGATGTTTTAAATAAGATTCTAAATGAAAATATCCAAAAGAGGGAGATTAAAGATCCTTCCAATGACATGTTAAACACATATGGATGTGGATCTCACATCTTTGAAGAAGTCATAGAAAATCATATGGTAAGTTAAGAGAGGGGAGTGAGGGAAATTAAACTTGAACTAGATTAGTTGAAATTATGGTAAATAGGGTATTCTTAAGAAATATATTTTTAATTAGAAAATGAGAACTAAAATAATAACTATATAATGTTTAAGATCATACAATTATAAAAAATCAGGAATCACTAGAGATCATCCCCATTTCCCTAATTAAAGAGGTCCTACCCACAAATATATAAAGATAAACAATATAGGTCCTTCTAGTAGTTAGATAAAATTAATAAGTTATGGAGATCCTCCCAAGAGACCTAATTATGATGGTACTATTTATAATTATATAAAGATCAACTATATAGGTTCTCCCTATGGCTAGATTATGTCCTCCCCATGAAACCTATTGTGTAGGTCCTCCCCACAACACCAAGATTTACTAGGAAAGAGGCCCTTCTCTCACCAAACTACTAATAATAAAAAACCACAAAGGAAATCCTTATAATGTTGCAATTAAAAACAAAAAACATGGAGGTACTTCCTATTAAGGTAGCATTGGATGTATTAATTAGAGTCCTCATTATAGTTTTCATCCTTATAACATACCATCTAACTAAAGAAGAGGTCCTACCCACAATGGTGAAGTAAATATAAATAAATATAGAGGTCCCCCATATGGAGTTAATTATGATGTATATCCTCACAATGACTTATCTATTTTTTATGAATTCCCTCCCCATGTTTCCATGATTAAAAAGTTTCCCTCATATCATAAGTCACTTGGAAAGATAAAACCAACTAAATGTGGCCCTTCATATATGATCAATGTGTTTTATCTAATTTAAAGGGAAACATAGGGAAAAAATCATCATTAGTTCTTCCCCTAGTTCATGAACCCCTAAACGTAGTAGAGGATATTCAAAATGACCTTGTTATTCTAGATAAAATAATAGATAAATAAAATTTATCATTATACCTAGTTAAATAACCACTCACAAAGGATAAAAAAAATACTGTTATCATATAGAAAAAATTAATGGAATATATAATTCTAGTCATGCATAAGAAAATTTTCACTTATTAGTATGAAATCCCCAATATATTGAAAGAGACATAATTAATTATAATTTTATATAAACAATATCTTTCATCAAGCTGTTATAAAGGTGAAATAGGTATCTTATTTGTGTAGTGTTAGTTTCTTAAAAGTAAAACCACCTTCAATGTTTGACATCTCTTGTTTTGGGTGACTCAAAAATGAACTACACCCATCACATTATAGAGTGAATTATTAAAAGGAAAATAATGATGAAATAGAGGATCAGTAAATGATATGGAGGAAAACGAAGCTCATAAAGAAGGGGAATGTTTACCACCACCACCACTTATATAGTCATCAAACTCAAAATGTGGTGCTATTATAGCTGTGATCAATCGGGATCTACCCCAACCCAAAGGTATAGGGGAATGTTACCTCCCTCTCCTATAAGTAATGTTTTATTTTCTAAATTTAGAGTAGATATATAAAATAACCTTTATATTTTTCTCCACCTAAGTTTCATGATTCATCTCCTCCACCAAGCTCACATTCATAAAAAATATATGATATTAACTCATGATCATGAATTATAAATGATTTTCTACTACCTCTCAATATGAGTTCCAGGTAATGGAATTGAAGCTTTAAAAGTGGAATAAGCCTATGAAATCCTATATAACAACAATCATAAAGGAAGATTATGAATTATCCATTAAATAATATCTACAATACAAAAAGGATCCTTACTAATTCTACATGTATTAAGATTTCATTCATGCCACTCAATTCATGTTAGTAAATATTGTCGATGAAAACCCTATAGATTACATGGGGAAATATTCCAAAATAGAATAAAATTAGGAAGAGGTGTCTATTAAAAAGTTGATTTTCACCAAATTATGATAATAGGTTTTATACATATGTCATAAAAGGAAATAACACGTTATGGGAGCTCCATAAAATATGCCATTACTTCTCACTCAAAATACTTTATCCAAGGATAAATTAAAAGATACAACTACATGAATATATCTACTATCACCTATAAAACATAAAACTATCTTTGTTGAAGAGAAAATTTTTCTGTATGAAATCAAATTATAGAAGTTGAGGGATCTCAATTCTAAATCACTCAGAGGTAATATACATATAAATTAAAACTCTCATATTGAATCTTTTATGACTCTTTTTTTGAATCTTATTAAATAAGAGGAGATTTATAATCCAGTAAAGGTAGAGTCAATGTATCCAACTAAGTTGGGGATAGGGAAACAAGTATACCTAACCCAAAATGTAAAGGATTATCATAAACCACGATAAAAATTCTACCATTTCAAGTTATTTTTCTGAGAATGAATCAAGATGGTTATCAAGAACATGTGCGGATTGGGTGATCTTATCATGTTATTCCAACAACCTCAATTTGTGTGTTGGACTTGGAAACAATTCATCTAAAGTTTCTTAAGTCTATTGAACTCATTACTATTCAAATGAAAACCATGGAGGGTTATCAAGAACCAATGTATTCAAAAAGGAAAACATATTATGAGTGGGTGTATTTGACTCCATATCCACCCAACTTTGGAAGAATGTTGTTTATAATGTTTAAATGTATGAGATATCTAGAACAATATCTCAGGTATTTCACATCTTGATATTCTATCATGATGGGAAAATTATAATAATAGGAGCAATAAAAATATGGTGCTTTGTGAAATCATTATAGGTACCCATGTCCATCTAGTATGAAAACATTCCACTTAGATTTATTTCTAATTATGAATATTTATAAAGAAAATTCCTCTATTTACTCAACTCTATACAAAATAAGGATAATTATCTTATCTTAAAAAACTAAAAAAATGTGAAAATTAAATGAATGAAAATTTTATTACCTAATAGAGATGTTTTAATAACTCCTCGACCATTATATATTCCAAAAAATACATAATTTTGTGGTCCAACTATTAGAATATTTTTTTTTGAGTTGAAACTTTGAAAAATAATGTCAGGTTGGTCTTAAACATGAAGAAAATATAAGGGGGGGGGGGGATTAGGGCATCATAAATTTAAAAAATACCCTTTAAAATGATGTTGTTCCACTCATAGTAAAAACATGATTCTACCATCCTCGTAAAATAAATGAAGTGATAAAATAATAACGAGGAGGAAAAAAAGATTTACTTGGTACACCCTAACTGAGACAATCCAAGGAGCATGAAACGATGATATATTAATTCACATGAAAAAAATAAAGCTCACTACTTTTACATGTTTTGTGTGATCATACTAACCCCTAATTTACATCCTTGAATAATAATTTCAATGAATTGATACTCTTACTCAAAGATGGAAATCATTTTTCTTCCTAAACAATTCTATCCATGAATAATGATTGGATGTTACACCTAGAATGGGGTAGCAATTTTCTCAATTATGGTAATATGGGATCTTATATCCCTATTTTATTCCTTTTTAACTATCTATCAAAATCCTAAAAATCATCGTACTCTCTCTTGATTCTTCTCCATTTTCTATTTTTCTATATTCCTCTATCTATCCATCTTCTAAAACTATTCTATGTAGTTTTTTATCCTTACATACATCCAATACTTAATAAAATGTTTAGTATTAATTATCCTTATATTAACACATTTATATCATGCCAAGTGTGACACATATTTTTATGTGGACACTACTTGTCAATTAAACTTATTCAACACCTAGAATGTCATGCCTAGCTCCGTAATTTCAAATCATTAATATATATGGAACAACCTCTAATCATGATGTTTTCTTCTCTGTTTTTAACTACAATAATTATTTTTTAAAACTTCTAAAAAATGGACTTATTTATATGGTATAATGTCTGGAAACAACCAAATCCAAAAAATCCCATCAAATATTCATTTTAAATTAAATGAGTATTTTACACGATATTATCATATATTCCTCAATACAATGAATGGTTGTGACACAACCCATTCTCCATAACATTAACATTCAAAAAATGGAATAACCATAAAACTCTACCTGATCATCCTCTATGACATGACACCATTTTTATGGTTTAGCTATCATGAAAACAAACCATCTGTCACATGGATTAATTTTTTGTATGAACAACTCAGAAATGGAAGGACTAATGAAATACACACAAATAACCTATATGATGTCAGGGTATTTCTTTTAGTAAAATATCTTGTACATAAATACCATCAATTCCTACAAAATAATCATTTTTTTGTGGTTGTTTGTAAATTATTGGACAACCTAAAAATGGAATAGAAACAAAATTTTACAAAAACCCCTCTATAATGAAAATCATATATACATGGAATAATATTTATCTACTAATATACCATTTAATAATAAAAGAATACATGTGGCATGAAATATAAAAGTTAAAAAAAGTAAAATGGTATGAAACTTATGAAATTCCAACCAAACCTTATGTGTATAGGGTAGTCTATTCCTATGTCATTTTTTCAAAACCACCCATCATGGAATAACCTAGAGTGTTGTGGTATGGTTTTCATCCTATAGAAAAAATTTATTATAAAAATTTATATAACTATCTAAGAAATTTCAATCACTTCATAAGTTCATTTGGAAGAATTTTCAACAAACATACCCAAAACTATTAAAATATATTTTTTTTCTAAAAACCAACAATTTTGGGATTGTATAAAATACAAAAAAACCCCTAAAATGAATAGAACGATTAAAAAACAAAAACAAAAACTTTTACAGTAAATAAGTAACTCAATAATTCACTAATCAATAACTATAATCCCATGAGAGTTAATATCGATGTGATAAACAAGAGTTAAATGAAATATTTCTCATGAAAAAACTTGCACAACTTCATACAATTTAGTATATCTTTCCAAAACCAACTACCAATGATAATGTAGAATAAAATAGTATTGTAGGTTGGTTCTCATTTTTCATTAGGGAAAAACTTCCCATCCTTACAATGTGTCAACTCCAAACACCATTAACTCATCTACCTTGTAATGATAAATCAATTCATCCCCCTTTGTTAATGATCCCAATGAGAAAATAAATGACAGCAAATAAAATAAAATTATAAATTAAACCATGAAACCTAAAATTGGTTTCTAAAATTTATATAAAATTTATTTCCACAAGAGAGTGGGGGTGGCTTTCTAAAATATCAAGGTAGATGGAGTCAGTTGGTCTCTAAAAGCCAATTGATTCCACTCAAAATCCAAATTAGGTAGTGACTTTATCATAATATCCAAAACATTATTTGGTTTTGATATATACCCTAACTTTGAAATTACTTATTCAAACTTCTACTAGATGATATGATATTAAATTTCAATTTTCCATTTCCTAAAATGATGAATGAGATCTTTTCTAAGATTAATAAAACTCAAGTTATAATTCTTTATAGAAATAAGATATTTCACATCCTCTCCAATGTATTCTTGGTATTTAATAATCCAAATATTTTTTTATAATATTGAGTAGCTTATATATAATATTTAATAATAGTCATAATATATATATAAACCTAATTATTTCTTATCCATGAAATAAAGAAACAACAATGAAAAAATCACTACCAAAAGTTAACTTCTGTTCATCAGCCAAACCTACGCAATTTTCATTAGTTTATCTTGTCAACTATTTCTACGATGATATTTAATAAAACAATCCATATTCCATGGTATAATTTATTTATAAATGTATTTAATTCTCCATTATCATAGAAATATACTTGGGATATTTTTTATAACCATATTTGTAAATGGAAAAGATTATATACGTTTATGTGACTATAAGGTATAAAAAATACCAATATTATGTATATATTTAGTTATATTGACTTATTGTCATAAGTATCATTTGATAATATTATTTGAGTAGACATTAATTTTTAAATAGACATTAATTATTTATTTTCTAACTTCTTAGAAAAAACTTGTCATATTTTGTTTGATATATAAATTTACCAGCTATTTCTAGAATCACCTCTAAGCCATGGAAAAATGAGGTCTGAATAATCAAAAACATTTTATATTTTTACCTCATGAATTATGAAAATAACTTGAATTGTAAATAATATGAGCCTCCAAAAATTATGTCATCCACATAGATAAGAACCAACATACTTCGATCATGTTTCTTTTTTATATAAAAATTATGATCAAATTTACCTATTTGAAATCCATGCTTCTTTAGTTATTGATCAATTCCCGAGTACTAATCCCTTAGTGATTGTTTTAATCCATAAAAAATATTATTTATCAATAAAAAATTGTTCTTTTATTTATCTATAGTATATCCATATAGTTTTATTTTGTATACTTTTTCTTCTAGGACTCCATTTAAGAATGTTGATTTAGCATTCATTTGATACATTGTACAGTCCCTTTTCACTATCATGGATAATAATAATCATATAGTTTCTAATAAAACCATGGGTTAAAATATCTCTTAATTAATAATGAAATAAATTATTAAATACCCCTTATACACTTATAATGATTTATTACATGTCACCTTTTCATCTTCATTGATATTTTTTGGAACCCTCACTTGGTTTTAATGAAATTATTAACATTCAACCTAGTAACAATTCTATATGTTTGATACTTTATGATTTGTTCTAGTAATTCATGTAAAAAGTTTAACCAATTATCATCATTACTAGCCACTTAAAGGTTTTTAGGTTATATTTGAGATATTAAATAGGTTTTTTACTGAGGCTTTATTCTTTGAGTTTGAACCAGAGCTGTCCGGTGACTAACGATGTTTTTATAAACATTTTCATCCCTATTATTCCTCATTTTCATAGATACTAAATTATATATGTTTCAATCATTTTTAGTGTATTATTATATTTATTTTATATACTTATATTCTCCCAATGTTTTTTAAACATCATCAATAATTTTTTCTTCAAAAACCGAATGTTTTTATATTATACATTCAAATTTGAAAGTTCTTATCATTCTTTAAAATAGTTACATCTTGGATTTCAATGTTTTACCAAGACTTTTATTTTAGTATTTATAAACCTTTATTTTTTTAATAAATATCCTTGTAAAATTAATTCATCCCCATATGTTTTTAACATTAGGTTCATCTCAATATTGATACTAAAACTATTAATTTAGAAAACTCAAATGTTTTTGAGATTAGGATTCTTCCAATAATATATTTTATAAGGGGTTTTATATTTATTTGGATATATAATATCCTTATTATGATATAAAAATATAATAGAACCACTTATGTTTAATAATTAATTGGTAAATGTTTCTTAATTGGTGTTTTCTGAACCATATTATTAATAATATGGTTCATTATTTAAATGAAACTGTTTGGTTGAGAAGTCCTTATTATAAGGACTTGAATATTTATACTGGGTTATTTGGTATAATCTTTCATCATAATTTTGGTGAATTATATAAAATTAATGGTCCATAACATTTAAATATCCAGTCTAACATCTTCTCTAAAAATATATGATAACATGAAATAAATTTGAACACTTCAGATTTGGGTAAAATAACCGTCAACCATGCTATCATATTACGATCACCAATAAAAAAGGCATAATAATTTTTTCCTATTGATTAATCTGGGAATTATAGGACCACCCACGTCAACCTGCATTATCTCAAGAAACCATATTGATTTAACTTTCTTTGTCTTATAGGTCTTCTTCAAACTCTTCTATTTTAAAAAGTATTACATGAAAGAGTGTGATCACATGATATTTTGGGAATATATCATTCTCTTTCATTATACAAAAAAGTGATTAAAATTATTTTGGTTATTATGGAAAATATATTTATGTTAAATTTGTTTTTCCTCTTCTTTGGAAAATATGCACTTATATTCTTCACCATTCAGTTAAATATTCTCATTTATGAATATTCCTTGTAGTATCATTGATCCATATATCCATTTTAAAGTGAATTTATTCATTTTTAAGTTTAAAGAATGTATCGAGTCACATAATTGGATTTCACATAGTAAGTGGTGGCTAAGGCCTTAAAACTATATAACACATGTGTATCTCAAGTATTTTACAAATATTATGGCCTTTCTAAAGATAATTATTTTCTGAAACAAATTATTTATGAACCAAGCGAAACCATCCTTTTCATATTTTACACTCATGAAAATATTTTTATTTCTATTCACATTGAATGCAAACCAACTATATATATTCAATTTTCCAAATCTATATTATTCTCTTTATTTTTTTTAGAAATTTTTGTATTTTCTAATTTACCTTTCCTTAACAATGACAAATAGTTCACTTCCTTTGATGGTAAAATATCTTGTTCTACTTCAAACTCTATTGTTTATTATTTATCGTGAAACAATGAATATATAATATGATTATTGAACTAACTTTATGATGGCTAAAACTATTTTGATCTTCTTATCTAGTCTCTATAGAAACCATTATCTTTTCTATAAAGGCATAATTAATTACATTGTCCTATAACCCTTTTCCATAAAATCAGTAACCACTAAATTAAATTAAGAGTAAGAAATCCCAAAAATCTATCTATATTTACCCAAAGAAAAAATATTATTTTGTATATAAAGAACAATTATTAGGTGTACCCTATATTTCCAAAATAGTAACACTAAATTCTTGGTGTATAATTGTGTGTCTTCACTAATCCAACCGAACAATTTTGATCCTTTGGTGAGTTTCTCAAAAGAACTATCTTATGAAGAGTTAATGTTTGATGTTTTTCATCAACCACAATGTATTTTCCATTTTCTTTAAAAAAATATTTTTTTTAATGTGATAAACTTTTTGGTAGGATCCCTATTAATTTATTATACTTCTTCAATAATTAATTTTCTTGAACTTCCCATTTTCATGCAAATAGTTATAATTCTCTCTTGAACATTATGCCTTTATCATAATGTCATGAGTACACATTCAAGGTATTTAATTATATTGAACCACTCTATCACTAAATTGGTTATTCCATTAATAAACTAAGAATTTTCTTTAATTTGATATTTATCTCAACTTCCTTTTATTATTTTTTAAAATTTTAAAATTTTAGTTTCTCAATTTTTATGTTCAATTTTTACATTTCTTCTTATTGAGACTATATTTAGAGTCTAAAGTCAAGTTCCACTATATTAGATTTATTTATTTTACACTTTAGATGTGTATTTATTCAATATAATCCTCAAGTTTAGTTTTTAGTTAAAATCATACCATGATAACAATATATTTATCATCATTGTCCTATAATTGATAATTTTCAACAACAAAAATAATAACTTCTTCATTGAGGTATCTGTAGTCATCATCATCCCTCACTTCTGTTTCTTCTAAACTTTCATCTTCTTGAGATAATAGTTTCTTCTTCTTTAAGAATATCTATTAAGGTTTTGTTTTTCTATTTACACTATATAAAGAATTTATTCATGGGATATTATTATTATTCATTATCCCAAAACTTCATAGGACAACTAGTAGTGAGATACCCCACTTTACAAAATCAAAATCAATAAAGTGAAAGATTTCACTCAAGTCATCCTTTTCCTATTTTTATATTAGAAGTAATGAATGGCATAAAATCATCTACTTTTCCTTTATGAAGGTTTTATTTTATTGAATTATTATTTATTATCTTAGATGCCACTTCTTAAAAATTTTACATTGACACAAACTCCTTATCATTTTTTTATCTAGTATAAAATGAGATTGATATAGAGGCTATCCAGTGTAATTTCCTTATTATATTTGTCTTTAAGAAGTATAACTTTCACAATAAAATGAGGTGATAATCTTCATATGATAATCATTAATATTTTTATATATTCATGGAATTTTAAAAGTCCAAATGTTTCTTCTACAAGATTTTTCACATGATCAAATATTGAATAGATGTTTTCTCAGAGCATCCTTATATCCTCATAGTTATTCTATAAAACCTGAAACTTGAACTCTCATACCTTTAAATAACCTTTGTAAATATTGAGAATATTTTACTATATAGCATGAGAAGTTTTAAAAACATCAACATTGTATAGATAGTGTTCACAAATGATCACCCAAAAGCATTTATTACCTTCAAAAACATTTATAAACATTTATGATCTCTATTTAATAATTATAAAAACACAAACATTACATACATAAATGATAAATCTTATTCGTGAAAATATTCACTACATATCAATAAGATACATGTTAGAACCGCAAAGGTTTAGTTTCTTCAGAAACATGTATACACAATCATCTAGTATATAAATTATCCACATTATTTCCAATTAATTTCTTCACAACTAGCACCCTTATTACACATAAAGTATGTAAAACCTTACTTCATAAACTAGGGATGAGATACACAAGAAAGGGTGAGATAAGAGACTCGATAAAGGTAAATATAAGAGATATCAATCAATAATCATAAGTGATATTAAGATAAGCATAGGGGTATTGAAACATGATATATAATAATAGAAAAGTATATCCATAAATTAATATTTCATTATCACTAAACACAAAATAAAATTATATCAATAAAAATACATAAGACATAAGAGTGGAGAATCATCAATAATCAATCATGATCCCTGAGAAATTATCATAAGTCGAGGGAATACGTTATTAGCCTAAAAATAATCATATAAAAAAATTTCCTTAGTCAACGCTCACCATGAATACTATTATAGTGGATTGTGTTTACTCCCCATTTCATCATTTCCTTTATCGAGGTTTACTTTCAAAACTATATTATTGAATAAAACCCATTACTAAAATAGTTTAAATCATAATTATAGTTCTTATTATCTCATGATATATAAATATTTACTCAATTAATTAGGGGGATATTTAATTTTGGTCCCACACTAATATAATGAAAATCATACATTTGTGTTACATAAGATCATAAAATATTCATCATATCATCATATCATAACCCATGGAAAGGATATAAGTTTCATAAATATTTGATAATAATAATCATAAACCCTAAAAATAAATAATAAAAATGGTAACAATGAATCATATCCCAATAAATCATATTAAACATCAAAGGATGTTGTTATATATAAACATAACCTTAAAAGATCACTAAAACATTTTTTTGAGGAAAATGCCATTTCATTTTGAAACAAATTATTTAAAATCTAAAAATTTATATATTTTTTGAAAATACCCAAGGAATCTTATTAAGGAAGCTTAAAATAAATAATTATTAAAAATGGTTAGGTAAGACATTCTTGTGTTGTACATTAAAACAAAAATTCCTTTCCCATTTTTGATAAAAACTCAAAAGTACCGTATTTGTAAAATGATAATAATATTATTTTTAAAACATTGTAAAGAATTTAAAATATAGTTAAAAAATAATTTAAAAAATATTTTAATAATATTAAATTTTTTATTGAAAATATTTTAAAGAAAATATATACATGGTTAAAAATACTCTTGACTGAGGAGAAAAAAAAGGTCAACGTTCCTTAAAAAATTATTTTAGTATATTGAGTACCCAACGAGATGAAAATGAGAAGAAAAAATATAATCACTAGAAATAAAAAGAGTATAATAAAATTAATATTATTTAGGAGAGACAGATAATATAATTTTTTCATCAAAAATTTAATCATAAACAATCCCAATAAAAATGAGATTGTGACATGAAATCATTACCACATATCCATATTCCTTCTCCTGCACTATAACCTCTTGTATAATAAATTTTAAGTTATTATAATTTGATTATATGAATATAATTATACCTAGAATACTATATATAGTTTATTTATAACATTTTATGATCGTTCATTAACAATTTTTCATTATCATTATCAATTTGGGTGTTAATTACTTCGTTTTTTGTGTATATTTTGGTTAGGTAGTTATGATCCTTTCAATTTGAACATGGTTACTTCATCTATATAATTTTAATAATGATATAAATATCATATATAATCATTATATATATATATATATATTTATAAAAAATCATGTAAAACAGTGATGAAAGATTAATTTCGTCACTATGTGGAGATAATAGACTGTACGTACACATGAGTAATGCTTCCATTTTTTGATGGATAAGACAAAAAAGGTAAATAATAATAAAAAAATATATAAAAATTATTATATTATAAATATAATATATTTAAATTAATTTTAACATAATAACCACCCAATAAATATGGGGATTGAAAATGAACCATATTGTTATGCGGTCACAGTAGTCAACACGTATGCACAAGTGATACATTCATCTCCCATTTATTAAATAAGAGGTGATAAATGGTTGTGAAATCATCATAATGAAATATCATAATATTTATGATTCTTTTTTTCATCATTTTTTGTATTATTTTTTGAAGAAATTTGAATAATAAATAAAAATGAAAGTGTCTAGCTAATATTTGTACCTCTCCATGGAGAGAAATCCTTCTAGCTTATATCTTATGCCTTGAAATATTTGTATTATGAGAATAAAAGAAGTTATAAATTTAATTTAATGATTATATGAAGGTTTTTGGGTAGTTATTTTTTGATCTATAATGCCCAAATGGTGTGAATAAGGGAGTATAATAGGTTCCCTTTTATAAGTAAGGGGTGGGGAACACACAAAATTTCTTAAAATATTTCAATGATATAAAGTCCCTTTCATAGGAATGTGGCTCCAAATAGAAAAGGATTAAAAGGTAGAATAATATAAAGTTTAAATAAATTCAAAAAATAAAAATTAGAAAAGTGGGTGGAAATCCTACCCTTATCTATTGGTTTAACCACTGGTAAATCCTTTTTAACCTTAACAGTGGTAACAAAATTTTATTATAACTCGTTGGGGCTGAGATCGCTTTCATTTGAAAAAAATAAAATAATATTTTAAATAGGGTTTATAGGCCACCATTATATGACCAAATTCCATTGGGTCAAAATACC
The DNA here is from genome assembly GCA_963277665.1 of Viscum album. Lineage (NCBI taxonomy): Eukaryota > Viridiplantae > Streptophyta > Magnoliopsida > Santalales > Viscaceae > Viscum > Viscum album. The sequence continues at coordinate 1,825,726,190 of OY728163.1, forward strand.
CAAACAACATGATCTGATATCCCAACGGCCTGAAGTATAAAATATATCCCGAAGGCCAAGAGTGAGTTGCCAACAACATGATATGTCAGCAGTCAAATGACACACCCCTACCAGAATTCATAACCACATAAAAAAATAAATTTTAACATAATAAATAATATTAATTATCTTGATAAAAAATTTAATCTATTTTACAATATTAAATTTATATAAGTGTTATAATTTAATTTTAAATAATCATGAAAACAACAATAAAAACCCATTTTATAAAAATGAATTTTTAATCATAAAACTTAATTTACATCAATTAATTTCATTATAAAAAAATAAAATTAATATTAAAATATATTATTGAATATATAATCTTCAAATTTTATTAAAACCATTTATAAATATTGATTAATTTAATTTATTAAGATAAAAACACATTGCATGAATAAAATAGTTTTTAGAAAAATGTACTTTTAAGCCCAAAAAAGAAATTATATACAAATTAATTATAATGATTTTTAATTTGAAATTAATTATATTATTTATAATTAAACTATAATTATTTTAATTTAATATAAAATTACAAACATAATGGTACTTTTACTTGAAAAGGAATGATAGGTTTTTTTATTAAAAATTAGTACTTTCACTATTCATTAAAAATTAAATATTTTCAAAAAAATCCTAAGAACTCAAACTAAGATGATATTTTAATGGCGATTTAAAAAATTATATTCATTTATTCAATTAAAATTTCTAAAAAAGGTCGAAATAAATTATAATTTTCTAACTATAAATATGATAAAAACTATTTTTGAAGAAAATATTTTTTTGAAGCACAATATGACATTACTGAAAATTGAGTACGTATTTATTATAAACTGATCAATAAATTTATAATATTAAAAATATTTTTTAATATTTTTCATAGTTTTTTATTTAAATTCATACCTTCTAATTTAACATCAAGGTTAAAACAATTTATTATATCACAATATATTTAGACTCAAGGTTGCGTGTAAAGAAATATATCAAATACATTATGTTTATTTCAAAGTAAATACATATAAAATCCTAGAGTGTTAAATTTTACCCCCTTAAAATGATTTTACCCATAAAATTATATCACTATAATATAAATAAATGTGAATATATTTTCTTCATCACATCCTCGGGTTCCCATGTAGCTTCCTCAAATTTATAATTCCTCCAAAGAACATTAACCAAGTGATTAGTCTTATTCCATGGAACTTTATGTCTAAAATACAATATTTATAATAGTTAATCATTATAGTAAAGATAATTATCTAGTGTTAAAACATATTAGTTTATTATATGTGAAGGATTAGGTATGTACATCCCTAGGAGAGATACATGGAACACATTGTGAACTCGAGAGAGGTTCAATGGGAGTGCCAAGTGATAAGAAATTGTCCCAATCTGATCAAGAATCAAGAAAGTACAAATATACCTTGGGATTATATTTATATTATTTTTGAATCTCATAAACTTCTTCCATGAATATAATCATTGGAATAACTTCTCACTAATATCTAGTTCTAGATATTTTTGATGATTGTTAGCATAACTCTTTTATCAACTCTGAGTTACTGTGATGTACTAGTAAATGGATATAAATTTACCTACCATTTAATCAGATAGATCATGTCATGATAGCCTTATTTATTTAACTTCATCCCAAAATGTTTGAGTTATTGTTTTCTTTCCATATAGGGATTTATAATGATCCATCTGAATCCTGAAGTGGAATATATTGTTATAAGAAAACTCATCTATAGGAAGGTGTTGATCCCAACCACCTTTGAAATCTAGAGAAAAAGATCTCAACCTATAATTTAATTTTAGAATAGTTCTATAAATCATACCACATATATAAGTATAAAAATAAACACTAAAAATACTATATATCTAGATTTTGCTAAATTCTTCTCCAGAGCTTCACGTTATACCTTAGATCTTGATCATTTATAATAGAATTTTGTGCTCTATGAAACCCTAACACATATTTAATGTATATCCTATAACTATGGTCAAGATAGAAATATTATATGATATAAATGGAGTATTGTAACACCCAGAGATTTTATGAAAAATATTATTTTAATTTCATTAATGTCTTGTGTTGTATGCTACACCAAGATTACCTTGCACTATACGCAACACCGTATTAGCTTGCTGTATACGCAACACTTTTCTTGGCTCTTGTTACACACAATTTCAAGTTCGTTTGATAGAAGTTATTCTACGCAACATTGAGTGTGTATATATATATATATTCAATGTATAAATAAAATATGGTTGGATTCTGTTATACGCAACAACAATGGAGTTGTTCACTACACGCAACCCTGACTTGGCTTGCATTACACGCAATCACGACCTTCCTCGATAGCCTGTGTTGAACGCAATACCAGGATTTAATAAACAACGATATATTATTATAATATTGTTATGAAGTAGCCGTTATAAATAGTGTTAAATAAATTTTGAATTTTATAACATTATTATTCATCTTACACATTTTCTAGAACATGGTATAAGAACAAAATAAATTTTTTCGGGTAAAATAAGTATTTTTCAAAAAATGCAGTTTTGCCGCCTTTTGATGGCGCACCCACTTTAAATCAAGTTTTGACATGATTATAAGTTTAATTTGACAAAATAAAATTCTTATTTTGAATCAGGATATAAAAATTTACATTAGATAAAGTTTTGATATTTTTCCGATAACTTTCATATTTTAATGAATAGTAAAAACACGCTATATTTTAATTAAAAACAATTTTTTTATCATAATATATTATGTGGTTAAATTATAATATTTAATGGTTTTAAAGTATAAATATAATATATTTTTACCATTTAATATAATGTATGTCATTAGTATTGATTTTACCTTGAATTCGTAGGTTAAATCAATTCAATCTTTTGCAATGTTTTAAAGAAAAACCCGTTTTCTTTCGACAACGAGATTAATTTTAATTTAATTTATTAATATTTTGTGTATTGAATTTGGAAACATGGATTCCATATTTGGAATCAGTGGTTCCAAATTATGTTAATAAGCTACTTTTTATTTTTGGGAATTATGAATAGTAACTACGGTAAATTTTATTTACTATAGTTAAAGGTAAATCGGGTAATTAAGGGTAAATATAAGATTATAAAATTACCCTAACACTTGGAAAAATACTATTGGATGGCTAAAAGTAGACCCATCAAACCTAAGGGTCGGATTAGATTCATTTTATGGACTTTTTTCCATGAAAATAATTTTATTATTATTAAAACCAAAGAATGTGACAACATGTCACTTTCTTAAATCTTATAAGTATAATAATTTTAATTTAGTGATAAACTTCATTAAACATCGAACATGAATAGTATCAAGAAATATAATACAATTATCTACATCATAGGAATTTATTTATAATTTTTTGGGATTAAATAATTATCATTTATTATGACACAAAGATGATGCAGTAATTGTCTTATTAATGAAATATTGACATAATGGATGTTATAAATGCCCAAATAAATGTAATTTGAGACTTTTTATGACTTAAATTAATTTTCAAGGTTAATATGACATGTTATTGTTGATATAAGTAACTTGGTTCTAACATATCATTCTGTTATGAATTTCATAAAAATCATGTACCAAATAGTGTCAAAATTGACATAAATTAGTTTTTAAAACAAATATTATATTATTAATTGTTATTTAATTCCTAAAAATATAATGTTCGGAAAAATGACTTAGATTAGGATAGATATATTAATACTAAACAACTTGGGGTTCGTTTGTCTTGTTATGGTATGTTTATTAACCATATAGTATAAGAAAACAAAAAGACACGGTAAAAGTTAAATTATTTAACTTAGAGTTAAATCTAATTGATAAGGTTAAAATAATAACCTAAACTTGTCTAAATCCTATTGGATGAGAGGATTTATACCCATACCCACTTTATCTTCGAATTAAGACCCTTTGGAACCATTATAAACCGAATTTGACCTTAATATAAAATAATATTTTGAGATTTTCCTAAGGTGCCCCTCTCCTCCCTTATAAAAGGGCACCTCCTCCCTCTCCTCCTCACACCAATTTGAGCATTCAAGCTCGAAAAAACCTGACAAAATCTCTTCTCGACTTCCCTAGTATCATACTAGAGGTTCTGGTCTTCTTCAAAGACCATCCTTAGTTCTTTAAGTGGAGGTTAAGAAAAGGCGCGTCAAAAAGAGATAATATCCATTACTGATCTTTTTCAATTTCTTTCTTCTTAAACATATTATTCTTTAGTTGTTTCATGATAAAGTAATAACATAAGTATTTCGTATATACTTATATGTTATTATAAATATTAAACAACTCTAATTAACCTTCTATGCATCCTACGGAAAAAGGAAATCACCGCGCGTGCGTACGTACGGAATACCGTCTCCACGCCGTGGTGTAATCTATTTTCCACCACCACCTTAATTGGATGGGTATAATGGTGTAATGAGTAAATATATATGATTATTATAAAGTTATATTGATACTGAAATAGTATATATACACTTCAACACAATTTCACGATCATGAGAACGATATCATCGCTCGTGCGTACGTGCGGACTACCGTCTCCACGACGCGATGAGATTCATTCTCCACATTAACCATTCATGAATGATTATAAAGTATATATAATGAATAATAATGAAATATATTAAATGTTAAATCTACTGGATTTATGTATATATATATTTATGTCATCTACTTACTTTCATTCAAGACAATAAGGAAAGGAAAACAGCGTTCATGCGTACGTACGGACTACCGTCTCCATGAATGGTGTGTTTCATTTCATTTATCTATCTATTATATATATATATACTGAATATATATGATATAAAAATCATGTTTTATATTATGGAAGTATGTAAATCATGATATAAGTAATAATAATGTCAAGAACAACAAGTCCAAACACCTACGATAAATGAAACGATTTTACCCAAAACGCTTCTTTAACATGGAATTTACAGAAGAACAGGTAATATAAAGTCATAAGTGAACCATATATGATATCATTACAATGATTATGACTCTAGAATAAGTCAATTACATTATTTAAATCATTATACAGGAGGTTCAGACACTTACGAAGCAAATCAGACCTAAGGTAAGGGAAATATCACAATCTCATTTTTATCCGAGATTGTTTATACTTTAGTATTTACTGGGGTGTATTTTATCATCCACATACATGTTTCCTCAATATTTAATATTATTTCCATTCACCTACAATTGTTTAAATCTTATTTTACCCTTCGGTGAGTTTTTAGTAAAAGATATGAAAGGAATCTGTTGTAGTTTTTCGTACGAGGTACTTTTTTGACTTTTCCGACAAAAGTACGAGACGAATGTTTTTTTAACTTATACGACATGAATGGATTTTTAAAACATTATTTCCAAGAATCATACTTTACAAGTTTTGAAGTTTATTTTTAATCAACTTCTTTTAGTTTATAATTGTATGACATGTTAAGAAAGGAAAAGTATTTTTGAAGTAGAAAGGATATTTTCCTCAAGAATGGAGTTCAAGTGTTTTATCAAAATTATTTTCCATCTAAGATAATAAAGGGTTCTGTTTCTATCACTATTATTACATGGATTTGATTTTTATGTGATGGAAATATTTTTATGAATTCCTTTATCCTATATAAATTGTTTTATGATGTCACGATGTTTGAGATTCCCATTTTTATTACATGGGTTATGCAATGATGTATGATTTATGATTTTGTGGCACACAAAAGAATGGTATCATTATGAGATGGGTGGGACCTATATATCCCTCCAATGCATTGGGTAAAGATTTTATATCTCATGAGATAGACATGGCTGGAATGGTAGGTTATACCGGTTCATTGAAACAGGACTGAAACGAGGAGTGAACTCGGTTCAGAAAGGGACTTTGTCCACTAAGATAGTCTTGGAAATGAGTCTTGACTAATAAGAAATGATTCTCTATGATTATGTTTGTATGACACAAAGTTTCATGTTTTAAGTTATGATTATTGGTATTTCATTTTACTACTATGATTTATTCCATGTTATGAAATTATGCTCTCTTTTGCAGGTTAAGATTTCCAAAATGTTATGTTCTTTTGAATATGATGTGATTGATATTTATTTTGTTTACCATTACTGAGCATTTGAGCTCACCCTTTTATGTTTTCTTTTCCCCAAGATATAAAGAAAGGTTTTAGGTAAAAAAAAGGAAGATCTTTATGGGAGATGTTGAAGATCTTTCACCACGATTAGAAGATTATATTCCAAGTTTCCAAAGACACTAAACTATTACGATCCTTGTGTGTGTGTGTTTTTTTATGTACTAAGTATTCCGCAAAAGAAATGTAATGTCCATGTACGTCAGGCTTTGGGTATCTACAAGTATTATGAATTCACAAAGAAATCTAACACAAACCAAATAACGTTTTGGCCTTTAGATACTTTGGGAAGTCTAATAATGAAATCCATGGTGATGTTATACCATTTCTATTATGGTATGGCTAATGGTTGTAACATCCCCTTCGATTAATATCTCTCAACCTTAACTTGCTGACATACCAAGCATCAAAATACATACTCTACACCATCTCTCTTCATGTTGTAACACCAAAAGTACTATTTCATATCTATATAAATCTTCTTACTTTTAGGAAGAATAAATAATTTTGAGCTATGAGATTACTCTAATAGTTACTTCTCAAAGTATAGATTTTATGGGAAACATACTTGGTTCTTAAACCTTATAATTATATCATAATAAATGTTGAACTCATGATACTTTTCCAGCTTTATTTGTAGCTCTACATACTCATTTTACACCTCTTTAATCTTTACATGGATATATGGATAATTACACATTTGATCAAGCTAACATTTATCCCCTTCATTTAATATTTCAAGGTTCATCCTTTGAAAATACATAAATACCAATTTTTTTTGGTTCTCATCATATATAAGCTAGATTGATCGCTTTAACTCAAACCATCAACCACCTTGTCTAATTTTTTAGTGTGGTAATGTATTGAGAAATCATAATATTTAATCAACTATATATATCTTATATGGTGAATATTTAACTATTTATATTTTAATATATAATTTAAAATATTATAATCAATATAAATGTCACACATTTCTATATAAAGATAATACCTCTATATCGTTTTTGAAAATATTACCACAAATAACTCCAAATCATGAGTCTGGTAAATTTCTCATGAACCAAAAATTTTCATGAGTTATATGCTATCACAATATAATTCTACATAAGAAGACATCCCACCCCTATCTTCAATGCATAACTATAATTCAAAAAGCCTTCTCTACTGCATGGTAGCATGAGCACAAGTGCATTGATCAACTTTCACTTTAATTTCGTGATTTTATTTTACATTAATTATTCTATAGGAACTTAACTCCCTTTAGAGTTTACTTGGTGAGTGTATTCGATAGTTTTTTGGAATCATTCACAATGCGCTAATAATATCTAGCCAATTCAAGAAAGCTAAATATATTAGTCACAGTGGCTGTTCTAGGCCAATGTTGGATAACTCTTGTCCTTTATGAATCGACTAATACAACCTTTCTTTCTATTATATAACCAAAAAATGAATCTCTATTTATCCAAAATTCACACTTGGTAACTTTTTCATAAAAATTCTCCTTACTCAGGGTCCTTCATAAAATACACAAGTAATTTTCATGATATTACTTGATCTTGCAATATATTATAATATCATTTATAAATACTACCTCAAACTAATCAATATAATATCTAAATACTGTATTAATTAAATCAATGAAGATAAAAGGATTATTTATAAGAGCAAATGGAATAATTATAAATTCATAGTGTCCAAACCCTGAACAGAAGGATATCTTGGGCATGACTTCACTTTTGAACCTCAACCGATAGTATTCAAATCAAAGATCAATCTTTGAAAAATATTTATCTCCTCATTATTGATCTAAAAAATCATCAATATAAGAAAAGTGATACTTATTCTTAATTATGATATTTTAAAGTTCTTAATACTCAATGAAGTTTCACATTTATCCATATTTTTTCATAACAAAAAGTATAGGTGCACCCCATGGTGATGCACTTGACCAAATGAACCCCTTATCATGATTCTCTTAAAGTTTCTTTTCTTAAATTATAGTAGCTAAATTAAAACCATTTTATATGGAGTCTTGGAAAAAGTTATAGCATTGGATTTGATTTATTTTGAAAACTCAACTTCAAAATTTAAGGGAAGGATATGTAACTATTTTTGGAAATACATAAAAATTTCCCATACAATTGGAATATCTTTGATGTTGAGTTTCTGCTCAATAATTGGAGATAAACTCTACCTTGAATAAGAACTTATACCCATGAAAATGGTTAAATTTTTATTGGATGTTCACATTTATTATCACATTGATAGATAATCATTCGTTGTTTCAAAATATAAAATGTTACTCCCTTTTTCAATAATTGATATGGTATTTATATAAAGAAATAAAATCCATTCAAAAAATCATATCATATTCCACTAGTGGGAGAGTAAGAAGATTTTTTGGGGATCATATTCCTATAAACATAAATATCACATGAATCGTAGACATGAGATTAAATCATCATACTCTAAATATTTTTTTCCAATAATTCAATATATACTCATTGAGGTGGTAATGTGATAACCTTTTCAAAATTTTCTTTTATAAAATATTTAGTAGAACTAGAGTCAAATAAGTCATTAATAGTTCTAGAGTGAATAATAAGTTTACCATTCACCATTTATTTATCACACCCACATTGGAAATAGTGAACACATGTGATTTACCATTTTATCTAGAATCTAGAGGTTTCTAATGTCAATCATCATCCTTAACCATCCGATTCGATCATGGGTTGGTATAGTTCCCATAATCCTTGTATTGGAAACCTTAGATTGTGGGTGGTACATTTGGCAGAGATTTCTCCCTATTTTCATAATTAAATAACTTATTCAAATTAATTTAATATTCCAGTTCCCTATGAACTTATTTTCCATAGTTAAAACACTTAACATTCCCCTTAAGATAATTTTCTCTATTATTTTTTTAAAAACTTCTAGCAAAAATGAAAATTAATCTTCTCTCCTCCATGGTTTTTGTTATTTGTAGTTACTTTGAATTATATCTTTCTTTTCATATCAAAATCATGAGATTTATGGGTGACAAAAATATCCATTTCCACCTTGATAACATATCATATGATTTCTTTACAGTATCTAAATTATCTTATGGACAACACCTTTCAGAGACTTCGTTTTAAGCCACTATAGAATCAATCAATATTAATTTATGGTTAAATGACAATACCATAAGTCTTCCTGGAATGAATTGTAAAATTTTCCTCATTGGTTCAAATGAATTCATCATCATTCTAATTTAGTATGAGGAATCCCTCTTCCATCTTCATATTAACAATACATGGAAAGTACTTATTTTAAAATAAACTCCTAAAATCATTCTAGTCCTTGGTGTTAATTTCTTTGCATTGAATCATATTATCAATAAGATTCCACCATTGATCTACATATTATTCCAAATGATAAATAATTAAGATAAACTTTTCATGTTATGAGAACTAGATAAATAAAAAGATCTTTTCTGTGATATTGATCCATTTCCAAGTAATCGGTCGATTAAAATACACACTAAAAGAAGGTGTAATTTTCTTCATGAAGGACTCAAAAATATATTATTCCTTCCTTTTATCTTTTTTATTCTCATCATGATTCATGTATTGAGATAATATTATAAAAATAACAACAATAGTTTTCATTCCATCTCCCATAACATTCAATTGATTAAGAGGATAATCATTGAATTGTCTATCACATTCAATATTAACATGGTTACTTCTAGTTATATCCATTTATTGAAACCAAAAATCATATCATGGGAAATAATAATCACATTTGGAAATTATATGATCATGAAAATAATTTATAATATTTATAAATCTTGACACATTATTTTTAAGCTAAGATACCATAGGTTTAACAAAGGTTATCATTGGTTTTTATTTATTCAAATCCTTTATAATAGTTTTAAAAGAGGAATTTTAAATAACCCCAGAATAAACCCCATGAGTATCAAACTAGGTGAGTAGTAATGGATCATTCACCATGCACCAGAATGATGAATGAGATATACTCGACCAATTTCAGGGTTATTACCCACATATGCAACTATGCCAAAACCATGGCCACTTGTAGTGTTTAGACAAGGATGAATTTCTAGGAGAAATATACTACTTTATTTAAAATAACTTTGTATGTTATCCTACAATTAGGATTATCCTAAAGGTTCTTACCAATATTTTCTCATCCAAGTTTCCAAAAATAACTAGACCATAATTTGATACCAAGTATAGAGAACCAACCTTTTTTATATATAAATACTAAATATTATGAGAGAAAATATTCATTACTTATCAATATGATCCATGAAAAAACTAAAAATCTTTAGTGCCATTGGAAATATGGATCCATAAATAACTGGTACATAACTGATCTACATCATTTCCCATTAATCCCTTCATAACTAACACCATTCTCAGACATAACATACTTAAAAACATTCTCTATAGCCCGGTGAAGGGAAATATAACAAAGAGTGATACTAGATGATCAGTATGGGTAAGAATAAGAGATAACAATAAATTATTGTAAGTGAACATAATATAAGAATAAGGATATGAGAATATGATCATAATAATAGAAAATCATACCTATCAATTCGTAGATCATAATCATGAAACATGACATAAATTTTTATCAATAAAAATACTTAAGACATAAGAGTGAAGAATCATAAATAGTCAATCATGATCCATTATAACATATCACAAGAATAGGAAAAATTGTTTTTGAATACACATAAATATAGAAACTAATTTCTTTATTTGAGGATCACTGCCATGACTATTATAGTGTATTGGGTTCAGTCCCCACTCTATCATTTCTTTATTCAAAGTTAACTCCAAAGACTATATTATAGACAAAGGCCCTTACTTAACCAAGTTAACTTTCCATTCCATTCCTTATTATCTTAGAAGATATCCACCATTACCCAATTTATTATAGGTATATATAATTCTGGGTCCACCCATCACATTATGAAAACTATACATATGTGTGATACAAGGTCATAAAACATTCATCATATCAGCATATCATAATCCATGGAAAAGATAAAAGTTTCATAAAACATTCATCATTATAATCATAAACCATTCAGAGAAAGAATAAAGATTGTATCATTGGATAATATACCCAGTAAATCATATGAAACTTTAATGGATGTGTCTATAGATGAAAATAAATTTAAAAGAACACTAAAACATTTCTTGAGGAAAAAAATATTTCATTTTGAAATCACTTATTTAAAATAAAAAATTTCTAAAATATTAAGGAAAAAAATTTCTTTGATAAGAACTACAGAAACTTATAAAAGAATTATTAAAGAAATTATTATTCATAATGGACGGGTCAACTATTCTTATGGTATTTTTAGAAAACAATTGCTTTCAAATTTTAAATGAAAAGTTAAAAGGTACCTTGTTTAGAAAATTATAATAATATTACTTTCAAAAATTGGTAACAAAATTTCAATATAGTTAAAAATGTCCTTATATAATCTTTTAAGAATAGTAAAAACATTCTTGAAATAATTTTATAGAAAATATAGACATGAAAGAAAAGATTCCTAGCCAAAGAGAAAAATGAAAGGAAGAAATGTAATATATAAAAATAAATGTAAGAGATGAAAATACATAATATTTTAGAGATATATATCATATAATATCTTCATCATAAATTTAATTATAAATAATCTCGATAAAAATGATATTGTAACATTAGACCCTTACCTTAAGTCCACCTTGATTCGTAAGAACACTCACATTATATATAATAAATTTAAATTTATTATACTTATATAAAAGAACCATAATATTACCTATAATATGATATATGGTTTACTTATAACATCTTATCACCCATTCATTAACAATCGTTCATTAACATCATCATTTTGGGTGTTAATTGGTTCATTTTTCATGTATATTTTGATTCAATAGTTATAGTCCTTGCACTTTGATCATGGGTACTTCATATTTATAATCTTAATAATGAAAAAATTTCCATATATATTCATTATATACATAGTTTCAACCATTAATATAAAGAGGTGATGAAGAATGAACTGTATCACTACATGGAGACAATAGTCTATATTTACGAACGATTGGTGTTTCCATTTTTTGATAGATAGAATGAAGAAATTTAAATAATAATGAACCCTTATAGAAAAATTATTAAAAATAAATATCATATATATATATATATATTAAATCTAATATAATAACTAACTATGAAATTTTGGGATGTAAAATGAATCATATCATTTTAGGGATGTGGTAGCCCACATGTACACATGATCGAGACTTTTATCTCACATTTTATGGAAAAGAGGTGGTAAATGGTTTTTACATAATCATATTAACATATAAGTATATTTAGGATACTATATTCTTCATGTTTTTATGGATAAAACTTTTTTTATATAAAGTAAAATAAGAAATAAAATTGAAAGTGCTTGGTTATGATCTATACCACATATTTTAGAGAACTCCTTTGAATTACACCTTGGTCTTAAGAGAAAAATGATTTTCTATAATGAAGGGAAGGATTATATAAAGGTTTTGGACTAGTGATTTTATAATATAGGAGTCTAAAATGGTGTGAATAATGGAGGTGAGGATGTCCCCTTTTATAAGAGAGGGGAGGGACACACATGGAATTTCTTAATAGATTTCAACAATATAAGGTCACTTTTCTTGGAAAGTAGACCCAAATGGATAGATATTTTAATATAAGATAATATAAGGTTTAAATATATTCAAAAAATAAAAATTATACAAGTCTAGATGGAAATACTACCCCTATTTCTTAGTTTAAGCCCTAGTAAATTTGTTTAAACCTTAACCATGATAACAAAATTTTACTCTATTTACTATTTACTATTGATAAAAATTAAGTTAAACCTATTAAATAATATTAATTATGATAATTAAAAATATTGAATCCATCTTATTATATTCAATTTTTATAATTATCAGAATTTAATTTTAAATAAGCATGAAAATAGCAATAAAAAGATGTTTTAGAAAAATGATTTTTAAGAATAAAACATAATTAACTTCCATTAATTTCTTTGTAAAAAATAAAATAAAATTAATTTTAAAATATATTATAAAATATATAATCAATTAGTTTCATTAATAATATTAACCAATAGAGTTTAATTTAATTTATTACGATAAAAATATATCATGCGTATAAAAACATTTTTTATAAAAATGATTTTTAATCCCAAAAATGTACTTATATAAAAATAAATTATAATGATTATTATTATGTAATTAATTTTATTTTATTTTATAATTAAAGAATTATTATTTTACTTTGAGATCAAATTAAAAAACATAATGGTACTTTTACTTGAAAATAAATGATAGTTTTTACTAAAAATTGACATTTTTCACTATTCACTAAAAAATAAATATTTTTAGAAAAATCCTAAAAATTCACCCTAAGATAATATTTAAATTATACTTTAGAGATAAATATTAATTTTAAAAAATACAAATTCTAATAATTTTGGAAATTAATTATAATGTTTTTTTGGAAATTTTTTGTAAATACCATTTTTGAAGAAAACATATTTTTGAAGCATAAAATGACATTAATGAAAATTGAGTACTTATTTATTATGAATTTATCAATAATTTTTCACTATTTTAAACCTTTATAAATATTTTTTATAGTATTGGTATTACTATTCATACCTACTAATCTAATTGCTAGGTTATTACTATTTATTATAAGTCAGTTCATTTATACTAGGGGTTGCATGCAAATAAAGATATCGAATAGTTAAAGTTTATTTCAAAGGAAAAACTTATAGAATCTTAGGGTGTCAAAATAATTCTCCATTTTCCATAAATTTGATGATTCCATGCATAGTATCCATATACACATCCATTCTTATTGAATAAAATTTTCATTATATTCTATTTTTTCATAATTAGATTTTTTTTACTTAAAAGAAATATATCCCCCTATGATAGATATCCACTTCAATGAATTATAAAATAGAGATAATACCATTGAAAAATTATATATTTTATACCAATTTCTGGTCCCAAACAAGGTTAATACCATAATAGGAGGGAGAATCAGTGTGTTATTAGTTTTAAAGTCACCCATTCAAAAAATCTTGTTGCTGTCCTAGTAGGAACACAATTATATCCTCCTAAAAAAATTAAGCAAATAAATAAAGAAATAAAGGATAGATATTAAATATTTCTATTGGTTTACACTAATCAGTGTAGTGTAATGATCATGTAATGATTAAGTGTCAATGTACTTGAAATAACAAATCTCTCTACGTTTACAAGTTTTGAGAAACAACACTAAACCTTATAGTTTACAACCTCAAAAATGAATATAAATAATTTATTAATATTGCTCTAAAATGGAACTCATAGATCCTATAAGATACATATCTCTATGAACAATAAGTAGAAGTTACACATAAAATGGTGAAATAATTTTCTTGAATTTCTTATGAGACGACCTTCTATATCTTATCTTCCTTCTTCTTTAACTTTCTTCAAAGATCCTATAACTCTTCCTTCCCCAAATTATTCTCCCTTTTCCTTATGTATACTCCTCAATTTCTATACTTTTAAATAAATTTCCATATAGTTTTGATATACTTACAAGCATACAATTCTTAATCTAATGGCTATAAATAATTATCCATTCACTAATCCATTGATATTATTCCACGTGTACCAATTTTTTTATGGGGTCATTATTTTTTAATTAAACTGAATCAGTACTTAGAATCCTATGACTATCTCATTAATTTAAAATTCCATGTGTATCTAGAATATAATCTAACCACAATGTTATCTTTTCTATTATGTAATAGTGTATTTCTTCTTCAAGACTAATGTGATATATACTTAGTTCTATATTGTGGTGTCTATACAATAACCAAATACATAAAATATGATCAAATATATATTTTAAATTAACTAAGAAACTCATATGATATTCTCTTTTACTCCTCGATCCAAAAAATTATTGAGGTGTAATTCCTTCACCACAATATAATCATTCCCAAAATAGTAAAATTTTAAAACTTATTCTAATCACTATATGTGTTCAAATAACCTTTCTGTAACATGAATATCATAAAAACAAACCAATTGTGGCATATTACTTCGGTTCTATTTACACAAACCAACAAAATTATTCTAGAAAACCTATTTAACATACAGTTATTCCTTGTAGTGAAACATCTTAGACATCAACACAATAAATTTCTATACACTAACATTTTGTGGCATGATCTTTAGTTTTAGTGTGGGCACCCTCAAAATGGAATAGTGACCAAATTCTGTTAAAACACTTATAATTAAAAAACTTATTTCCACTGTGAAAAATATCTCAAATAATATTCCATTATGAAATG
This sequence comes from Viscum album, assembly GCA_963277665.1. Lineage (NCBI taxonomy): Eukaryota > Viridiplantae > Streptophyta > Magnoliopsida > Santalales > Viscaceae > Viscum > Viscum album. Next base: position 1,825,741,845 of record OY728163.1, read on the forward strand.
GAATAATTATTGAAATATAGAGAAGAAAACCTAAAATGTTAGAAATTGTTATAAAAATTATAAATTTCTTGTTTAACCTTACACACATAGGGTAATCCATGTTTTTCCCTTTTTAAAGAACCACCCATTATGGAATAACCTAAAGTGTTGTAGTGTGGTTTCTTTCCTGCAGATAAAACCTATTCTAAATACTTCCACAACACCCATGGACTATATCATCACTTCATAACTTCCTTTAGAAATTTGTTTGATGAATTTGTCAATAAACACAACCCCAAAATTACTAAAGTGTATTTTTAATAATAGCCCTCATAAATATGGAATTTCATTAGCTCAATCCGAAAAATATATAATTTGTGTAGACTAGGCCATTGGCCTTAGTGTCTATTTCATGACCCACATATATTTATTTTTTTATAAAAATAAAATATACTTATAAAAAATATTATATACATATACTATTTTTTGAATTATATATCAATTTTTACATATTTAAAATTTGTTTTAAAAATAAGAAAACTTTTTTCCATAGGATTTTAAAAATTTATTTTATATTTAATATAAATTTAAACCTTTTAAAAGTTTAAGGTATTATTTTATAAGAAATAATAAAAATAAAATATTGATGGGTAAACCCACTGGTTTATGGGTCCCACAGGGAAAAGGTTAAGGACCAAACTTTTATGTCCCATATAATATTTGGAATAGACTAAAAATTTTTCAAAAGGAATACCAGCACTATCTAGACCATGGACCACCTTGACCCTTATATTTAATAGATATACTAAAAATGAAAATTCTATATGACTAAACACTAGAGACAAGCATAAATAATATCTAATATGAGCATCAGATTACCCTTATTCTTATGATTTACTATGGTATATTTTGAGAGTTTGAAGTGGAAGAACAATGGCTATAAGAAATCATTCAATGATCCAAATCCAATTCACAACTATTTCCATCAGCATAAGGGAAAAAATATAGAAAAGAATAAATTATAACTATCATGCTCAAGTTAACAATGATTCCCACTATGGTATCCGATTCAACTAACTATCTTGATATACCTCATATTGGAAAACAAAAATAAAATCATCAACCCAATGAAAACATGAAAAATAAGAACTAGGAATAAAGTTTCATAAATTTTAAGAACTTCAATAATAAAGTATATTCCTACTTAAAGGAGTAGAATTGAAGAATTTTCATTTCTTCTTCAGATAAAAAAATGTTCATGACAACTAAATTGAAAATTACCTGATGAAATATGGTTTAATGATCCCCAAAATTACTGAACATACCATCAATTGTTATGGAATAATTATATGGAATCCTTCATCTTGAAGGAATTTTTCTTCAAAAGATGATAGACATTGGTCATGTAAAATTGGTTCATCCATAACTCACATGACTCATGTGACTATTATTCCATCAGAGGAAGAGGGATAGAGGCATGATGTACCACATATAAATTTGTACAAATTTAGTGTTTGGATGAACAAAAAACTGATCAACCATGAACATGCTATAAATTTAATGATTAAATGATTAATTAATGTTTATTTACTTTTTATCAATAAGACAGATTTTTAGAATAATTTTGAGACATTATTATACTTATATTATATTATATTATATTATATTTATTATTATTATTAGAATATACTTTTAAAATAAGTGAAGTCACTCTCCTTATCCCAATTATCTCAAAACACATGAAAAGAAGGGGACTTATTCTCCTCCCAGCATCTTCACCTCCACTGATCTGCATGGGGATTCATAGTAAGATTTTATCCCCTATCATATTACATTTATTATTAATCTTATATATTTATTCATAACATTATTATAATTACTAGGGTTATTAGATTTGTGGGTTTCTTTTTTGTCAATGAAAAACACCCAAAATTGGATATCCTAAAATAAGTATTTTATTGTTCATAGAAACCAGATTTGAGGTTTCAGTTTCGTCATTGAGATTATCTGTAAGTTTTTTCACCTATAAATATTTATCACATTGTTTGAATGTTGTTTTATTAGGTTATTAATTTAATTTACTTGTTTTTATAGGTATTTAAGAGTGATATTACGTAATTAATACCAATACGAACTATTAAAGAGGCCATAATGCAAGGTGAATCTATGTGATTTCCTTTATCTAAGGAACCTTGAATGCATAAATGTTTTAATAATTTTGTCACTTAAATTTTAAAATTATATGATATCTATTAGGGATGTTATTGATTTTATATTTTACTCTACTTGGTTTATAAAGTATTTGGAAAATGGTTTATTTAATGTTTATGATTTTGGTTTTTAATTGAAAGTTTACTATAAGATGTTTGTTAAAATTAGAGGAATTATATTTAATGAATTTCATGAAATTATTTTCTTGGATAATTATCTATGAATTATAATTATTTTCTATAATGTTTATATGATTTTTTAAAAGGGTTAATGGGAATTTTCTTTAATTAAAACCACTCTTTCATGTGTGTTTCATATATATTAATTTCCCACTATTTATTAATATATGTATTTTATATGATTTTGTTTTGATTAAATGTGATTCGTTGTTATAAATGTATGGTTTAATGTTTTATGACTGATATATGAAAAATATTTGAAATAGTTAAATCCTCATGGGAATCCTTGGGTACTTAGGGGGAAACGGGACACATAACACACTACGTTAAGGGGTTAGTCATCCTAGTAGATGACATTTAGTTATACCTGATACCATCCAATGATAATGTGTAGTATAACATGAATAGTGGATGTCCATTTAGTTATCTCCTTAAAGGAATAATGATAGGTAATTATGAGACTTTTCCTAGAAGATCTTTTATTCCATCATATATGTTACTACATTTATCCTTGTTTTTCTGAACTTTTTCGCTTATGGTCTTACCATGGTAAATTATTAAATCCTTACACATCTTTGATTATATCAACATAATTATACATAATTATTAAAATTTTCTATTTTTTTACTTTATAAATTATTTCAAATGAATCTTAACCATATTTTTCATATTTAAAATGATATTCCAACTTTATATACTCGTTATTAAAACTAGCAGGAAATTGTTTATTTAATAATGGTTATGTATAGTGTATTTGGTGGAATCCTATTGGGAATATTTACTCAAAACCTACATACATACCAAGGTGAATATATATTATATCATATGGATCTATTTTATAGGTACATGTAGTATCTTATTATCTCTTAGGTATTTATACCATTATCTCAGTTTTGGAGAAAAGGAAGTAGTGTCTTATAAAGGGTTCATGTGTTACATAATGTCAGATGTCCATTTTATTTTATTTACTTTTGGTATTATATACCTTATATTAGTTATATAGATCTGAAATTCATAGTTTATGTTTACAATTGTATATTTTTTATTTTATTTTAAAGTATTTGATTGAGTTATGATTTTTTATTTTGTACCAACATTTTAGTTGATTCCCATGAAACTTTCTTCTGGACTACAGTGAATGGGAATGTGCATCATGCTATGTAATGAAACAGAATAAGTGTCAATATAATATATACCAAGTAAGTTTTTTATAAAATAGTATCATGATACAAGGGTTTATTTAGGTCAATTGTAGGAGGGGTTATGATGATTGAAACATGATAGGTAAACCATAATAGGTTTAATTACCTTTTTTATAGTGTAATCTCAAGTTACCAGGTGACTCTCAGATTGAGTAGGGTATGTAAACCATTTATTAGTATGAATTCCCTTTTTTATTTTCATATTTAGTCATCTTAATCATTCATTTTAAGGTGTATAATATTATTTTTCATTTTTTTCTTACATCATAAATTACTTGACTGATTGGATTCTTATAATAAAAATTTGGTATTCCTAAAATAGTTATTGGTGGCAATCCAATTAATCTTGCATGTATTAGTGTATTTTCAGGAGTTTATCTGATTTCTAGTGGTATGTGTGTAATTTAGTCTAAAAATTTATTGATTTTAATAGAATGATTTACATAGATATGATTAATTGCATTCCATATTGTTTTTTAGAATTTAAAAGGTGTGAAATTTAAATATATAAATAAAAAGGTTTTCCTTAATGATTTTAAAGGATAAAGGATTTTCATGACTTGAAAGAGGAAAAATAATTTTAGATATTCCTATTAATTTTTTATGGGTTAGTGTGTAATGGACCCCTCCCTCCAAAGGCACCCTTCCTTGGCAAAAAATGATGGAAGAGAGATAATTACCACCAAGTTTCACATTCAGTTGACCTCAGGTTGGAGACAAATAATGAGGGTATAAAAATATAACATATAGAATTATTTTCCTTCATATAATAATATATGATCATGAAATAGGATAAAAAACATAAAATAATACACATATAAACTAAAATTAATCTCAAAACCATCCCAAAATTCATGAATAATGACAAAAGATAAAAATAACAGTTTACAAATAAACACCAAAAGATAAGAACTACAACAACGAATCAACAAAATATCCAAAACCGAAGATAGTAGTGTCAAGATAGGCCCCCAAAGTCCTCCTAGAAACGTGAAAATTATGTTATATATTTAGGGTGACCATACAACTATACTTATTAAGATCATACATAATGTCTGAAGTACTCATTTGAAAAAAATACTAATGTACTAGTGAATAAATAGAAAAACCAATAAGAACCTAAAAAGGTCAAGTAACGAATCCTAACCTCACCATAGATCAATCATAAAATCTTTCATCCAATATAGTAATATAGTATAAAAAACCAAAGAGAGAACCCCGCTTCCACTCCCCCACTATTTTTTCATTCTCATTCCCCAACATTTAATGTCCAGTTCCCACATCCCTTCCATACATGTCATATCACATAGGAATCCATCTATGATATTATTCAGGATGAATCCCTACTTACCTTACCCTTTAAAGGTCAAGAAAACAATGCTAGTAGTGATCATCATCACATCAAAACCACACAAAATCACATCTCTCCTAAATACACCTAGGATATAATATCACATCTCACCACATAACCAAAGTAGTATGGTATTATAAACATAAAGGAAATAAACCTTGTTCCCATACTCTCCCCACATATGACCCACAACACATATCATATCACATCACTTCTGGGTAATTTCTAACACTAAATCATATCATTTTTGATGAAGGAAGATCAAGGAAGATGGGTTTCCACTTATCTATATCACCACCATCCTGGGTGTCAGGGAAAACACTTGGATAAAAAACCTTGAAGTATTGGATAGGTTATCTAACATAGACGAGGAACATATAGAAATAATATATTAATATATTTTATATAGATAACACACAATACCCAACCTATGGGTTCAAAAAACACACACTAGTGCACACCCCCATGCCACCACTGCACCACATGTCAACCGTCACAATCACTACCACCACTAAATTAAACACACCAAAAAATCACCACACAAAGCCACACATTCCAACTTTCAATTACAGGTTTCACTATTTATCCATATTTAATTAGTTTTGACAAACATAAATTTAGAAATCCATTTCATTTATACATCAAAATCCTGTTAAATAATCATTAAGATTATTTAATCCAATTAATACATAAAAACTAGACCATTACTATTCATTTACCAACCTATGTCATTTTGTTCAATTAGTAAAATTTAATCCATGTCTAAATGGGAAGCTAAAACATCCAAAACAAATGAAAACTCTTCCATCTCACATCAAATATCACCACAATACCAACTCATCCAAGACATATTAGCAAAGAAATCACACATCACTATCACTGCACTACAACCACCACACAACACAACCACCCACATCACACCACTACAACCACACGTCACATCCATTGTACATCACAACCTCATCACAAATACCTACAAAGAATGCCATGCCGAAAACATGTAATAAACAACCATCTCAACCAACATAGATCCCATAACCTTGATAGTCACCACCATCGCTGTGATAAAAAACCACATCACACAAGGAAACGCAAAAAGCATAAACACACAAAGCATCGCATCACAACTTTCACAATTATGTTTCAAGGGATTACATTGCTTCACTCAATTTTCATGGGTATTATCACAACCATATTTCCACGGGAAATCATTTTAATAACCACATATATATTATTAACCTTTTTATTCAGGGCCATATCAATAATCTACATAGTAAGGGTATTACATACATATCAACCATGGAATAATAAATTCTCCCAACAACCATGTTTTTTAGAAATGAAAAAAACTAGCTATAATCTTATAAAAAATATATTCAAATAAGTCAAAAGCATGTGATTTATCCCTATCCACATCAATTTCAGATTTACCAAATTAATTATCATTATTAATACAACCTTTACTATCTACCCTATGGAAGGAAAAACATGAAATATCGACAAAATCACTAAAACAACATGGAATCCACAATTGTACAAGGAAACCTCAAACTAAGCTAGATCATAAAATGAGACCATAAAAATGTAGCCCAAACACTTATTGAACCAAAAAAACATCACTACTGTGAATCCATTAAAGAAAAATGGAAGGAAAAAAGGGGAAATAGAGAAGAACTCGCCATAAATTTCTAATAAACAACCTTTAGAACCTAAGGATCCACACATGAGGAAAGGGGTTGGAATATCCTCTAAAGGGATATAGGGTTCTCCTAAAATATGAGGTGGAGAATATAATAATCAGAGAAATTTTGGCCAATCTGAAACTTATAAATAGTTTGTAAGACACCACATTCATGATGTGAAATATGGATTCATGTCATGAATTTGCATACAACCTAGAAATTCAAGCTATAAAACTAGTTTAAGGATTGAATTTTACATGTCTCACACTGCTGCTGAAATTATTGGTCCTTAGCCTGAATTGATTTGTACTGTGAATGCCACTTTTATATAGTGAATTTATTTCATGTAAAACTCCTCACCCACTTCTAATCCATGATTTACTAGATCCAAAATCTACTATAAACAAACTGATTCTGTGAATTCCACATTCACATTTTGAACCACTTTTTTTAGTTTTTCTATCGCTCCAACCTCCCTAGGCCCCTCCTTGAGCCTCCTCTAAACACCTCTGACACCCAAACGGGAAAAGTAACAGGTTAAGAAGGCACATACCATTATATAAGATACCACTAAAACAATTTTTATCCTCTAGAATCAGAACCAAACCCTAAAGGTAAGAGAGGGTTTGGAAAAATAACCCATGATATACCTCAATGGAATCTCATTACATGTAAAACACTACCACCATCCAAACACACCAAAACAAAAAATACTCAAGACACCCTACATAACTTCGTCACCATTCATCACAAGATGTAAGAAAAAATCAGTTGGAACTATAAAAAATCCACTTATTTTCCAGATTACCATCCACACTACCATTACAACCTTTATAAAACCCAATCAAACAGCCTCCTAAACTTAAAAAAAACACTACCTTGAGTACATGAATCAAGGAAAACCACCATCCATATCAAGATATTTTCCTCTTTGGGTGGAACTAACTCACTCGAATGGTTTTAAAATGTGTTATAATATAACGCATCATGATTATAAAGGGGTTTTCCCTTATTCACATGATTGAAGATATAACAGAATACATCAGTGAGTAAAAACTAATATCTTAGAAAAAAACAATGTTAAAAGAATCACATCATTAAGGTAAAATAATTAAAGGAAAAACTCAAACCAACTTCAGTTATTGGGCACACATATGTGTCTCATGCTCCCAAGTACTCTCACCCATGACACCATGCCTCCGCAACACATTATACATCTCACCACACTAGGATGCCCTGATAAAGGTGATATTAGAAACTCATAGATAACTTACTCATGCACCATCAACATAACAAACAACATCTCTTGAAACCATACCATATTTTGACCATCCTTCGACTAACCCTATAGAGAACCACTATGGAAAACTTGGTCACACAACGACTCTAAATATATGTATCCCCACTAAGACTCCTACACCTACTACATAAAGGATGAATCCATCATCATTTGATAAAGACAAACTTATAAAATAATCTCTCCCTGTTAAGATTCATCACTACATAATCCTATATACCCTTCCAAACTTCAAAATACTCCTAAACCACATATCCTCTAAACATTAAAATTAGAACATCGGTAACAAAATTACCTCTTACGAGGGTGTAAGATACCTCAAAATTATAATCATGAAGAAAATATATATACCACTACTGGTTACATTCAGATACCATAAATAGAATACATATTTTAGTCTCTTATGGTCTGTAAAAACCACAAAGTTCTCACTGATGAGGTAATGCCACACAACATCACTACAAATACAACTATCGCTAGCTCCAGATCATGGGTGGTATAGCTAAAATCATGGGTATGTAACTGCCTAGACCCATAATAGATTATATCCCTATACTACATCAAGACTAATATCAATTCATGATAGGAAGAATAAAAAAAATCTCAAACATCACACCCTCCTCAGGAAACCAAACCACTGGATCTCTGGATAACTTTTATTTTTGGAAAATGAATTCTACCTACAACTAATCAATCAATAAAGCAGCCTAGTTATTTTTACTAATGAACTCAAGTGGGGATTAAACCCAATACAATTCATACATATACATTAAATAATAGCAGTTCAGACTAAGAAAACTATAGACTTATTCTATGTTATTAGGTGTTTCCCAAGAAACAACTACCTTAATATTCGATGGACCTATAACTAAACCCTACTAAGACACCACTTTCCCAAGGAAATACACGTATATAATCTATAAAATACACTTGGATATCTTTCTATAGATCTGGTGATGTCAAAGGGAATATAATACATATTTAATATGCTTGACATGCTCCT